>JAZHEH010003403.1:13207500-13807500 GCA_036589455.1 Ateles fusciceps
TGGTTTAAGAACACAGTGCAAATATTTACAAAAATTACTTTTCACAGTACTTATATATCTTATGCCTATCAAGTAATACAGACTACACATCAGTAGTAGTTAAACTGCTCTTTTGGGAACACAGGGGGATGTAAGCAAAAATAATATGTTAACTCTGTCTTGGAAGAATCTTACTTACCTGATAAAGTGCGTGGAACCTCCCCCTGAACAGAAATGTTGACCTGGGGCATGTGCATTGCCAAAAAATTGTCTACCTGGAATCCCAGCTTATATTCAACCTGTAAAATAGAGAGAAATAAAATGGAGCTGTGGTAACAGGAAGGATACTATCAGCTTGACTTCATTAATTAGCTCATTAACTAATCAATGCATGAGACTTTCATATGTACAAACAATCTAGCTATTAAAAAATTCAAATTGTCAGAAACACTCCTAGGAATTTTCAATGGGATAAAAATTTAACCCAGTAAGCCACCCTCTATTTTATGTCCAAAACAGGACCACCACTCTTCTGTAAAACTGCCATCTAGGATCAGAAATCCTGCTGAGGACTATGCAGCACTGACAGAGAAGCCATGGAGAGCCAGATACGAAGAATCAAGGAGGTGAGCTATGTAAATGACAGACCGTAAATAGCCACCAATGCCTTCTCTGGTCGGTAAGTGAAAGCCAAGTTCGGAGGGCCTCCTTGTGGCTGGTGAAGAAGGTCTGCTCTGCAGACCCACTCACAAGATAAGCAGATTCCAAGGTAGATTTCTCATGGAATATCTAAGTAACAACCTCTAGTCTGGCTTTCACCAAAAAGAAAGTTCATGTTTAGATCCCCATTTAACCTCTGGATCTAATTCTCAAGTGATTCAGAATCCAGAAGGGAAGAGAGGTAACCAACCCATGAGATGTCTCTAAAACACCAATGTTATCTATTAATACTTGGCCTCCCCAATGTGTCTTAATAAAACCAATCAGCGTCAATAAATAATTATGGCTCTGTTGCTACAGAGAGTTCATGAAAGAAGCAGCTCAAACTGCAAAGCAATAGCTGAAATTCAGAACGGCTGCCACCTTCAAGACCTTCAATGAGGCCCTATTGTTCACATCACTCTCCGTCCTGCCCACCGGGTCTTGGTAAGTTTGGTATCCCTCTCCCATTCAGTGGTCACAAAGGTGTCACTGGTGGCAGGCTGAAATCTGCAGAGCCATGAGGCAGCAGGTTGGGAAAAGAGTGGGAAGAGGTTCAATAAACCATTCTTTAAGAAACTTAACTAAGGAAGAATGGGATACAGATGGTGAAGAGGGGGATGTCCCAAAGCTTTTCTTTCTTCCTTTTTAAATGAGAGACATTCACATATGTGTATATGCTAGTGAAAAAGCTAATGAAATGGTACATAATAGAGATGAAAGAAAAGAGGGAAAGAGTATTATCCCAGATGTAAGGGAAGAGATGGCCCTTGGGCTTGGGATAAGGCAGAAGGCGATGTTACCCATGAATAAGAAGGAGGGCTCAATCCAGAGTTTGATTCTCCTTTGGGTTTCTCCTTTCACACTCTATTTAAAAGTCTCTTAGCTAAACATTGTAGGGGTATGCAAACATTAAACTCTTCTTTTGCAGTTAAGATAGGTACATAAACAACTGTTAAAGGCTGTGTTTGGTAAGTGCCACATTCCCAACAAAGGAAATGTTCTTGCTGCCTTCAAAATGTTCTCGCTGTCTCTAATATTCAGTATTGAAGTCAACATCAATACTGACTTAGTGGTACCTTGGCTAGGAAGTGTTTACACTCACCTTAGCATATCATAATATCACTACTGCCACCAGAGGGTGCTAGAGAGCCCAGCCAAGCAAGTTTGGACAGGGAATGAGCAAGCTTTCCAGCAATACAACATCAAAGAATGCATTAACTACATCCCGACACTCATGCTGTCTCTGAACAGGACCATACATGAAGGACAGGTGCACAAAAGAAATCAGCAACGCCAGCAAGAACTAGGTTTGCAACCATGAGACCATGTCACCCTTAAGTAAATTAGTAACTTCTCTGAGTTTTCGTTTTTTGTAAAATGAGGGTAACACACAACATGTTATGAGGATCAAATAGGATCATTAATGCAATACACCTGTTAGCCTGGCACAAGTCCCCTCTGATAAATGCAGACATCAGTGGCATCAGAAGTCATTCCAGAATAGCCACCTGATTGCCATGCTGCACTTCTCCATAATCATCAGTCTACTGTTGGCCCCAGGGATTCTGACATAAACCCTGCTGGGTCTGTCAAGAACACTGTTGCAGGCCTTCTGTTTTTACCCCCATTCTGAGAACCTCCCAATTCAGAACAGCCTCCTACACTCTCAGCCTCTTCACAAATATCTTCCCATCTTCTCCCACAACCTGACTTTCCTTAAAAATCATCTGTTCCCCCTGCCTATCGTTCAGTTCCTGTAACACCTGACCTTCAGGGCCTAGATAATAGGGTCAGCACTCTTTAGGATCACTAGGTCCTTCCCAGACAGCCCTTCCTCATGCCCTCATACAAATCCCCTCTACTATGAAGCTCACAACTTCTTTGAGACCAAGGCTTACTGTCACCCAGGCTGGAGTGCAGTGGCATGATATCAGCTCGCTGCAACTTCTGCCTCCTGGTTTCAAGCAATTCTCCTGTCTCTGCCTCCTGAGTAGTTGGGACTACAGGCACACACCACCATGCCCAGCTAATTTTTGTATTTTTAGTAGAGATGGGTTTTCACCATGTTGGCCAGGCTGGCCTCAAAGTCCTAACCCCAAGTGATGCACTGCCTTGGTCTCCCAAAGTGCTAGGATTACAACAGGCATGAGCCACTGAGCCCAGCCAAAGCTCACAACTTCTACTCATAATGGCTACTTCTCATGCCGTCAACACCAGGGACCCACACAGGTCTTGCAGAGGTCTTGGTTGTTTCCTACCATGTTCTCCCTGGCTTCAATATTCAGTATTCAATATCCTGCCACATTAAAGAACTACTTTATTACCAAAACAAATGCAAAAAATCATTCTACCAAAGATCCCATCACCACCTCTGACCACTCACCTCTAATTCCTACAAAACCAATTCTCTGACTCCACCACTCCAAGTCAGCCAACATTTACAAGGCACATTTATGAGCTGGGGCTGTGTTCATAGCAGGACGCAGTAGCCAGTTAAAGCCACTTCCATTCTCTCCAGTCTAGCCATGAACACCTAGTTTCAAGTTCCCCACAGCCCATGCCCTAAAGAAGGCAACATTACTGACAGTCATATTGGCACCTTCAGTTGGTTCACTCCCTCCACGCTCTCAGAGAGCAGCTCCAGCATCCTGACCGCCCCTTAGTCTACTCCTGCCACTCAGCACTGCTGAAGGAAATCCATCCTACAGAGAAGGAACTCTTACACAACGATGACTTCCGGGCTCAGGGGAGGTCCTTAGTTCCGCTCAGCAATCCCTTCCTCACTGACCCTCTCCTCTTCCCTAGTCTTATTCCAACCTCACAGGCCCTCCCCACTTTCTCACCCTCGACGTTCTTGTCCTTTTCCACTAGCACAGAGGAACCCCCTTTCTGCCTTTTTTTCAGCACCAGGCAGATCTGTTAGAGCATCCATTCTTTTCATTCCAGTCCCAAGGAAAGGTCCATTTTCCTATCCAAATGCCAAATGTAAATCCTTCTCTCCTAGTACACTAGGTTCTAGTCCATTTCACCACTGATGGGATATCTTAATTTCTCTCTCTTGTTCTCTTTTACCTTCAATCTCTCCCAAGTGTCTAATTACCTACTCGACATATCTACCTAATAATCCCACAGCCCTCCAACTTAACAAATTCAAAGCCACACTTACTATTTCCCCTGAAACTTGCCGTCTCCTTTATTCTAGGTCTCAGATATCACAAGGAGAGAAACAGAGGACCAGAGACCAGAACCCCTAAGTAAGCAGAGAGAGGGTGTGGCAAAGGGGTTAAGGGCCCTAACTGCAGTTCTAAGAAAGGGGTAAGGCTGGCACCTGAGCGTCTCAGTGTGGCAAGGGAAAAAGGAGGCGAGAAGGGAGGTAAATGAGGTTGTGAGTACAGCTGGCCAGAGTGAGGGCACAGGGGAGAGGTGCAAAGGGCTGAGGAAGAGGTCTGAGAAGGCAGCCCTTTGGCCTATCAGCAGCTTGGAGGAATATGAAGCATGAATGCGTGGAAGCCTGCTTGCTGGCTCCTTTTTGAGGAACTGTCTGAAAATGGGAGGCATTCACAAGGTAACTCTCTTCTCCCTCTCCAGTCTTTAGGATACAAATTTTAAAACTGCAGTTTCTGGGATTAGAGAAGAAACTGCCAATTACTGAAGTCCAATTTTCTCTAGTTTGGCCATGTATCAATCTGTAAGAACTCTCATTTGCCAATCATCCTTTAAAGAAACATATCTGCTCAAAAGGTAAATTTATAGTCTACTGGGACAAAGAAATTTGAACAGCAGTTGTTTATCAGAATGTAGAGTGATCCAAACTACTTCAGAGAAGAAACTATAGGACAGGCGGTGGCTCATGACTATAATCCCAGAACTGTGGGAGGCCAATGCAGGTAGATTACTTGAGGCCAGGAGTTCAAGACCAGTCTGGCCAACATGGCAAGACCCTGTCTCTACTAAAAATATAAATATTAGCAGGGCGTGATGGCAGGTACGTGTAATCCCAGCTACTCGGGAGGCGAAGGACACAGTGAGCCGAGACCATACCACTGCACTCCAGCCTGGTGACAGAGTAAGACTCAGTCTCAAAAAACAAAAGAAACTACAAAATATATAAACACTTGAATAAACTAAAAAATAAACATTTTTGCTAATGTTCCCTTACTTGAAAACAAACGGCAATTACAAATAGGAAGCTAGTAAGTAAAGCCATTTCCTTCTGGAACACAGAGAGTACAGATTTAAAGTGATGAATACACTTGTCTACAGCCAAACAACATTTTAATTTCTCTGAATTTACCAGAAGTAATGCCTTTCTCATAGAAACCTCACTCTGCACAGGGCACAGTCGCTGGCCTCCAGCACTGTTGCTGGAATTCTCGACAAGTTCCCTGTAACTCCTCCTAGACAATAATGATGAGTTCCTGAAAGCAGAGAACAGCCACAAGGTGGGGGTGGGTAGTGGAAGTATTCTGCTACATTTTGGCAAGTTTTTGCTTTTCGGCTATCTAAAATAGCTACTGACACTTAACAGACACAATTACGTGTTTTTCCTGGATATTGGGGGCTGTTCTGGAATACAGAAGAAACTAATTATCTGTTAAAGCCTCTCAGTAGCCTGCTTTTCAGTGTGTGGTCTTGTGAAAGAGAAGCAATACCAGAGTTCTACTCCTATCTCAAAATGCAATTAACACAATGGTCTTTCCTGACCACTCACTAAGGCATGTGTGACATGCGCACTAAGAGTAAGACAGCTTCAAGCCTTTGAGAGACCACAATCTGTTCCACAAGACAAAACAGTGGAAATACTGAAGAACACCGCTATTACCAGAAGCTGTGATATATGAAAACTAATGTTAAAATATCTACAATGTTGAACTGACATATATACCAGGCAGCCTGCAGATCTCTGGAAGCAAATATTTCATCTTCTGGCAAAACCTTAAAAAGCAAAAACCAAGAGTTTCTGAGCTTGTATTAAAGCTCGAGAGCCACAGCCTTCTTTCTGAAAGTTCATGATTACACCTCAGGGCTAAATTATTAGGTGACAAACCCTTCATCAAGCCTCCCCCTGCCCTCTTGTGTGATTTTCCCATTTCAGGTCATCTCTACCTTCTGCTTCCTCTACCCCTACTTCTACCACCTTAACGAAGTCCCTTTCCAAATCTGGGTCTTAATTTCCTCATAGGAACTGATCAATAACCAAAGTACAACCATATAATAATAAATAATACAGCCATTTGAAAGGGGAAAAAGGGAAACTCTGTATCAAGTGACAGATCCTTGACCAGGATACTGTTCAGCGCTCTGCAAACTGCAGAAAAGTATGTGGCATGTTAGTTGTTGAAAGATGTATACATACATATACACATGGATGCTTATATATGCACCAACTATTTCTAAAGGAAAGACAGGAATCAGGCAACAGTGGCTGACTCAGGGAAGAGGATCTAAGTAGCTGGATTGCTCAGGGATGGTACTAGAAGGTGTAGGGGACTTATTTTTCATTGTATATCCTTTACATCTTTTCTAATTTTTACTATGTACATGTATTATCTACTCATAAGATTAATTTTTAAAATAAATAAATGTAATAAACTGTGCTAAAATCACCTAGAATTAGGAACTGCAATAGTGGCTAAAGCCTGAAACTAGATTAACACACACGTATTTCCTTAGCTTTTTACTAAAAAAAAATTATAAGACGGTTGCTTTCCTCTAAATTTTTATACCTGTTACAGATGAACTTGTGAAATCAGTTTAGGTTTATATTCAACCCACTCATTTTTCCAAACTTAAAGCCTCACTAAAATATCTGAAAAATACCATTTGTGAAACTACTATCATGTGTCCTAGCCTATATGTTTTCACACTTCCAGAAATAGGAGAGTCACCACTCCTACAGCTGCACATGCCAACTCTGAAAAGCCCTAACTGCTTGGAAGTTCCCCATTTGTTGATCTGTGCCCTGTGGCTGGTACCTGAACATCTCTCTGCAGTAGGTACCACATGCTAGACCGAGCTCAGGGATACCCTTTGAGGTGCTCAGCATCTAGGAGGGTAACAGAAAAGAAAATCAACTATTACAATATTCTTAAAATATAACTAGGGCTATGAGAGAGAAGGTCACTGTATAGACAGAAAAGCGCATATGACACAGCTAGAGGAGAGGTGACACCAGGTCACAGTTTTATGAGGTAAACAGGAGTTAACCAGGTACAGAATGAAGAAAGGGCATTTGTAGCAAACAGCAGCACTGTGACAGATCACAGGGCATTTAAGAAATTCCAAGACAGACAAAAATGGCACTAAATGACTGGCTAGATAGAAGGCAGAAAGAAAGGTCAAGACCAGATGATAAAGGCCTCCTAGGAAATCAAGAGCTTTATTCTGATAGCAACAGAGAAGCCTAGGGTGGCTTTGTGGACGGTGCAACAAGAGGTCAGTCCAGAGGAATCCAGGAAGAAACAATGAAGGACCAAACTAAGGATGAGGCACTGAGTCACAAGAGAGCTAGGAAACGAATTTAAGATGTAATTATTAGAGAGAATCAACTAGATTTAGAAAGTGTAGGAGAAGAAAACTAGGATCCCTTCTACATTTCTGGCCTGGACATGTAAATAAATGGTCATATCCTCCAAAAAATCAGGAAACTGCTGCCTCACCAAGAATATCATACCAGCAGTAGCAGCCCAAATGTACACTAATGATAATATTTATACCTGCCAAAGAAGTAACTTAGAAATTATGCTCTATAAAATAATGTGAATGATATGGGAGTACAATTACAGCTATACCAAGGCTTCTCCTGAACCAAACTGTACGATGCTAACACTGCTTCCCCTTTAGACATATATATTCACCTGAGCCCCCTCCTACCTGCTCTCTCCCACTCCAACTTCCTCCTGGAACAGGCTCCTAAGACTCAGACACCCATTACCAGCAACGTCAGGGCCCTGAACTCACTCCAAGTAACAAACAGTGCATATTAATTGTTTTAAAGGAATCAGTAAAAGAAGGTTTTATTTTCTTCAGTCCTACTGCTACACTTCCCACATTGCCTTTGTACTCACAAATCACCACCCACACACTTGCCCAGGAAACTTTCTCATGATATATCAGCATTCTTTTTTCCCAAGTGTGCCCAGAAATATTTATACTCTGTTCAAAGTCAATAGAAGTACCTAGAACAGAATTCTCTAATAAATCTTTCACCATTTTGAAATACATGTATTATTTGTTCTTATATGTAACAACATCAAAGGTAAGAATAAAAACAAAGAATTAGCTATCAATGTTTTGAAGAGTATAAGAGGCTTCTCTTCCTCAAAGATGCTCACAGAAACACTGGACTTCAGAGTTGCAAAGGAACTTAAAATTCAGTAACCACCACTCCACAAATACTTGAATTCCTTCTATAACAGCCTGATCAAATGGTTATCCAGTATAGGTCTGACCTGTTCTAGTGAGAGGAAATATACTATCCTCACCACAGAACTGGCCAGAAAATCAAACTACTTCCAAAAACAGATGCAAAAACTAGTGGTTGAAAGGGTGACGAGGAATTAGAGTTTTTTTTAAGTTAGTTTCAAATTCTCTTTCCACAAATTATTTACTAATTATAAAGGGAAAAACGTGACAAGGGAGAAATCTGGTGAAGAGAGTGTTTGGAGTGACCACCACCAGTCATGGGACAAACTGGCATCTTGTGGACTGGGAAGAACAGCACCTTTGTGGCATCACTGCCAAAGAGATACTCCTGAATCTAATCATGAGGAAACCTCAGACAATGCAAACTGAGGGGCATTCTACAAAACAACTGGCCTGTATGTTTCAAGAATGTTAAGATCAAAAAACACAAAGAAAGGCTATGGAACTGTTCCAGACTCACAGGGAACTAAGAGACATCAACTAGCAAAAAATTAGCTATGAAGAACATTATTGGGATATAATTGATAAAATGTGACTACTGTGGATTAGATAATAACACGATAATAATGTCAAATTTCCTGGTTTTGATTATTGTGCTTTGGTTATATAAAGAATGCCCTTTTTTTAGAAAATACACACTGACGTATGGAGAGGGGGAAGGAGAGGAAGAAAGGAAGGGAAACAAGTAGACTTAAAATGTTGGTATTCAGAAATGAAGATCAAAAATAAGCACTCTTATTCATTGGTATATTTGGCAGTTATCTATCAAAGTTTTAAACATGCACACACTTTGGCCTAGTCATTTTACTTCTTAGCACTAATTTACTATTCAGAAATAGGGCCACAAGTGCACAAAAACTTCTGAACAAAGATGTTCTTAACATATTTATATACATGCACACATATACTCATATATATACATATACACACACAGGGACACACATCAACACATTTTCTTCTCTGTTTCTGTAGTCATCAAAAGCAAAGGTTCAAAAAATTTTAAATAAAAGAAATAGCAAAGGTAGAAATATCAATAAAAGATGAACTACCAATTGTTTTCATCATCTCATTACCTGGATTTTGCCTATAAAATGAAATGAGGGAAACTGTGTGTAACAGTGAAGGGAAGCCTTATTTGAAATAATAAAATGCTATTAAAAATCCATGTGTCCCATTAATGAGGTACTTTACAGATAGCAATGTATCATACATCCATACAGTATCATATTATAAAACCACTAAAGAGAATGAGTGAAAGAGAAAAAGAAAGATGCCTAGACGAGTTATTCGGTAGGGGAAAAAGTACTGTACAACATACATGTCTAAAAATCCCTTTTTTGTTTAAAGAGGGAAAAAGGAGCCCTTGAAGAAGTTATACCAAAAACTATAAACAATTACTTCTTAGTACAGAACTACGGAATCTTACAGTTCTTAAAACATTTCTGTAATATCTGAATCTTCCCAATAATCGTTGTTGTTTTCTAAGTAGAAAAAAATGACGATTAAAAAAACCATATTAAAGTGGCCAATTTGAATAACTTGCAGCAAATATTATGACAGACACTACTCTATGATAATTTTTTTAAAACTCTACAATAGGTATTCTTATTTTTAGTAGCAAGACTATTTTTATTTTCTAAATAAAACATTATTCAAAAGCCTATATATAAAGCTGATAAAAGAAACTGAAGTTGGCTGGGTACAGGAGGCAGCTCCACGCTCAGCCTCTGACTCTGACCTCGAAGAAAACTTACCATGTTTGAGGGACCCAGGCAGTCAGAGGAAATGTGAAGAATTCAACAACAGGTAACCCAGGCAAGAGATTCTCAAGTGCTTGGGTTTAGCCCCTTGTGGTTAAAGAAGCCTCAGTACAGGACACATGGGGGGGGCTACATCTGCTGTACCTTTCTTACACCGTTTCTCCATGAGTGGGAGAACTGTATCCATTCTGTCAAACACATCTAAAAGACCTACCTCACCATATCTCACCAACCCCCACCCCTACCCATATTGTTCCACCCAGCAGCCCAGTCATTATTGGGTCTAACTGTACCCTTTTAAAGTTAGGTCTAGATCTTTGTTTGCAGAGCCTAAAAGGATCTAAGTGTGGTGTCATATGCTAATCACTTAAATGACAGCCACCTTCATTTTAAAGGATTCGAGAAATTTTAAAGGAATAGGCCAAAGATTTGAAATACAAATCTGAAAAAACTCAGTACTATTATGTCACCCTTGGACCCTTCAGTACAGGCAGCCCAGTCCCCAAACACAGTCCTTGCCTCTGTGGCTGGGTGACCCTGTCATGATGTCTGTGGTTAGCCACTCTCTTACCTTGGACTTCGCATGCCAGGTGAAGTGCAGGAAATTTGTCTCACTGGGTACTAACAGATTAAAGGATAGAGCGTAGTGACTAATAAGGTCATTTCTCACATAATAAAGTTCTGCATCAAGACCTAGAAAAAAATAGGAAAAAAAAATTAAACACTTAAAATACCCTCAAAATCATCCCTATCAGTACTTCAAATACAAATAATAGCGTGAAGATAATATTGATAAGCAAATGAACATCACAAATGGCCCTTATATGGGCCGCCTTATGAAATAAGAAAGACACGGGGTTTTATTATCACCAAGAAAGATGAAGCAATTGGGACTTGAAACAATTAAGCAGTTATCCAGCTAAAAACAGGTGTGCTAGAACCAGAACTCTGGCAGCCACTGTCTTCTGAGGACCAGTGGGATGCTCTTTCTATTGGACACAGTGCTTCTTAGAGTAATAGCTATAAAGAAATACCCCTTTTCCCAAAAAATTTACATGGACTTAGGAAGGGAGATTCAAAATGAAAGGGAGAAAGGCACCTCAGATAAAACATAAGCCTGAGTCAAGCCTCAAGCCCCAGCCAGAGATGACTTCTGCTTCCCCTGACAACATAAGGTCCTCGCTGCTCTGATAGCATTTACCATGGTATACCCTCGCACCAGGTGCCTTCCAGGCACATGCTGTCTTCCCTACCCAGACTACAAAATGAAAACCACATTTTTTCATGGTATCTGCAGGATATAGCTATCTGCACAAAACATAAACACTTGCTAACCAAGAGGTTAGTACTACAGACAAAACAAAAATAAATGAAATGCCTGGAATGCCGGAGAAGCGACTCCCGCTTCACTCATTCCCAGACCACCTTCTCAACCAGGGCACATACAATCTCCAATACGTATCATGCTCTCAATTTTGTCACACCCTTTTATCCCACCTGTATTTAATATTTTTCTTTAAAACTAATTTACTTTGTTACAATAACATTTTTTAAGGCAAAATTTAATCACTACTTTTCAGTGGTAAATCAACAAATACTATTTTAAAAAAAAAAGTTACCAAAAAACAAAGAAAAACAACACAAATATACTAAACTCTAGCTCAAGTCTGGTCCCTACCAAGAAGGCAGTGAGCTTGAGCCTAGCTCACTGTTTACAAAAAGGGAGGAGGGAGGTATAATCGAGCGTTTGAGAAACATAAATAAAAAAAAAAAATCACAGAGGATTTCTCCATGATCATCCAAGGAACTGAAAGACTAAAAGCAGGGAGTAACTTTTTCTTGAAGTGATTTACTATTATTTAAAAGTTCTATCCAGGTGTCCCTGTAGTACACAAGACATATATAGTCCACAAGTTAGAGGGGGAAAGATACTGTAGAGATCAGCCAAAATCCAAATTTCACATTTACTGAGCCTGAACTACGGGGTCTGAAATCTCACAGTATGCAGAGAGGTCCAGATGTGGATCTCACACCTCCTAAGAATACAGACCTAGAAACAAATCACTCTGCTACAGGAATTTATCCTATAAAATTAGTTTTCTCATTTCCAAACTAGATGTAATAACATCATTAATTCAGAAATGAAATTTAAGGCATGCTACATAGGGGAAAGCTGCTGCACTAGCTGGGTAGCACTGCTTTTATTTATCCTACAAAGGATACTGAAAGCAGAGAGAGAAATGTAGATCCTTCTGCAAAAGGCCCTCCCTTGCTGGCAGGACAGGAAGTGTTAGCAAATATCCAGGAAAGGGGGATTGGTGGTGTTAGAGAAAAGGGTTAAAGGAGAAATTGTAAATAATTTAAATTTGCCTTTTTTCTTAAGTCTTAGTCTTACTCTAGTCTAGATAGGTGATGTTTACTTAGAAATATATCAGGCAAATAAAAAGAAGAAAAAGTAAATGAGGCAGTATTGACATGAGACAAACTAGAACTCAAGGTAAAAATATTTCATACTAGTAAATGTATGAAGATAAAATTAACAAATGAGGTCATATTAATAAAAACCACAAGAAGATACAGTAATGCAAATGAAAAAAAGGGCTTCAAATATAGAAAGCAAAATCCAGCAGGACAAAAAGGCAAAAAGAAACACACAAATCCACAATCACAACTGGAAACTAACATCCTCTCAGAAATCAAAAGATCAAAAAAGTTCGGCATAGTGTTACACCTGTAATCCCAGCTCTCTGTGAGTCCGAGGCAGGAGGATCACTTGAGGCTAGGAGTTCGAGACCAGCCTGGGCAACACAGGACAACTCATCTCTATAAAAAAACTTTTTTTAAAATTAGCTGGGAGTGGTGGGGCACACCTGTAGTACTAATTACTCAGGAGGATGAGGAGTGAGGATGGCTTGAGCTCAGGAATTTGAGATTACCGTGAGCTATGATCACACCACTGTACCCCAGTCTATGTAACACAGTAAGACCCTCTCTCTTTAAAAAATAAAGAGATCAAAACAGATACAAATTTAGTGTGGATCTAGATGATGTGAACATACAATTATGAGACATGAAAAAGTGAGAGGGGATTAATCATGAATTAGACCACATGCATTAAAAAAAATTTTTTTAATACAAAAACAGATTCAAACCAAAATCATACAGGCTACCTTCCCTGATAAATACCATATTCTGAAGATTTTAATTATAAGGATGAAGCCAGAAGAGTATTATTTGAAAATATTAATAAAATAGTTAAACCTTTCACAAGACTGCCCAAGGAAAAAAGAGAAAAGCACCAAACACAAATTACTAGTACTAGGAATGAAGAGGAAATACTACTACAAATCCTAAAGATGCTAAAAAGATAAAAAGATTATAAACAACTTTATGACAATAAAATCAACAAATTAGATGAAACAGAAAAACCCCTGAAAAACATAATTTACCAAACTAAAAGAAATAAAAATTTCAAACAATTAAAAACCTACCCCAAAAGAAAGCTCCAGGTCCAGATGGCTTCATTAGCGGATTCTATCAAACATTTAATGAAAACACAACACCAATCTTACATAAACTCTATCCAAAAATAGTGAAAGAGAACACTTCCTAACTCATCTGATGAGGCCAGCAGCGTTATATTGACACAAAAACCTTACTAAAACATTATGAGAAAAGAAAATTACAGAACAGCATCCCTCATGAACAAAGACACAAACATTCTCCACAAAATATTAGCAAATTCAATACAAAAATATATAAAAGGATTAACACATCATGGCCAAGTATATATGAAAAGTAAACCTTTTAAAAATCAGTATAATTTACCACATTAACAAAAAAGAAAACCTGTATCATTTCAATAGATACAGAGAAAGCATTTTACAAAATTCAAAGCCTATTAATGACAAAAACTGTCAACAAACTAGGAACAGAGAGAAACTTTCTCAGTTTGGTAAAGAACATTAAAAAAAAAAACCTACAGCTAAAATCATACTCAATGGTGAATTATTAAATCCTTATTCCTAAGATCAGTAACAAGACAAAGATGTCCACTTTCACAACTTCTATTCAACCTTGTACTGGAGGTCCTAGCCAAGGTATTAAGACATAAAAAGCATAAGGATGAAGTAAAACTGTCATTGTTCACAAATGACATAATTGTATGTCTGCGAAAATACTGCTAAAACCAACTAGTGAATTTAGCAAGGTCTCAGAATACAAAGCCAATATTTTAAAATCAATTGTATTTCTATATTAGCAACAACTAGAAAATAAAACTTAAAAATCAATACTATAACATTAAAAAACACTAGGGGACCTAGGAATAACTCTAACTAAAGCTATGTAAGATCTCTACACTGAAAACTATAAAACATTGCTAAGAAAAATTAGAGAATTTAAATTTAAAAAGTGGAGAGACATACTGTACCATTCTCTTAGGTACGCCTCAATACTGTTAAGATATCAAGTCTAGCATATTGATCTGCAGATTCAAAGTAATCTTAATCAAAATCTCAACAGCTTTTTTGAAAAAAAAAAATCATGAAATTTAAATGCCAACAACAATCTTGAAAATGAAAATGCCTTGAAGAGGAACCAAAGCAATTCAGCTGAAGTATTTCCAACAAGGGAAGCTAAAGCAACTGGATGCATAAATGTACAGAAAAAAATAAACCTTAAAATGAAAATTAAACCCACAATGAGATACCACCTCATTCCAGTTAGGATGGCTATTATACTGCTGGTGGGACTGTAAACTAGTACACCATCATGAAAAAACTTTGGAGGTTCTTTAAAAAATTAAAAGTAAGGCCAGGTACGGCAGCTCACGCCAGTAATCCCAGTGTGTAGGAGGCCGGGATCAGAGGATCATGTAAGCCCAGTAGTGTGAGATGAGTCTGGGCCACGTAGCGAGACACTGTCTATACAAAAAATGTTTACCATTAGCCAAGCATGGTGGTGTATGCCTGTATTCCTCACTACTCAGGTGGCTGAGATGGGAGGTTGGCTTGAGCCCAGGAGTTCGGGGCGGCAGTGAGCTATGATCGTGTCACTGCACTCCAACCTGGGAGACAGAACAAGACCCTGTGTGTAGGGGGAAAAAAAAAGAACTACCATATGATCCAGCAATCACACTAGTGGTTACATATCCAAAGAAAATGAAATCAGTATGTCGAAGAGGTATCTGCATTCCCATGTTTACTGTAGCACTATTTAAAACAGCCAAGATATGAACTTAACCTATTTGTCAACAAGGAATGAATTAATAAAGAAAACACGGTAAATGTACACAATGTAATATTATTCAACCTTTTAAAAAAAATGGACATTCTGTCATTTGCTACAACACGAATGAACCTGGAAGACATCATGTTAAGTGAAATAAGCCAGACACAGAAAGACAAATACCGCATGATATCACTCATATGTGGAGTCTTAAAAAAAAAAAATGTGGATCATAGGAGTAGAGCAATGATTACCAGAGACTGAGGAGGGGGAGGGGAAAGCGGAGGATGGGGGAAAGGTTGGTCAGTGGGTACAAACTTACAGTTAGGTAAGAGGAATAAATTCTGATGTTCTAACACACAGTAGGGTGACTAGTTAACAGTAAAATACTGTATATCACAAAATAGCTAGAAGAGAGGCTTTTCAAGGTTATTACCACAAACAGATGATAAATGTATGAGGTGATGGATATACTACTACCTTGATTAGATCATTACACAGCAGAGATATGTATCAAAACACCAAATAAACCCTATAAATATGTACAATTATAATATGTATATAAAATTAAATAAAAATTTAATAAATGTTAAAAAACTCCTCCTAGGGTTATAAGTAAAAAATTAAATAAACCTTGACTCCTATCTTACATATCATATACAACCCAATTTGAGATATAAACCTAAATTTAAAAGCCAAAACTATAAAGCGTCTAAAAGAAAATGTAGGATAGAAGAGACCCTGTCTGCCAGAGCAGAGCACTCCCTCTCTGGGGCTCTCCCGCTCTTGCTCCTGGCTCCCTTGCCCTCTCTCCTCCCCTCTCTCTTTTCCTTCTCCCCCCCTCCACCTCACACTCTATCACCTTCTCTCTCTCTCTCCCCCCTCCCTCTTTTTTGTCTGTCCATCCCTCTCTCCCTTGCTCTCCCTCAGGCTGAAGAAGAAGAAAAAAAACAGGATAGAAACAGGAGAGAAAATCTTCACAACCTGCGGTAAGCAAAGATTTCCTGGACAGGTGACACAGAACATAAAGCAACGAGAAAAAAACTGAAAAAGTGGTTTTCATCAAAATTTAAAACTTCTGTCCCTCAAAAGACATTGTTAAGAAAATGAAATTAAAGTCACAAACTGGGAGAAAATATTCCCAACACGTATATCTAAGAAAGAACTTGTCTGGGGAAAAGCGACAGGTGTTGGTTAATTTTTTTAATGATCTGTTTCTAAAATATATAAAGAACCAAAAATTTTTTAAACCAAATTAAATAAAATGGACAAAGATGTGAGCAGATATTTCATAACTATATACATAGCCAATAAACATATGTAAACATCCTTAGTCATCAGAGAAATACAAATAAACACCACAATGACAGCCATTAGCACCCAAGAGAATAACTAACATTAAACATTGGCAAGGAGGTGGAGTAACTATTATACAACGCCTATACATTGCTAAGCGTATAAAAACGTTCAACTACTTTGGAAAACACAGTGTCTTGCAAAGTTAAACATATACCTATTCTATGATCCAGGAATTCCACTTCTGGGTCATTATCCAAAAGAAAACATATGTCCACAGAAAGACTTATGCACAAATATTCATATCCCTCCCTGCCACCTTTTTTATTTTTGAGACAGAGTCTCACTGTTGCCCAGGCACAATCTCAGCTCACTGCAACCTCTGCCTCCCAGGCTCAAGCGATTCTCCTGCTTCAGCCTCCTGAGTAGCTGATATTACAAGCATGCATCACCACACCTGCCTAATTTTTATATTTTTAGTAGAAACGGGGTTTCACCATGATGGCCAGGCTGGTCTCCTGACCTCAAGTGATCCACCCACCTAGGCCTCCCAAAGCGCTGGGAATACAGGTGTGAGCCACCACACCTGGTCATGTTCATATCCCTTTTACCCACAATAGCCAGAACTGGAAACAACACAAACGTCCATCAACAGATGAATGGATAACCAACTGTGGCATGTATATAAATGGAATACTAATCATAATGAAAATAAGAGACTTTGTAACAATGGGGATGAATTTCACAGACTGTATGAGTGGAAGAAACTACACAAGAGAATATATACTAGTATTTCCACCTATATAAAGTTCTAGAATAGGCAAAAGGAATTTATGGTGATAAAAATCAGATCAGTGGTTACCCTGGAAAGGGGAGTGGAAGGGAGACTGGTGAACTGATTACAAAGGGGCACCAGGGAATTTCTGGGGTGATGGAAATGTTCTATATCTTGGTTGGAGTGGTAGTTACATAGGTGTATGCATTTTTCAAAACTCAACCAACTGAACATTTAAAATCTGTGTATTTCATTACATGTAGTTTACCTAAATTTTTTAAAAGATGGAAAAAAGGAATTGACACTCAACAGTTTTTACCTCTCCTTGCTTATCTCAGGAAGCTTGCAAAATCATAGCACACTACTTGTACTAACATAAAAAGTTTTAGAAAAAATTAATCTTAAATGATCACCAACTTCCATATATAAACTTCAAAACACCTTTCACAGGAAAATAAAGAACTCTGTTCCTAATATACAACAATTTATTGTTATTATTGGTAATAACAAAAAACAACGTTTAAGTATTTAAGTTTTTCAGACACAGTTCAAAGTACCAAGGGCATCTAAGACGTCTCGGCTGGGCGCGGTGTCTCACGCCTGTAATCCCAGAACTTTGGGAGACCAAGGCGGGCAGATCACGAGGTCAAGAGATCCAGACTATCCTGGCCAATATGGTGAAACCCCGTCTCTACTAAAAATACAAAAAAATTAGCTGGGCATGGTGGTGCGTGCCTGTAGTACCAGCTACTTGGGAGGCTGAGGCAGGAGAATTGCTTGAACCCGGGAGGCAGAGGTTGCAGCGAGCGGAGATCGTGCCACTTCACTCCAGTCTGCCTCCTGGTGATGGATTGAGACTCTGTCTCAAAAAAAAAAAAAAAAAAAGAGCATCTACGAGTTTGTAAATTCAACTCCATGTTAAGCTAGATAAAAAAGGACCGGTAAGGCCGGGAGTGGTGGCTCACACCTGTAATCCCAGCAATTTGGGAGGCCGAGGCAGCCAGATCACGAGGTCAAGAGATCAAGACCATCCTGGCTAACACAGTGAAACCCCGTCTCCACTAAAATTATAAAAATTATCTGGGCATGGTGGCGCGCGCCTGTAGTCTCAGCTACTCGGAAGGCTGAGGCAGGAGAATCGCGTGAACCTGGGGGGGGCAGAGGTTGCAGTGAGCCGAGATCGCACCACTGCACTCCAGCTTGTTGACAGGCGAGACTCCATCTCAAAAAAAAACAAAACAGAACAGAACAAACAAACAAAAAGAACCTGTAAGCAGCCAGACCAAAAAAAAGGGCAGGCACATCCTCAAGTCATACATGCAGTCATTTGATAATTTGTGGTTTTGTCCTACTAGAAATTTTATCTTATTTCTCAAGGAGACTGGTGGATATAGCCAATTCCTTCCCAACCTCCTGGGAACATCTGTTCTCCCAAAATTGCTTAAGGTCTCTCTAGTTTTATCAGCCCAAACAGAAACTACCAACTTCAACAGAAACCGCGGCTCCTAAGTAGAGAACATTCTCTTTGAACATATCACAGAGCATCTTCATGACATTTCAACTGAGAGCAAAGACTGCAGTCAGCCAACTTTCTCAGGCTTCTAAAACCTAGTTAGACCTCAACTTGTGCTGGCAGACTTAGTACCCTGGCTGTCCGCCCCTTATCCCCCTTTGATGATCTGCTTCTATACTATCACCGCCTAGTACCACTCTGACTTCACCAACTTCCTTATTCTTCTGAAGTACAATTTTCCCCTGGCCCTGTGGAGCCCAACGGGCCCATTCTCTTACCCTCAGTGGGCACGACCCTGGATCGCCATGGCAACTTCAGATGACTGCTTGAGCATCCTTACCAAAAGTTCTGTTCCTTTAGAATCATGCCATCAAACCATGCCACCCTCTATCCTTCCCAGTATGTCAGCTACCTTATTCACTGAAGATTCTGGGACCAGCTTATAAAAGTTCTATACATCCCTCTTCTATGTCTCATTAGCGAAGACTACCAATGTCCTTGAGACTAACCCACTCTCAACCTGCCCTTCAATGTCTCTTTATCCCTCAACTCCAACAATCTTCATCCATACCAAAGAAACTCATTTCTATTGACAGTAGCAATATGCAAATTACTCTACCTCTAAAATCTTGAACTACAGTATCTCAACTAGTAGCTCTTCAGCTCCTTCCTTTACAATTACAACAGCTGCTCCCAGGGTCATTCTGCCTCCAGTATCTACAATCCTCTTGTTTCTCCCATTCTGCTGTACCAACTATTTCCTTCAATTTCTTCTTATAGGCCTCAACCTCAATTACTTCAATTACTTTCTTACCAGTAACCTCCACTTTCTCCCACCACAGCCTACATCAGATAGACACAATCCACTCAGGAAAAAAAACACCCAATCTTGAACTCACTCCTCTACTTCCTGTCCTCTCTGGTGCTGTAGCTGAATGCTGCATAATCCTCAATTAAGCCACTGCCACAAATGACTCACTACAAAACGATGCTTCTACCTTCAACAAATATTTATAAGCTGCTGACAATTTAAAGCCCTGTGATCCAAATCTCTATGAATGCCTAATGACCACCAAAATAAATTATAAATGTGAAATTCACTACCATAGACTGAGGTGTTGAAATTGCAACAGAGTCATTAAACACAGTTGCTGTTTTCTGACTACAGGTTTTGAAAACACTTGTTTTGAAACCACTTGTTTTGAAACAGACATTCCATTCTTTATTAGCTAAGGTAGTTATTTCCAATTTGAAAAGGTTTGAAAGAAACCATTAGAATTCTATTCAAATTTTCACACATCAAATTATACAGTCTGTTATATCGTGAGACATGTTTCTGTAACACCAGCTTTTAAGTGGTTTGTAAATAAGACCATTCCAGTATAACAAAGAAGTGGGTTCGCATATTAATTTTCCTAAGCAGGGGGATCTGGAATAGCAGGAATAGAATTATAACTTTCAGTGAGAAAGAAAAAGACTCATTCAGCTTTGCTGCTGCCAAGCAGAAGCCCTCTCAGCTCTATTCAAGAATATTTAAAATGAGCACCTGTACTCAGTACTCCCTGCTCAAAGGAACATTCCCATCCTTTGCACAGCAAGCTGCACTTCCTCTGGTGCCCACCTTTATGGCAACCACATTGGCTTAGAAAATGACTTTCATCTGTACAGTCTCAAGACCACACCTTATATGTTAATATCTTTAACTCTTTTCTGAGGCAACATGAGCCATGCTAAGTGGTTTGACTGGGCTGCCCAAGTTATCTCATAAGGTACCAATTATGCTTTTGTTAGTACTCTGGTTTGAAAATTGCAGAGGTCTTGAGTGGTTTGCCCTTAACCTTATTTTTCCCATAAATCCTGTTATTTTTAGTGAATAGGTAAACTTGAAGGGTTTTTATGGAATGCGTTTGAAGTTATAACAGAAATGTTTATATTACTTAAAAATAATACTGAGTGTTATGCAGAGTATGACAAGTAATTTGTGACACTATATAAAGTTTTATAAATATTTACACTCTTTAACCCAGTAATTCCATTACTAAAAATCCATCTTAAGGAAACGAAACAGACACAAATTTTATGTACAAATGTATTAATCAAAACAAAAATTGAAAAAAAGAAATAACATAAACTACCAGCAACAGAGCAATGATTAATAAACTATAATATAGCCACAAGAGAGAACAACAGTTTTTAACAGTTCATCTTTCTTTGGAGGAGAGAGGTTATACCCCAAGTCATAATATCCTTTAAACTAAACTGCTCCCTGTTCATCTATCTAACATACTGTGCTTCCCCTTTGAAGACAGGTTTTTATGACTAAATAAGTGACTAAAAAACACTGAAAAAAGACTATGAAGCGATGAACAAAGCTGTTATAAATAATGTAGAATAATGGATCTTGCTTAGAATGCAACAGTAAATAAAAATTATAACATGCAAACTGTATACTGGCACCTAGAATAGTTCATGCATGTAATAGGTATTCAATAAACATCCACTGAATCAAAGTTAAATATATGTTCATAGGCATGTTCTGTATGTCCACTTTAAAAAAAAAAGAAAATAGCAAAATATGTTAACAGTGGTTGAATATAAATGGGGAATTATGGGTGACTTTCATTATATGCTCTTATTCTTTTTCTTCTCTTAAATTTTCTATGAAAGTTAAACTGAAAAAACAATAAAAGTCTTCAAAAACTAGTTTAAAGAAATATGCATACAGCTGCAACAATTCATTAATACAAAAATGCAATAAACTACTGTCTAAAATAATCCATGAGGGTGGATAAGAGCTAGAGAAAAGGCCCTCAAAAAATAAAATTCAATTAAAAAAATCACATTTGTAAAGACATTATCTTTGGTATATCAATGTTAATACCAGTAATGATAAATTATTAATGACTAAAACACCTTCCTCCAACTTTCCCTTAAAATACCCAGTTAAACCAAACAACAAAATTTGGCAAAGTACCCTAAACTGAAGAGAGAGACCAAAAGAGAAGACTAAAGCTTGGAAAGAACTGCCACATGCAACATTTCACAATGAGACTGAAATAAAACTGGATTACCCCTGCTATCTGAATTGGAATAACATGGAAAACCTGAAGACAACAGGGAATGGAACAAAGCTATAATTTTCAGAAGAGGAAGCAGCCAAGGAATTCTATTTCCAGACAAAGTCTCATCAAATGCAAAAATAGATACTCAGAAGGCCTCAGGAAACACCTCAATTATGTATTCTTCCTAAAAAGTTTCTCTAAAACATACTGACTTAAAAAACTTTTGTTTTTAATAGGGGATAGGGAAGACAGGGAATTGTTTTATAACAACATAAAAAATATAGTTTATAGGTATAGCCATAATTAATACATACATCAAGATGGTACTCTATAAGAAACGCAACTTATTTCAAATCGTCTTTAAGATATGTACAAAACGTGATCAGCTATAAGGAAAAGCACAATCAGTTTCTTAAAGGAGAAAATGTATAGGCCACAGTACGACCACTGGGCAATGGGAAGAAGGCAGCGGGTAAGGTAAAACTTAACATACATGTTTTTAGGTACCATCTGTCTCAAAGAGTTACCTATATTCTTAACCATCACAAATGGTTTCAACTACATAAAGAAAAAACAAGAACTTGAAAATACATCTACCAAAAATTGTCAACGCATGGTTAAATAACATATGGCATTTTTCTTCCTCTTTACGAATATTTTCCACATAATCTATAGTGAGTATATTTTCCAGTCTACATCTTTTCTTGTATCTTTTCCAAATAGTCTATAATGAGTATATTTTACCCTAATAATCAGGAAATAAAATGAATGAAATAAAAGAATTTTAAACAAATGTTTTTTAAAAAGATGAACTCTATAGAGAATATCATACTTTATATCTCTTAATTTAAACTCCTTTTTCTTTCCTTCCCCATCATATGCTTGAAAAAATTTTAAAGAAAAAGTAAAAGACACAAAGATAGGCGCTATATAACCTACTTGTTTCTAATTGCTATTAATTACTAGTGTTTCAAATATGACAATAGCAATCAAATGCAGTCTGAAAGCAGGGTTAGTAGACATCAGGGGTTATTACTTACTGTCAGGGAGTGTTAGGCGTCACAGAGGTTAAGTGAGTAGTGAGAAACAGAGAGGCAGTGAGGGAAACAATTTATTCAGTAATGCTTTAATGAGCCAGTTCTGCAGCAAGCCAGGAGTAGGGTAACTCTTTATGAGACTAGAAAACAGAGCCTGGTTCCAGTAGAAGGGAGTGACCATGAAGGAAAGTTGGGGTGCCGCAGTTATGAAATTCCAAGGGCTGAGACAGATCAGTTCTAAAGTGGTCATTCCAATGAGTGCCTTACTTGGAAAAAGAGAAAACTGGGAACTGGGACACCAGTATGGTCAAAGGAAAAACAGTCAGGTTCTAATATCCCTTTGGGATAAAGGGGAAGAATAAATAAAAATCAGAGTCAGGGAAATAAAGTGATTGAGGATCATTTTGTAGAGGTCTGGTGATCCCAACAATCCTAATGAGTCAAAGGTTGTATAAGTAAAGACCATAGAAATCAAAAGAAAAGAGAATGCTGAGTCACTGTCCTGGGGTAAAACAATCAAAGTAGGAAAGTAGAGGTATAATGCATAGTAAGAGCTGGCCCCTCAATGAACAATCCAAAAAAGGAATTAGAAAACAATTCCATTTACAATAGCATCCAAAAGAATAAAATACTTAGGAATAACTGTACACTGAAAACTACAAAACATTGCTGACAGAACTAAAGACCTAAATAAATGGAAAAACACCCCATGTTCATGAACTAGAAGACTTAATATTGTTAATATAGCAATACTACCCAAAGTGATTTACAGAGGATCCCTATCAAAATTCTAACCCCCATTTTTGCACAAGAGAAAGAGCAGATCCTCAAATTAATATGAAATTGTAAGCAGTCAAAACAATTTTTAAAAAGAACATAGTTGGAGGACTCACACTTCCTGGTTTCAAAGCTCACCACAAAGCTACTTTAATCAAAACAGTGTAGTACTGGCATAGTGACACACATGCAGACCAATGGAATAGAACTGAGAGTCCAGAAATAAAGTTATATGTTTTAGGCTGATTAATCTTTGACAAGGATGCCAAGAGAAAGGGGGCTCTGCTGGAAAGCAGACAAGAACAAGAATGAATAGCCACGAACTAAAGAGGTAGCATTTTGCCATTAGAATGCATAAAACTTTTAAATTGATTTAGGATGAAAATACTCCAGCTGTTCAGTTACATTAACTAGACTTAAATTCCCCCACTGCCAACTTCAGCAAAGTAAAAATGTTGCTCTCTTGTTAGAAAGCATGGCATTTTTTCATAATTTTATTTTTAAACAACCCAAATTCAAAGCTAAAAAAACCAAAGTTATTCTTGCAAAACTCTTAAGGTTCATCAAGAAAAGTTCATTTTTCCCTAGACAATTTTAAGTTCAAACTTAATTCAAGGCCTGTGCTCCACATGAACTGGCCTGTCTAACTCAAGTTCTAATAATAATTTACCAGTTCAAAAATTTTTTCCAAATGATTTTAAAAGTTGACTATTGGCTTCTCAAAGGTGCACATATGGTTCACTGGAGCCATATTTTAAAAGCCACTTTTATAGCACTTAACAAAACATATTTCAGGGCACTGTTTCAAATGCCTATCTTCCTATTACCTTGCACATCTTATAAACAAGGCTGGGGTCTTAGTTTACTTGTAACTACTTAAATATTGGATGAATGAATGGCTGGCTGTCAATAAAAGCCAACTACATCAAAGACGGGTTTTAAAGAAAATGGTACTTTAAAGAAAATGTCAAGAATCATTAGTTAAGGCAAGAAAACAAAAGTGATGTCACAGAAAGAAAACTAAAGCAGGCGGGATGTGGTGGCTCACGCCTGTAATCACAGCACTTTTAGGAGGCCGAGGCGGTTGGATCACGAGGTCAAGAGATTGAGACCATCCTGGCCAACACGGTGAAACCCCGTGTCTACTAAAAACACAAAAAAATTAGCCAAGCGTGGTGGTGCATGCCTGTAGTCCCAGCTACTTAGCAGGCTGAGGCAGGAGAATTGCTTGAAACCGAAAAATGGAAGTGCAGTGAGTCGGGATCAAGCCACTGCACTCCAGCCTGGCAACAGAGCGAGACTCTGTCTCAAAAAAAAAAAAAGAAAGAGAACTAAAGCAGAGTTCATGGTTCTTACTTCTCCTCCCCTGGCTTCACTACTAGGTAGCTGAATGACCTTTGGCAACCAGTTACTTAACCACCCTCTCTAGGCAACAATTTTCTCAACTACAAAACAAAAAAGTTAGACCAGATGATGTTAATGTCCCTCCTCAGCCGCAGAATTCTAACTCTATGTTATCATCCATGGTTTCCAAGTGTTAGCCAACACACTATTATTTTATGATATCATCCACAGTTTCCACAAGCCAGTCAAACCTTAAGTAAAAATTCATTTAGTCAAGATAATCTTCTAGATTCTGAAGACAGTGGTAATATGAGCTATTAATCAGAGAAAAAAACCAAAATCACTTAATATGTATTAAACCACTGAACACACTTTAATGAATGCTAAAAGGAAAATAAATAAGGAGCTCTTATTTCAAATGCTCCTAGTTTATGGAAAGTAACAAACTGAACTTGATAAAACAACAGTTAATCAGAATCTAATGAATCTAGCTGTGGTCATAGCATACTTACAAAATTAGCTGAGACCTAATGTTTAACTACATTATAAGACAATGAATTACAAATATTAGACTGTAGAACAAGGGCATCCTTCCTAATAGAAAAAGCAAGTCAGTCTTCAATCCCATAGCTGTTCAAACAATGATCTGTGGATTAAACAAGATTTTTCATATAATTCTCTGCCACATTCTTCAGCATGTTCCTCACATATTTGTTCTGCAACCTTAAGTTTCTTGATACAACTATCTTGAGAGTATAAGCTCATACACAGAAAATACAAGGATTAAAAATATAAGGATTAAAGAAAGCTTTCCAGAAAAAGAAGACATGCATAACATAAATAGACAGCAGACAACATAAATATACCCCTTCTTCCCCCTCCTTCCTTCAGACTGCCTTCTTTCTGCCTAAGGAAAAGCAGGTAGGCTCACCCTTTTGGTCCTGATAGGAGGTTTAGAAATCAGCTTCAAGAAGACATGGAAGGGAATCTCCTGTTCCTCCCAAGGAAAAGCCAGGAATCACAGGCACTAAGAACTTTTCCTAACCATGCCACTTCAGGAAGTAAACATGATATGTCGTCAAAATCAACACAAACAGGCACAAATGTTAGAATTAACAAATAAGGACATTGAAACAACTATTATAACTGTACTCCATGTGGTCAGAAAGTTACATAGAATCATGGAAAACATAAAAAGACCCTAGTCAAACTTCTAGAGGTGAAAACTGTAATGTATATAAGATGGAAAATAGACTGGATAGGGTAGCAGGTTAGAAATTTCAGGAAAAAAAATATTAGAAACTGTATTTCCTAGCTTTTCATTACTGATAAAGACTTTTGCCAGAATCTCTCTTGAATACTTCACATCCTCCAGCTGTAGTGTGGGCCAACAGTCTATTGAGAGACTCCTCTGCACCAAGCCATGAAGTAGCCTCCGTGTAGTCAGAGAGACAGAATATGATAGGTGCGGTGATACAGGTCTGCTTGTGCAGGATATGGAGCTATGGAAATCGACATGGGAGGTGCCTTACCCAGAGACAGCAGCGGAATGGGACAGAGGCAAATTAGGCAACTCCAAAAGAAATAAGTTATTAAGGCCAGGCACAGCGGCTCACACCTGCAAACAGAGCACTTTGGGAGGTTCCCTTGAGCCCAGAAGTTTGAGACCATTCTGGGCAGCGTAGGGAGACCTCCTCTACACAAAAAAATATTCTGATTAGTCGGGTATGGTAGCTCACACCTGTAGTGCCAGCTATTCAGAGGCTGAGGCAAGAGGATCACTTGAGCCTGGGAGGTCCAAACTGCAGTGAGCCATGACTGCATCACTGCACTCCAGCCTGGGCAACAAAGTGGGACCCTGTCTCAAAAAGAAAAAAAAGAAAAGAAAAGCAGCTACAAAAAATTAACATACATTTGCTTTGCAAAATGATAAATAATAATAATAAATTAACATACCTAAACTTCCATTAGTAAGTACAGCTTCAGTCAAATTTCCCTTTTGGATAGTAACTTAGCAGGCAATGGGAAATGATCAACAGAATTTCTGATGACTCCAGTAAGGCACAGGATGGTGAATTTTTTGTAAGTATGATTCATTTGTTTACTCATTTGTTCCACTTTTTAATGAAAACCTACTACATGTCAGGTACTGTTTTAGGTGCCAAAGATATCAAGTGGAACAACCTAAAAAGTCTCTATTCAAACAGAACTAACTTTCACTAAATGAGGAGATGGAAACCACCAAAAAGTATCAGATGCTTAAAGCAGTGTGATAGCACAGAGGCACTGGGGATCAGCCCTAGGAAGACTAGCCTCTCTGGGGAATTGACATTTTAAGTTGAGATCCAGAAAGTACCAGCCATTTAAAGAGCTGGGAAATAATGTGAGGAAGAGGTGCCATCTAATGTAGACTCTAGCGTGAGAAAGTCTGGGCACCAAGGGAACTAAGCAAGTGGTGCAGGGAGGGGCAAGGATGGTAAGAGTGGATCCAGGTGGTAGGCAAGAGTCTCTACATATACATTTACATATTTACAAATCAGGAAAAGCTCAACAGTCTAGATATTTGACATTTATAAATTTTTGTTTATTTCTTAATAATGTGCAATAATGGTTGTTTTAAATTTTTTAAGAGTTTCTTTCAGATATACATACTGAAATATTTTTATGTCTTGATTTGCTTCAAAATATTCTAAGCAGAGGATAGGGAGAGTGAGGGCAAATGAGTGGAGTAGGGGGACAGTGGTAGAGATGAAACAGAATTGGCCATGAGTTGATAATTGCTGAAGCTGGATGATGGGTATACAGAGATTCATTACATTATTCTGCCTTATTTTGAATTTTTAAAATTTTCCACAATAAATGTATTTTTAAAGCACCTTATTTAAAACATAAGGAGCGAGTATTTATAAATACAAATGTCCCGTTCACAGGGGATTATTTTTATTGAGATGGAGTTTTGCTCTTGTTGCCCAGGCTGGAGTGCAATGGTGTGATATCGGCTCACTGCAACTTCTACCTCTCCGGTTCAAGCGATTCTCCTGCTTCGGCCTCCCGAGTAGCTGGGATTACAGGCATGTGCCACCACGCCAGCTAATTTCATGTTTTCAGTAAAGACGAGTTTTCTCCATGTTGGTCAGGCTGGTCTCAAACTGCCGACTTCAGGTGATCTGCCCACCTTGGCCTCCCAAAGTGCTGAGATTATAGGCGTGAGCCACTGTGCCCAGCCCACAGGGGCTTTTTTAAAGGTGGAAATTACTCTCTATGATACTGTGGTGGGTACAGGACACTATGAATTTGTCAAAACCTATGTAACTTTACAACAGAGTGAATCTTAATATATACAATTTTTTAAAAAATTCATGTAGGAGGTCAGATCTTAGCATGGAATACGGAATATAACATATACCAGTTTTTGTGAGACTCAGTTGCACCCATAAGCTTTCATCAGCAGTCCCTCAAAGGCCCCAAAAGTCTAAGAGGTCCTAGCACAGTATACAAAACTTAGTATGTGTGGCTATTCACACCTTTTTCTAGGGAAAGGACCTAAGGCTTTCACAAAAAAGGTTGAGAACCACTGACATTTCTCCTTGCCTGCAGCTTCTTGGCTGAAAAGTAACCTTGCTATTGCTCTTAATCTAATGATAATACCTCATTCATGTTATGGTTTCCCCGCAAGGACGGTACTACACAGCTATGGAAGAAATAATAAACACCAACAGTGAATTTTACAATTCTGAAAACTGTGTCAAGCACATACATACACATACAAAAAAAAGGTGGAGGCCAGATGCAGTGGCTCAGGCCTGTAATCCCAGTACTTTGGGAGGCCAAGGCAGGGTTGGAGGGGGGATCACTTGAAGTCAGGAGTTTGAGACCAGCCTGGCCAACATGGAGAAACCCCATCTCTGCTTAAAAATAATAATAATACATAAATTAGCCAGGCGTGGCAGTGCATGCCTATAGTCCCAAGCTGAGACGTGGGGACACCAAGCTACTCAGGAGGCTCAGGCAGGACAATTGCTTGAACAGGGAGGCAGAGGCCGCAGTGAGCCAAGATCAAGCCACTGCACTTCAGCCTGGGAGGCAGAGCAAGACCCCGTCTCAAGAAGAGAAAAAAAAAAAAAAGAAAGGAAGGTGACAAACTATGTAGTTCCCTTTACAGTCTCACTTTTTAATAATACAATATTTCATTTAATCTAAAGTGTATCATTTTTTGTGCCACTGAGAAAGAAAAAAGCTATCTATTAACTGATGACTCACCACTGATTATAACATGGTTCTGATTTCAGAGATGTTCAAATGTGGAAAAACTGTACATCCTGTAATCAATTAAACATGGCATTCAAAAGGTTAATTTAGCTGAGCCCCATCTCAGATTAGTTCAACAAATTGTTCAGGGTAGGTCAAGGAATCTGTATTCTGTTAAAGCTTCTCAGATGATTTTGGTTAAAGACTAAGTAAACTGTTAACCTTCAAAGGCAGCACAGTAGAGAAAGCATGCACTTTGGAGTCACACAGCCCCACACATCTCCGTGACCTACAGCAAATTCTTTAATTGCCCACAACCTCAGCTCCTCAGCTCTATCTGTTTAAAAAAAAAAAAAAGTCAACGCCACCAACTTCCTATGGTTGATAAAGAGAACACATGGAAAGTACCTGGCATACAGCAAGACATGCTCTTCCTCCTCCCTAAATCACAGGTGACCCCTAACTAGAGACTTGTGTGCTGTCTATTCCAGCTTAAAATTTTTATAAGAATGAGAATGAGACCAGGTGCAGTGGCTCACGACTATAATCCCAGTACTTTAGGAGGCAGAGGCAGGCAGATCACCTGCGGTCAGGAGTTTGAGACTGGCCAGGCCAACATGTGAAAACCATCTCTACTAAAAATACCAAAATTAGCAAGGCGTGCTGGTGGGCACCTGTAATCCCAGCTACTCAGGGAGACTGAGGCAGAAGAATCACTTGAACCCGCGAGGTAGAGGCTGCAGTGAGCTGAGATCGTGCCATTGCACTCCAGCCTGGGTGACAAGAGGGAAACTCCGTCTCAAAAAAAAAAAGAATAAGAATGAGACCTATGAAATCCACTCAACACTATCACTGCTGGACACACAAAAAGAATCATTCAGTAACTGTTTATTACATAACTGAGCAATACAAACACATTTATTTTGGCACATTTTAAGAGGTCCTTCACAAATGAATGCTGTTTAATAACATTTTTATTAGAAAATGTTGTACTTGATTTATATCAACAACACACAAAATGTATACTTTTAAGTGTGATATAATTTTAGAGTAGCTCATAGTTCTGTTTCATGTACAAGTTTTTGTTTTGCTTTAGGATGTGTAGCTGGCAAGGTTTTTCAGAACACTGGCATAACTGCATCAAAACTCCGAAAGCAATGCTATGGAACTTCTCAACTCAGGTGCCTGAATAAATACTCACACGTTTGATTTGTCCCAAAAGTGATCCTTAAAACCCAAACAGCATTTTAGGCAGTACCTTGAAAACTGGCCAGTCAACTCAGGATGTGACTCATAGGGGACAAGTTTGACCATAATTTGATAGAGTTCTCTCACATGTGTAGCATAAGAAAAAAAACAACCGTCAAACTCACAATTGCACAATGTCTCTGCCTCTCTCCCAATGAAGAACACGTGGATTCAAATAAATACCAACTCCACCAAAACGCCTAGGGTTAAGGGTTTTCTGCGGAGTGTTAACCTCCCAACACCCCACCCAGGATCTAGGCCCTCTGGCTGGTTATGCCAGACTCACTGGCAGAAAGGACATCCTCAAACCCTCCCCCGCCCCTCAACAAGCATGGGCTCTGAGATTTAGGAGGAGAGAGAGGTGCTGGAAGGAGAGGAATACAAGGCTCATCTCATTTTTCTTCCCCTCAACCAATCAATTCTCCCAGGAAGGGGTCCTTTGGTCCAGCTGCCCAAATCTGAAACCTTAGATTCCTCTGTTACTCCTCCCTTTTCTTTAACCCTGAAGTCTCTTCTACTAAATCTTCTCCAAACTCAGCAAATTCCTCACAAATCCATCCCACCCCTTTAACTGCCTTAGTTGATCCCTCTTATCATCACAAGGTTGGCTCTACCCCATTTCCCAGATCCAGCATTTCAGTCTCCAAAGCCATCCTCTTCACTGGGGCCAAAGTTATCTCCCCTGTAACCCAGACCTGACTGCGCACTCTCCTAGTCTGCATTCTTCAGCAGCTCACTGAAGAATTCACCTATAAGAGTTCAAATTCCTACTCTAACCTCAGCCTACCTTTCAGCTTTATCCTCTGGTGCTCCATGGCTTTGCTAATTTTTTCACCTCAGTCACATTAGATTTTTTCTACCCCACGATTTCACACAGCTGCCTCCATACCTCTATGCCTTTGTTCACACTACTTTCTCTGCCTGGTATGAACTGCTCTTTTCTGCCTATCAAATTCATCCTTCAAGATGAAGCTCAAATGTCTTTTTTTTTTCTGGGACAACTTTCCTAAGCTCTCTAAGCCTCTCTTCCCTCCACCCTTTCCACAGTCAAAAGTAAGCACTCCTACAATAACTTACCTCAATCAGCAATATAACTCTCATCTCAGTGTTACAGTCACAGATGCAACAGTCTCCCCCTACAAAATTCTGAGTTCTTCAGGGAAAGGAATGTAATAATTTTGAATCGTCATGTTCTACCACAATATATAGTACTTGGTTTAGCTTCAAAAAAATTTTCTGGAATTACCTGAGTCACAGGGATCTCAACTAGTATTGATCTGATTTTAAATAAAATGTGAATGTGCTTAACTTTTCCAGAAGGTATTTATTTTAAAAGGAGAAGCAAGTTATCCAAAGTAAATTTCTAACTGGTGGGAGATGGGGTCTCTCTCAAAAGTCCCCCCTGGCTGGCCACGGTGGCTCATGCCTGTAATCCCAGCATTTTGGGAGGCTGAGGTCAGGAGTTCCAGATCAGCCTGGCCAACATGGTGAAATCCCATCTCTACTAAAAATACCAAAAAATAATAATAATAATTAGCTGTGCATGGTGGCACACCCCAGTAGTTCCAGCTACTCAGAAGGCTGAGGCAGGAGAATCGCGTGAACCCGAGAGGCAGAAGTTGCAGTGAGTCAAGATCACACCATTGCACTCTACCCTGGGCAATAAGAGTGAAACTCCGTCTAAAAAAAAAAAAAAATTCCCCTGACCCCTTTCACCACCACCACTGTAGCCATAATCAGTTTATGCTATTCCCTCCACTCACCAACATGTTCTTCCCAAGCCTCTGGCACTGCCCCAGCCACATGCCACCTTCACAAACACTGGAATTCTACAGAGCTCAGTACTATGAAAATTATCAATTAGAGAACATGGAAGGATGCCAAGAATAATCAGCGTAACAATAAGGACCACAAACAAGCAAGGTGGTAGCGGGCCTACAGATTCTACTCCTTGAGTTTTGATTAATTGCACTCCTCCAGAGCTGATAAAGAGGCAGTATGAATTCAGGTCTCAGGCAGGACTGAGTCAAGACCTGGCCTTCTGCTCACTGTCCAAAGGGCCCCGAATTAGGGTCCTCATCAGTAAAATGCAGAAATGAATGCCTACATTTCGGCCTGTTAAGAGGAGTGAATGCAGGCGATGGACCAGGGCCCAGGAGCACAGGAAGGCCGACCCGAGTGTAAAAGCTCCTGAAGCTTTTGGTGCTTCAGAACAGATACACTTCCATCAGCACTGCATGCCCTACTACTACCAAAATACCGGGCTAGTTATTCATACATACCTACTCTAAAATTATTGTTTTCTCATTGCTATGGTCTCAATCTCTGTGTCCCCCAAAATCTCTATGTTGAAATCCTAACCCCTAAGGAGATGGTATTAGCAGGTAGGGACTTTTCAGGGGTGATTAGCTCATACAAGCAGTCCCCATGAATGGGATTAAAGCCCTTATAAAAAGACCCAGGGGAGGTCGTTTGCCCCTTCCACCACGTGAGAACACAGGGAGAAGGCAGTATCAAAGTGGGCCCTCACCAGATATCAAATCTACCAGAAGCTTGATGATGGACTTTCCAGCCTCTAAAACTGTGAGAAATAAATCTCTGTTGTTTACAATCCACGCAATTTATGATACTTTGTTACAGCAGCCTGAGCAGACTAACACTCCTCTACAGAATGGAAACAACAGTACACAACACAGGGATGACCTCTAGGCCCCACACAGACGAAAGACGGCATTTTTATAAGTGTCAACTACTTCTACACCACTACTACTAACTACCCTTAATACTGTTCATGCAAAAGGACTGCCACATGACCATAATCCCTTATCTCCATTTCCTTCCAAAATTCCTCTAATATGATAGTTAAAAAAAAAAAAAAATCACAGAGACATTAAACCACAAGGACAAACAGAAAGGGAAAGACAACATACGTTTTTTCAACAAACTTTTGCGAGATGGCAAAGCAGCTGAAGGAATGATCAGTGCCCCTCAGGACCTCTAAGAGGTTCAGCCCTTGAAGCACCAAGGAGGTGCCAAAGGCTGATCTGAGGCTCAGCCTAGACAACAGGGAGTCACTGAAAGAGGTGTTCAAAGCACCTGGACTCCCAGGTCCAGCAGGAGACCCACAGTTGTTTCTGAAGAAACTGAATCACAGTGGCAGGAGAACTGTAGCCAAAAGTCAAAGACTACAGCCTCCATCTCTCCTTCAACCAGGTAACCCAAACCCTGGCAGCTGGCATATCACCAAGTATCCCAGACGCAGGAGATGCAGGTTTCTTCTCTGTAAACACGGGCCGCAAGAGATGTAAAGGTGTCAATATTCGGGGCAGACTCCCGATGAAAAGTCCACCTGAACTCCAAGTCACGAGACCACCAGTACACACATGTTCTCTTCTCTGTAATCAACTGCTCAGGATCTTTCTCTTCATTATAGACAGTAAGGCTCACCAGATATTTATGATTTAAACAAACATAGAAAAGATCCCTGAAATGAACAGGCACATTCGAGGAAACAGAAGAAATATTAAAAATATATTAAACACAAGGAAAAAATAAAAATATACACATCAGAGATAAGTGAAGATAATACGTTCATAAAGTAAGATGCAATGAAATGGAAACAGAAAAAGACTCTAAAATGTAAAAATGTGATCCTTAAAATGTTTTAAATGAAAGCTTTGAAAGACAAAATTGAGAAATTCCTCCCCCTGCCCACTCCTTCCAATACAAAGAAATATGTAAGAGGTGAGACAGGTTAAGAAAATTTGAAGATCACTTCTAGGGGGTTCAGTAACCAAGCCAACAGACACCTCAGAAAGAAAACACACACACACACACACCACACACACACCACACACACACAACACACACACATACAACACACACACACACAAACTAAAGGGTGGGAATTATTTTAAAAAATAAGCATTTCTGAAAACTGAAAGATATGAGTCTCTAGATTGAAAGGACCCACCAAGGTAATACAAGAAAGAAAAGGAAGAAAGGAAGGAAAGAACAAACCAACCAACCACACAAAAACTTGTGAAACTTCAGAATGCCAGAGAAAAATAACCTGCTTCAAAAAACAGAGAAAAAAACAGGAATCAGAATGGCTTTGGACTTTTCATCAAAAACCCTTAAGACAGAAAACGGGGAAAATGCCATCAAAATTATGAAAAAAAAAAATGTATCTTCTACCTAACATTTTAAACTGAGCCAAACCACCTACAAGGTATGATCGGATAGACATCTTCAGACATGCAAGGCCTCAAGTAATTTATCTCCCATCATTCCTTCTTAAGAAGCTACTGAGGATACATACATATTATTAGCAAAATGAAGCAAACCAAGAAAAAGGAAGACAGAAGATGCAAGAAACAGGTTCCAAGACAGGAAAGAAGGAACAGAAGTCCCAGAAAAAATAATCCTACTGTCCAGGTCGGAGCAAGAGGATGGAATGCTCCAGACCAAGAAGTCTCTAAGGGGAAACCAAGTGGAACTAATAGATGATTTAATGTGTTACCTGGAAAAAACATCAAAAGGCTTTTAACATATTTCTTGGAGTAGTTGAGGAACATAGCCAAAGATAAATAGATAATGAATCAAAATCCAATTTTGATAAAATGCAATTATTTGTGCTGGGAAAAACAAAATGTATAGAAAAAAACATAATCATAAGTCACTATTTAGCAATACATGTGTATACAATAATGTAAATACTGCTATTTTTACAAAAAAAAGTTAAGTAACAGTTAAGTAACTACATCGGAAGATTTAAGGGAGAAAAGAGGAAGAGCTCAGTTATGATACTAGAAAGTCAAAAGACTTATTCTACATTTATTTAGAATTACAAAAGTAAAAAAAGAGGAAGAAAAAATAAACAGAACTAGTTAAGGTAGTAGTTACCCCTGGAAAGTAGCACCTGGGGGATAAAAAGGCCAAAAGCAAGAGACTGCTGTGTTTGTTAAAAGCCATTTAGTGCTCCTGGGTTTTCTTAAAACAGTATGTATGGATGTATTGATTGGATTAAAACAGCTTTTTCTCATATCAAGGGCAATTAGTTCAATTTATAAAGCTGTCACTACCAACTTCATTTGTAAGTTTCTTACTTGGAATTCTAAACTGCCTTAAAAATATAAAATAATGGTTCATATCCAACACTAGTGTTCAGAAGGCATGAAAACCTATAGTGATTCTAAAATATGGTACAGGCCAGGCGTGGTGGCTCACACCTGTAATCCCAGCACTTTGGGAGGCCAAGATGGGTGGATCAAGAGGTCAGGAGGAGGAGACCATCCTGGCCAACATGGTGAAACCCCGTCTCAAAAGTTAGCTGAGTGCGGTGGCATGCGCCTGTAGTCCCAGCTACTCGGGAGGCTGAGGCAGGAAAATGGCTTGAACCCAGGAGGCACAGGTTGCAGTGAGCTGAGATCCCACCCTGAACTCCAGCCTAGTGACAGAGTGACACTCCATCTCAAAAAATAATAATAATAATAATAAATAAAATTTGGTGCAAAGCTACTATTGCAAGAAGCCTTAAGTACCAAAACAGCTTCTGTGAGAAACTGCATTCTGAGAACTAGGAGTGCCTTGTATACATCTCAGCCCTACCCACTTGCTCTTCCCTAGCAGGAGGAGCCAAGGAATTATTTTCAAGGTAGAATGCATGAGGGAGATGGGAAGGGATGGAAAGAACAAACCTGAATCTGTCAGGATGTAGTGACTACAGATGCTCTGTAACAAGTCAACCCTACTTGCACTAAAGAAACTACTACTAGAAGTCTTTCTTGCCTCTGAGGTAGACAAGGGAGTTAACTGAAACAATGCTTCCTACCCTCCCCCCAACAACAGCATTTCTGGGCATAAATTGGATGCTTATCAATCAGGAGCTTCCTCTGCTGCAAACATTGCTAAAAAAAAAATTAGCTCCAGGCCAACCTTTGAATAAGGTAACAAATATATAACTTCAAGTGCTAATTAGCAATGATTTATTTTCCATCATGCCATAATCAAACTTCCACAGACAGTATCTTCATTTCATTCAATAAAACTTTGTAGCCTATGTCAACACTGCTTCATTTTGTAAAAAATTATGAACTGTGTGACCTTGAGTAAGTTACTTAAAAATCCCATTTTCCTCTTTACAATTGGAATAATGCCACCTACCTCACTGGGCCACAAGAAAATTAGAAGAAATTACGTGTTAAAGCATGTAGGGGCAGGTCTATGGCAGGAATTCAATGTATGTCAGTCCCTGGTTGTCCTATGTCCCCTACCTTTATCAGACTTTGTTTACCCACATAAACAAACTCACAACCTAAGTGCTTTAACCAAAAAGCCTTTACAAAACCATGCATTAATACATTAATATTTCTAAAATTAATGTGATATGCATCGTCTTGTATTATTTTTCCTGTCTTAGTCTTGTGTTCCAAGTACTACCCCAATTTGCAGTTTTAATTCAGCTAAACTACATTCGGCTAATTCAGCTAGACTAAGAAGGATTAAGAACGACACCACTTGGTAAAAACTACAAAGTTTTTACTTTGTAAAAAAAAAAAAAAAAAAAACGCATTCTTCTCTGGTTAAAAACTACAAATCCGTACATGTAACAATGTCTAAAGAGTCTGCTATTAGTAATTCCATTTCTACATTGAGTCAATCCCAACACACCTCAAGAAAGTATTACTTAAAAAAAAAAAGTAATACTGACAGATAATGGATGCAACAGAGGATAATTTTCCCCCTCAAACACTCAGAAGCACCACCTTGAGATGAAATAAAAAGACTGCCATAATAACAAAAGAATGCAAATCTCTAGGTACCAAGGGCTTCCTTTTGGGGGGTCATTCCCGTCAGATCTTCGTCTAAGGGGTCATTTCCAGAATCCACAAAGTCCTAACACAAGACCTCAGGAATTTTTCAAATTAATTCCCCAAACAACAAAGCTAAGCAAGTAAATAGAACCACAAATCGACCCAAGACTAAGTTCTCGTTTCCCTTCAAGGTATTCAAAGCAGGAGTAGCCCAGAAGCACAGGATCAGTCCAAACTCCAACACACCCAATGCAAAAACCAAAAAGGTACTGAAACTAAAAAGGTCTGCTACCTGGCGATTTATTCACTAAAAATATGCTTAGAATCTAAGCATATGCTCCAAAATATGCTCCAAATCTAGGTCTAAGATTTGGAGGTTGCCACAAACATTTGGTGCCTTTATAAGCCCTCCCCTCTCTCTTTTTTTTTTTTTTTTTTGTAAAAGGGTAAGCACAGAAGCGTGGCCTCTACTGGGGCATCAAAACCACAGCAAAGGGTTTGTAAGCTCAGTCTAAAACGTGAATTTCGAGGTATTCAAAATCGAAGGCCCTAGAGTGACACCCATAGAAAGGATCAAAGAAACTTCGTGCGGCAAGGAAGAAAAGTTGTAAGACGGCTTGAGTCTTAAGGACTAGGGAGAAGGGGCTAAGGAGGCAGTGAGGAGGATGGAATGGGTGGATCCGGATCTATCGCGGCGGGGCAGAGAGGGTGACGGGAGAGGCACGAAGCCTGACCCGGAGCTGGGGGGCCGGGCAGGGACCACACCTCCCGGCCAGCAAGGCAGGCAGAGGCCGCGCCGCGAGGCGAACCTGGGCGCGGGGGGCTGGGAGGGCACACGCCCGCGGTCCAAGGCGCGCAGACTGAGCCGCCGGCGGCCGGAAGCTGCCCCCTCCGGCGCGACCTGCTCGCCCCGGCCTCGGCGGCCCCACTCACCGATCAGCCGGCGCACCTCGTCCTCGCTCAGGTAGAGGCTCACGCTGGGCCCCGTGGCCGCCGGCGGCAGCGCCGGGGACCGCGGGGCGAGGGCGGCGGCGGCGCCAGGCGCGGGCAGCAGCGCCAGCAGCGCCAGCAGCGCCAGCAGCGGCAGCAGCGGCGGCGGCGGCGGCGGGGCGCTCAGGCCGCGGGCCCCCGGGAGGCGGCCCCGGCCCGGCCGCCCCAGCCGCGCCGCCGCGCGCATGCCGCCGCCGCCGCCGCCGAAATGGAGCGACCGCCGTCCGCCGCACCACCGCCCACCCCCGGCCCCGAGCTGCTCACAGCCCGAGCCGGGGGCGGCTGCCCAGCTCATCGCGCCGCTGGCCCGTGGCAGCCAGCCGCGGCTTCAGACCTCTAGAGCGCGCCGCCGCCGCCGCCGCCTATTCGGCGGCATCGTCCGGAGTAGGGGGCTGCCCGCGGAGACGCGCCCGTGCGTGCCGCCGCCTCCCCGGGAGCGCGCACGCAGCGTTCGCTCTGTGCGGGTCGGGCTGGGCGGTGCGCTGAGGGTTTAAATACCCTCGGCGGGCTAAGGGCTAGGGTCACCCTCTCCCCAAGAGTCTTTCCCCCGCCTGACGCGGTGACCGCGTCTAAAGTTTGCTTGTTTGTTATTGTCTGAAACCCTCCTTCCCCGACGGACCGGCCAGGCACGAGCCACCGGCCGCGCCTGCAGCCCATTGGGCGCCCCAGGTCCCCGGAAACGCCTGGATGTGGCTGTTCTGGTTGCGAAAAAGCAGCATGTTTTTCTGTTTAGTGAGAAAACTCAAATAAATAGAAATCATCCTTTATCTTACCATCGGTGATGAACTTTATCATTTCCGTATCTATTCTCATGCATTTATACTGCACATATTTGTTTTCCAGAAAGATCTTAGCACACTTTAGCAACCCTACTTTTACATGTTTCAAAATTTTATTTAGTTTCATATTTTTATTTATTTGAGGCGAAGTCTTTTTCCGTTGCCGAAGCTGGATAGCATTGGCGCGATTTCGGCTCACTGCAACCTCTGCCTCTTGGGTTCAAGTGATTCTCCTGCCTCAGCCTCCCTAGTAGCTGAGATTACAGGCGCCCACCACCACGCCCGACTAATTTTTGTATTTTTAGTAGAGACGGGGTTTCACCATGTTGGCCCGGCTGGTCTCCAGCTCCTGACCTCAGGTGATCCCCGACCTCGGCCTCCCAAAGTGCTGGGATTACAGTCGTGAGCCACTGCTCACGGCCAATTTTTATTTTTTATAATCTTTCTGCATCACTGTAATCAACCTGCATTTGGAGTTGTTAATCTGTGGTCCATGCCGGGTTTCAACAGCCTTCCAGTCATACGAAATTGTGTGCAAAAGTGTATGTGCCTCAGTGTGTATTTGTGTCCGCGTCCGTGTGTCTGTGTGTGTGTGAATGCTTCAGTGGACACAGAGAGGTGGTATGTCATCATTTGTTCTAGGGAGTCCTTGTCCCCCTCAAAGAGGTTAAGAACCACAGATACACCTCATGTACTTAAAGGCAGTGGAGCCAGCCAGTGCATGGACTTCCGGGCCTCCTGATGTATTTTTGCGAGCCACCCACCATCGCGGTCAAATTTGCTCCAGTGCCCCCTCTCTCGGTGAGGCTCCAAGTGCCACTTCCCGGCCGGGGACACGTCGTCCCTGCCGACAGGCCTCTGCCCTGACCCCAGGGCTCCCCGCGGGGCCGTGCCGCGGGGAGCAGCTGCTCTCAGGCTAGGCCCAGCTTCAGCGCGCAGTTGCTCCCTGGCAGTGAAGCCCTGGGAAGCAGCTATTTTTATCCTCTCGGAAGGGTAGGGGAAAAGAGAGGCTGATAAGGAGGGGAAGTGCTAGAACCTGGTTTTCTCCCTCCCTAGCAAGATACACGGATTCTATTTAGAGACAGGCTGGCCTCAATTTGTCAAGCTTCAGCGCCTCAGCACAAAATCCTACACCCTTCATCCTACCGGAGGAGGCTGACAAAGAGAGAGAGAGGGAAGGAAAAGTGCTCCATCAGAGAAGGCTAAAAGCCACGAAAATCAGCACAAATACTTCTGTTGGGACAGCCACTGCTACTGGGTTTCTGCCAGGAAGGGCTTGAGGCTGGAAACATGTTGTGTGAACAGGAATCTCAATTCAGATGGGAAGCATTTTTTTAAAGGATGGCATATTCTCTGCATTTTTTAAAAGACTCCTAGTCCGCAAAAAAAAGAAACTCATATCTTCTAGAGGTTCTTTAATTACTAGGTCTTGTCCGTGACTTCTTGAGGCAGCCTGTGATGTAACCACAGAGAGCTGTCAGTCAGGCCTGGCTGGGTTCTGGTACTTATTAATCCTGCGGTCTTGGGAAAATTAAACTCTCTAGGCCTTGGTTCCCTCATTCATAAAATCCCAGGATAATGCCCAACTCCCTGGGCATTTATAGGTTTTAATTGGAGACAAATACAAGTAAAACACCTGGGCAGACACTGGGTGGGTGTCACACCTGTTGTTATTGTTATTACAAAGAATCCTTTCCCTCTAATGACCACTTCCTGTGAAAGTTTCATCACCCGGTTACCTCCAAACAGTTCAAACCTGGGATCCTCAGGAACCTCATTCAGTAGCACCAAGCCTGGCCCAGAGCCTGAGCTTCATCGAGATTCATGGCAGGCATCACACTGGGTGCTGGGGACACAGGAGCAAGCAATGTGCTTCCTTGAGGACTTTAATACAAACAAATGTTTTCATCAATGCTATAAAGATAAGTTCTCAAAGTGTGGCGCCCAGACCAGCAGTATCATCATCACCTGGGAACTTACAGAAATGTAAATTCCTTGGACTCCCCCAAAGACTAACAGGTAGCAGCTCCAGGGCTGGGGCTCAACAATCTGCTTTCCCAAGCCTCCAGGTGCTTCTGATGCTGCTGGTCACTCCATTAATATCTCAGCTCTACAGTCTCTCTTTTGGTCTGCTGCAGTTGCCTGCTTTCTCCCTTACTTGCCCAGTCTGTTCCCAACACAGCAGACAGAGGCCAGAGGCATCCTGTGAAATGTCAGCCTGATCATATACTCTCTGGCATTCATACCACCAGTGGTTCCCAACTCACCTAGAATAAAAGGCAAAGTCTTTCTAATGTCAAGGCAATTCTCACTCTCCAGCTTTCTCCCTTCCCTCTGACCTTATCTCGTGCTCACCGCCTACTCCCTTAGCTCCAGCCACACCACAAAGGCTTCCTTTTTTTTTCCAACACACTAGACACAATCCTACCTCAGGGCCTTTGCACTGCTATTCCCTGCGTCTGAAATGCTTTTCTGTCTGACATCCACATGGCTTCATCTCTCACCTCCTTCAAATCTGTACTCAGATGTTAACTTGTAAATAAGATTGCAAATTCCCAACACTTTAATTAAACCCTCAGAGAAGGAATTGATTCCCAGTCTCTCTCTTACTATCTTTGCATGACACTTGGTCTCACACAAAGGTCTTCCCACAATCCTCGACCCATCCTGAAGACGAAATTTCCCCTCCCTCCCCTAACAAGGTGTGGGTGGCAACTTTTGAAATTTCCAAAAAACCTCAGCATAAAAATGAGAAACCCTACCACAGCCTCCTCAGGTTTCTTTGCCTTGGGGAAATGAAAGCCACAGTCATCAACGCAATCCACACACTGGCCCTCCGCTTTTGGTTTTGTTTGTCACAGTGGTTGGCCTTATTCTCCTCCAGGAGACATATTTCAGCATGGCCAGGAAATGCCATCAGCAGGACTTATACTTTAAAAGGCCAGTCTTGGGCTTGAGATGCTGTGGAGTAGATGAGTAGGTGGGAGTGTGGGGTCAAGGTTACACAGAGAGGGCAGGTGTTTCATGTTTGACCTCTGGTGTGGGCTGAGAATACCTACCATCTGGTGCCCGCAAGGAGAGACACCCAGAGACAACTCCACAATGTGGACCTGACCCGACCACTCAGCTCAGGGAGGGCTGGAGAAGAGGTAGCTCCAAGTCCTGAAATCAGCCTCTTCTTTTGCCAGGAGCAGTTGTGAATGCGGCTCTCTCTGTAAACCTTCTCCTTCCCCAAGTAATATATTAAACCATCTGCATTGTAAAAGAGTCAAGCAGCATGGAAGTACATGAAGTAAAATATAAATATGTCCCTCCACAGGCACCCTCATCTCTCTTACCCACCGCCCAGTTTGGTGTATGTTCTGAGAGCCCTTTCTCTAGGCAGTTACTTACACATACATGTGTTTAAGCACAAAATTGTATGTGTGTGGTCGTTTTCAGTCTTATAGAAATGGAATAATACAAAAAGTAGTGGTCTGCAAGATTGGCTTTTTTGACTGATCCAAGTTAAGTTGAGATCTTGAGGATGTTCTCGTGACAGGGCATACAGAGGCACCCCTGCAGCGTTCTTTTGGTTGGGATGAACTGACGGATTTCACCAGTTCTGGTAATACACCTCAAATACTTGAACATACAAGTTTGTGCACATGTATAGATGCTTAGAAGAATAGATTCTCTGAAACGGAACCTTTGAGTCAAAAGGAGTTATGTTTTAATTTCAATAGATTCTGCTGAATTGTCTTCCAAAAGATTGTACAATATACATTTCCAACAGTGGCATAAATGAGAGACATAAGGTAATATGCCAGTGTTTTTCATTTTGCTTTTGACAGTCTAGTGAAAGAAAAATAGCTTGTTGTTGTTTAATCTGCTTTGCCCTCACCACTAAAAGCATCTTATATACATGTTGCCTATTCAAATTACTCTTTGAAATATCTGTCCACATATTCTATTTTTTAGTTGGCTTATTTGTCTTCTTACTGCTTTATGAATGTTTTCTTTTACTGTATCCCTTTTCATTTAACTTTTCTTATCATGCTCTTTGCTTAAGTTCAATTTTGGATTTCTATTTTAGATAAATCTGTCCATCTTTCCCTTTATGGTTTCTGCATTTTGCATCTTACAAAGGGCTCCCAGTTAATACTTTTTGTATTTTGTACTTTTCTCTCTTAAAAAAAATAGCTCCTTAATCTATCCGGAACTTATGTTTATGTATGGCCCATAATACAATTTTATTTTTTCCATATGGTTAACCATTTGTACCAAACACTATTTATTACATTTGTTGAATGCTCCTTAGTGGCTACATCTAACTTTAAACAGAACAGGAACTTCAGTCTGCTTTCACTTCCCTCCTTCTTCACATACCTTTCACACTGAGATCATCTAGAGCTACACTGGCCAGTACAGCAGGCATTAGCCACATGTGGCTATCAGGTACTTCAAATGTGGCTGGTAAGAACTGAGATGCGCTGCACGTGTAAAATACATGCCAGATATTGAAGACTTGGTATTTAAAAAAAAAGTAAAATATTTCATTGATAATTTTTATATTGGTTGAGTGTTAAAGTAATAATGTTTTAGACATATTGTGTTAAAATATATTATTAAAATTTATTTCCTGTATTTCTTTTACCTTTTTTTGACTTAACTACTAGAAAATTACGTTTATGGCCTTTATGACATTTCTACTGTGCAGTGCTGATCTAGATATTAGTTCCAGATTGTTCAGCATTTCATTTTAAAAATCACATTTTTCATAGCACTTTAAACAATTGACAAATGGCATGAGCTGCAGTAACTGAAGCTAAACTAGGCAAGTGATGAGAAGTCACAGTATTATAGGGAATCTTTACTTGTCACAGCATTTTTTTTTAAATCACAAACCTCAACGTTGAATTGTTTAGCTCAAATGTGCAGAATTTCAGTCATCCCAAAGTGAAAAAGAAATTCTGCAAAAACGATGTCTATCATTAAAGTAAATTTTATATTGGCATGTGAAGTATGAGAAACATTCCTATTCAGTGTCTTGGGCCGAAAGCCTGCAGAAGCCTCTCAATTATCCTACAAGGGAGCCAGGGATCTTTGCTAAGTTGGAAGAAAGTGAGCATCTCACAAAAGATGGAGGTGGGGGGCCACCAGAACCTTGTAACGGGATGCACGATGTGGGGCCAAAGTGATGAGACTTTCTTGGGTTGAGGAGGCTTAAGAATCTAGAGTGGGTCATGCATGTGATGGACACAAATTGTCCCCTGAAATCCATTCTCCCTTTTGTCCATACTCATAGAATTTTTGCTGTGCAAATTTCCCAGCCTTCCCTATACTTCACTAAATTCTTGCAAGTAGAATGTGAGCAAAAGTGATATGTGCAATTTCTGCTTCCTCTCTTCCTGCATGCGTGGCCATGATTCGCCTTGATTGTGGAGGTAAGCAGGGTGCCTCCAGGGAGAAGAGCAACATGGTAAACAAACCCAGAAGTCTCCGGGGGCCACATGAGCGCAACCTACTGTCAGCTGAGACTGGCCAAACTCTTATGTGAGAGAGAAATAAACTTTTATCTTATTTAGTCAATTTGGAGTTCTCTTTGTTTCAATGGCTTTGTCTTAACCTAATTTAATGTATTTAGTATGGCCTCTCAGAAGACAGAACCGTATTCCAGGAGAAAACCTAGGTGATGTTCTTTTAAATTGTGAGGAGGTCTCCATCATTGAGGAAAGGGTACAACTGATCGAGGGAGACACTGTCGTTAGTTCTTTGTTGCTGCTGTAACAAATTACTACAGTCCTCGTGGTAATAAGAGCTTGTTCTAGCAGAAGCAGCAAGCCGGACTTCACCAATCTTCTTATCATGACAGCATATTTCTCTTTTCTCTGTAATTTATTTTATCTATTTAACACTTGCAATTTCTGCTCATAAGCTTTTAGGTCTTCCACAACTGATAACTTCTTTTCATTTCATTCTCATGTTGGTTTCAAATCGTCTACATCTGCTGTCATGTCTTTCTGCTTAGAGAACATTAAATGTTTCTATTTTTATGCTATAATACTTTTTAGGTATTTTCTTTATTTAAAAACTTAGGGGTTTTTTTGTTGTTGTTGTCATCGTTTTGTTTTTTGAGACGGAGTCTCGCTCTGTTGTCCAGGCTGGAGTGCAGTGGCGTGATCTCGGCTCACTGCAACCTCCGCCTCCTGTGTTCAAGCAATTCTCTGCCTTAGCCTACGAGCAGCTGGGACTACAAGCATGCACCACCACGCCCCGCTAAGTTTTGTATTTTTAGTAGAGATGGAGTTTCACCATCTTGGCCAGGCTGATCTTGAACTCCTGACCTCGTGATCCACCCACCTCAGCCTCCCAAAGTGTTGGGATTACAGGCGCAAGCCACCATGCCTGGCCCGTTAGCTTTTATTTTTACTAAAATTATATACAAATACAGCAACCTCCGCCTCCCTGGTTCAAATGATTCTCCTGCCTCAGCCTCCCAAGTAGCTGGGATTACAGGCATGTGCCAGCACGTCCAGCTAATTTTGTATTTTTAGTAGAGATGAGGTTTCACCATGTTGGTCAGGCTGGTCTCGAACTCCTGACCTCAAGTGAGCCGCCCACCTCGGCCTCCCAAAGTACTGGAATTACAGGCATGAGCCACTGTTCTACAAGGTGTATTACAAAGAAACAACATTACCACTTGTTCTCCATTCTCACCTGGCAGCTGCTTTAAACCCCTTTAGCTGTTCATTCACTTCTATCATTTGAAATAATGTATTTATATGACCAACCTGTTGATTTTTCCATTTTGGGCATTATGTGTTAATATGATTTGCCCCTGCAGGAAACTGTATATTTTGCCATCTTTTATACCCTCCAAAATACCACATACATGTAAACTCCCTGTCTCGCTACCATCACACCATAAACACTGTTTGTATAGTTATGACTGTGTAAATTCCATTCACAGCTGAGTCATGTGACAATAACTTTTCCTTTCTTGTACAGCCCTTTTCCCTGCTAACGTTAGCATGTACTTCACTTGCTTAGGTTTCTATGTATTCATCAATAATTCATGCCCAAACTCATCCCTCAGTTGTTTAAACCTTCTCTCAATCTATTCAAACACATCAACTGAGCCATCAGTTTCATCATCTTGGACATTTGGATTCATTGCTCCCTAGATGCTGCAAAGTGATCATCCAGCAATGTTCCATCATGCAGGGACCTCCCTGTGTAACTTTTTAGATTCCCTGTTTCCTGGATACCATCCTCTTTTTGATTTGCCTTCTTTATGTAGTGGGCACTTCTTCCAGCATTTCCCTAAGAAAGTATGGAAGATAAGTATTTTGAGAGTTTGCATATTTGAAAGTCTGTATTTAAAACATCTTATGAACACTTTATTCATAATACTGACTAGGCATATAATTATATGTTAAAAATTACATTTCCTCAGAATCTCAAAGGCATGGTTACACTGTCTTCTGGCTTTCAGTGTAACTTTTGGAAAGTAAGATGCCACTATGATTCTCGACCCTTTGTATAAAACCTTCTCTCTCTCTCTCTCCTTTTCCTCCCCTTGCCCTCTGCCCTCTGGAAAATTTTGGGATACTTTATTCCTGGTATTCTGAAAGTTTTGAATGTGCACCTTGATGTGTTTCTATTTTAATCAGTTGTCTAGAGTGCTTTGTGGATCTTTTCAATTGGCATACACTGCCTATTTAGTTCTGGGATGTTTTCTTGAATTATATCCTTGATGATAACCTCCCTCTGTTTTCCATCTTTTTTCTAAAATTCCTATATTTTGGCTGTTAAAGCATCTCTTTGTCTGCCAATCTTTCTAAGTCATTTCTTTAATTTTATCTTATAACTGTTCTTGAATTTTCCATTTCTGCTCTCATTTTTAATTTCCTAGAGCTTGTTTGTTCTCTGAAATGTCATTTTTAATGGTATATTCTTGTTTCATAATAATTATCTTCTCTTACAGCTCTGATAGCAATAATATATTTGTAAGATACTTTTAAAAAACTTTTGAAAAAGTTTTATTTCTCTATATAGTTTTAGTTTTGTTTTCTTTGTTTTTATCTTAGACTTATCGTTAGACCAGTTTCTGAACTCATCCTTACCTGGTTGCTCATTGAAGAGAGGAGCGCTAAAAATTGAATTAGAAACTGTATAGATATGGATGGAATCTGTTGACTATGAAGTTCTAGCGGCTCATCTGGCCACTTATTTAGGAACCCCCAATGTCCGTACCTTTCCACATATCTTTTGGGCTGTTCTAATTTCCCAAAGAATATTTTCCCCATCTCTTGACTAAACAGTACAGGCCCAACTATCAGCATTCCAGCAGCCAAGGGAAAACAAGGACCCATAATCCTAAAATCAGTATGTAGATAGAATGTCTCAAAATGTTCTCTTTTTTTGAGATGGAGTTTCACTCTTGTTACCCAGGCTGAAGTGCAATGGCACAATCTTGGCTCACTGCAACCTCTGCCTCCTAGGTTCAAGCAATTCTCCTGCCTCAGCCTCCCGAACAGCCAGGATTACAAGCATGCACCACCACGTCTGGCTAATTTTGTATTTTTAGTAGATATGGGGTTTCTCCATGTTGGTCAAGCTGGTTTCAAACTCCCGACTTCAGGTGATCTGCCCACCCTGGCCTCCCAAAGTGCTGGAATTACAGGCGTGAGTCACCATGCCTGGCCAAAATCTTCCTATTTTTAATGTGATACCCTTGCCTTCAACTTAGTTTTATCCTCTCCAATATTTAAAACTCCAGTACTTTGCTAGATTTGGGGAGGTGGTGTGCAGACATCCTGCTGTGCTCAGTTGGGGAGGTGTCTTAGTCCATTTAGTGTTGCTATAACAGAATACCTGAGACTGGATAGTTTATAAAGAAAAGAGGTTTATTTGGCTCATTATTCTGATGGCTGGAAAGTTCAAGATTGGGCATCTACATCTGGTGAGGGCCTGAGGTTGCTTCAACAGTAGAAAGTGGAAGAGGAGTCAGCATGTGCAAAAAGGTCACATGGCAAGAGAGGAAGCAAGTGGGGGTAGGTGCCAGACTCTTTTTAGCAACCAGATCTTGAAGGAACTAACAGAGAAATAATTCACCCCTAGGGAGGGCATCAATCTATTCATGAAGTATCTGCCCACATGACTCAAACACCTCTCACCAGGTGCCACTACCCAACCTTCCCATATCAGGAGTCAAATTTCAACATGAGGGTTGTAGGGAACGAATACCCAAACTATAGCAGGAAGGTATCTGCAAGTTTAACAACATTTTAGCTCTTTTTAAACAACTCTCTCATTTTCAATACCATCTTCATTCTAACTTGCAAAATGAACTGGTTCCACCAATTCCTGAGTCTTTTGGATTGATTCTCTGCTTTCCCCATTTCTGTCTTAGGATTTCTCTTTCTCAGGTCAGCGAAATCAGTTACTACATGTCCGGCTTTCCAGCTTTGAACATCTTCCTGCTATTGTCTCCTCTGGCATAATTTTTGTCCTTGTTTGTTTATGCCTTTAAAAACTCTCTTAATGGTGGTTTTAAAGGGATTTTAGAAAGGACTGTAGATTACTGCATGTTCTTACTCTACTATCTGTAATCAGAAGTGTCTGTATTTACTTTCTGTGTTAGTCAGCTCAGGCTGCCATAACAGAATACTATAAACTAGGTGACTTAAACAACAGAAATTTACTTTCTCACAGTTCTGGAGGCTAGAAGTCCAAGATCAAGGTGCTGCCAGGATAGGTTTCTGGGGTGAGGCCTCTCTTCCTTGCTGTGTCCTCACATGACCTCTATCTACTCTGTCCCCCACAGAAAAAGAGAAATCTCTGATATCTCCTCCTTTTCTTATAAGAATAGAAGTTCAGTTGGATTAGGGCCCCCACTATTCTGATCTCATTTAACCTTAATCACTTCCCTAAAAAGCTCTGCCTCCAAGTACGTAGTCGCATTGGGGGTTAGAGCTTCAACATATGAATTTTGGAGGGACACAATTCAGCTGGCAGTTCTGTTTTCATCTCTAGGTCAAATCCAACATGGCAGTTCTGTTTTTGTCTCTAGGTCAAATTCTAAGGCCTGGTGTGGTGGCTCATGCCTGTAATCCCAGCACTTTGGGAGGCTGAGGTGGGAGGATCACATGAGACCAGGAATTTGAAACCAACCTGGCCAACATGGTGAAACCCCGTCTCTACTAAAAATATAAAAATTAGCCAGGCATTGATGGTGGGCACCTATAATCCCAGCTACTCAGGAGGCTGAGGCAGAATTGCTTGAACCCTGGTAGCAGAGGTTGCAGTGAGCTGAGATTGCGCCACTGCACTCCAGCCTGAGCAACAGAGCGAGACTTTGTCTCAAAAAAACAAACAAACAAAAAAAAAACTAAAAGCTTCATAGATATTAGCTTCGGGCTCAAATATCAATCTTTAAAAATTTGTTAAAGCTAGCTTAATGGTGTAGCATGTCATTTAATTCTCATAAACGTTTCCTGTGAAAAGTATATACGCTCTACAATAGTTGGGATCAAAGTTCTATGTAACGTACATTACAGCAACCCATCAACCTTTTTATTGCTCTGATCAAATGTTCTTTCTTTTTACTCTTGTGTTGTTGCCTGATCTCTTACTGTGAGAACTGTATGCAAATTTCTCCTTAAGATAATAGATTTATTTATTTCTTCCTGTAGTTCTGTCAGTTTGAGCTTTATATATTTTGGGACTATATTATTAGTGACATGGAAATTTTAAAGTGGTATGTCTTCTGGAAATTTTGAGCTGTTTATTCTTGTGTATGACTCATTTTATCTCCAGTGATGCTTTTTGCCTAGAGTCCATTTTGCTTAAAGTTAATAAAGCCATGCCAGCTTGCCAGCTTTCTTCTTGTTAGCATTTGCCTATGTATCATTTTACATCCTGTCAGCTTCAACATTTCTGGGTCCCAATGTGTTAAGTGTGGATTTTGTTTTATTACATATGACAATATTTGTCTCTAACTTGAGAATTCAGTTCACTACATTATTGGAGCTACAGGTATGTTTGGATTTATTTCAACTATTTCATTACGTATTTTCTATTTTCTTTCTTATACTATTCTCCTCACATGCCCCCAACCAAGTTTGGCCTTCCTTTGGATTGATTATCCTTCTCATTTCACTTTTTTTGTCTTTACTTTTTTTGGAAGTCATATGCTTTATGCCTATTCTTTTAATGTCTGTTCCAGTTATATTAAACTCATACTTAATAAGGTCTAAATTTAATAGATATATTTACCCCCCTTCCTGAAGAATATGAGAATGTTAAAACACTTTATGATCACCACCACCCCCACCCATTTGCTCTTATTGTCCACAATTTTAGTTGTAGCCTATTCCTACATGCACAAAAGTTTAATACTATTATTGTTACCTGATTTTGTTAATGCTTGCTTAGTTACACTTACAACCATTCCTTTTTGTATCTCACACCTTCCATCTGGAATCATTAACCTTTTGCCTGAAGTTCATCTTTGACTGAAGTTTTCCTTTATGGTGATCTTTTGTGGTAAAATCTCTCCGTTTTTCATTTGAGTAGAAATGCCTTATCTTATTCTAAAAAACATAGTTTTGCTCATTACAGAATTCAGAGCTGCTAGAACACTGAAATATTTCACTGTCTTCTGGTTTCCATTATCGCTTTTGAAAAGTTAATTGTAACTCTAACTCTAACTGCCACTTTGATACATTATCTGTCTCTTTATGGATTTTTTTTTTTTTTTTTTTTTTTGAGATGGTGTCTTGCTCTGTCACCCAGGCTGGAGTGCAGTGGCGCAATCTTGGCTCAATGCAGCCTCCACCTCTCAGGTTCAAGTGATTCTCCTGCCTCAGCCTCCATAGTAGCTGGGATTACAGGCACACACCACCACGCCCAACTAATTTTTTGTATTTTTAGTAGAGATGGGGTTTCTCCATGTCGGCCAGGATGATCTCGAACTCCTGACCTAAAGTGATCCACCCACCTCAGTCTCCCAAAGTGCTGGGATTACAGGCATGAGCCACCATGACTGGCCTCCTTATGGATTTTTAAAGGGTTTTTGTTGTTTTTTAGACTCATATCTACAGTTTCTCTGGGATGTATGAAAGTGGAGCTATCGAGATTCCTGGAACTGGTGTCTTTCAGAATTCCGGGGAAATTCTCAACTCCATTTTTAAAATGAAAGAAAAGAGAGAAAGAGAGAAAGAAAAGAAAGAAAGAAAGAAAAAAGAAAGAAAGAAAAAGAAAGAAAGAGAGAGAAAGAAAGAGAAAGGAAGGAAGAAGGAAGGAAGGGAGGGAGGGAGGGAGGGAGGGAGGAATGGAGGGAGATGGGCATTTTTCTGAACTATTTGAGACTAGGCTGCATACATCAAGCCTAAATACTTCATTGCGTATTTCATAAGAACAAGGACATTCTCTTTTATAACCCTAGTACCATTATCAAAATGTGAGACAGTTAACATTAATATAATACTATTTTCTAATCCACAGTTCACATTCAAATTTCATTAATTGTCTCAATAAAGTTTTTATAGTTGTTTTTTTCCTGGTCCAGGATCTAATCCAGGATCATAAATTGCTCTTATTTGTCATATCTTTTTAGTCACCTTTAATCTGAGTTTCTTAGCCTTTCTTTTGCTTAAATTTCTTGCCCTTGACCAGTTATTGTGTAGAATGTTGCTCAATCCTTGTTGCCTCATGTTTCCTTATGATTAGATTCAGGTTATACATTTTGGCAGGAATATTGTAGAATTGCTATAATCTTCTCAGTGAATCATACGCTAATGGCTTGGCCCACTACTGTGATGTTAACTTTAAACACTTGGTTAAGGTGTTCTCCGATATATTTCCTCACTGTAAAGTTATTTTCCCTTGCAACTAATAAGAAATTTGGAGGGAGATACTTTGAGATTATATAAATCTCCTGTTCCTCGTTAAACTTTTATCTACTAGTTTGATTACCCACTGATGATTTTTTAACTTTAGAATTTCTTCCATATTGAGTTGGCATTTAACCATAAGGGAGAACTTTCCCTTTTCTTCCATTTATTGATTGATATATTTATATCAACTGAATTCATGGATGATTTTATTTGGTGGATTATAATTTATTACTATTATTATGTATATTTTTATGCTTGAATTGTCCCAGATTTGGCCAGTGTGTCCCCTTGCAACTGGTTCCTGGGTCCTTTTGGCATGTTTCTAGCATTCATTCACTGAGCATTTTCTTACTTTTTAGAAAAACAAAATATTTTTATCTCCTCTTGCACTTTTCTGCCCCAGCCCTGGAATCATTTTTTCTTAGCAGCCTCAGTTTCTTTTCATAGAGAATGGCATTTAGAAGCCAAGATTTGGGAACTAGGTGTGCTCATTGTATAATTTTGTGTAGGTCCTTTGAGGAGACAAAGCAAGGAAACAAATGTATTTATGCATGTACATGTCTGTGTGTGTATGTTCACCTATACATGTATACATCTGTAAAATCTGAGTTCACATCAGTACTTCTGATTCCAGTGCCACACAATTCCTTCTTCATTTCCTCAAAAACCTAGCTCCCATTATCCTCAATGAATCAGCTTATTTGCTTGATCCTTCCATAGGTAAACAAACTTCTGGCCCTACCTACTGAAAGCTCACACCCAGGGACTCCCATCTCTACCCCCACTTTCACCTGCAGGAATGCCAGTCAAAAGCTCTGCCTCCATGAAGGGGAAGGGAAAGAAGAAAAGGCCAGTTAGAAAGCTTGCCCTCTCATACACAAACCCCCACCTCCTGGGCACACTGGCTAAAATCTCAGTCACTGATTCACTTTTTAATCTATTATATTGTTCATTCATCTTTCTTGTTTATAAATTTGCCATACATTTGATTTTCACTTCTATATTCTCAAATTTTTGCTTCTCTACTGCAGCCAGTTCTTGCTTTTTAAAAACAGTAATACAGTATTGAACATGTATTGAGTACTTATTATTGGCTCATTACTGAGTTGTGTTTTTTTCAACTCGGTAATGATTATCTTATTTAAGTTTTAAAGTAATTCTATGAGATTGCTATTATTCAAATCCCACTTTACAGATTAGAAAACTGAGGCACAACTTTCCCCAGTGCTATCCATACATCTTAGAGAAGTATAGAACTAGAAATTGATTTCAGGCAGTTTGTTTCCTGAGCCCATGTTCTTAACCATTCCAAAGCAATTGATTAGAGGTATTTAAACTCTTCTCTTTGCTCTCAACTCTCTGCTCAGACACCAGTCTTTCTGCTTGTTAGTCTACTGATCTCTTTTAGGGTATTGGTTTTCCTTAGATGCTTCCTGACTATTGATCATCTGCTCATCCTTGTTTTTGTGAAGCCATATTGGTTTTCGCGGATGGTGATGAGGGTGCCTCTGCTGAGTGTGAGGAACCTCTCTAGCTTATCTTTTGCCATGAGGGTTTTTTGTCTATCCTGGGGGTGACTTGCTGCCAGGACATCACTCTGCATCTCTGGCCTCAGTGCCAAAGTCACTGCTTTAGCCTAGAGACAACACGGCTGCTAACCCCTGCTTAGCACAAGAGCAGCAGAGTAAAGGGTTTCGCACGGCCTATTGCTCCAAATTGAATATCCCAGTGGTTGCCGCAGGGTACCGTCCCTTTCTTTGGGTCCATTGACTCTGAACTAGGAGCTGTTCCAGAACAACTTCCATTCCAAAAGCAGGACTTTTCTGGGGTATTTTAGGCTGTGGTTTTCTCTGATCTTGTTTCTCTGTTAATTTGATACCATCTGTTTTCTGTCTTTTAGGGGATATCTTCATTTTTCTAATTTATTTTATAGGAAATAAAATACTTCTGCATGACAACACTACCATAAACAAAGTCAAAAAACAAGAGGCAAACTGAAAAAAAAATCTTTGCAATTCTTGTCATAAAGAACTGTGCTGTATGAAGAAATGCACTGCCTCTTCCTCCTCCTCCTTCTTTTCCTTCTATATCTCTTCTCCATTCTCCCCTTTCTTTTAAATGTTGTCCACTTTATGGAATTTGGTGCTGGGGGGAAAAAATTGGTTATGGGCACCTAGTTTGGTTCCATTCTCATCTCTTTAATTCTTAATCTCTAGTGGACACTACAATATTCAAAATAGCATAAGCCTTTTTTATTAGTGAGGATTCTCCTCGAACAGATCAGTCGGAGACAGAGATTGAGTTCAAGGAATTGGCTCATGCAGTTGTGGGAACTGGCAAGGACAAAAAGTGTGGGGCAGGCTGGCAGGCTAGAAATTCAGAGACTAGTTGATGCTGCTGTCTTGAGTCTGAGTCTGCAGGCTATAAGTACAGGCAGAGTTTCTGTCTCGAGGTTTTGAAACATAATTGCTTCTTCTGGAAACCCCAGTTTTTGCTGTTAAGGTCTTCAGTTGATTAGATTGAGGCCCACTCACATTATTGAAAGTAATCTGCTTTACTCAGAGTCTGCAGATTTAAATGTTAATCACATCTTTAAAATAGTTGGACAGCAACATCTAGACTGATGTTTGACCAAACAAGGGGCCACCATAGCCTAGCCAAGCCAACACATACAATTAACCATCACATGGGCCAGGCGCGGTGGCTCATGCCTGTAATCCCAGCATTTTAGGAGGCTGAGGCAGGTGGACCACTTGAGGTCAGGAGTTCGAGACAAGCCTGGCCAACATGGTGAAACCCCGTCTCTACTAAAAATACAAGAATTAGTCAGGTGTGGTGGTGGGTGCTTGTAATCTCAGCTACTAGGGAGGCTGAGGCAGGAGAATCACTTGAACCCAGGAGGTGGAGGTTGCAGTGAGCTGAGATTGTGCCACTGCACTCTAGCCTGGATGACAGCGGGAGACTCCGTCTCAAAATAATAATAATAATAATTAACCATCACAGCCAGTCTTTCTATCCTTTTTCTTTTTACTGCTCGTGAATATTTATGTTACTTATCGTGGATGTCAAGCGAGTTCACAGCATGTTGACTCCTGTGCTCAGCTACACAATACTTCCCAGGCCCCTGTGCTATAATGGCGATCACATTAGAGTCATTCTCACTCATGTGTCCGAATCACTCCAAGGCTTTTTCAGCCCCACATGGAAGGAAGCTCCACAGGGACCAGGGTCTTATTGGAGTTAATTTCCCTTCTCTGACTTCACTGCTTTACCAAATTTATCTCTAACATTTTCCTATCTTTTACTGCAAATGTAATCATAGCAATTATAATAGCCTCTCTTGTGTATTTGTGACATGATGTATTCTTCAGAAAAATCATCTTTTTTTTTTTCTTGAGACCAAGTCTTCAGGGAGTGCAGTGGCGTGATTTTGGCTCACTGCAACCTCTGCCTCCCAGGTTTGAATGATTCTCGTGCCTCAGCGTCCCAAGTAGCTGGGACTACAGGTGCACACTGCCATACCTGGCTAATTTTTGTATTTTTAGTAGAGATGGAGTTTACCACGTTGGCCAGGCTGGTCTGGAACTGCTGACCTCAAGTGATCCACCCACCTCAGCCTCCCAAAATGCTGGGATTACAGGCGTGAGTCACTGCACCTGGCCGTTTTTTTAATGGAACTGTTAGGAGTGCCTGCTATGGATTCATTAGCCAAAGAAAGTAGAGGCATTTTTTTCCCCTCCTGATTCAAGGGGATATTTAGCTTATGCTCTCCTTAAATGTGTAAGGTCAACCTAGCTCCCCAAACCCCAGACGAGCATTATCAGGACCATGCTTTCAGGAGTTTGGTTAAGAAGCTAAATTGGATGAATTGGGAGTAGGAGTGGGCCTGAAGTTTGGGCTTCTAGGGAAGAAGGGATGTATCCAGCTGCCAAGAAAACTTCACTGGGAAGAGGAGTATCTCAGATACTGTAAGAAGGCTGGATGTATGTGGACACCAAGTAGTGGCCCTGGTTACCCCAGGGGTCCCTGTAGCTGAGGCCTGTCTGTGATGAAACCCCTGGGAGGGCCATTTTGGCATCCTGCCTGGAATGGCTGTGCTAGTCCAAGCTGGAGTCCAAATCTGCACAGCAGAAGTTACACTAGCGATTCTCTTGGGGATCCACTAAGACCAGAGTTGGCTCTCCCCCAGTTGTTCTGGACTAGACAAGCTCTGGATGCTGGTATGACCAGAAGGAAGGGTAAGAGTCACCGAAAATGGCTGGGCAGGGTGGCTCATGCCTGTAATCCCAGCACTTTGAGAGGCTATGGTGGGCGGATCACTTGAGGTCAGGAGTTTGAGACCAGCCTGGTCAACATTGTGAAACCCTGTCTCTACTAAAAATACAAAAAATTAGCCTGCCATGGTGATGTGCCCTGGTAATCCTAGCTACTCAGGAGTCTGAGGCATGAGAATCACTTGAACCTGGGAGGTAGAGGTTGCAGTGAGCTATGATTGCACCACTACACTCCAGCCTGACAGTGAGACTTTGTCTCAAAAAAAAAAAAGTGTCACCAAAAATCAAAAATGTATCTTGTATATGACTTCTTGCCGATCACAGTGGGTGGGCCTCAAAGCCAGATTTTATTTGAGAAAAATAAAGTTATATCATCCTTGTGCTTTGAGTACTGTAAAGCAGCCTTACCTGTTTACTATGTGTTCTTTTATATCTGGCCTCATTCTTAGAATTCTTCAGCTAGATCCTGTCCTTTCTCCCAAAGCCTGTTCTGCGGAGTTCCTTCTTTACTCAGAATATCTGTTCTACGTGGAGTCTGTCTCTACTCATATCTATCAGGAAAAACAGGAGAGCTCCTGCAGGACTTCAGGATTTTCTCATCCTTCCTGCAGGAAATATCATCTTTATGAGTGGTCAGTTGGCATTACTTGAAACCCCTGCTGAACGTAATGCCTGTATTTCCTCAAAGCAAGTATTCTTCTGCAAAGGAAGCCAGAGTTCCCAAATTCTGTTCCACAATACACCAGTTTGATAAGAGGCTAATCATTGTTCCACCAAACTCTTTGTCTAATAAGTTTGGGAAAGAAGCAGACTAATGTCTGCTTTTGGAAAATCAAATGCACAGTAATATATTGAAGATTGTGAGAAGCTCTATTTAGCTTTAACTCGATAATGCCCAGACTTATTTAAGTGCAGGATACTTTTCTCATGGCACACTTATTGGCATCACCAGTTCTGCAGGCCCAGTCTGGGAAACGGGTGCAGTGGAGGGGGACATTAGACTTACAATGAAAAGCAACGTCCTAGTTCACTTGGCTCCCTTGACCTCCTTGTTCCCTGCCCTTCCTTGGAGCAACCGCTTCCAATCTGCAAAATGAGTGAATAGACTTGATGTTTTTATTCAGACCTCTGACTGGATCTGGCTTTTTATTTGACCACAGTTAGAAAACTGGAGCCAATGGGGGAAATGCTGAGAGTTTATCTAAGAGAAAGGAGAGAAGCCTGAATAACAGTGAAATCAGACAGGTCTGGTTTCAGACCCCAACTCCCTGACCCCTTCCAACTCTGTGGCTCCAGGTAAGTGGTAGGTTCTAAGTTGTAAATGGATCCAGTAATGCCAACTCTGTAGCAGCCCTTAGGAGAGGATGGCATGAGATTGTGCATTCAAAGCAGCCAACCCATTGCCTGACCCATAGAAGACATCTGTCACATTATTGCCATAGTGATGATATCACACAAAAGAGGCTGGTGACACTTTTTGAAATTTAAGTATAATTGACTTGAAAACCCACCTTTGTTTACATTAGGTCCTCCCTGTCCAAGCCCTGTGTTCCTAGGGTCTGCAGGCTCCAATTTCATCCTACCTGGAATTTTCAGAGTCACAGGGGTGCCCTCCCACCTCTGCTCTCAGTTCTGTGTTCCTAGCAGATACCCATAGAACATCACCCCTTTCCTCCATTTACATATATATAATTTAATATATTTAATATAATATATATTAAATATATTAAATTATATTACATATATAATTTAATATATCTATATTATATATAGATATAAAGATGCAGGTGAGTTTGCAGAGAAAAGGGAATACTTATACACTGTTGGAGGGGAGTGTCAATTCATTCAACCATTGTGGAAAGTGGTATGACAATTCCTCAAAGAGCTCAAAGCAGAACTACCGTTCAACCAGCAATCCCGTTACTGGGTATATGCCCAAAGGAATATAAATCATTCTACCATAAAGACACATGCATGCAAATGTTCATTGCAACACTGTTCAGAATAGCAAAGACATGGAATCAACCTAAATGCCCATCAATGATAGATTTGATAAGAAAATGTGGTACATATACACCATGGAATAGTATGCAGGCATAAAAAGAATGAGATCATGTCTTTATGGGAACATGGGTGGAGCTGGAGGCCACTGTCCTTAGCAAACTAACACAGCAGCAGGAAACCAGATACCACATGTTCTCACTTAAAAGTGGAAGCTAAATCATGAGAACTCATGAACACAAAGAAGGAAACAACAGACACTGAGCCTCCTTGAGAATAGGAGGTGGGAGAAAGGAAAGAAGCAGAAACATGAGCTCTGATGTGAGGAGAAAGGGAAGGGGAAATAAAGAAAACTTTCCCAGGGGAGAGGTTGGGTACCTAAGAGAAAGGAAGACTTGCAGGCTCAGTTTCCCAGCTGTAGTTGCTCAGATGTGTCTTGTACCAGGGGATGGGAGAGACATCAAATACTAAGATATCCACCAAAATCTGAATGACTCGATGTGTGTAAGCCAAGAGGTCCAGGAGAGGATGGAAGAGGTCATGGAGAGCAAATATCTTTTAATTGGGATAACCTTCTGATAAGGGGATGCCAGAGGAATGGCAGCATGGTGCATTTAGACATGAACAGATCCTGATTTTTACAGGTCCAAACATGGCTTGGAGGGTTCTGTAAGCTCATAGTGAGCTGGCTGCTAGTGAGAGCCAACATGGTCCAGGCTGGGGGGAGAGACATGTACCCACTGGAAGGATCAGCTTGGCCTGTCCCCCAAAATAAGGGAGAAACAAGCCTGACCCTTAGAAGTGAGGGGAGGACAAGAGTGAAGACTGTAGGATGGAACAGAATGTGCCACTGACGAGAGCTGTCACAGCTGTCATCTCTGAGAGAGCACCATGGACCACAGGACATCAATAGCAAACAACAACATGGGTCCCTAAAGCATAGGAGACCTAAAAAGGGACTCACTTCTCCCTCCATGAGGTGACTATGCAATGAGCAAGTTTCGCAGATTACATCAAAGAGTGCAAGAGGAAGTAAAGATGGAGTTCCAAGTCCAATTCGTCATCCTAAATTTGGCTGAGAAGTCAGGACGTGGGACTGCATGCACTAGGGTCAGGTTATCTTCCAGGGGCCATGTTAGAGTCACAGAGTTGGAAATTAAGATGAGTTCAAGAAATTAATAAGGTTCCATTTTGCACACTTGAGTTTTGTAAAGGGCTGTAACTGGCTACTATTTCTGTACACTTGTTAATATTTTTTCACTTGAGAAGTCACCGAGGCCTGAAAACCTAGTTGTTGTAATAGTTTAAGAGCTATTGGTTATTGTTCATTGTTATTTACTAAGGGCCAAGTGCTTCTTACCCCAGAACCTCATTTACTTCTTGATACGGTTTGGCTGTGTCCCCCACCTAAAACTCATCTCAAATTGTAATCTGAATTGTACTCCCCGCATGTCAAAGAAGGTGATTGGATCATGGGGGCGGTTTCCTCCATGATGTTCTTGGGATAGTGAGTAAGTTCTAATGAGAGCTGATGGTTTTATAAGTGTTTGACAGTTCCTCCTTCACACACATACTCTCTCTCTCCTGCCACCATGTAAAGAAGGTCCTTGCTTCCCATTTGCCTTTTGCCACAATTGTAAGTTTCCCTGAGGCCTCTCCGGCCATGCAGATGAGTGAGTCAATTGAACTTCTTTTCTTTATAAACTACTCAGCCTTGGCTATGTCTTTATAGTAGTGTGAAAATGGACTAATATACTTATCACACACCCGGTAATGTAGACCCAATACAGTCTCCATTGCATAGGTGAAGGAGCTAGCGTTTAAGCAGGTAAGTTAACAGATTAAGCAAAAGTTTAGCAGGTGAAACAGCGTGACTAAAGTAGGTAGTAAGTAGCCAGGCCAGAATTCAGACTCAGTCTGCACCTGATTCCAAAACCTGTGCTGACTTTGAAGAATGATGTGTCCAGACAGTGCTTAGTTACAGAGCCTGGTTCTCTAGAAAACAGCAAGTGTCTGGACATGAGGGAATGAGTGCACACACTTGCTTTCCGGAGCACTTATTAGCAATCCAGAAAGGTGCTGTTGAAGCCAGGAAGGTATGGCTGGTGGTATGGAATGGCAGCCAGGTGAAAGCCCTAATGTGCAATTTGGTGCTCAAACCTGTTAACAGTAGCTATATTAAACCAGAACCCTGAAAGCCTTCAGCTCAAAGCATGCTTTTTCCTGTGATTTTGAAACAGTTGAGGAATTTTCTAACTTTGGAATGTGTTTAACAAATTTCTGTCAAGTGAAGTATTCAGCTCAAGTTCTTTAAACTTGTGCCAAAAACCTGTCAACTTAGATCACAAAGAATCATAACATTCAAAACTCTCTGTCCTGGCAAGATTCATCAAGCCCTGTGCATTTGTCCTATTAAATTCTTCCACATCTGTCTTCTCTCTCCTTTCTCAGGCCCCCACATCAGCTTTCACCTTTATCACTTGCAGCCTAGCTCGCTGCAACAGCCTCATACCTTAAGCAGGTTCAGACTGAGCTCCATTCTGGGTCAGGAAGCAGCCTCATTCTTAGGGACCAGCGCCCTCCCTTGTATTCAGTGCAGTCATGTGACCAAGTTCTTGACAAAAACCTGTGAAGGAGGTGATATGGCCATTTCTAGGCCTAGGTTATCAGGCCTGCCTCTTCCACCTGTCTTCCCTTTTCCAGACTGGCTGGAACTCAAATCTAGTGGTGACCAAGTTTCTATAAAGCAGTTGATGAATTTACCAAGGAGGATAGTGGAACAACGAGGAAGGATTAAGGTCCCTGAATGACCATGAGGAGCAGTCCTCACCTCATGACCTCATGACTTTTATATGGGAGAGAAAAAGGAACATCTACATGATTTAAGCAATTGAATTTGGAGAAACCTTTGTTGTAGACACTTACCTTTACCCTAACCATAACAGGAATATTAAATTTAAAAAAAATGGTATACCAAAGTATTCCCGGTGTTATGATTAAAGTGGAAAAGAAAACAGTTCAAGCAAGGCAGACATTAGGAAAATGGAAGAAAGGAGGTGGCTGCCTGGAAGTGGGTACTTGAACTGAGTCTTGAAAGATGAATGTTTTCAATTAACTCTATTCATATTTCTCATCTACTCATCATTCTTCTGGATTGCCATTTTTGTCCATGTTATTTCTTTCAGATATAAACTCTCTCATTCCTAATTTCTGTCTGCAGGCTTGACTGGGCTAACTGTTCAAGACAGCTCACTCGTGGCTAGCAGTGGATACAGCTGTTGGCTGGGAGCTCATCTGGTCTTATCAACCAGAGAGCCTACGATTGGCCTTCCCATGTGGCTTGGGCTTCTCACAGTTATGGCTGGATTCCAAGAATGAATGCCCAATAGGGCCCTGCAAAACTCTGTGACTTAGCCTCAAAAGACCTAGAACCTCTCTTCCATCACATTTTAGTGGTTAAGCAAGTTACTAAGATTAGCTCATGGAGAGGAATTAGACTCTACATCTCAATGTGAGGAGCAGCAGTACATTCAGGGACATAAGGAATTGGCAATGGCTATATTTGGAGACTATCTCACTATACCACATAAGCATGGGGATTTGGAGTTACGATTGGTCCCAGATCAAAGTAGGTGACCATCCTGCATTTCTTCATCTACAAATCAGAGCCCCAGGGGATGACTTTTTTCCTCCTCCCTGTGTCAATGAGGAGTCAATGTTATTCTGGCATTAACCTGGGGGATGGGAGAGACATCAAATGCCAAGATGTCCACCAAAATCTGAATGACTCAATGTTGGTGAGCCAAGAGGTCCAGGAGAGGATTGAAGAGGTCATGAAAAGCAAACATCTCTTTACTGGGGGATAGAGGTGTCTGCTTATCTTTGTTTCTTCTGACAATCACCACCCATCTTTGCCCATCGAATGTGGAGGTTAAGGTTAAGGATTAGAGCAGAGCTAAAACTGAGAAAAGGACGGCACTATGCTAAACTTGGAGAAGGTTTTCCTTAGCCCCTTGGCCACCTATTAGGATCAGGTTTAGGACCCAGCGTGGCCTCTCTCCTGTGTTGTCTATGGCTACAGGAAGAGGAGACCATTCTTCCCCCAAGCTACTACTAGCCACATTGGCCTTTGAATCCTGTTGTAGACTGGATAATGCCACACACCCCCCAACAAGGTGTCCAGGTATTAATCTGCAGAAACTGTGACTATGTTGTTATATGGTGAACAGGAATTAAGTCTGCAGATGGCATTAAGGTCACTAATGAGCCAACTATAAAATAGGAGATTATCCTGGATTTGTGGGGCAGGCTGATAAAATCAAAAGGTTCCTTAAATGTGAAACAGAAAGGCAGAAGAGCCAGAGTCAGATAAAAAGACTGCGTATGAAAGCAGGGCTAGAGTGATGCAATTGCTAGCCTTTGAAGATGGCAGAGGGTCATGAACCAAAGAATGCAGTGGCCTCTAGAAACTAGAAAAACTGCAAGAAAACAGATTTTCCTCTTGAGCCTCCAGAAAGGAATGCAGCCTTCCTTTCCCACACCTTGATTTCAGCCCAAAGAGACCTATTTTGAACTTCTGAACTACAGATCCGTAAGATACTAAATTTGTGTTATTTTAAATTGCTCAATTTATGATAATTTGTTACAGCAGCAATAGAAAACTAATACAAACCTAAAGGACCTCAGTAAATAAAATGGGAGTCCCGTCACTGGGGAGAGTGGGCCCTCACATCTTTTTTTGATTGTTTGTTTTTGTTTTGAGATAGGGTCTCATTCTGTCTCCCAGGCTGGAGTGCAATGTCATGATCACGATCACGGCTTCACGGCTCACTGAGGACTCTGCCTCCTGGGCTCAAGCAACTCTTCCTCCTCAGCCTGGACTGTAGTAGCTGGAACTACAGGCATGCACCACCATGCCTGGCTAATTTTTTGTATTTTCTGTAGAAATGGGGTTTCACCGTTTTGCCCAGGATGGTCTTAATCTCCTAGGCTGAAGTGATCCCCCACCTAGGCCTCCCAAAGTGCTGGGATTACAGGTGTGAGCCACCGTGCCAGGCCCCTCAGATCTGTTTTGACAGATAACATTCAAGCGCAGAAAATAGCTTGTCAGGACCAGTCAGGTCTGCTGGGATGAGAGGCAGAGGAGCAGAAGCTGAGCCTGGGAAAGCACAGAAGAGAGGAGAGGAACGTAGAGAGAGAGAGAGTGCCAGTGGCCAGAGGAGGGAATTGAGTGTGTTTTATGAAGCAGAAGACTTCCCCTCTCCACAAGAAGTGGGGCTGGGAGAAATTGCTATGTTAAATGGCATAAATTTTTCTTTATTGCACCTTTTGGTAAAACATCCAGTGAAAGTTGCCTTAACTCTACAAGCTTTTGGAGATGGATTTGTTTGTTTTTAATGCTCTGCTGGGCCAAGTATGGCCTCAGAGTTGCCAAAGTACCTGATGGTTAACGAATCTCTCATTTCCTTGACTAAAGAATAGATATTAGGCCAGGTGCAGTGGCTCATGCCTCTAATCCCAGCACTTTGGGAGGCCGAGGCGGGTGAATCACCTGAGGTCAAGAGTTTGAAACCAGCCAGGCCAACATGGTAAAACCCTGTCCCTACTAAAAATACAAAAAATTAGCCAGGCGTGTTGACAGGCACCTGTAATCCCAGCTACTCCAGAGGCTGAGGAAGGAGAAACGCTTGAACCCAGGAGGCAGAGGTTACAGTGAGCTGAGATTGCACCATTGCACTCCAGCCTAGGCAACAAGAGTGAAACTCTGTCTCAGGAAGAAAAAAAAAAAAAAATAGATACTAAGGCCTGTCTGAGCAGTCCCTGCCCAAAGTCTAAGCAGGAAATTTAAAAAGCCAGAGGGACAGAGCAAGCAGGTGGGCAAAGAGGAAGCAGAGAAGTGGCCATGCTGCATAGTTCAGTTTGCTTAAAATGAGGAGCAGAGTTATCCCTAATTCCCCAAACCAACAATTTCCAAGAACTTAATACTTGGTAACTTGGGTTTAGAATTCAAAACCCAAAATAAGTTTCCTTACCTCTCAGAACAGTTTCTCCTACCAAGACTGATTAAAAATAAATGGAAAAGAAAGATGACATTGGTGGCTTTTTTTCTTTTTAAACAGGTCTCTCTCTGTCACTCAGGCTGGAGTGCAGTGGTGCAATCATAGCTCACTACAGCCTCAAACCCCTGGGCTTAAGTGATCCTCCTGCCTCAGCCTCCCAAGTAGCTAGGACTATAGGTGCATGACACCACACCTGGCTATTAAAATTTTTTTTTTGGTAAGGCCAGGCGTGGTGGCTCACACCTGTAATCCCAGCACTTTGTGAGGCCAAGTTGGGCAGATCACCTGAGGACAAGAGTCTGAGACCAGCCTGGCCAACATGTGAAACCCCGTCTCTACTAAAACTACAAAAAACTAGCTGGGCATGATGGCACATACCCAGCTACTCCAGAGACTGAGGCAAGAGAATTGCTTTAGCTTGGGAGGTGTAGGTTGCAATGAGCTGAGGCTGAGTCACTGCACTTCAGCCTGGGTGACAGAGTGAAACTCCGTCTCAAAAAAAAAAAAAAATTTTTATTGGTAGTGACTGGGATCTTGCTATGTTGCCCAGGCTGGTCTCAAACTCCTGGTCTCAAGTCATCCTCCTGCCTCACTCAGGCTCCCAAAATGCTAGGATTACAGATGTCAGCCTGGCACAGGTTAGTGGCTTTTAAAGTTGATGTTTATTATTCCCTCTGCTCTCTACCCGTCTTTACTGGGGGAAAACAGGGTGGAGTCGGGGGTGGGGCAGGGGAGAAATGATGCAGTTTCTGCTTCTTCTCAGTTTTCCCACTGTTGTGAGAGAAGACCGCCCTTGCCCAGCATGGGGGATTGGAGCTATTGGAGACAGTTCTGGCTCTGCTCTTCATGAGGGAAAAACAAGGCACTGCTCAAAAAACCCTGAGGTGGCAAGTGTTCCTGAGGCTACTCCATCTCATGGCAGCCTGCTTCAAGGGCTTGTCCACTCAATTAGCTGTCAGATGCTCTGCATGAGATGGAGCTCAAATTCCGTCACCCCTCACTTCTCTATGCTTGGCATCCCCTGCCTTTAGAGATGATTCTTACTTTTAAAAAGCTTAAAACAATCCTAAAATGTATGTAGAACCATGAAAGACCCAGAATAGCCAAAGCTATCTTGAGCAAAAAGAACAAAACTAGAGGAATCACATTACCTGACTTCAAATTATACTACAGAGATATTGTAACCAAAACAGCATGATACTGGTATAAAAAACAGACACATAGACCAGTGGAACAGAATAGAGAACCCAGAAATAAATCCATACGTCTACAGTGAGCTAATTTTCTACAAAGATGTCAGGAACATACTCTGGGGGAAAAGACAGTCTTCAATAAATGATACTGGAAAAACTGGATATCCACATGCAGAAGAATAAAACTCGACCTCTATCTCTCACCCAATACAAAAATAAAATCAAAATAAATTAAAGACTTAAGTCTAAGACTTCAAACTATAAAACTACTGAAAGAAAACATTGGGAAACTCTCCAGGTCATTTGTCTGGGGGAAAGACTTACCAAGTAATACCTCCAAAGCACAGACAACCAAAGCAAAAAAATGGACAAATAGGATCCCATCAAGCTGAAAAGCTTCTGCACAGCCAAGGAAACAATCAGCAAAGTGAAGAGACAATCCACAAAATGGGAGAAAATATTTGCAAATTATCCACCTGACAAGAGATTAAAAACCAGAATATATAAGGAGCTCAAACAACTCAATAGAAAAAAATCTAATAATCTAGTGCAAAAATGGTCAAAAGGTCTGAATAGACATTTCTAAAAGAAAACATACAAATGGCAAACAGGTATATGAAGTGGTGCTTAATATCAGTGATCATCAGAAAAATGCAAATTAAAAACTACAGTGAGATATCATCTCACCTCAGTAAAAATGGCTTTGATCCAAAAGACAGGCAATAAAAAATGCTGGCGAGGATGTGGAGAAAAGGGAACCCTTGTACACTATTGGTGGGATGTAAATTAGTACAACCACCATGGAGAAAAGAAGAGGGTTTTCTCAAAAAACTAAAGGCAGAACTACTATGTGATCCAGCAATTCCACTACTGGGTATTTGCCCAGAGGAAATGAAATCAGTATGTCGAAGAGATATCTGCACTCCCATGTTTATTGTAGCACTATTCACAATAGCCAAGATTTGGAAGCAAATGAAGTTCCCATTGGCAAACAAATGCATAAAGAAAATGTTGTACATATATACAATGGAGTACCATTCAGTCGTGAAAAGAATGAGATCCTGTCACTTACAACAACATGAATGGAGCTGGAAGACATTATGTTAAGTGAAATAAGCTAGACACAGAAAGAAGAACTTTGCCTGTTCTCACTCATTTGCAGGATCTAAAAATTAAAACAATGAACTCACGGAGATAGACAATAGAATGATGGATACCAGAGGCTAGGGAGGGTAGTGGAGGTGGTGGTGGGGTGCTGGTAGAAGTGGAAATGGTTAATGAGTTCAAAAATATAGTTAGATAGAATGAATAAGATCTAGTATTTGATAGCACAAAAGAGTGACTACAGTCAACAATAATTTATTGCACATTTTAAAATAACTAAAAGAGTATAATTAGAATGTTTGTAACATAAAGAAATGACAAATGCTTGAGGTGATGGATACCCCATTTACTCTGGTGTGATTATTGCTTATTGTATGAGTAATATCCATCCAACCTGTATCAAAATATTTCCATCCTGTATCAAAATATTTCATGTAGCCCATAAATATATATGCCTATTTTGTACACACAAAAATTAAAAATAAAAAAATTAAATTGGCCGGGTGCAGTGGCTCACATCTGTAATCCCAGCACTTTGAGAGGCCGAGGTGGGTGGATCATCCAAGGTTAGGAGTTCGAGACCAGCCTGGACAACATGGCAAAACCCTGTCTCTACTAAAAACACAAAAATTAGCTGGGCATTGTGGTGCGCACCTGTAATTCTAGCTACCTGGGAGGCTGAGGCAAGAGAATCACTTGAACCTGGGAGGTGGAGGTTGCAGTGAGCCAAGATCAGGCCACTGCACTCCAGCCTGTGTGAAAGAGTGAGACTCTGCCTCAAAAAAAAAAAAAAAAAAAGAAAAGAAAAGAAAAGAAAGCCAAACAAAAAAACCCAAACAGACAAAAAAATCAAAGTCAGTGTCTTTTCTTTGTAACGAAGTACCTGGCCCCCATACATGTCCTGGGTCCATCCCCTACTCAGTTTTCACTTTTTTTTTTTAAACTGTACTTTGGGCTCTGGGGTACATGTGCACATCCTGCATCCCCGCAGGCTTGTTGCATAGGTACATACATGCCATGGTGGTTTGCTGTCTCCATCCCCCCTCGCCCCAGTCTTCACTTTAAAAGGATTTGCTGTGGACTGCAGCTACATAGCCTTCTCAATGCAGAAAACTGAATGTACCTGATAATGCAAATCACAATATTAGTCTGTAACATAAAACCCCATTCACTGTTACAGACAGCTCAAGAAAAGGAAAACCTCATGAATCCGGAAACAAAGGCACCTGCCCTAACCATCCCCATCTCCTCCAACAACTATCAACCCTGTAGATGTTACACTCAAAAAACCAAAACAACAACAACAAAAAACAACAACAACAACAAAAAAAGAAGGGCCAGTGCAGTGGCTCACCCCCTGTAATCCCAGCACTTTGGGAGGCCTAGGCTGGTAGATCACTTGAGGTCAGGAGTTAGAGACTAGCCTGGGCAACATGGTGAAACTCTGTCTCTACTAAAGACACAAAAATTAGCCGGGTGTGATGGCGCACGCCTGTACTCCCAGCTACTTGGGAGGCTGGGGTATGAGAATTCCTTGAACCCAGGAGGCAGAGGTTGCAGTGAGCTGAGATTGCGCCATTGCACTCCAGCCTGAGTGACATCACGAGACCCTGCCTCAAAAATAAAATAAAATAAAATAAGGATTTTAGCAGTTGGACTTCATTCTGTGTCCTCTCAAGAGGACCTGATGGAAAAGAGGTTATTCAGATGGGCCATTTCCAATCCCGTCTATTCTTCAGAAACACTAAGGGTTCAAAAGAACTAAATAAAAACTCTATTTCAGGCCCAACCCAGTCCTCACAAGACCCACGATACTTTGGACAAACTTCACTTTTATTTGTTTATTTATTTGGCTTAAGGAATTGCAGGAAGTCTTATACTTCCTACTTTTTGGAAAAATAAATGGCATAATTCTAAACTAAGTTTCATTTGGATTACAGATTTAAATGTCAAAAAACCAAATCATAGAAGGCAAAGGGAAGAAAATAGAAGCAAATATTAATCAAATTTCAGAACAGGAAATATATTTGCAAGCTTTGAAGTGAAAACCAAAAAGGAAGAAACCACAAAAGAAAAGACTGACAAATTCGAGTAAATACAAATTTAAAACTTCTTCACTACAACAAAAACAATGAAAATAAAATAACCAAAATGAAAAAGCAAAGAGACCAGAATGAGGGTGGTAAGGGGTAGATGCAATGCTGCTGTTACCACAGACAGAAAACTAACATCTTGTTACATAAAGAACTTATAAAAATTGGTTTAAGAAATTAAGGCTTGAGTAAGTAAGTAAGCCAACATCTGTGCTCACAAATCACACAAGTGGAGACATTGTTATAAACAAATGTGGCAAAAGAGTAAAGCCTGCTATAATCACATAAATACAAATTAAAGAAAAAATATGATTTTTGCTTATCAGAATGGCAAAATCTAAAATAATCACTCCCAATCTTGGTGACAGCACAAGGAACAGCTATGATAGGCAGTGCTTATTCACCATGCAAATCTTGGAAAGCACTCTGCCAACTTGATTAAGCCATACAAATATTTTTATACTTTGAGCCAGTTATTCCACATCTGGGAATTTATCCTAGGGAAATAATCTAAAAGAAGGAAGAAACTCTTCTTGGTGATGTCATTGAGTATTATTGATAGCTCAGAGAGTTTTTAATGGTCTGGCTGTAGATCTGCAATGCTTCTAGCAGTTTTGGGACCAGGGAGGGGGAGAGGGAGGCAAAATGGGTGCCTGCCTTGCCCAGGAAATCATCCTGCCATTTGGCCTGGTTCAGGGGCTTGGAGCTGGCTCATATTCGATCTCTTTGTCTTGTGTAAGCCAGGCCTGATTTGAGTTCTGCAAGCTCTGGGAGGTGGAATGGGTGAGTAGATAGTAACCTATCTCTGAATAGACCCCATACCTTTTGGGAAGGTATGACTCGCCTCTCCTTCCCCACAATTGTGCCTGGGAAGAGACATTAAGTTTTTACAGAATAACTCTATGCCCTCTGCCTCTCCTAGGCCTGTGGAAACTATGTGGAGCCATGTGACTGATTCTGGTCAATGAACTGTGAGTGAAAGTGACAGCCTTCATTTCTGGCCTGATGCCTTTAAGAACCAGTGTGTATCCCTTCATCTCTCTCTCTTTTACTGTTCTGAAGGGGTGACCAGATGATGCAACCACATTTCAGAAAAGCCTCCATCAACCCGGATCTCTGAGACACTGGATTGCAGAGCCCCTCCCAATTCATTTTTGAAATGTAGCATGAGCAAGAAGTAAAGTTCTACTTTATGTGACAGATTTTGGGGCTGTCTGCTACCAAAGCAAAGCCTGTCCTCTCTTCTCCTGGCTAATACACGCTATCGAACTGGTGATTCTCTGCAGGGAACATGAGCCTGGGAAGGGACAGAAGGCAGATGTTTAGTGGCATTTGCTCTTGGCTGTCAGGGTCCTCCCAAATTACTCCTCTTTCAGTCTTGGCCTATTAAGAAAATAAAGTTATATTTTTAGAAATATTACTATTTTATTTAAAAAAATTTAAAACACCAGTAGAAAAGAGATGGGAAGAGAGACAGGGAGAGAAAAAAAGGTGGGGGAGAGATGGAAAAGAGGTGGAGCTGAGCCAATCAGATTACCACTGACTTTGAAAGCACCCCTGAAAAGCCCTAGTGAGACCTGGGATAGTGGCCAAATGGGGCCTTGAGCAAGAAGTGTAAGTGGAGAAAGATTAGAGCAAGCCTGCCAAGGAAGAAAAACAAAAGCAACCCCCCTCCCTTCTTGTTTCTGAACTCTCCTGGCTGTCCTTCCTGTCCTGGGTTTCATCACTGGTTCAAAAAATATTTCGACAAATATATATATATATAGAGAGAGAGAGAGAGACATAGTCTCACTCTGTTGCCCAGGCTGGAGTGCAATGGTGTGGTCTCAATTCACTGCAACCTCTGCCTCCCAGGTTCAAGGGAATCTCTTGCCTCAGCCTCCCAAGTAGCTGGAATTACAGGTGCGCAGCACCCCACACACACGGTGAATTTTTGTATTTTTAGTAGAGATAGGGTTTCACTACGTTGGCCAGGCTGGTCTTGAACTCCTGACCTCGTGATCCACCCGCTTCGACCTCCCAAAGTGCCAGGATTACAGGCATGAGCCACTGCAGCTGGTCTCAACAAATATTTATTGAGTATCTGCTATGTGCTAAGCAGGGTCTGATGCTGGAGATTCAGCTTGAACAAAACATAGTACCTGCCCTCACCGACCATACTTTTTAGAGGAGAGACAGACAGAAAACCAATCCATATGTATAATGTGTTATGCTACAAGGTGGCACACGTGTTATGGAGTAAAAGCAGGGAGAGGAGATAAAAGGTAGGGTAGCTGCAGTTTTTAAAAAACTTTCAGAGAAGGCCTTCCTGAGAAAGTAATAGTGTCTGAGCAAAAACCTGCAGAAGGAGAGGAGCTAGTAATGCGGTTCTCTGGAAACAGTGCAAGGAGTGACAGGAAGCCAGGGTGGCTGGATTGAGTGGACGAGGGACAGAGTAGTAGGAGAGGAGAGCCTAGAGGCCCTGGGGAAGGCAGATCTCTGAAAGGACTTTGGCTTTGTCAGCACTTTGAGCAAAGACGGGAAGCTATTGGTAGATTTTGAGCAGAGGAATGATATGAGCTAATTTGTATTTTATTTATTTATTTACTTATTGAGACTCAGTTTTGCTCTACTGCCCAGGCTGGAGTGCACTGGCGTGATCTCGGCTCACTGCAATCTCTGTCTCCTGGGTTCAAGTGATTCTCCTGCCTCAGCCTCTCAAGTAGCTGGAATTACAGGTGCCTGCCATCACATCCAGCTAATTTTTGTGTTTTTAGTAGAGATGGGGTTTCACCATGTTGGCAAGGCTGGTCTTGAACTCCTGACCTCAGGTGATCTACCTGCCTTGGCCTCCCAAAGTCCTGGGATTACAGGTGTGAGCCACCACGCCCGACCTAATTTGTATTTTAAAAGGATAACTCTGGTTGCTGAAGAACAGAGTTGCCAGAGTCAGCAAATAAAACTACATGGTGTCGAGTTGAATTTCAGATAAATGCATACTTTTTTTTAGTATAAGTATAGCCCCTGTGATATATGTGACATATTTATGCTAAAAAGGAGAAATATTGAGGGCATAAAGGTGAAAGCAGAAACATCAGCTGGGGGTATTGCAATAAATCAGGTGAGAGATGAAGACAGTTCAGACCTGGGAGGTAGAGGGCAGGTGGCAAGAAGTGGTTGAATTTTGGATATAGGAGATCAAGAGGGTAACTCTCTCTCTCTCTCTCTCTCTCTCAAGTATTTTGTGTGAGCCAGTTTGATTCATCTTACCACCAAAAATAGAGGAAAACAGTGGTGGTCAATGGGGAGGATGTGGCTGTGGGCCTTCTGGCATATGAGAAGGATGTAGGTTACACCACAAGTTTCATATCATGTTAGAGAATCCATGAGAACAGAATTAGTCACTCAAAGGTAGAAAAAAGCCCAAGGTCAGGTGACAGCCCAGAAGAGCTCCTCTCCCACTCACTCACGGTCATGGGGATGAGCCCCTGGGAAGAAGTGGCAAAACTCTGGCTGTGGCACTTTCTTTTTGGTGTCCTCGCCTTTAGCTGGGGTGCCAGCTGACATCTCCTTGCTGGAGGAAGAGTAAGGAAGAGCTTGTTGAGGGAATGGTGACTTGTGACTGGATCTTTGCATTTAAATCTCTTTTATTCTGAGCCAATATGCTGAAAATTCTTAGAGGGGCAGAATCAACATCTTACAGGTTGCTGGAGTTGAAGGGAGGTAGGAGCTCCTGTAGGAATGTACTAAGTGCCAGCAGGTGTGCTGCTCACGAGCCAAATCCAGACATTATCACTTTTCAAGGATGAGAGATTGTTGCAGAAAGTTCTGGCAATCTTTTCAGGGTTACTCTGGAGAACTTGTTTGATTTCCCATCATTATCACTTGTCTAAGTCAAACAAACATCCCTTTAGTGACAAAGACCTGAGAACCTGAAAGGAGAAGGTAAGAAAGCTGTATAGTTTTTATTCTATGAAGAGTTTAAGACCAAGTGTTTGGTCAAAAGAGACCCACAAAAACATAATCCTTACCAGCTGGCTTCCCTCCCTGGATGCCCCCCGCCTCATCCATTCAATTGTTTAGAAAATGTATTGAGCACCTTTTATACAGCAGGTTCTACACTAGGCCAATACACTAGTGACCAAAAGATGAACTGTGAAGTTGAGGTTGGAAGAAAAAATTAACCAGGTTAAGGGTGAGGGATGAGGAAGATGTTCCAGAAAGAAAGCTAGTGCAAATGTCCTGTGGCAGGAGGAAGGGTAGATGATGCCAGGGGATGAGTGGGGAACAGAAGGGAGACAGGCAGATGCAAGAAAGCTATGCGAGAGTGTCTGGCAGGTCATATTAAGGATTTTAATTTTCATCCCATATGCAAGGAAGGGGGATGCTATGGAAATACTTTAAGTAAGACAATGACAGGATCAGATATACATTTTGAAAAGATGAAATCCAAATGTCTTATATAAAAAATCCTAATGATTCCACCAAAAAACTGTTAGAAGTAATAACTAAGTTCAGTAAAGTTGCAGGATATAAAAGCAGCATATGAAAATCAGTAGTATTTTAATACACTAACAATAAATTATTCAAAAAAAAATCAAGAAAACAATCTCATTTACAAAAAGGTAAAAAAAATATTTAGAAATCAATTTAAACAAGGAGATAAAACACTTGTACACTGAAAACTATAAAACAATGAAAGAAATTGAAGGTACAAATAAATGGAAAGATATCTTGTGTTCATGGATTGGAAGAATTAATATTATTAAAATATCCAAAATGATCTATAAATTCAATGCAATCGCTACAAAAATTTCAATGACATTTTTCACAGAACTAGAAAAAAGCTTCTAAAATTTGTGTGGAACCACAAAAGACCCCAAAAAAGACCCCAAATAGCCAAAGCAATCTTGAGCTAAAAGAACAAGGCTGGAAGCATTATGCTATCTGACTTCAAAATGTTCTACAAAGCTATAATAATCAAAACAGCATGGTATTGGCATGCAAACAGACACACAGACCAATGGACAGATTAGAGAGCTCAGAAACTAATCTGCACATTTATGATCAGTTGATTTTTGACAAAGATCAAATAATGAGGAAAAGACAGTCTTTTTAGTAAATAGTGTTGGGGCAACTGCACATCCACAAGGAGAAGAATGCAATTAGACTCTTATCTCACACCATATGCAAAAATCAGCTCAAAATGGATTAAAGACTTAAGTATAAGACCTGAAACAGTAAAACCACTGAAGAAAACATAGAGTAGGAGCTCTATGACGTTGGTCTGGGCAATAATTTTTTGGATATAACTCCAAAGCATAGGCAACAACAGCAAGAATAGACACATGGGAATACATCAAATGAAAAAGTCTCTGCACAGCCAAGGAAACAGCCAGCAGAGTGAAGAAACAATCTACAGAATGGGAGACAATATTTGCAAACCATACGTCTAATAAGAGGTTAATATTCAAAATATATAAGGAACTCAAATAACTCAGTTGGAAAACAAATGAGCAAAGGGTTTGAATAGACATTTCTCAAAAGAAGACATACAAATGGCCAATATGTATATGAAAAAAGTGCTCAACATTGCTAATCATCAGAGAAATGGAAATTAAAACCACAATGAGATATCACTGGCTATGATCAAAAGGACAAAAGATAACAAGGGTTGGGGAGGATGTGGAGTAAAGGGAACACTTGCTCATGGATGTAAGGTAGTGTAGCTATTATGGAAAACAGTATGGAGGTTCCTCAAACCTTCCAAATATAACTACTATCTGATCCAGCAATCCCACTACTGGGTGTATATTCAAGGGAAATAAATCAGTATGCTGGAGAGATATCTGTACTCCCATGTTTATTGCAGCACTATTCACAACAGGCAAAATTTGGAAGCAACCTAAGTGTCCATCAATAGATGAATGGATAAAGAAAAAGTGATATATATATGTATATATGTATGTATATATGTCCCAAAAAATTATAACCAAATGAAAATAGAAAAACAACCTTGCTAATATGCAATTAAAAAAAATAAAAACAAAAGCAGAAAGCCCAAGTGTCTATCACTAGAGGACTGGTTAGACCAATTAGACTATACCCATATAAGGAATACCAGGTATCTGTTCAAAAGAACGAATATAACCTAATAGCATGAACTCTAAGAAATATTGTTTTAAAAATATAAGGTACAGAACAGTGTGTTGTACAGGAAATGCATGTATATAAATACCCAATTCTCATTATTTGCAGTAGTTATAGGCTAAGAGCTGCTCCGAACACTGAATTAGTAAATACCGAAACATCTCCTGAGAGAAATACAGGGTTACGTTTCTATGACCCTCTGGTCACAACACTTTTGTAAACCCATCAATACATCACCATGTTTAATGTGTGTATTATTGATCCAATATATTTAATATATAGTATTTGTTTAATAAATATTAAAACATATTGTTGATTCATTGACAATATGTTTGAACTCATTGCCAGCAATGAACTCACGGCCAACAGCACCATAACTCATACCTGAATGAAGCTCATCTAATACATACATTTTCTCCTAAGGCATATCACAGCTTTCTTGTGCTTACGAATGCTAGACATTTCAGCACTATGCTTGGGGACCATTTTAGACAGAAAAATAATCAACAAAAAGTACAAAAATGTGAAAAATGTGGTGCTAAACAGATCACAGAAAGGACAGTAGTTTATAGAACGACAGCCGAACCAAGAGGAAGCGCATTGCCTGATTAGACTTCAGCTGGTACCACGTACATTGGGTGACTCAAATTTTTTTCCAGCTCTACACATGTCTGCAAATGGCTGTGAGTACTGGTTTTGGGGTTACAAATAAAGTTTAGCAATTAGGCGAATTTGCAAATGCAGAATCCATGAATAACGAAGATTAACTCTTTTTTCCTGGAAATAATCTCAAAGTTAAACATGACTTGCAAAAATAAAAGTAGTACAGGAATACTCATTAAACCCTTTGTCCAGATTCACCTACTGTTAACATTTTGCCCATTTGCTTTCTCTTTTGTGTCCTTTTTCCTCTTCCAGCGTAAGTGCGCACACACACACACACACACACACACACACACAGTTTTTTTCTTGAACTACATGAGAGTAAGTTGTATACATCAGGGCTCTTTACCTCTAAATAAGTCAGTATGTATTTCAAAAAAAAAAGACAAAAACAAACAAAAAGGATAGTTCTAATATAACTGTAGTAGACTTATGAACTTGGGTGAAATTTTATGTACCCCCTTCTTCAACTTTGGTAAATTTAACATGGATGCAATACTTTAATCTACCATTTCCCTTAATTCTAGAACACATCCATAATCTTTCTTTGTCTTTTGTGATATTGATTACTAATGCTTTCAGATAATACCACTATCCCCCCAACACACGCTTTAAAAAATAGAATATTTCTCATTTTGGGTTTTTCTGATACTTCCTCATGGTTAAAGTTATCCATTCTCCCCTGGAATACTACATAGGTGTTGATATAAAATCTATTTGCTTTAAAACACATGGAGTATCTATGAAGAAAGAAAGGCAAAGAAACTTGTAACAGGGATTGTCTTCGAGGAAGACAGTTGGGGAGCCTGGAGGACGGAGAGAGAGAAGAAGAGCTATTTTTCACTGCGTACCCTTATATCCATAGAATTATCAACTGTGTATGTATAGTACTTCCTCAAAAACAAAATTTTAAAAAATTTTGTAAGGTAGGTGAGGCTGGCATTATTGCCCCCATTTTCCACATGGAGAACAGGCTCCACGAATAAATGTGAAGCAGAAAGAGCTCCACTCCAGGCCTATGACCCCATGGCCTATGTAATGCCTGCTGTCACTCAAACTGCTCCTCTGAAACTGGGTGTGTGCTCAGAGGAGGGGAGAGTGAAAGTGGGGGGTGTCAGGAAAGGCTTCCTGGGAGAGGAGAGCCTGAACTAAGTGTAGAAAGATGAGAAACTAACTATATGTCCAAGGGTTATAGGAGTAGGGATGGTATGAGGGGCAGGAACAGGAAGAATGGTAGTTCAGATACAAAGTGCTTTGGATCCAAGGATAGCAGGTGTGCAATGTGCATGCCCCATTCAGATCTGCAAGGAAGATTAGGATCTTCTTTACCAGCCCCACACTATTGTGTAGTGGGGAAGCCGAGGTTTGCCTTGAACAATAGACATGTCTTTCCTGCTTGCAGTCTTGGAGTTGAACTCCCTTGTGTGGCTGCTTTCCATAGACTCTTAGAAAAATTCAGTGTCTCCAAGTTCTGTGTTTCTGAGCTCTGTCTGATCTCCCTTCTTCTCCCCAAGATGCCTTCTGTGTATCTAGGTAAAGGACAGCCCTTACTGTATCCCTGAAGTTGGGTGGCGGTGGGGGGGCCTTCATATACCTGGGTCCTCTGGCCCTTTGCTGTGCTCACTGAGGAGAGGGGCATCTGCTCCTGGCAGTGGACCTGAGAGGTATGGCTGTTCCATGAGGCATCCTGGGATAATGTGCTGTCAAGTTGGGCCACATCATTTGCAGGGCCCTATGCAAAATAATAAAAATGTAGAATCCCTCGTTCAAAAGGAAGGAAAAAGGTGCCACTAAAGATCCTAAAATAGAAAATATTTTCCTTTCTTCTGGTGTCTCTCTCTTCATTCGTTGCGGTGTTTTCTTTTTTGTTATTGAGATGGAGTCTTGCTCTGTCGCCTCCTGGAGGCTGGAGTGCAGTGGCACGATATTGGCTCACTACAACCTCTGCCTCCTGGATTCAAGCGATTCTCCTACTTCAGCCTCCCAAGTAGCTGGGATTACAGGTGTGTGCCACCATGCCTGGCTAATTTTTGTATTTTTAATAGAGAAGGGGTTTCACCATATTGGTCAGGCTGGTCTCAAACTCCTGACCTCGTGATCCGCCCACCTTGGCCTCCCAAAGTGCTGGGATTACAGGCGTGAGCCACTGTGCCTGGCCTATTTAATGCCATTCTAAGTAAAGAAAAATTAAAATTGTATACGATTAGTAGGAATTTTACTAAAATCAAGTGTGGGCCCTTCTGAGCATGGGGCCTATGCAATTGGGCACGTCTATGAAGCTGGCCCTGTGCGGTGGATCCTCAGCTGGAGCAGCCAAGTCCCTGCAAGTGGCACTTCTGGCCATCCCTGGGACCCTGCCATTCCACGGACCCTCTCAACAACGGAGACAGTTATCCTTCATTATCTTTCCTTCCAATTAACACCCAATTTGTAGCTGAAGACTACACATCACAACTTCTTTTCCAGCTGGGTATTGTCAGCTGACTAAGTTTTAACCAATGGGGTATAAGTAGATAAGTGTGTACAGTTTCTGAGAAGGGTCTTTACTAAGAGGTGGAGAGGGGATGACCTCCTCTGCTTACCTCTTCCTGGGGGCTGGATGTGGTGGACATAATGGCAGCACTCCAAGGAGCCAGCTTGGACCATGTGGACTAGGGCCACACTTAGGAATGGAGGAGAGGAAAGCTCAGACATGCAAGGGTGTCTCACGCTTTACCAGTCCTGGATGGGCCGCCTCCAGGATTTTACATGAGAAAATAAATCTATGTGTTATGTTCTAAGCCACTATTAAACTGTATGTTTTTAGGCTACTGTAAAACCAAACCTAAACCTATTGATAAATCACCTTTGTGTCCCCTTGCACAGGACATAGGAAATTCTGGATCCTCTACACCACTTGGAGGCCATGGGGAGCCAGGAATGGGACCTCTGGCTCAAATATCCTGTCACATAGCTGCCTCCAAGTACGGTTGCAGAGCCGATTTCTGCGCCATATCTGAAGTGTTCTCCTGTGGAGTCTGTCTTAGACCAGGAGTCTGCAAATTATGGCCCATGGGCTGCATACCTATGTTGTAGATAAAAGTGTTACTGAAACACAGCCATGCGCCTTCATTTAGTATTGTATATGGCTGCTTTTGAGTTGTAACAGCAGAATTGGGTAGTTGTGAGATATTTACTATTTGGGCCTTTAACGTACAGTTTGCTGACTCCTGTCTTAGCAGATTTCCCCTTCTAAGAATGCCACTAGCTTTCCCACAACCCATCTAGCCCTGAGGGTCTCATCACCAGCTTCCACAACCTTCATCTCCACACAATTTTTCAATTCTTCAGGCCTGACTTTCCCAGGACCATGCTGGCAATTATTGAACAACTGGCTCCTCTCTGAGAGGAAAAACAAAAAGCCCTTTTGTGTATATTGTGTAAATGTTCTGAGTATGGTTAATTTCAAGCTAACAACAGCATGTTGTTTCAAGCTAACATCATGTTGTTAGCTTGAAATTAACCATAGCAGGAATGATTGAGAAGTGATCAACACACTCAGCTCTAAGGAGCAGTAAGACACAGCTCCCATACTTCACTAGAGCCAGATCCTTTACATCAGGGCCTGAGTTCTTCTCAATTCTGCATTGAATGGAATCCTAAAGTCTAATCAGCCAGGCCTGGATTTTGATATGCATACGGATGGTCTCCAACTTATAGTTGTTTTAACTTCCCATTTTTCAACTTTATCTGGTGTGAAACTGATATGTATGCAGTAGAAATCACACTTTGGATTTTGAATTTTGATCTTTTCCAGGGTTAACAATATGTTGTATAATACTCTCTTGCCATGCTGGGCAGCTCCCAGTCAGCCACGTGGTCAGGAGGGTAAACAACTGATACTCTACAGTGTTCTGTGTGCCCAACTACAGGCTAATGTAAGGAATCTGAGCACATTTAAAGTAGGCTAGGCTGAGCTGTGATATTCAGTAGGTTCAGTGTATTCAATACTTTCTGACCGACAGTATTTTCAGTTTGGGATGGGTCTATCAGGATGTTAACCCCATCAAAAGTTGAGAAGCATCTATACTAATGGCAGCTAAATGAATTTAGAGAATGTAGCTCCCTGGATGTCAGCACGATTTTTCCCTTTACTTTGTCAATGTTTATAATATTCACATTCTGTTCTGTTCATTTTGTTATGTTTTATCTACAGAATGGTTATATAAATGACATTATTTTAACCTGCAGTCATGATGTTATATTGCATAATTATTTGCTGCAGGATCAAGTAGCATGACTGCAGCTCTGAAGAAGAAAATGATCTTCAGTTATTGAGTATCTGCAGGCCAAAGGAGAATGCCCCATGTATCAAAATGTAAACTAGTAAACTAGCTCATTTTGTTCCAGGTTTATATTCCTTCTCACACTCAGATTCTATTTTTCTTTTTTTTTTTTTTAAGACAGAGTCTTGCTCTGTTGCCAGGCTGGAGTATGCAGTGGTGCAATCTTGGCTCACTGCAACCTCCGACTCCCTGATTCAAGCTATTCTCCTGCCTCAGCCTCCCGAGTAGCTGGTATTACAGGCGCCTGCCACTGCGCTCAGCTAATTTTTATATTTTTAGTAGAGATGGGGTTTCACCATGTTGGCCAGGATGGTCTTGATCTCCTGATCTCATGATCTCCCTGCCTCGGCCTCCCAAAGTGCTGGGATTACAGGCGTGAGCCACTGCGCCCAGCCAAGATTCTATTTCTTAACAATATTACTTACTCTTTTTGGAATTACTTGGTTTTAGTGAGACATCTTCTTGAGTAATTTCTTCATATGCAGTGCATGAGTAGTAAATTTTCTGACTCCCTGAATTTCAGAAAATGTCTTTATTTTTTCACTTTGGGTGTTAACTTGTCTGGCTATGGAATTCCAAATTCAAATTAATTTTCTTTCAAAACTTGGAAGATACTGTCTTTGTCTCATAGCATCTAATTGGTGTGAAATCTGATGTCAAGCTGAAACTCATTTCTTTACATGTACCTGTTTTTTTCTTTCTGGAAGCTTATATGATTTTCTCTTTATCCTTTAAGTTCTGAAATTTTACCCAAGTGTATTTAAATGTGATATTTCTTTACTCATCCTTATTGCCCTCAGTGGGTCCCTTAAAACAACACACAAACAAAACAGTATACTTATTTGGCTTATTACCAAAAAATATTGCCAAGCAAACAAAGATGGCTCACAAACCACTGGCCAGATAACTCCAACTGACACTTTTAAAGCATAAAATAAGCCAGGTGCGGTGGTTCACACCCACAATCCCAGCACTTTGGGAGGCTAAGGTAGGAGGACTGCTTGAGCCCAGGAGTTTGAGACCAGCCTGGGCAACATCGGGAGACCCCATCTCTACAAAAAATAAACAAAAACTAGCTGGGCATGGTGGTGCATGCCTGTGGTCCAGCCACTGGGGAGGCTGGGGTGGGAGAATTGCTTGAGCCAGGGAGGTCAAGGCTGTGGCGAGACAAGATTGTGCCACTGCACTCCAGCCTGGGCAACAGAACAAGACCCTTAATTTAAAAAATTAAGCATAGCCAGGCACAGAGGCTCATGCCTGTAATTCCAGCACTTTGGGAGGCCGAGGTGGGTGGATCACCTGAGGTCAGGAGTTCGAGACCAGCCTGGCCAACACAGTGAAACCCCGTCTCTACTAAAAACACAAAAAATCAGCTAGGCGTGGTGGTAGGTACCTATAATCCCAGCTACTAGGGAGGCTGAGGCAGGAGAATCACTTGAACCCGGGAGGCAGAGGTTGCTGTGAGCCAAGATTGTGCCATTGCACTCCAGCCTGGGAAACAAGACGAAACTCTGTCTCAAACAAAAAAAAAAGAAAGAAAGAAAGAAAAAGAAAAAAAATTAAGCATAAAATAATACAATATCATGCAAAGAGTGAAACAGTTCCACACAGTATAAAATGAAAAGTACAGCTCAATTTCTGTCCCTGAAGATCACCATCCTCACTGGTTCTTTGGGTATCACTCAGGAAAAAATGCTTATACTGGTATATAATGTTTATTTTTATAAACGTACACATCACATGTACTTACCGTCTCCTGGAGAGCTCTAGGTGTCAGCACACACAGTCATGTTTCTCTCATTCCACTCTATGCATGAACCGAAATGGACCTAACTAGAACCTTGTGGATGGACATTTAGATCATTTCAAAATATGCCAACAAACAATCCTGCAGGAAACATCTTTGAATGATTATGATGCAGAATTTTTCTCAGCCACTGCCAACCAGGGACCTCCACAGCTGGCAATGCACTCCTCCCCCTCCAGCCCCTGTCTGGCCCTCACTCAGGCATCAGGCCTGCAACTGCGGGTGCCCCGCCTACTTGGTCTACCTGTGTTATAGCTTGTATCCACGTCCAGCGGTTCCCAACCTCTTGTCCCATGTCCAAGAGGAATTAGGATATGCTGACAATTGAAGGGTGAGAATGGGTGGAGAAGAAATTTATCGAGCAACAGAACAGCTCTCAGCAGAGAGGTGACGTAACGGGTAGTCCACCACTCCGCAGTTGGGTGATTTTTCTCCCCCATGTGGCTGGGTCCAGGGCTTTTTATGGACTCAGAATGGGGGAGCATGTGCTGATTAGTTTGTGAGTATGCAAAAAAGGTTGAAGCAAAGATATCACTCAAAAGTGGGCACAAGAGTGTAGAAAACCAATTAGGAAAGGGTAGGTATATGTCAAATAGGTGAAGGGTGGGGATCAATCAGGAAAACACGTCAAATGAAAAGAAGGATTCTCAATCTGGTCTGTGGATTTGACTTGTAGCTTGACTTTCAGGCTTTAAACTGTCTTTGGCTTGGAGGTGGGGTTTCACTGGGAGACCCATCCCTAGCTGTCTAGGCACTTGCCTGCCTCCTGTTGCTATCAGTGACAGATATCTTGACATACTTTAATGAGTTTATGCAAGGGATAAATTCCTAATAGTGACAGTTCTGGAATAAAGAGAAAGAGCATTTTAAATTCTGATTTTTTTGCTTGCCAATATGCCTTGCACAAACTCGGCACCATTGCATTCTCAATAGCAGATTAATCAAAGTGCTGATTCCCCACTTACTTATTAATAATGGGTATTTTCAAGGTTTCAAAGTTGTGCCCATCTGGATAGGTGAAAACATTGGTGTTTTCATATGCATTTTTTTGTTAGCTGTGTGTGTGTGGCTTACATTGTTGCCTATGTTTATTGGCCATTAGTGTTGTTGTTTGTGTGTTTTTCCTGACTTCCCTATTCATATTCTCACCTTCAATGGATCCTTTTCTCTGATCGTCTGTGCCTCTCTTTGCCTCAGGAAAATGTCTTTTGGTTACTTCCTCAATTGTTTCCTTCCCTCTGTCTTCTCTGCCTCTTTCCTGGATCCAGACATCTGAGTCTAGAGTTATCTTCATGTTATTTTTATTTTATCCTATGTTTTCCATCTGTCAGTCTTTACACTCTGCCCTAAAGGAGATGTTTTTCAACATTATCTCCCAGACATTCAGCTTTCTTTTCAAAAATTCTAGATTATTATTTTTGAAAATCAAAGTAGTATATGAGGATTGTTTTATAAGCAAAATATAGCTTATATAGTTTATAGTAAAAATAGCACTGTCCCACAATTTCTTATTCCTAATCCTCCCCCTAAACTTTTTTTGTTTTTTTTTTTTTTTTTGAGACAGAGCCTTGCTCTGTTGCGCAGGCCAGAGTGCAGTGGTGCGATCTCGGCTCACTGAACTTTTGCCTCCTGAGTTCAAGTGATTCTCCTTCCTCAGCCTCATGAGTAGCTGGGACCACAGGCGTGCGCCACTACACCTGGCTAATTTTTGTATTTTTAGTAGAGACGGGGTTTTACCATGTTGGCCAGGCTGGTCTCAAGCTCCGACCTCAGGTGATCCAACCGCCTCAGCCTCCCAAAGCGCTGGGATTACAGGGGCGAGCCACCATGCCCGGCCTCCCTAAACTTCTGAACTATTATTTTCGTGGTATTTACTGCCATATTTCTCAACTCTAGATGTTATCTTCTGATGGCCTAACATGGGAGACAAAGATTTATCGACAACACCACCACCATGTCCCCACTGTCATTCTCTGCATTCTGCTGTGACAGTTATGCCCCAACTTTTTGTTAAATTGTTACTCTTTTTTTTGGATAAACATGTGAGCTCAATTCATGGTTGAGTCAAAAAGTCCATTATGATGATGTCTCCTTTTATTTTTTCCTGGAGTTAATAATTGTTTATTTTTTATTTTTTGCTTAGTTTTTAATGTACCTTCTAAACCCTCCTAATGGAGCTGAAAAACACTTTTGAATTTGGAAGAGCCCTTGTCCACGGACTGGCTCCTTCCTTTGTTTCTCTCCTTCCTGAGGTGCAAAGACAGAGCAAAGAAAGACAGATTAGAGTATCAGGCAGACAAGAAAGGCAGGAAAAAGGTGGAATGTTTCCAGGCTCCTGACAAGGAAAAGGGAAAACAGATCCACAGGGATCTAGGGAGCTGGAGCTTTTGAAGTCAGTTGTTTGACCTCAGAATGTCTCTACAGAAACAGCATTTTCCATGGTGGGTGGTTCCCAGCCCGTCTCCCACCCCAACACACACCTAAGCTGAACAGCTGTACAGGACCTTTCCAGAAAAGTTGTAAGACTGGGACGGGCACCGTGGCTCACGGCTGTAATCCCAGCACTTTGGGAAGCCAAGGCGGGTGAATTGCCTGAGGTCAGGAGTTTGAGAACAGCCTGGCCAACACGGTGAAACCCAATCTTTACCCAAAATTCAAAAATTAGCAGGGCATGGTGGCGCACACCTGTAGTCCCAGCTACTCAGGAGGCTGGGGCAGGAGGATCACTTGAACCTGGGAGGTGAAGGCTGCAGTGAGCAGAGATCACGCCACTGCACTCCAGCCTGGGTGACAGAGCAAGACTCCATCTCAAACAAACAAACAACAACAAACAAAGTAGCAGTGTTGTTTTTCAAGTTTGCAAGAAAGTAGAAACATTGAAGCAGCGATAATTTTGCATTTACCTCCTATAGCAGTGCTGGAGGCAGAGACAGTATAGATGCTTTCTGCTTGGTGAAGATAGCAGTGGGCCAAAGGCAAGCCCTCCATCCCCCTAGTGGGTGAATGTGGGTGAGATGGACAGGAGAGAAAAAGAATCCAAGGGGAGAAGGAGATTATGAGAAGGGAGAAGCCTCAACTGGGCAGAAGCCCTTCCCTGACCTTAATACCCAGCCTTCTCCACCCCTAATTTTGCTAACCCTGCCCAGCACATAGTAGATGTTCAGTAAGTGATATAAGTAATAGGCTCTGTGAGATCAGAACACTTCTCAGGGGTGTGAGGATGGATAGCCATAAGTCAGAAGTAATTTAGGGGTGGTTGAGAAGCACAGCAACAAATGTTTCATATATTTTGATCTTTCACTTCATCTGGGCAAACACGTAAAATCTTTGTATTGTGGAAGAACTGATCATCCCCTAAGGGCCCTATTGGGGGTTGGCAGATCTTGTGTACCTCTTCTGGGCCACCAGATCTTCTCTTTCTTCATCACCAAACCCAGGAAGGGGTCATATTCCTTTCTGTGGGTGGTGGAGAGAAGAAAGGTGGGGGGAACACTCAGGGGTTACTAGCTTTTAACAGAACCACATTTCAGTTGGTTGGAAGCCTAGTGATGAGCAGGGATGATCACAGAGGCCTCACCTCACACCTTGACCTGGCTTCATCTGGACTGAGTGCACCCAAGCGTGTTCCAGAGAGCTGGGTGGTGGTGCACCTCCCGCAGACCGCCAGAGCACAGAAAGCCTTCCTCTGCCCGGGCCTGGCTTTGTGCATTTTGAATTATTCTGTCCTGGTGGCTCCAGGGAATACAATTCTTAGTCCCTAGAATACCAGTCTAGACTAGTTCTGTTGTTTAACAGTTGCCTCTATTCGAATGTCTTGTGATAGCTGTTTGTTAAATTTTGTTAACCTTGCCTTGCACACAGTAGGTGATCAGTAAGTAACTGTATGAATTAATAAACTCTGATCCTTTCTCAGCGTCTAGCTCTGCAATGTGCCTGGAGAATAAGTGACAATCCTTCCCTGCTGTCACCACTCCTCCCCTCTGGGATGTATGCTGAGCACCTTCCAGAGTCTCTGCATTTCCATGGGGAGGTGCTTGTACACACACATGCACACCTGCACACACACAGGCTCATACTCACCACACCTGTGCGGGACATGTTCAGTGCTCCTCTGTGTGTGTTAGCACAGGAACAGGAGAGCTCCTGTCCGCAACTCACTCTCTCTCCAGGGTTGTGTCCAGAAATATGCTCCAGTTGCCTTTCAGTGTCTGCAGGTAACAACATCAAGCGTCATGACCAACATCACAGCACAAGTCCTTCCTATGTGCTGGGCACTGTTTACTGCTTTTCATTTACTTCTAGCAACAACCCTAAGAAGTAGGTCTGATTATCCGATTTTAATGCTGAAGACACTGTGACTTAGAGAAGGTAATTTGCCTGAGATCACACAGATGAGCCCAGATATGACCCCATATCTGTATATATAATTACGCCATCATTCTTGAGCATCAAAGGGAGTTCAGCAAATAGAGGAAGGAGCTGGAGTTCTGAGACACTACATGTCAGGGCCACCAGGGGCCGCTGTTTCTCCATGCTTGGGCCAGGAACGCAGCCACTCCCCTACAGACCTCAGGAATGCAGCCCGAGTGTGTGGCCTTGGGAATACAAGGGAGTCCCCACAAAATTCATACCGAATAGGGCCCACCTCACCTTGCTTCAGCACAGTCTTCAGCCCACCCTCACCCCCCACAACTTGGCATGGCAGCACGGGGGAGCCTGGCGGTTGCAGATACCAAAGTAGAAGTCTGAATTGGAACATGTGATTCTTCTGCTCTGTCAGAAATTCTTCCAGTTGTAGGGCCTGGCCATCTGATTTCCAGGGAAATGGCTAACTGCTGGGGCCCTTCTGAGAGCAGAATGCTTCTCAGAGATGGGCTCCCGGGGTGAGAGGACCCTGTTTAGGTCAGTGGCCTCCAAATTGGGGTATGTAAGACGATCTGTTGGGGTGCAGAAAGAAAATAATAGAACCTTTATGTATGTATTTATAATTTTAATATAAAAATAAGAGCTGATGCAGTGGCATGGGTCTGTAGTCCCAGCTACTTGGGAAGCTGAGATGGGAGCATAACTTGAACCCAGGAGTTTGAGGCCAGCCTGGGCAACATAGGGACACCCTATCTGTAAAATAAGTAAATAAATGACAATGTGACTTCACTCTTTTTTTTTGTTTTTTTGAGACAGAGTCTTACTCTGTCACCCAGGCTGATCGCACCAGGAGTGCAATGGTGCAGTCTCGGCTCACCGCAACCCCCACCTCCCTGGCTCAAGCGATCCTCCTGGTTCAGCCTCCCAAGTAGCTGGGACTACAGATGCCTGCCACCACACCTGGCTAATTTTAATGTTTTATATTCAGATTGGTGCTGGCTCTGTCACTGGTTTGTATTTCAAATAGTCCGGAGTCAGCAAAGTATGTGTGGTGAACTGAGAGAAGAATGAGGGTGCCCTGACAGGAACAGGCCTCGGCACAGTTGGCCTGGCTCCTGCTGGATGGGATTTATGGTGGCTATACCAAACCTAAGTAGATAACACATAACTGAACCAGAGTCATCCTCACAGAACTGAGAAGTAGCTTCTAAGGATTCCTATGGAGAATCCAAGGTTTGATGGTAAAGTGATCAGTATCTGCACATTCTAACCAGAGGAAGATGCCTGAGCTACCGCTTCCACTTCTTGTGGGAACTTAGCTGCCTTATGACATAAAAATGACATTCTAAATAGACCTTTTAAGGCACCCATCTTCCAAATTTAAACCTGTCAAAATTATTTGAAATTATATCTATTATCACTTACGATGAACCTTGCTATAATAACAATGAATCACTGTACCTTGATACAGTAACAGCTAGTGACAGAAGCACAGGCATACGGTGTGTCGGGGGTACAGGCAAAACCCTATTTGGAGGTGGAGGCACAGATCAAAAGGCCACCGGAGTACGCTGCAGCCAACAGTTCAGCATTCCTGTCTTTACCATTCTTGTTTCTTTTCTTTTTGAGGTGGAGTTTCGCTCTTGTTGCCCAGGCTGGGGTGCAGTGGTGCGATCTCAGTTCACTGCAACCTCTGCCTCCTGGGTTCAAGAGATTCTCCTGCCTCAGCCTCCCGAGTAGCTGGGACTACAGGAGCTCGCCACCAAGCCCAGTTAATTTTTGTATTTTTTTTAGTAGAGATGGGGTTTCACCATGTTGGCCAAGATGGCCTCCATCTCTTGACCTCGTGATCCACCAGCCTCGGCCTCCCAAAGTGCTGGGATTACAGAGGTGAGCCACCGCGCCTGGCCCCGTCTTTACCATTCTTTGTTTGGAGCCAAGGGGCTGAGCTGCTGGGTTTGTGAAGACTGTTGCTGACATTGCTCAAGGGCTAGGTATTGGAACTATGACCCTTGGGGATTTTGGTTTCAATTCCAATTGAGGCATTTAAAGTCAGGTGGTTTTTGTTTTTGGTCTACTTTATGAGTCTCCAATTTCTGTAACAGAAAGGAGGGGGAGGAAGAGAAAAGGGAGGAGGAAGCGGGTCAGAGCCTTCCACTGCGTGGTGCTCTGTGGCGCTCCCTGGAGTGTGAACTTTGTGTGCATTTTCCCATCTTGCACAATGGAGGAGCCTCCTTCTGGATCCCTTTTCTTAAGTTCTTCCTTTCAGGGGTAGATTTTTCTCATGAAATTTGTCTGAATCTTGACAGAAAGATGATTCTTATTTATTTTCTTTTCTCTGAGATAGGGTTTCACTCTGTGAGTGCAGTGGTACGATCACGGCTCACTGTAGCCTTGACCTCCCTGGCTCAAGGGATCTTCCCACCTCAGCTTCCCAAGTAGCTGGGACCATAGGCACGTGCCACTATACCTGGCTGATTTTTAATTTTTTTGTAGAGATGGGGTCTCACTACGTTGCCCAGGCTGTTCTTGAACTCCTTGGCTAAAGCGATCTGCCCGCCTCAGCCTCTCAAAGTGCTGTGATTACAAATTTGAGATAGTTCAGTGAACTTTCTAAGAGGACTTCCTAAGAACAAACATAAGGTTGTCTGTATAAGTTCTTGTCAAAGCATCAGTATTCCTTAGGACGATTTAAGCATGTAGAGTCCTGGGCTTTGCTTATGGCCTCCCAGCTGAGACTCTATGAGCTCGCCCAGGAAAAGGGATTTTCAACAAGCCCCTCCCCCACGCCCCACAAACTAGGGATTTTGAGAAACATTATTCTGTATAATGACATTTTTGAAAACTCTAGTCTTTCAAAGAGTTATTATTTGAGTTTATTTCTCTTACTATGGAATAGGGAAGGCCTGGGGGTCGTTTACTCATTTTCAGCACAAGGATGAAGTGAGGCTCGGAAGAGGTCAGCCATTCATGTGAGTATGCGGGAACGGTCACGGGAGATGGGGCCAGTCCTCCCTTGGAACCAAGCCCTCCCAGCCCAGTTCTGCTGCACACACTGGACACACGTGAGTGTGGGGAGTGACATGACACTTCAGGGAGGAGGGCCCTGAATTGAAGTAACTCCAAGAGAAGGGGCTGAATTTCTGAGGCCAATTCATCCCCCAAAACCAGAGCCCTACCTGGGCCCAGTGGGAAATCACAATCCCACTCATCTTCAGAAAGGGACCTTAGAATGCAAGGCTTAAATGCTATTCAGTCTAACCATATGACTGGCCAAATCCCTGGAAGTTCTTTAGCAGAATATCAGCACAATGGCATGTTGGCTGCAGAATACTAAAAAGGACTCTAGGCTGGGTGCAGTAAGGAGCTCGCACCTGTAGTCCCAGTTACTTGGAGGCTGAAGCAGGAAGATGGCTTGAGCCTGGGCATATGTGGCTGCAGTGAGCCAGGACAGCACCACTGTACTCTAGCTGGGGGTTACAGGAGACGCTGTCACACACACACACACACACACACACGGGACTCTAGAGTAGAGGCCAGAAAGTTCCTTCTCCTGGCAGAGCCTCCTCCCTGCCTCTGCTGCCCCTGGACCGCAGCTCCTTCCAGAAGGCCCACCCTGTCCTGCTCTGTCCTGGGCGGGTCCAGCAACCCTTGTGGTCCTTGGAGTGCACACTGGGGCTGCTTCTGCCTTGTGACTTATCACTCTGCACTGAAATGGCCAGGCGTCTGCTTCCCCCAGGGGACAGTGAGTCTCTTGGAGGTAGGGGCTGGGTTCCATAAGTGTCTGTAATAGGCTCTTCACGGGGACTTCTCTTGTGTCTGACTTAGTCGTCATCACCTCAAGTACCCTCACACCGCACTGAGACAGAGCCGTGGCACTGCCATTTGATGAACTGCCAGGGTATTGTAAAATGTCTAGAATGTCCATCATCTGTGTCACAGGGAAGAGACAGACCTTGAGCCAGGGCTGCAACCTCAAATCAGGGCTACATGGCCACTTGCCACCTGGTCACTCTGGGTCCACCTCCAGATATTGCAGGCAACACCCCTGCCAGGTAGGAAGGGGGCCGCTTTATTTCCTGCTCTCAGAGGCTTCGAAACCAACCAAGCAAGGCAAGTCAGCCATCAGGCTCAGCCTGGCAGGCAGCGCTCCTGACTTCCCACCCTTCCTCCAGGCCAGGTGTCTGCCAATGAGAGCCTGGGTTCTGCTTTCCCGCCTTTCCTGGCAGCACAAACCACGCTCAGGATGGTGAGCAATGCAAGTTCCAGGCATGCCTTTCTGCATTGCTGGGTCCCCAGGTGTCACTTCCTCCACAGGGTGAGTCCTCCACAGCTGTGTGTGCTGATACACATGCAGATTTCCCCACGCAGATACTGTTAGGCCGTGTGGCACCTTTCCCACTGAGAAAGCTCCCCGGTAGCAAGCTGGGGGAATGGGTGAAAGCCCATGCTGTGCCCGCCGGGGGGCAGCACACACCGGCCGGGAGTCTGGGCAAGGCCCCCTGCGGGGGCAAGTGGACAGCACACACTCGCGCCTCGAGTGCCTGCAGGACGACGAGGACTTCCGCGGGCCTGTGGTCTGGCTTTAGGGAAAAGCCCATTTGCTCACCTGATCCCGTGGTGTGTCCACGTCGGCGCAGCTGTGCGTGTGCTGGTGTGTGCGATCCGAGTGGTTTCTATACCGTCGTGGAAACCCCCAGCCCAGTGGCTGTAGACTTTCTTGGGGCCTCGACTCTCCCCAGGAGCGTGATCCTCACTACGGGGGAGCGGCGCTTTATCCGGCGGGGCGGGTGGACACTCCTACAGACCTACTTTGGCCCATTTTCTCTCAGTTTCCAACCCAGAGCGGCAGGGACAGGGACAGGCTGCGTTTCCTTCGCTGAGCCCTCCGCAGGGCCGCCGCGCGGGAGGGCAGGGCCGAGACTGCAGCGGGGCCTCCGGCCTGAGGCGCCTGCGCGGGAGCCGACCCCGGGCGCCGGGAGCCGCGGCGGGAGCGCGGAGGGGTGCGGGCGTTAGAGAGGACCAAGGCCGCGCCCGGGGGAACGGGGAAGCCGGGGAGAGGAAGCCGCCCGGGGGCGGGGTGTTTTGTCACCAAGGCTCTGAGGGGCCGTGAAAGCTTTTTACCTGTTTTCATTGGGAGCAAATAACAAAACTGAAAACGACGGAGGAGTGGGCCTGCAGCAATGGAGGCAGCAGTGTGGGGAGGCCGGACGCTTCCCGGTGAAGAGGGAGGAGGGACTCCCAGACCTAAAAGGCGCGCTGGGCACGGAGTGGGGCAGCCGCCAGGGGGCGCCCGCACGGGCTCGGGCTCGGGGCCCGGGAGGGGCGGTCACCGGCGGGGAGCTCCCGGGGGGGAGGGAGGGGGAGGGGAGGGGAGGGGAGGGGCGGGGGGGGGGGCGGGGCGGGGCGGGATCCGGGGCTGCGCTCTGGCCGCGGCGTGAGGAATGCGGCCTTTGGCTGGTCCCAGGCCGGCATTCCGGCCGGCGCAGGAATGTGAACAGTGTGTTCACTGCGCGCTCTGAGCGCACAAGTTGATTCTCCTCCCCTTGGAGAACGCCAGCCCCCTCTGAGCCACCCCCTCCGAGCCTCTGGCACGTCCGTCCGTCCGGGTGGAGGACAGGGCCCGGAGCGGGGACTCGCAGGAGGCACCGGACAGGGGTGCGGCGGGAGGGGAAGCCCGCAGGGGTGCGCACATGCGCTGAGAAAGCCTGGCCAGTAGCTGAAAGGGGAGATAGGACCTGCCCCTCTCCATCATCAGCCTCAAGGGGCACAGGGTTCAGATTTCAAAATGTGCCCATTTAGGGAGCATATTGTGAATGGCAAGACCTGGGGGAGAGACGCGGAGGCGGAAAGCGGACAATATAGTTTGGGATTAGGTGCCTTCTCACCGCCCAGGGGAGCGACTGAATACCTAACAGCATTTGACTCATTCATTTACCGACCATCTGCTCCGTGCCAGTCCCTGAGATTAATTTTGGGGGCACAGAGATGAAGTCATCCCCTGTCTTTGAGGGGCTGACATTCTGATTCTTGAGACGGTCTCTAAAACACCCAGGGAGAGCTGCGGGAGCCCAGGTGTCGGGGGAACACCAAGGAATAACCCAGATTGGGGGTGGAGATCCAGGAGGTCTTCCTGGGAGAAGCTGCAAAGTAATTTGGAAGACCAGTAGGAGTCAGCCCAAAAGATGGGGGAAGAGTATTTTAGACAGAGGGAACCTTGTGTACAGAGTAAGAGCCTATGCTCCGACTGGCCCCCAAACAGAGGGTAAGTCTGCTCCAGGCCTCTCCCCCATGCCTGCCAAAGTCCCAGCTGAGTCACAATAACGGTCAGGGTGTCCACCTCAGTCCACCTGTGATGTCAGTTAGTCTGTGGAGCCCCTCTTCTGCAAGAGGCACAGCAGTGGCCCGTGAGAAGTGAGAAGAGAATCAGGGCTCAGCACGCTGCTGTGGGAGTATTGTGGGGACTGACAGATAATCCCCATAAAGCATCTGGCATGGGGCCTAGCACCTAGTAGGTGTATACATTGGCTCTGCATACATTGGCTGGTCTCTCCGCACCTTCCTGTTTGACCGATTCCTCTTCCCCTTCGTGGTACCGGTTTCTGGTTCCGAAAAGGCAGCTGTCCAGCTCTTCTTCCCTGGGGGAGGGGCCTGGTCAAGGGGAAGACCATGAGGGTCTAGTCATGGAAATTCCTGATTTTTGTCCCTCCCTGGTTTGGGGGTGATAGCATGCAGCACATGAGACTGGCATGGTAGAGGCCATCATAAAGGTCCTGGAATACATCCAGGGCACCCAGGGCTGTGGGCAAGGAGGAATTGGAGCAGAGAAGGGCCTTGCTTGCAGGTGCAGCGTGGGGAGATTGGCCCATGGGCTGAGAACAGGATGAATGAAGCAAGGAGGGTCAGGGTCAGGAAGGCTGAACTTGGGCAGTATCCAGGAAAGGACTGATGGGAGCTCAGGGACAGAAAGCAGAGCTGGGAGGTTGTCACTGGGGAGGTAGAGGAGACCAGACCCTTCCGCTGATTAGCTGCAAGGTGGGGCCAGGACTCTAAACCCCCTACTAGATCCTCACCTGGCTTGGCTCGGTATGGCTCTGAGCACACGAGGCCGCAGGGGATCATAGTCTCTGTGTCACTGAGTGATGGAACAGAAATGTTTATATCTAGAAGTTCTTTGTCAGCTCCCCCTTCCCAGGAATGCACTGGGACCTAAATTCTTGTGTGCAGAGGAAAAGTGCAGGCCTTGGAATGGCCTCTCCAGCATTGTTCCTCGGCAAACACAGGAAGATGGGTTTCCTTTAGCTTTGTGGTGCTGACATCTGAATCCGGACCCCTCCCCCAGCCTTTGGGGTCAGGGAGGGGAGGCAGAGGACCAAGCAGTGGATGGAAAATAAACAACCACCTCTGCTTTTTTGACTTATTTCGTGTTCTTAGAATTTCCTCTCTTGGATTCTGGCTTTGTTATTGTAAAATTCCACACTTTGGTTAGGGTTGAGAAAATCCCCTGTTGCTATTGCTATGGAGAGGCAGCTCTACACTGGGGGCACAGAGTCTTGGCGCCCCGGAGAAGTAAGCCAGCCAGTGGGCCTGCAGCCCAGTCTCCAAGTGAGTTCCTGAGTCAGCCTGTGCGCGGGAGGCTCTCGGGGCTGGGTGTGTGTGTCTGTGTGAGCATGTGCTGGTCACACAGCTGGGGATGTGGCAGTGTTGTGGTTCCGGTTCTCTGGGCTGGAGTCACACTGCGGTAGTGATGGCTCCATCTGGGGGACTTCCACAGGGGCTTCCAGGTGGGCCTGGGCAGTGCATAAACTGAGAGGGACAACTCCAGCCCACCAGAGCCCTGCCCCACGCCCACACACGCATGACGCAGGCTGCTGCCTCCTCTAAACTCCATGCTGCGGGACACCTGGTCCTGTGCTGCCCTTCCACTGAGGCCTCTGCCTTTCCTCCTCCTCTCTTGATACCCATTCCCTTTTCCTTCGGGGGTTGTGTACAAAGATTTAGGCACAAGAATAATCATTGCAGTGTTTCCTGCCTTCACAATTCATTCATTCATTCATTCTTTCATCCATCCATTTGGTCATCCAACAAATATTTATTGAGTGCTTACCAGATACCAGGCATTGTACTGGATATTGGAAATACAGAGACAGAGAAACTGGAAAACTGGAAACAACCTAAGGATCCCAACAATTAGTGGCATAAAGTATGGAGTGTCCACATGACCACAGGGCTGGGATGAGGGTGAAGCAACGAAGTAGGAGTACCCCAAAACCCCATAATCAAGACAAATTATATTTTAATGTGACTTTTTCAAAATAAAAATTAATCCCTGGTGAACCAAATATCAAACTTGTAAATAAAGACAGGCTCAGTAACAGTTCTGTGATAGGTCATGTTTGGACCTGGGGGAAAGGAAAAATTAGTCATACAATACATTGATAGAATGTCACGCAAACATTAGGATATGTCAAGGAAGTTTGCTTATTGACATGTAAAGAAACTCATGGCATATTGTTGAGTGAAAAAAGGGAGATCATAGAGCCATACATAAAGTATAATCCAATTAAAAATATTTCTAGATACTGGAAACTGAAAGAACCTATATCTAGATGTTAACAGCTCAACAGCTCTTTCCTCTGGAATTAACAGTTATTTTATTGCCTTCCTTTTGCCTATCTGTGTTTCCTGGCTATTTTAATGGCAAAGATGTAATATGTGTATAATTTTCTCAAAGATTTTTTTTTATAAGAGGGAGTCTTGCTCTGTTGCCCAGGCTGGAGTGCAGTGGTGCCATCTCGACTCACTGCAACCTCCATCTCCCAGGTTCAAGCGATTCTCCTGCTTCAGCTTCCCGAGTAAGTGGGACTACAGGCGTGACCACCACGCCCGGCTAATTTTTGTATTTTTAATAGAGATGGGGTTTCACCATGTTGACCAGGCTGGTCTCAAACTCCTGACCCAGTGATCTGCCTGCCTCAGCCTCCCAAAGTGCTGGGATTACAGGCCTGAGCCACTGCACCCAGCCTCAAAGATTTTTTTTTTTTTTTTGAGACAGAGTTTTGTTCTTGTTGCCCAGGCTGGAGTGCAATGGTGCCATCTTGGCTCACCACAACCTCTGCCTCCCGGGTTCAAGCGATTCTCCTGCATCAGCCTCCTGAGTAGCTGGGATTACATGTGTGTGCCACCAAGCCAGGCTAATTTTGTATTTTTAGTAGAGACAGGGTTTCTCCATGTTGGTTAGGCTGGTCTTGAACTCCTGACCTCAGGTGATCTGCCCGCCTTGGCCTCCCAAAGTGTTGGGATTATAGGCGTGAGCCACTGTGCCTGGCCTCAAAGATATTTTTTTAAAAAACAGGAGCATTGCAGCAGAGCATGCTGGTCTGTAGAGACTCCCCACATCACCCCCTTCTCAATGTTGAGACTGAGGCAAGGCTGGTATAACTCTCCCACTTCCTAGATGAGAAAGCTTGGGGCTTGGAGAGGCTGAGGCATGTAGTGGTGCCAGCCTCTGAAGGCAGGAGAGTCCTCGGGGTCCACATTGCCCCATAGCATGGCTGCGGCTTTTGTGTGCCAGCTTACACTGAACTTTCTCCGTCTTTCCCTTTGTGGCCTGGCTGCTCTCCACTGGCCTACCTCTTCCACTGATGTTTTTTTTAGCTGAGAACAGAACTATAGGAAGAAAGCCTGGTTAGATGTGACTGGTCCCGTCTTTGGGCCCTCAGTGAATGACAAGTGGGCTTGTGAGTGACTGACTGAAGAAGTGAGTGATTCCAGTTAGAAAGTATTTCCAATGTTGTGTTTTTCTCTTTGGCACAGACACACCCTGCAGACTGGCATGAATCATAAGTAATTCCCTAAAGCCCCCATCTGCCTGGAAATGCCTAGTGGTATTTCCCACAGTTCAGAAGCCATCAGCCCTGCATGCCAGCAGGCTTAGCTATTCCCCACCCAGCCACAAACTCTTGCCAATCCCCTGGGGGAGAACACCGAAGGGAGAGGAGCTTGAGGCAGAGATGACACCTCTGGAGACTGCCATCATTCTGGGATTTTGCTCACAGAAGCCTCAGGGCTGAGATCCTCCGGTAGGCTCTCTGTGACTTCCTAAGCCTGATGTCTTAAGCATGATGCCTGAAGGCCAGAAGAGAAGGCCTTTCTCTCTTAAGAGGTGGGTTCCCAGGCTTCAGCTTTCTCTCAGGAGTGTGTGGTATCCGCTTGTCTACTGAATGCCAAGAAGCAAGAGTGCTCTTGGTTCTAAGTGTGGGTATAGCAGGTTGCATTTCTCAAAGATGGTGGTGACACTGTTGCCGCTAACTATGGCTACTATGTAGACATAACTAAGTTATGATCAGTGACATGCAAGTGGAATTGTTGTTTGGGAGTCTCTGGAAAGATGCCTTCAAAGGGAGGTGGAGGGCCCTTCTTGTTCCTTTCTCCATCCTGCTGCCTGTAATACAGATGTGATGACTAGAGCTCTAGCAGCCTTCTTGGACAATGAAGACTTGGGGTGGGGGGTATTTGTTAATACCAGAAACCCAGAAGCTATGAAAGAAAAGATAAACATATTTGACTAGATTAGAATCTTAAATTTTTGTGGCGAAAGCACAAAGAGAATTGATGAACAGATTTGGAAACCATACTTGTAAATCAGAGGACAAAGGGCACAAAGAACATTTACAAGTTGCCAAGAAAAAGATAAATGATTCAATAAAAATACCGGCAATTTATGGAATGGCAGTTTCAAAGAGCCAAAAAAAATATGAAAAATCGTTAATAGTTAGTGAAATGATTAGGTCAGCTTGAAAAAAATAAAAAGACTGGGAATACCTATTGCTGGTGGACCTGCAGAGAAAATTCACGTACAGTGTAACTTGAAATGTGATTTTCTCCAGCTTTTAAAAAAATCAATTATATGGCCTGGTACAGTGGCTCACGCCTGTAATCCCAGCACTTTGGGAGGCTGAGGCGGGTAGATCACCTGAGGTCAGGAGTTATAATAACCTGCTGCATATCCTTCCATACTTGGCCAACAGACCAGCTTGGCCAACATGGTGAAACCTCATCTCTACTAAAAATACAAAAAACTAGCCGGGCATGGTGGCAGGAGCTTGCAATCCCAGCTACTTGGGAGGCTGAGGCAGGAGAATCGCTTAAACCCGGGCACTGGAGGTTGCAGTGAGCCGAGATTGCACCATTTCACTCCAGCCTGGGAAAAAGATCTGAACTCCGTCTCAAAAAAAAAAAAAAAAAAAAAAAATCGGAGAGAGATCCAAGATGGCCGATTAGCAGCAGCTCAGGATTGTAGCTCCCACTGAAAGCGCAGAGAGTGAGTGGAGGCCACATTTTCAGAAGAATTTTTATTGTCCACGGACCAAGAGATTCCCGGCAGAGGAGCCCCACGGGTCGCCAGCTTGACTCTTTTGGCCGGCGCGGCCGTTTTGCAGGCGCCTCGGCGCCGCGGTTCTAGTCCGGAGTATACGGGACTGGGTGCCCTTTAGTTGGCGTTGGAGCTCCGGGAAGGCAGAGTCTCCCATTCAGCTGATTGAAAAGCGGACTGAAGTGGGGAACCAGACCAGGAGATTCCTGGGCAGAAAAGCTCACGAATCTTAACGCCGCTGTTTCAGCTGGTGTAGTGGGTCACCGCAGGGGAAGGCTGGTCCTCCCCCAGACAAAAAAATAAAATAAAACAGCAACTGGAACTGCTGAGGACTGAGAGTTTCACAGCAAGTACAGCTGAACCCGGGAAGGTCCAGCTGTGGGGGGAGGGGGTGTCTGCCAAAGGAAAACTTAAGAAACAGAAAAAACTTTACCACCAACAAGCTGGACGTCCACTCAGAGACCTAATCTGAAAGTCAGCAATTACACAGACGACAGGTGGATAAATCCACAAAGATGGGAAGAAACCAGCGCAAAAAGGCTGAAAACACCCCGAAATCAGAATGCCTCTCCTCCTACAGAGGATTGCAGTTCCTCATCACCAATTGAAAAAGGCCTGATCGAGAATGAATGCGAGGAATCAACAGAATCAGGCTTCAGAAGGTGGATAATGAGAAACTTCTGTGAGCTAAAAGAACATGTTCTAGCCCAATGCAAGGAAACTAAGAATCTTGAAAAAAGGTTTGATGAAATGTTAATGAGAATGGACAATTTAAAGAGGAATATAAGTGAATTAATGGAGTTGAAAAACACAATACGAGAACTTTGCGAAGTATGCACAAGTTTTAACAGTCGAATTGATCAAGCAGAAGAAAGGATTTCAGAGGTCGAAGACCAACTTAACGAAATAAAACGAGAAGACAAGATTAGAGAAAAAAGGGTAAAAAGGAATGAGCAAAGTCTCCAAGAAATATGGGACTATGTGAAAAGACCTAATCTACGTTTGATAGGTGTACCTGAATGTGACGAAGAGAATGAATCCAAGCTGGAAAATATTCTTCAGGATATTATCCAGGAAAACTTTCCCAACCCAGCAAGGCAGGACAATACTCAACTCCAGGTGATACAGAGAACACCACAAAGATATTCCTCAAAAAGAGCAACCCCAAGGCACATAATCATTAGATTCACCAGGGTTGAAATGAAGGAGAAAATACTAAGGGCAGACAAAGAGAAAGGTCAGGTTACCCACAAGGGGAAGCCTATAAGACTCACAGCAGATCTCTCAGCAGAAACCCTATAAGCCAGAAGAGAGTGGGGGCCAATATTCAACATCCTTAAAGAAAAGAACTTTCAATGCAGAATTTCATATCCAGCCAAACTAAGTTTCATAAGTGAAGGAAAAATAAAATTTTTTACGCACAAGCAAGTACTCAGAGATTTCATTACCACCAGGCCTGCTTTATAGGAGCTTCTGAAAGAAGCACTATACACAGAAAGGAACAACCAGTATCAGCCATTCCAAAAAACCCATCGATAAGCTGTATCCAGACACATCTCACATGCAAGGATATACAGAGACTCAAAATAAAGGGATGGAGGAAGATTTGCCAATCAAATGGAGAGAAAAAAAAAAGTAGGAGTTGCAATTCTCGTCTCTGATAAAATAGACTTTAAAGTAATAGAAACCAAAAGAGATAAGAAGGACATTGTATAATGGTAGAGGGATCAATGTAATGGGAAGAGCTAACGATCCTAAGTCTATGTGCACCCAATATAGGAGCACCCAGATACATAGGGCAACTTCTTGGTGACTTAAAAAGAGACTTGGACTCCCACACAATAATAGTGGGAGACTTTAACACTACATTGTCAATATTGGACAGATCAATGAGACAGAAGGTTAACAAGGATACCCGGGACTTGAACTTAGACCTTGAACAAGTAAACTTAATAAACATTTACAGAACTCTCTACTCCAAATCCACAAAACATACATTTTCTTCAGTAACACATCACATCTATTCTAAAAGTGACCACATGGTTGGGAGTAAATCACTCCCCAGTAATTGCATAGCATTTCATAGGTTTAAATGAAATATTGGCTGGCTGTTTGTTTGTTATTTTCCTCCCTTATTCCTTCCTGTCAGCATTGTATAACACAATTATTAGTACAAAAGAGTTTTTCAATACCCATTTTTAGACTGCATTCTAGCCTGGGCAATAGAGCAAGATTCCCGTTCTCTCTCCCTCTTTTTCTTCTTCTTTTTTCTCTTTCTTTCATTCTCTTTTTTCCTTCTCTCTTTTTCTTTTTCTTTCTTTCAAAAAAATAAAAATTAAAAATCAATAATATATAAAATTAATAATTTTACATATTATAACTTGTACAAATTATGTCTATAAGTATATTTTAACCACCAATTCAGTCCTTCTCATCTGTCCTATGCAGGATAATGTGTATTACAGTATTGTTCATAGTGTCTAAAAATTGGAATTAAAGTGAATGCTAGCCAGGCTCAGTGGCTTATGCCTGTAATTCCAACACTTTGGGAGGCCGAGGCAGGCGGATCACTTGAGGTCAGGAGTCCAAGACCAGCCTGGCCGACATGATGAGACACCATCCCTACTAAAAGTACAAAATTAGCCAGGTGTGATGGTGCATGCCTGTAATCCCAGCTACTCAGGAGGCTGAGGCACGAGAATTGCTTGAACCCAGGAGGCAGAGGTGGCAGTGAGTCGAGACAGTGCCAGCCACTGCACTCCAGCCTGGCAACAGAATGAGACTCTGTCTTAAAATAAATAAATAAAAATAAATAAGTAAAGGGAAGCTGAATAAATTATGGAGCATTTATATTTAGGAATGTTATTTACCCATTAAAAATAACAAAGTAGAGATAAACCAGTGATTAATTTCATTAGATGTTTATGAATAAGAAAAACAAGATAAGGAAAAGGGTATACATTAGTTAGGCAAAACAGTGATTTAAAACCTATGTGTGTATATGTATGTTTTGTTAGTCTGAGTTCTGCAAGGCTCAGTGACCAAGATGGGATTCCACTTGCAAGAGATCTATTGGAAAAAGCTCCTGTGATTGAACAATGGGAGATGACTTCTCAAAGCTGCAGTGTATTCACACATAAGTCTGTGTGTATGTATATGGGTGGAGATACACGTATGTATATCATATATGTGAATATATGTTATATATATTTATATATGTGGATATATGTATACATATATGCAAATCGTGTGTATACATATGGCTATGTTGTGTCTTTATATGTTCATATGCGTTTGTATATGTAGGCTTAGAGAAAAGTATGGAAGGATACGCAGTAGGTTACTATAATACATAGGTTATGGAGAAGGGGGAGTCCATAAAAAAAAAAAGAAGGAAAAATTGCAGTAAAACCCCTCACATTTCCGACTTCTATATTCAATTGCCCATACCACATTTGAAAAATTTTAATGCTTTACACCAGGTGCGGTGGCTCACGCCTGTAATCCCAGCACTTTGGGAGGCTGAGGCAGGCAGATCACCTGAGGTCAGGAGTCCAAGACCAGCGTGGCCAACATGGTGAAACCCAGTCTCTACTAAAAATACAAAAATTAGCTGGGTGTGATGGCGCACACCTGTAATCCCAGCTACCCAGGAGGCCGAGGCAGGAGAATCACTTGAACCCAGGAGGTGGAGGTTGTGGTGAGCCAAGATCGTGCCACTGCACTCCAGCCTGGGTGACAGAGCGAGATTCCGTCTCAAAAAAAAAAAAAAAAAAGAAAGAAAGAAAAGAAAGAAAGAAAAATTTTAATACTTTATAAAATGAGTTCCTGAGTTTGCCCACCTCCTCAGATCAAACCTGCTGCCCTCCCCAGTCTGATTCCTGTTTCCCTGTCCATGACCTGTTTTCTTCCTGCAGGAAGCCTTTAGATTCTTTCCTTTATGCAGGTGCTCTGGAGTCTCCCCACCACTTGTCCTGCTATGGGTCTTGCCCCATTTATTTTACTGAGTACTTGATGGACACTTAAATCCTTAGGTTCTGGAATCTGACACCCTCACTCTCGGACTCTGCTAGGGAGATGTGGCTGAGGAAGAGTCCAAGGGGCGGCTCTGCCCCTTCCCAGGGAAGCGTGCACGGAAGGCTGATGAGGAGACCTGCCTTTCTCAACAATTGGCCCATCTGAGTTCTCGCCACTGAGTCACTCTCATTATCTCCACTTTTCTAGGGAGGAGGCATCACCGCCATGCCTAGAGCAGCACAGTGAGTCAGAGATGAGGCTTTATCCCGCCTGCCCCAACCCTCGAGCCCTGCTTCCCAAGTCCGAGTTCCCAGGCAGCCTGGCACAGCCAGTGCCAGCGAGAGGGTGGGTCAGGCTTCAGGACAGCCCAGCACTGAGGACATCTAAAACAGTCTTCATTTATTTATTTATTGTTCATAGTGTCCAAAAGTTGGAATTCAAGTGAATGCTGAATAAATTATGGTGCATTCATACTTAGGAGTATTATGCACTTATTAAAAAGAATGAAATAGAGGTAAACTAGTGATTAATTTTAATTAGATATTTATGAATAAGAAGAGCAAGATAAGGAAAAGTGTTTACATTATTTAGGTAAAACCATGATTTAAAATCTATGTGTGTACATGTATGTTTTGTTAGTTTGAGTTCACCAAGGATCAGTGACCAAGAGGAGATTCCACTTGCAAGAGATTTATCGGGAAAAGCTCTGGGGAAAAATGTGTGTATATGGATATTTTTATTCCATATAAAGTATATAGAATAAAATATCTTTAGATGGAATAAAATATCCATATACTTTAAAATGTTCGAATTGAAATACAGTGAAATTCCCCCTCCCAGTTTGGTTGCCCTTTTTTAGAGGCAACAGGTGCTAGTTTCTTGTGTATACTTCAAGAGACGTTTTAATGCAAAAAAAAAAAAAAAAAATAGATGATCTTACAGCCCACAGTCCCTGTCTGCAATCCTTGGGGCAGGTGTATTCTGGAACTGCAAAGTCAAGGAGTGTTGAAAGGTAGTGTGTGCATTCTGTCACACTCCCAGCAGAGCATGTGATAAAATATACAAGTATTTCTGCACCAAGTAAAATAAATAAAGCCATAATCTCCCCTAAGTCAGTTCATTTCAGCCCGGTTTTGCTACCAAATGTGTTTGTGTCATTTATTTATTTTTTAATTGTGTTCTTTGGAGACTGTTGAACTTCATAATTGTGGATAAGGGAATGTGGACTTGTGTTTGTGCTAGTCTCCTTATTTAAAAATGTATAGGAGCATTCTGCACCTACTAGATCAGACTACAGAGCGTCTGCATTATTATTATTATTGTTATTTGTATCCGCATTACACTAGGTCTCCTCCCTAGCGCATTATACACATGCACCATGGCCATCTTAGCCTGCTCACGGACATTCAGATTGTTTCCAGCCTTCTCCTCAGTTGCATCAATGCTGCAATGAATAACATCGTGTACTCATTTAACACATGTGCAAGCATATCTGTAGGATAAATTCCTAGTAGTGGAATTGCAAGGTCTATTAATAATAATGATAGTTGACATCTGCATGGGTATTTACTAAGAGCTGGGAATTGTTGTAAGTGCTTTACAATAATTAATGTATTTTAATCCTTGCAACAATCTCCTGAGGGAGACACTATTATCATTCCATTTTTGCAGATGAGAAAAACTGAGGTACAGAGAAGGTAAAGGACTTGTAGAGCTGGAATTCAAACTGAGGTGTTCTGACTCCAGTCTGTGTGCTAACCATTACATTTGACGGCCTTTTGAAGGTCATGGAAATTAGTAACTTAGACACTGCCAAATTGTCCTCCGCATGGCTTTACCAATTCACGTTCCCACCAGCAGCCTGCGAGCCTGCTTGTTTCCTTGCCAACGCGCTGAATCAAACTTTTTGATCTCTGCCAATCTCATAGGCGAAAATGGTGTCTCACTGTAGTTTGACTTGAATTTCTTTCTTTCTTTTTTTTTTTTTTTTTTTTTTGAGATGGAGTCTTGTTCTGTCGCCCAGGCTGGTACAATGGCGTGATCTTGGCTCACTGCAGCCTCTCCCTCCTGGGTTCAAGCGATCCTCCTGCCTCAGCTTCCTGAGTAGCTGGGATTACAGGCACCCACCACCACACCTGGCTAATTTTTGTATTTTTAGTAGAGACTGGGTTTCACCATGTTGGTCAGGCTGGTCTTGAACTCCTGACCTCATGATCCTCTTGCCTTGGCCTCCCAAAGTGCTGGGATTACAGGCATGAGCCACTGTGCCTGGCCAAACTTGAATTTCTTGTACTGTGAGTCAGGTTGAGTGTCTTTTCATCTAAGGGTCTTTGGGACTTCCTTTCGGTAAACTGGCCTCTCTTATCTTATGTTCCCTTTTTCAGTTTGGTTATATCTGTGACTTGTATTGGGCTTTTTATATCTTAGGAAGATTAGCCTTTAGTGATTCAAAAGGTACAGATCTTTGCCTAGCTAGTCATTTATCTTTTGATTTTGCTGGAGATGGGTTTTGGACAGAGTATTAAGAGGAGAGAAACAAAGAAAGGGGCTTCAGTGTTGGGAACTGAAGGGATGGAGAAGACAGAGCAGATCACTGGAAAGAGGTACCCTCTGCCTGGTGAGGCATCAGGGAAGGAAGGTGATGGGAATAGTGAGGAGGGCCCCTTATGGGGACAGGCACAGAGGGTTCAAATATGCCAAGTGTGGCCCACTGAGACTGGAGGCTGAGAGGAGGGAGGACTTCATGACAGACACAAGGGTGTGTTGCCCAGGTACACTGCTCCGAGATACACCCAACAGAAGACACATTGCCCCAGTAAAGGACTCCCAGCTGCATGGCTGCCGCTCAGCAGGCAGCCTACAGGGTCTGCTCAGCTTTTGGAACAATTTTATTATTTTCTTTGAGTGTCCCTGGCCAATGACTGAGCAAGATGGTGGTACCAGGGCCCAGCCATTCCATTGTTTCCACATTTCCAACATGGGAGTCCTCTAGTGGGCTGTTTTTGTTCTAGCTCCCTGGGTGACTGGCAGAGTCAGGTGTGCAGGTCTGAGAACTCCACTCTCACTTTTGCCCCATTTCATTCACAGGCGTTACCCTTGCCCTTCCTAATCTTGTATTCCTAATTCCATCTCAACATCAGCTTCCTGGAAAACACAAGCAGCCCAGACTTTGAAATTCTTTTGGTAAAAATTGACATACATTTTTTTTTAAAGTTACTGAAATATATTTCATACTGTCTGAGCCTAAAGATTTGTTTGTTTTCTATCTGGTGGTGGCTATACATGTCCTTTGGCTTGGACATAAAGTGAAAATGTTGGCCTGTGTGTAAAGGCAGCTGAGGTTGGCCCTCCCAGTAGCCGGGGGGGAGTCTGACCTCAGCTCAGGACCTGGAGGAGTGGTGTGGAGTGGCCAGTTACCACTGGGTGGAAGCATGAATTGGGTAAGATGTGTGGGAGCACCTTCGATGCCAGCCCCAGGCCTGAGAACACACCACACAGGAACGGGGCATAGAAGCATCTTATTTGGCAGCTGCAGGTGGACCTGGTAGTGGCTGGCCCACATCTCCCAGCCCTTCTCTGCCTGGTCCTTTCTCCCCACCTCTGCTCTAGTGTCCTGACAGGTCTCCTGCCCTCTGCATGTTGCCAGAGTGATCTGATGACACCACTTCTTCGCTGTAGGCTTTGGATGGTAAAACCTGGAATCTACCCCCTTGGCCCGTGACTCAAGCCTCTTTGTATACTGGTTCCTTTTCAGTCTCTTTTAACTACTCCGTCCTTTCCTCCCTTTGGTCCACACTCACAAGAGCTCTTGCCATTCCGAAAACCAGGGGGGCTCTGTGTCCCTCTGTCCCCATCACTGCTAGTCTCACTGGCAGGAATATCTTCCTGTTTCTCCCCACCCCTCAAGGCTCCTCAGTAGATATAAATGCATGTGTTTGGTTTGCCACGTTTAAGTTTCCTCAAGAGACTGTAGTAAATATTTGAAGTGCTTTTAATTAGAAAATACCTTTCATTGCCTACTGCCCTGTAGAACTACCACATCTTTGAAGATTTTCAGTGCAGAGACTGGACCACGTGAGGGTTAGGTTATATGGGTTACACACACCGTCTTGAGAGACAGCCTGAGAAGCATTTCTTGGCCATTCTTCTTATACCATTCCTATCGTACATATCTCTAGGACCACAATCACTGATCACCAACAAAACCACTAATTTGTATCAGACATTCTTTTTACTCTCTTACCAAGATTGCTTGAATGTTGAAATGTGCTAGGATGTAAGTCAGCCAGAAAACACTAATTGAGCATATACTGTGGGCAGTGCATTCTGGAAGGTCAGCAGGTTGTGAGAAAGCATGATGGACAATATCGTACCTGCCCCCATGGGAATGGATTGCTCAACTGGACGGGCAAACACCTGTCAGCTGATGGCCATGTATGGCTATGCAGGTCCTCAGTCACAGGGGCCCTTGGAAAAAGGTGGTCACTGCAACTGGGGCAGCCATGGAGGGCTCCCATCAGGAGGTGGTGATGGAGATGGATGTGGGGGGAACGGCAGGGGTTCAGAGAGACTAGAGGAGTGAAGACAGCCTCTAGAGAGAAGGTGGCTTGATGAATCACTCAGGAGGAGCTCTACTTATTTTGTTTGATGAGCCTGGGATGTATCAGATATCTCTTTAAAGCACCGGTTCTCAAGTCTGGCTGAATATTTTAATTACCTGGAAATGTTTAGACATACAAACACCTGGGTCCCACCTCCAAAGAGTTCGACCGGATTGTCGTGGGGTGTGGCGTGGGCACTGGGACTTTAACAGCTTTCTAGGATGGTCAGATGGTGAGAGCGCTCTCCTACCAGGCCTCCAGCTCATGCCTGTTGGGCTCTGACACTTCCGAGGCAAGCCTCTCACGCCATCTCTTAAATCCCACTCACACCCCTGGCCTCAGGTTCCCAGGAGGATTTCTTTGCCTGCTTTGCATTCAGGCAGTCGCAAGGTAGTCCCCGGAGACACAAGATGTTTGGCTTCCCCTCTGCCTCAGTGCCCCTCTTCTGGCGCTTTCCTGGAGCTCCGAGGAAGCAGTGGACGATTCCGTGTGGCCCAGCTGTGGGCATTTCCAGAGGGCCTGGGGCTGAGCTTCCTGAGGGCACAGCTACACACACCCGCTGGGCAGGGGGACCTGTGTGCCGGTCACAGATGTGGTGCCGGAAGGGGATTTTTCTCTTGCTGTATTTCCTGCCATTGAGCAGGACCTGAATAAAGTCCAGCTCCCCTTTTGAGGCAGTCTTTGCTGAGTGGTCTCAGGAATGCCGGTCCTCATTTCAGGGAATTCTGTAGGTGGGGCTGCTGGCCCCCAGCCAGTGCGTCTAATGGTGAACATGCACCAGTCACAGTTTGAGCCCCTCCCGGAGGCCACGACTCTGCCTCCTCTTCAGCAGTGCAGCAGGCATCCGATGGGTGGCAGGAAAGAGGACAGAGGGTTGACATGATTTTCTGGCAAGAAAGATTGCTCCACTCGGGGGTTTACGATCAAGGTGGGAGATAAAACACTCTGGCTCTTGAGGCCTTTTCATTTAGTTATTAATTCAAAAATAGGGATTTTGTTTTTAAATGATACATATTCTTTCTTAAAAGAAAAAAATGCAAACAGCAACATACCCAGAAGAAATGGAAAACCACTGGCCAGAGAAAGCCTTTGTCATTAATGCTTTCCGGGCCTCTGAGAAACCCATTTCTGCTGGCACTGAGTGTGTGTTTCTCCCCGGCAGGGGCAGGGATAACTTGACCCTTGAAAGCACTCAAAGCCCTGGGTTACATAAGTAATGTGATGACTCTCTCCACAGAGCCCCTCTAGAGACATCCCACCACCCTGCCCTCCTGGAAAGAACGTTGAGTGTGTCCCACACCAGAACCCATCCAAGGAGAGAGGAATGCCAAGATAGTGGCTCATCTTCCTCGGTCCCAGAGAGGCCTCGGAGCAGTCCTCTCTGTTGCTTCACAGCCCTCCAACTATGCGAAGAATGCGAACCATTTCCCATGTGACTGGCAACCATGAAGCAATTCTGAGCCCAACCTCCCCAAATGTCTGCTTTGCAAACAGATAAAACAGAGAAGCATCCTGAAAATGTGCTGTTGGGCCATTCACCTTAGGCGGTTGTGCTGTCTGCTTGCCTGCCAGGAGGGTTTCTGCTTCCACAGTCCAGCCTGGAGCTGCTGGGGAGCCAGTTTGAAATGTGGCCATGTTCCTTAAGGGGGCAGAACACAGAAAACTCTCTGGAAGGGGCTTCTCAAGGAAATGGGGGACCAAGCAATGCTGAGGGCTCTTTGAAGGGATCTGGGTCCCATCCCCGTGCTGGACTCATTGCTGGCCAGTCCTTGGGGTCACCTGGGAGCCCTTTGGCTCCTGAGATGTCTGGGCATGGGGCTGCCTTCACTAGCCACAAGAACCCAAACCCACCTCAACCAGCCTTTGGCATCTCCAGTCTGCACCAGCTCTAATTTTGTGTCCTGAGTGGGTGGAGGCAGTGGCAGAGGGAGTGTATGCCAAGCCTGGCAGAGGGAAGGAAGAGGAAGAGGAAGAGGAAGAGGACTTAACTTTCTCAGTAGCTTCAGCTTTCCGAGAAACTCTAAAATGCCTTGCTGCACTATGGCAGGCATAATCAGGTCCCAGTAACCTACATAACCTTCCAGACACTGGGCGAGTGGGAGCCCTGACTCATGTCAGGGGAGCCTGACAGAGGAAGGGTTGGGGCAGGGAGGATTTATAATCCTGAGACAGTGAAACCACCTAAATATTTAGTGATGACTGAGTCACTGTATGTCCACAGGGTGGAATATTATGTCAAAGTGATTAGTACAAAGACTATTTAGCAATATTGCAAGCGTTTATGATATAGTATTACATGAACAAAAGGAAGATATATGCCTTTATGGCATCTGAACAAGAGAAGACTGGAAGGGGATTTAAAAAAATAACAGTTGTGGCCAGGTGGGGTGGCTCACACTTGTAATCCCAACACTTTGGGAGGCCGAGGTGGGCGGATCATGAGGTCAGGAGATCGAGATCATCCTGGCCAACACGGTGAAACCCCGTCTATAATAAAAATACAAAAATTAGCTGGGCATGGTGGTGCGCTCATGTAATCCCAGCTACTCGAGAGGCGGAGGCAGGAGAATAGCTTGAACCCAGGAGGTGGAGGTTGCAGTGACCCGAGATCGCACCACTGGACTTTAGCAAGACTCCGTCTCAAAAAAAAAAAAAAAAAAAGAAACCAGTTGCTCTGCTACAGTGGTATCATTAGGAACCTTATTCTTCAAAAAGAAAGCAGCTTTACAGTCAGACAGAGCTGGACTAGTAGCTTAGATCTATTTCTTACTGGAAACAATCTTGACAGGTAGCTTAATGTGATTGGCTTTCCATCTGTAAAATGGGTACAGCAATTCTTGCTTTACAAAATTCCTGTGAAGATGAATCTGATTGTGCATTTCTTCCCTTCTTGCCTTGCTTTCTTCCTCCTCTCTCCCTCTACATATTTTTCACTAATACCGCACAACCCAGTTGCCCACAGAGGATTCCACAACTGAATCATCCTTGGGTCTGCTTAAATCCCTTTTGCTCTAGGGGGAGGTTTCTGGCCTGTTTTTGCCCTAAGCAGAGCTGTGGATGAGGAGGGGTGCTAATGATGAGACGGTCTGGGTGGGCTTGGCAGGGGGAGGCTGGGCTGGTCCTCGCTCTCAGAGCAGCCACAGTGCTGTGTGTTGCCAGCCCAAGCAAAGTCACAAAAGCCTTGGAGGTTGAAGCAGGAGTTTGGGAGCCTCCCCTGACTGATACCACATTGAGCAGACCCCTTTCCTGTCTCTGCTGCCATGTCCTGGCTCGAGCTCTCTTTAAAAAAAATTTGTTTTTGTACTGACAAATACAAATTGTATATATTTATGGTAAACAAGATGGTGTTTGGAAATACATATACATCGTGGAATGGCCAAGTAGAGCTAATGAACATATGCCTTAGCTCATACTAATCATTGTGTTGAGGGGGAGGGGCGGAGGGGAAACATGTAAAATCCACTCTCAGCAATTTTCGTGTATACAAAACAATCTTACTGTAGTCACCATAGTGTACAATAGATCTCTTGAGCTTATTCCTCCTAACTGAAATTTTGTATCTTTTGACCAACATGTTCCGAATCCCTCCCAAATCAGACCCTCTTACCACTAGCAAGATCTAAGGTTCCCCAGGCCTGAGTCAGATGCCACTGGTGGACAATTGACATGACCAATGGCAAGTGGACCTTCCTCCCCTCCCCTCCCCTCCCCTCCCCTCCCCTCCCCTCCCTCCCCTCTGATGTGATGTCCCTGTGATGTCCTCCCTCCCTTGTTTGTCCGAAGGACTCCTATTCAAACTTGACAGCCTTTTTAGGGGTCCCTTTCCTCTGTGAAACTCTAGAACTCTTTGTAAAGGGTTAATCCCACCTTCCTCTCTATCTTGAATCACACATTTAATTGAATCACTCATTTAATCATGCAAAACCCAAAGCCTCCTTGTCTGTCTCCTTGCCAAGGTGGTCTCTGTGGGCCTGGCACATACCTAATTTAGTTCAGGATCCTGGACCCTTCCACAGTAGTTGGAATAACAAGTGCTCCACGCTAGTGAAGATGCAGTCGTTAGCTATTGTTTATGAAGTGCTCTCCACGCATTACCCATTCAATCCTTACATCCACTCTAAGAGGAAGAAACTTTTGACACACATCTTTTAGGCGTGAGAAAACTGAGGCTGGGGAGAAGGTAACTCATTTGCCAATAGTAGGTAAGTGGAGGAGCAGATTTGAACCCTGGCTGCCTGACTTTTGTCCTAGGCCCTCCCCTGCTCACTTCCTAGTCTCCTGAGTACAAAGTTGACCCCTCAGTGGGGTGTACAGGTGGGCCCTGGCCTGAAAGAGGTCAGGGGACTCCTGGGCACCAGGTGCAGCGGCAGCTTCATGCCCGGCTACAGAGCACCCGATCTTGCCCTTTCAAGGTTATGGTGTTGAGGAGGGGGGTGGGAAACAAGAGAAAATAGAAGTTGAGTCAGATGCTCTGTGGAATTTCTGGCCTTTATTGAATTCTGGGAAGAGAAAAAAAATGGCTGTGCTTATTCCAAGTATGTCGAGATAATAAGGAGCTCTTTACTGTTGATATGCAAAAATTTCTGGCAGCCAGCACCTGCAAGCAAGAGGCCAGGAATCTGTGAGACCCAGGCACTCTAAGCTGGAGCCCCAGGCTCCACAGAAGGGAAGCTGGGCCGGGCAGTGAGAAGGGGAAGGGGTGGACAGGACCGTCCTCAAAGCCCCAACATTTCCTGCAGCAGAATTCATCCCTGACCCTGGAATGTGGGTGAGCCCCTCCTACATGGAAAGGGAAGTGAACAGGCTGCCTCCCTTTGTCCCTCTGGACACCCCACTCCTTGGCTCTCCAGGCTCATGAACCCTTTTTCTTTGGGAGCATTGGGCCGTCTAGTAGTAGAGCCTCATTCCTCAGCAGCCCTCTCATCTGAGGAGAGGCTCTGCTGGCTCGGAGCTCTGGGGAAATACATTGAGTTGCTTTCAGAATCCCTAAACTCCCCATGCTACCCCTTGTTCAGGGAAGATATGATCAAAGTCAAAAAAGCACAAGAGACCCAGATAATAAGTAATGGCACGTTTCTGGGGGGATGAGGGGTGGAGGGACAGAGATAACAACGGCTTGAACCTTCCCATTCCCATGCTCTCTGGAATGCTATTTCTTTATGCAATCTCAGACATCTGAGTTGAAAATTGAAAAAAGGCAATTAGTCCTGTCCATGCATTTAAATGTCCATGAATTCAGTCAACAAACATTTGTTCATTCATTAAATGTGTGCCCTGGGGCTGGATACGATGCCAGGTGTTGAGTATTTGGAAATACCCGAGACTGATGTTTCTCACTAGGGAGGGGGCACACGTGAGAATCACATACTCATGGGGGCCCCTCTCAGGACCCTCCTCCATCCAGTCTGATAATTAAGACTTTTGGGGAGGTTGTCTGGGTATGACGAGTTAGAAAAGCTCCCCCAGCTGATAAGGATAAGAAGCTCTGGTTCAGATGCAAGGACCAGATTGGAAGTAGATTTGTCCAAATGTACCTCCAGTCCGATCTCTCTGGGGAAGTGTAGGCACAGTCTCCTGCTGGGATTCATGAATTCGTTCATTCATTCCAGTGGAATTTTTGCGTTCTTGCCAGGTGCCATGCCCTGTTCTAGGCATTAGGTTGCAGACCCTGCCTTACTGGAGCTCTCACAGGGCACCACTCCCATTCCCTGCTCCCATTTCATTCTCTTAAAAGCCCAAGGCCTTATAGTGAGCCAGTGTCCAGGCTGGTACCTCCCCGACCTCCTCTCCCTGCACTCCCCTCTGCCCTGCTCCAGCTGCCTGGCTCCAGCCTGCTCCTCCCACAGGCCTCTGCTAGTTGCTCCTCTGGAATGCTTCCTGCAGAGGTTGCCTCTGCTCACTCTGTTGAGAACCACAGCCTTCCCCCACCCCCCAGCAATGCTTCACCTGCTCTTAGGCTGCTCCTTAGCACTCACCACCTTTAATATTCTCTGTCACTTTGAGATTTCTGAGTCCATTGTTTGCTGTCCTCTACCTCTCCCACCAATTCTCTGGAATGTAAGCCCCTGGAGGACAGGGTCTTTGCTTTGATAATGGATGTAGTCCAAGCATCTAGAATAAATAAAGGGGTACTCAATAAATAAATATTTATTTAAATATTGAAATATTATTTACCTGAATGAATTAAGCAAATAATAACAATAATAACACCGGTAAGTGTAAAATTACACCTGTGGGAAGTGCCGGCTACTGAGAATGAGTGAAATTAACTGAGCTTCTCCCAGCTCATCAACGCTATAATTTTTACTTTTGTTTTTCTTTGAAATATCATTCACTGTTTACAATTATCCAGTGTGGCCAAGACCATTCCATTCTATTTTTGCGATCACTGTGCCTTTCCCATGGTCCTAGCCTCAGGAGAAGAGAGTGTGTTGAAGTCAGAGGAGCAGGCTTTGGAGAACCCGTAGCCCAGGGCCCTCTGGCATCCCCACGAGTGAGGCCGGCAGGGGAGGATTGGTGGCCAGTCACGTATTCAGTCAGCACAAGACACTGATCCTGTTCATAAGGCTGAGATAATGGGATTTCAGAACAATTGTAAAAATACCTAACATGCCAGCAGGGAGTTAAACAGCAGATTCACGAGATTCTGAGGCTTCCGACCCTTCACGAAAGCCAAGGGAAAGAGAATTCCAAGAAGAGGATGTTACAGCATGCCAGGTATTTTGAGGGGGCAGTGCTTGTCATGAGCTGACCACAGTGACCCCATCCCCCAGGATCCCAGCAGAGATGGGAAAAGTCACTACTCAGACAACCAAGGACAACCACATCAAAGAATTAGCCCATCAAAGAAAAGATGTGTCAGTTAGAGCCCTGAAGGTAACCAGTTCTGTCCCAGCCTGGCCCAGAGAGCAGAGATAACAGCAGTCTTAGTCTAGCCATCTGGATCCCTCACAGTCCCAAGGATGGGCTGGGGGTGGCAGATTATTGTGGGCTAATGCCTCCAGTCAGGCCCCTTTCTTCTGTCGCTACACTCTCCTCTAGGCAGCTTTTGGCATCTGCCTATTGGGAGTGAAATTAACATTCAGTATGTTGGTCAGAGTAACTCTGAGGGCTAGTCTCTGGTTTGGTTGAACCTGTGCCTTTCTCAAAGACCAGGGATGGGCTCCAGGAAAGCTGGGATAGACAGCGGACTGCGCTAAGGGAAGAGTGCCATCCTGTATTCTCTGGAGTAGGAGGGCAATTGTCAATATTTTTTTTGGTGCCCCAGCCACTTCTTGGTGCCCCAGAGGCACCACCCTTCTTTAAAGGCACTGGCAACAGTCCCTGGTAAGCAGAAATATGGTGGACATAGATGGCTTAGCTGAGGAGCCAGTCGTGAACACAGGAACAATGGAAAAGCCTGGTGCAAGGTTCTCAGCGAGGGCAATGTGAGGCCATCCACAGGAGTTTGCAGGGGAGCAGAGATGACAGAGATGCCAGTCCAAGGAGACTGCGGGAAGGAAGGCCAAGGCAGGAGGTGGCATGGGCTGGGTCAGAGCTGGCACATTGCAGCAGGAGTGAGACGCGTTCACAAGGAGGAGGAAATGCCAGGAATCCCTTCTGCTGGCAATGAATCCAGGCTAGAATTGTTTGTGAATTTCATTTAGTCATCCCTGTCTCAAGTCCCTTCTATGGTTCTGACACCCCTAGATCCCAGTCCAAATCCCTCGTTGCCTGCAAGGCCTCTACCACCAGCACTGATTTCCTTTCTTGGCTTCTCCCAAGCCTCAGGCCCTATGATCCCTGCCCTTCCTTTAACTGTGGCTCCTTCCTTTATGCTTTTGCTCTTGTCTTTTGTTCTTTTCCCCACCTTTCCTTCACAATAAAACACTACCACTTCCTGGAGGCCTTCCCAAAACATCCTGGCACCCTTGTGACCCAGAGGGCTCTTTCATCTGGGAGTGTCCCTTCTTGAGCCACAGACACATCAACATAGGTGATCCAAGGCCTCAGGTAATGCGCATGGAATGAAGAAGTCTTTTGTGAAGGCTGCAGGTCAGGGGGAGCTTAGCTTCCCCATTCTCCTTCACCCAAGCTCATGCAAACCTCCAATTAAAAGCCAGTCTCCCCAAGTGCAAATGGAAAAGCAAAAAACGACAGTGCTAAAGTCAACATACAAAGAGCATAGAGCAGGGAGGCCTCCAAAATCCCAGCTCTGACCCCACAGTTCAGACAGCAGGCCCCAGAGTAGGCTCCTGGGAGACAGCAGATCCACTGGGGATGAAAGCAGTCCATTAGGGACACAAGGAGAAAATGCGTCTCTCCATGTTATGCATGCTTCTCATCCCTGGCACATTAAAGGCTCTGAAAAGTCCTGCAGAAAGGTGCCTGTTTGTGTAGTGTGTGACACCCATTAACATTGCCCAGCGCTTTGGCATTGGACAGCCTTGAACCTCCTTCTCCTCTGATGTGCCCCATGACTTCAGTCAAGCTCCTTGGCTGCTCTGAACCTCAGATGCCTATTTGCAAAATAAGTTATTATGCGGTCGGTGAAAGCAAAGTACTGGTTTGGCTGGGATAGTGGGAGGACAGAATAGCTCACAGAGGACACTCTTGTGGTTCTAACCATGTAGTATGGTCCAGGGCTCCTGGGACAGAAGTAGGAGTGAGCCATTTAGAGGACATTACTCTGGGTTGTATACACAGGACCCTGGCAGGAGCCCCCCCTATCCAGCCAATGGACATCTTACCAAAAAGCGCCCTGCAGGCAGTAGGCATTTCCTGAAGCCCATGCTACCCTGGCTACCCTCTCTCCAGGCCCATCTTGTACCATTTGGCCCTCCACTCACTAGCCATGTAGAATGTCTGCCGTCCTCCCTGTGCCTTCCTCTCCCTCATGTCACTCTGGCTCATCCTTCTTCTAGCCTCAGTCTACTTCTTTAACTGGCCAACTCAACCTGTAGGCCTTAGCTGAAATGGTCTTCCTCTGAGATTTTCTGGCCGCCCCTAGATCACAGGTCTCTTTATGAAGCAGGAACCTCAGCTTCCTGCTCCATAAACACCTGCTCCACATTATCAGCTTTCTATCATCTACCTCTAGCCAGCTTGAGCTCCTCCAAGGCATAGATGCTGTGCTATCTGTGCCCAGCACAATATTAGAGAAGGGGCTGAAAACAATGCTTGGGCATGTGATTCTCTGTTCCCTATTGCCCTGGACCTGCTCCTGCTGTCCCCCTCCCTCCCTTCTCCTGTGGAAAGCTATAGATTGCATCATCCTGTTGCTGAAAGTGTTGAATCACCTCTCACCAAGTCCTCACGTGGTAAAAATCTCTCCCGCAGGAGTACAGGGGAAGTGCCATAGACTATGGCGTGGTGTGGTCTTAGGGAGCAAGTGAGGGGGTGCCAGGGTGCCAGTAGAAGCGGGGGAAGGGTTAGGGATCCCAGCCCCTATCCTGTGCACATTTTTGTTTTCTGCCAGCTGGAGCTGTGCAAAGGAGTGGCAATGTGGTTCTCACCTGAGGCAGGGCCTGGGAACTGGGCATCCCTGGAAGATGCTGAGCTGGGCAGTGGAGGGGATAGGGGAGGATGGGGCTCAGAAGCACAGCCCAACCCAGGCTGTCTGACAAGCAACAGGGATGGGAGAGTCCCAGATAGCTGGTGAGGAGCCAGAGCGCAGGGTGGGCCCTCTCCTTAAGCCCGAGGAGGGAGGCGGGCAGCAGCACTGACGCAGGTATGGGTGAGGGCTGGGCCCAAAATATGGCCCTGGGGCCTTCCAGGTTGGCCAGACCAGCCTAACGAGAAGCCAGGGCTAGGAGGGCCAGGCAGATGGGGAAGGCTTGCAGGCCAGGCCCAATGCCTTGAGAAGCCAATGGGATCCTAAAGGGTACTTCATTCTGGGTGAGGCCCAAGATGTAGTGGCCACACTTCCTCCCATGCCCAGGGATTCGGGGTCTAAGCAAGCCTGGGCCTGATCCCTGCCATGGTTGCTGTGCAGCAGGGAGTCTCCTGGAGTGAGGCCCCAGGGTGGAGCTGCTCATGGGCAGCTTGCCTACTCTCACCCCTGTCTTCTCTCCCAGCCCTCCTGAAGGTCATTTTTGAGAGCTCAAGGACACAGCTGCCAAAGAAATACCACAGGGCACAGCACTGTGAATCTTGGAGTGGAGGATGGTGGGGAAGACAGGGTGAGTCTGCAACTCTTCCAGAATTGCTAATCTCACCTTGCCACTCCCTGCTTGCAACCCTTCCCTGGCACCCTGCAGGCACTCAGGGCGGCATTCAACTCTGGCCTTGGCCTACATAGCCCTCCTGGATGGTCTCAATCCCCCCTCCAGCCTCACCTTTCCTCTTTTCCACCTGATGGGTCACTTTCCATTTCCCTCTGTCCTGAATGCCTGAGTGCTTGGACATGGTACTCAAAGGCCACCCCAGCACCCAGCTAAGTCCTCCTTACACTCCACTTGCTGTTCTAGCAATGAAGTGGCTCTGACCCCCATCCAGATTAGAAGTCACTCCCTGCCTGCAGCCCCACAGCTCCCGCCTCTCCCCTGCCAACTCAGTGTACCATTGAGTGGGCCCAGATGCAACACTCCTGATAAGTCACTGAGGATATCACAGTAACAGCCTCTGCCCAGCAATTTCCTTCTCAGCCTGCAGGCTCCTCACACTCAACAGTCTGGTCACAGGGTTCACCCTGTTCTGCCAGATGCTACCTCATCCAGCCTTCCTAAGTGTGAGTCCTAGCCACCCCGACTCCTGGGGGTCCATTGAGCCTAGGGGTGGGACCTTGGTCACCTTGGGCATTATGAAGATGTCCAGGCCAGTGCAGAGATCTTTCCTGTTGCTGAGATTATGAGGGACTCTGGGTCCTTATTCTCTGTCCTGAGCCCCCTCACCTGTGGGTTCCTCCCATTCCAGGCCTATCACCTCCCTGCATCCCTGTCCTCCCTGCTCTTGGGACACTCTACTGGGACCCTCCTGGCGAGGCAGCCTGGCCCAGCTTGTTCCTCCCCCTCTCCCTGAGCTTGTCTCAGGTCAAGCTCTCTGGATCTGAGTTTGCTGCTTGTTCTGTGGCCCTTTTCTGAGATCTTCTTCTCCAGTCTCTGGGACTGTCCTGGCTTCAACATGCACTGCTAGCTCTCCCCCAAGGTGTGAGTGACAGCTTCTCAAGTGATCATTTATTCCCTAACAACTCTTATTTGCAGCCTCTGTCCCACACCAGGCCTAGGCAGGATCTGGGGCTGCAGGGTGAACAAGCCAGGCCCTGTCTTCAGAGCCTCACAGCATGGTGGGCAAACAATTCACAGAACTATGTTACCTGTCACTGCAGGAGGCAGAACAAGGTGCTGTGGGGGGATGGGGGCAAATGGGATTCTATCTGGCAGAGCATCCAGGAAGATGTATTTGAGCCTTTGCAAACTCTCCAGCTATTTGACCTCAGCTACTTACCTGCTCACACCACCTCCTGATGGCCTCTGTGGTGCTCACTGACCTCTGACCACAGCTTTAGGTACAAGTGTCCAGGAAATCCCTTTGCCTTGAGCTGACTGCCTGCTTTTGTGTCCCACTCATAGGCTCCACATAGGCTGACCTCTTGGCTGCCCCTGGATTGGGGGCCCTTCTGCTTGGTGTACCAAGCCCCCAGCAGGGTGCCTGTCACTCAAGGACTGCTGGGGGAAGAGAAAGGCTCTGATCTTTAGAAGGAGCATACCTCTGGTCCTGTGCAGCTGAGAGGGGCTCCACGAGGTCCTCCTCCTCTAAATGCTCTGTTTTCCTCCTGTATGAACCAAAGGGCTCACTTGTTGCTGCTGCTGCTTTTAAAATTGTGAGCAAATATGTTTGTCGCCAGGGCGGCTTGCTCCAGGATCTCACAGGAGCAGAGGGCATGGTGCCTACAGCAAAGCCAGTCCACCATGGGACTGCTGGCCTGTGTCTGCTGCTCAGTGGGGCAAGCAGGATGTGCAGGGTGAAGGCTGTAGGTAAAAACTAGGTAACCGCCTTAGCATGCTGTAAGCAGCCTTCCCAGTGCCTGTGGCTCGCCTGGTACACCTCTTCCTACAAGTATAATGACCCTGGTAGCATCCAGCTCCTCAGCAACTGCCCACTACTATCATGCTCTCAAGCCTGGTCCACAAGGTCCTTCTGATCTGACCCTTCTCCTTCTCCACCTAAAACCTGAAAGCCAAGGAAATGCTCTGTTCTCCAGCAGGGTTGTGTCAATCCACATCCTGTGCCTTTATACAAGCTGTTATGGCTTCGTCCATCCCCCACATACCAACAGTCTCCTGGGACTCCCCCGAGCCCTGCACATCCCCCCCCCCCCCCACAACCCCACCACTTGGGGAGTCTTACCTAAGGCTCTGGGTAGGCGCCTTGTCCCCCTGAGAGATGTTGGTGGACTCCTCTAAGGAAAGCGGAGCATGCCTGCTCTGTGCTATGACCGTGGCAGCCCCATCACCTGCCTGTCGTCTTCTCTGACACTCTGACACTTCAGAGAAAAGGATCCATGTCTTCTCTGCTGTATCTCCAGGGCTTGGCAGATGGAATTGCTCAATAAACATTCAACAAAGCAGCCATCTTAGTCAAGACTCCTTCAATTACAAGTTTAGGCAAAAGGAAGTTTCTCTGGGAAAGTTCTCATAACTGTAGGGGAGAGAGGGGTGTAGATGGGCCTCAGAGATGGCTGGAACCAAGGACTGACACCGCACCTGAATTCACTTGCATCTTCTGCCCTCCCTCAAGTTCCTCCCCATGGTGATGGACTTGACCATAAATGGCTCCAGAGCTTTCTGGCTCCAAATCAGCAGGTGAACTAAGCTACTTCTTTACATTTTCACACTGAAAAATTTCAGGGAAGAATGTTGACTGACCCAGCTGGAGCCAATGGCTCACACTTGGACCAATCACTATGAAGAGGGTATCCAGGAACATGACATTTCCCATTCAAAGCTGGTGGTCAGAAAAGAGGGAAGAGTGGATCCTGGGAGATGGAGGATGCTGCTCTGAGCAGACGAAATGGAGTTAACGTTACAAGAGGGAACAATGAAGTAAATGAATGAGCCAAGAGCCACACATGTCCTTACAGACAATGGCACAATTTCTGGAGTGTTTGCAAATAATTCTCATTGGTTCTTACTGTAACCCTATGAACCCACACCTCACAGATGAGTAAAGAGGGTCAAAGTTACAAGTGAAAAAAAATGCAGCCAGGATTCTACCCCCTGATGGCATATTAGTGTGTGTTCTTGGCGGTTTTCCTCCCACAGAAGTGTGGGCAGCTAGACCTCTCCTGTGCAGTCACTGGAGGAGAGGGCAAATGTTTGTCTGTGAGATGGGGATAAGGGACTCTGGCAAGGGTTAACTCAGCCCATTTCTGCACCAGCTCTCATGTTGAGAAATCTTTTCTTGCCTCAGTCAGCATGAGAACATAGCCGCTTCTTTGGGGATTTGAGACCATGCCATCCTTGCTTTAGGGTTCAACTATGATTAGTTTAGCTTGTATCTGGAGTCCTAAGGGCCCAGGACATGGGGGTCATTATCCAGAACCAGACATGGATGAGAGGTCCTTGACTTGGGACTTAGAGGGCAAGTGAGCAGCTCAGTTTTTACCTCTTACTAGCTCTCTGACACAGACCCAGGGAATTCACTGCTTTCTCCTGTGCCTTTACTCTAACACGTGGCACTTGCTTCAGTGCCTCACAGTCAGGGGGCTAGACTTGCTTCTTTTTTATTCTGAGATGGAGTCTTGCTCTTGTCCTCCCCAGGCTGGAGTGCAATGGCGCCATCTCGGCTCACTGAACCTCTGCCTCCCAGGGTTCAAGTGATTCTCCTGCCTCAGTCTCCCGAGTAGCTGGGATTACAGGCGCCTGCCACCACGCCCAGCTAATTCTTGTATTTTTAGTAGAGATGGGGTTTCACCATGTTGGCCAGGCTGGTCTTGAACTCCTGACTTCGGGTGATCCCCCCCGCCTTGGCCTCCCAAAGTGCTGGGATCACAGGTGTGAGCCACTGTGCCTGGCCTAGACCTGCTTCTTAAAGTCAAGGCCTAGATCTGTTTATCTTATCCTCCCAGGACTTAAAGTCTATGGTAGATGGTTTGCAAAGATGGCTTCAGTTACCCCTCCCATTCCTATGTGCACACCCCTTTGCAACATAACTGCTACTTCTTCCTTGAAGAGGTAGAGCCTCTTTCCCTACCCCTTGAATTTGGACTTGCCTGTGACTTGCTTTGACACTAGAATGCAGCAGCCTAGTCCTCAAGAGACTTTGCAGCTTTTGCTCCTGTCCTCTTAGGATCTGTCCATCTACATGTGAACATACCTAGGCTAGGCTGATGGAGCATGACAGGCCACGTGTCTCTTGGTTTGGAACCTAAAGTGAGACACTCTTGACTGTAGTGGAGCAAGCCACCCAATGCCCCCTCACTCAGCAAGGGCTTCATTCTAAGTTTGGGTTTTTAAAAATCTCCCTTGACTCTACAGTTTATGTGGATTATGCATAATTAGACATTTGTGGTAATATGATGGTCACTATCCCTAATGTGAACTCTTTGGAGACCCATGAGATCCTGTGTTTTATAGATTGACTTTTTCATTTGTTTGTTGAGGGTTACTGAGCACTCTCTGTGCCTGGCACTGCTAGAGGGAATAGGGACAATGTGGTGAGTGGGGGCAGACGTGGCCCTGCCTTTCTGGGTCACGTTCTTGTGGGAAAAATGCTCAATGAAATACTAGCAAAATGAAGCTAATAACATACATGAAGGTGAATACACTATGACTCAATGAGATTTATCCCAGGAATGCAAAGTTGGTTTAATATCTGGATATCAGTGTAATATACCACATTAATAGAATTAATGACGAAACCACATGATAATTTCAATAGATGCTGAAAAAGCATTTGAAAAAATTTAACCCTCTTTCAGGATGGAAACATTCAACAAACCAGGAATAGAAAGGAATTTCCTCAATCTGATAAAGGGCAACTATTTTCTTTTTGTTTTAAAAACACCACAGCTTAACATCATAAAATGGTGAAAAACTGAATGCATTCCCTGCTAAGATCAGGAACAAGGAAAGGATGTTTGTTCCCACCAATTGTATTCAGCATTGCACTGAAGCCTGTAGCTAGAGTACTTAAGCAGGAAAACGAAATGAAAGTCATCAAGACTGGAAAGAAAGAACTTAAACTGTCTCTATTTGTAAATGCCATAATCTTGTCATATATAAAAAATCCTAAGGAATCCACTAAAAAACTATTATGAGTAATAAGCAAGTTCAGCAAGGTGACAAAATGTAAGATCAATATACAAAAATCGATTTTATTTCCACGTACTAGAAATAATCAGAATAGGAAATCAAGAAAACAATTACATTTATAGTAGTATTTCTAAGAATAAGATATCTAAGAATAAATTTAACAGAAGAAGTGAAAGACTTATACATTGTTCCCACTACATTCTAGTGGCAACAGTTGAGAAAAAGGAGTGACATCAGCTTGGCCAGGCCACGTCAGGGAGGTACAAGCAGACCCAGCAAGACTTCTCTGCCACAGCCTTGGGAATTCATGGCAGTTTGCAGCTGCCAGAACTCTGTGCTCTGCCTGACTTCAGTGCCCTTTTGCCTATTTAGGAAGGTGGCCTTGGCTATGATCACAGACCTGCAATTAATGTCTCTATTTCAAGTTATATAGGTGATGGGAACTCAAAGTCCAGAAGGACCTCTCATTTTGAGAAACTTCCCTGGGATCCTGCCTCTTCAGGCCTTATACTCAGGCTGCACCTGGGAATGTTGGTTATCTACTGCTTCCTGCTGCTGGCAAAAACGCAAGTTTAAAAAAATAAGTCCTTTATTTTAGGAGAGTTTTAGATGTGTAGAATCATTATTAAGATAGTATAAATAATTCCTGTATACCCTGCCCAGTTTCCCCTATTATTAGCACTTTTGCATTAGTGTGGTACATGTATCACAGTTAGCTAACCAATATTGATACATCATCAATAACTAAAATTTACGGTTATTTCTGTTCCAGGACCCCATCTGGGATATCAGAGTACCTTTAGTTGCCATGTCCCCTTAGGCTCCTCTTGCTTATGGCAGTTTAAAGTAAAAGTTTTAGCTTCAACATGAAGATGTTGAGAAAGTCTGAGATCTGGAATCAGACAGGCCTTGGCTCATATCCCAGCTCTGCCCTCATTAGCTGAGGACCTAGAGTAATTTATTTAAGCCCTCTGAGCCTCAGTCTCCTCATCTGTAAAATCTAACTTGCAGGGCTGTATCCTGCAAGATAATACATGAAAAACACTCAGCACAGTGCCTAACACACAGGTGTGCTAAAAAACCACTATTCATAATGTGTGCACGGCCTCACCCATCCTTCCCAGCACTGCAGCTCCTCCTAAGCCACTGCCCTCTCCTTCTCCTAGTCTTTTCTGTACTGAGCAAGAGCACTTGCTGTTGACACACACTCCATAACTCCAGTGCTGCAAAGACTCAACCTAACCCACTGGCATGGGAAGGCAACACCTACCAACACTGGCTCACAACAGCTGGATTTTCTCCAACTCTTTTCTAGTCAACTGTAGGTCCCAGCATGCGGGCCAGTGCTCCTTGTCATGGTAACCTACTTGTCGGGAATGTACAAGGCTGTTGGCTCCCGGCCTTGAGTCAGTACCCAGAAGCTCTGAGTGTACTCCTGCCCAAACCTGATCCCCGCCCTGGTCTTGCCCTTCTGAAGGCCTAGTGGTGACGGGACAAGCCTGCTGCCTGCTCCTTCAGGGCTGTATTGTGACGGGGGGCCACCAGGACATATGAGTAAATTTTGTCCCATTCACCTGTTTGCCATTCACAGCAGATACTGGGTGTTTGCTCAGAATAGAAACTCTCCTGTGGGAAGAGTGCGTTCATGTTCAGGGGATACATGTGCCTGCCTGAGGGGTGTGTGTTGGGTGTGGGTGTGAATGCATGCCTCCAAAAATGTGTATGTGCATGCACATGTGTGTGTATAAGTGTGCATGTCCATATTGTGTACCTGGAGGCTTATGGTGGGTGTTTGTGGCAGGTGTGCATGTGGACAAGCCCATGAGTGTGTTTCATGTTTGTGTGTTTGTTGTGAAAGTGTATGTAGGGAACTGGGTGTGCATGTGCAGGTGTGGAAGTGCATTCAATGGAGGAAGGAATCTTCATCTTGCCACATGTCTCCTGTGCCATATATCCTGGGCTCAGATGCAGAAGCAAGCCAGATGGATGGAACCTTCCCCATAGTCATGGCCCTGTGCCTATATGGACACAGGAGTAGGGCTCAGACCACCAGCTGGCTTAAAGCACCTCTTGTGTTCAAAGCTGGAGGTATACACTGAGCACAGCAAAAAATGTCATTTTATTAAAAGAATGGCCTCTGTTGTGAGTAACCCTCATATCAGGTGTTGGGGAGCTGGCTTGTAAACAAAGAAGGTGCTGAAAGGAGAGGGGGAGACCAGGTAGAATGTAACTGCGGCCCCACTCAGGATATTGGTGGTCCTGAGGTGATTTTGGCAACCTTTCCTTCACAGATGTCCCTCCTACAATGCTCCCTTGCTTCCTGCCCCTGTCCCTCACCTCTCAAGGGGGCTTCAACCAGTCGAAGTCCAAGTTTATAAACCCTTTTCTTTGATTAAAGCTTCTATCTGGAATGCGCCTTTCTCATTTACAAACACAGCTCATTCTTACCTCCTTCAAATCTTTGCTCAGATGTCACCTTCTTAATAACTCCTCTTTAAAACTGCCACTCTCCCTCGGTCCTACCACCTTGTATCAAACTCCTCATTCCTACTGTCCTTTCCTGTTTTCCCCAAAGCTCTTGTCACCTTGGCACACTGTGTGGACCAGCACTGCAAGAGGACACACGTACAGAAATTGAGGGGATGTATTGGGAAACTTCTATGCTATGGCATCTCTAGCTCTAGGATCTTTAAATTTGACATTGCTCAGAAATCCAAATGCAGACTGAAAAAAAAATCAAGTGTTTTTTCACCACAAGAGGGTTTAAGAATTATTGTTCTCGGCTGGGCACGGTGGCTCATGCCTGTAACCCCAGCACTTTGGGAGGCCGAGGCAGATGGTCAGGAGTTCAAGACCAGAGTGGCCAAGATGGTGAAACCCCATCTCTAATAAAAATAATAAAAAAAAATTAGCCGGGCGTGGTGACACGTGCCTGTAGTCCCAGCTACTCAGGAGGCTGAGGCCGAAGAATAGCCTGAACTAGGAGGTGGAGGCTGCAGTGAGCCAAGATCGCGCCACTGCACTCCAGCCTGAGGGACAGAGTAAGACTCTGTCTCAAAAAAAAAAAAAAAAAAAAAAAGAATTATTGTTCTCGCATACTCAAAGTTCAGTTTCCTGTTTGTCTTCCCCCCTCCCCACTCTTGCTAGAACGAAGTTCCACGGGGCAGGGATTTTATCTGCTTTATTCCCCGATGACTCCCCCCAGCATCTAGAATGGGTGTGGCATATGCTGGTTCCTTAATGGCTATTGGTTGATTGGGTACATGTGTAAGTGCAAGGGGAGGTCTGAGAGGTGAACATCTTCCACTGAATATGGGGGTGGGTTGGCAGCAAAAGTTCAACCACAGGCCCCTGTCCTGATGACACTGTTCCCCAGGACCAGGCCTTGACGGTCCAGCTTGGGGGCTGCAGGAAAGAGGCACAGGCCTTGGACACAGGCCTTTGACAATGCTGCCCCAACTAGAGGTGCACAGACAGATGTAAGGGCCAGAGTCTTTCTCGCGGCACAGGATAGGTTCTCCTTTCTCGTGAACTTCGGAACAGAAGGGGCAGGGACTGGGGAGACAAATGCTTCTATTCCCCAGAAGGCATCACCAACCTCTCCCCCTCCCTTTATTGTGGTGCTCTGGCTTCTGGGGGAGGAAAAAGAGGGAGGCTGGCACCTGGGGATGGCATGGAGGCTCTGGGGAAGCCTTTCTCTGGACCTTGTCTGGCTCTGATCTTTGTAGCCGTGGTTTGAACCCCTGTGAGTTGTTCTTGGGACCCAAATACTACAAGGCATAGCTGGGAACTGCTGCTCTGATAACAAGTGTTCCACCCCACCCCACCCTTGCCCCTGCCCCTTCCCCAATCCTCTCTCAGAGGGAGCTCAGGCTGTCAGGGCCAGGCAGGAGCAGCCCTAGGCAGGTGCGGCCCTCTGTGGGGTGGAGAGAGTTCTGATTCCGCCTGCTGTTCCCATGGCTGGGGCTGGCCACGGCCCACATGGCAGTCAGCGCCTGGGCCTGACTCAGGGGCCAGCCATCTGGCAGGGCCAGTTCTGGGCTCACACACCCACCTCCACCTGTTCATCCACTCTGCTCCCCAAGCCCTCGGGCTCAGCTTCTCTTTCTCTAACCTGAAGACTCCACCCACCCTTTTATCCTATCCCACCTCTCCCACTTTCAGTGAATGGCGATAGGGGACGGGTGTCTGGCCAAGGAGGAAGAGCTTGGGATCTTTGGTGAGAATACCCTAAAGGGCTACTGTACAAGCAGTGTTCGGGGCTACCTGTGACTCCAGCGCAAGGACAAGAGTAAACTCCTGTGTAATTAAAAAGTTCGGTTATGTCTTTTTACCTGTGACGCCTTCTGACCCAAGAAGAGCCACAGACTAATGTCTGCTAACAAGAGTTCCTGCATTCTGCAAGTCCCAGCTGTCCTCCTCATCACGGTCCTGTGGGAGCATAAAGGAAACTGGAGAGGGGGAGGTTGCCGGGAGGAAGCGACGTTCAAGCTGGAGGAGAAAAGAGATGAGAAATGCATTGCGAGGAAAAGGATTGGCATGTGCAAAGGCCTGCAGTTCAGAGAGGCCACAGGGCACTTGGAGCCAGCCCTGCGTGGTTTGTATGGCTGCGCATGCACAGAAGGCTGATGAAATCTGGAGCCCCTGGGAAGGAGGCCTAGTTTCCTTTTTTTGCATTGAAAAGTCTCACATATTTATTACTGAACCCAGCCAATCAGCACGTTCATAACAGACTCAGAGAGAAAAAATATATTCCCAGTAAAACATGTCAAACTGTCCAGATAGTGGTGACATTTTCAGCTTGATATGGTAACGTCATTGTGACCTTCAGACAGCATAAATACGTGTGCCATTTCATGTGCAATTCCTTGCAGACCCAGCTTGGTTCTTCTCCAATGGCACCTTTTGGAGTTGTACCTGATTTTATTACCAGTTTTCATCCGAATCCACTGGGAAATAGGACGATTTTGGCCAGGAATCGCTTAATCTCGAAAGTCTTATGAAAAGACATGGCGAGAGGCGGAGTCAAGCACACACCGTGATGGTGGAGACAGGAAGAGAGAGGGACCTGTTTTTCTTTTTAAGTTATAAAAGGCTATTGTGATTTTGAAGGCAAACCTAGCTGTGGTTTGTGCAGTTTGTCACTCTACGGTTGAGATTTTGGTATTTTTGCCGTAATGCAATATGCTGTGAAGATTTCCATAGTACGTTGTGTTGAGCAAGCAGAAGCTTCAGAGGAGAGACTGGGCAGGGCTCTTTTCAAGACTCCTGGAGCTTGAAAAAAAAGGCCAGCTTGATGCAAGAAGAGGCAAACCTGTGCATGGAAATAACCATATGATTGCCCAACATACCTGGAATGTGCCCCCAGGTAGGAGCCTTTGGACTTGCAAGAGGCATTTATCTCGGGACAGATCATGACACCGGGTTGGCTCAGAATCAAAAGCTGATAGGCCCACAGAGTAGAGTAGAATGTGTCCCTGCTGCAATCAAGTGCAAGTGGCATGGCTCTCCAGGGCCCCCTGAGAGCCAACTGTCAGATGTACCCCACTCTCACTCCCGCTGGGGGCTGGAGGTTTGGCTGGTGGGTGAGAGCAGGTTGCACGTGAGAGTCATTTACAGCTGGTCCTCAGCGAACCGGTCAGTCCTTTCGTCCAGGCTCTGAGGTGACACCCCCACCCTGCACCTGGACCCCAGGCTTCCTTTGTGGGTACCTCCACCCTAAAGAGGAGGGTGTTTATAGTGGATATCCAGAATCAGCCACTTCAGCTGCAGGAGAAAAACTGCAGCTTCATTGATCTCCAGATCCAAGCCTCACCTGGGAGAGACAAGGATGAACCCAGATCCTGGGCAGTTCCCAGAGCTCCATTCCTTCAGGGAAACACAATGCCCAATGCCCAGACAGACACGGATTTACTGTGAAGTTAATGAAGCTTGGGCCTCGGGGTGCTCACTCAAACAGGCTCCTTCCAAAGCTGTAGATCTAATTTTGTATTCACCACTTTGCATTCTTTTTCTTAAAGAGGGTCCCCCAAATTATATAAGCTTCAGGCCTCACAAAATTAGACCCACCCCTGCCAATGCTCCTTGACTCCAGAAAACCTTAGCAGACATGGGTGCCTCGGGGCTCAGGGCTCATGAGCCTCCTTCCCAAACCTCAGGACCTCCACCCTGGCAGCCTAGGGAACGAGACGGGGGAGGCTCCTGCTCAGAGCAGAGAGTGTCCTGGCTGCAGCCCAGCAGAGGTGCTCTGGGGCTGCTGGGCCCAGGATGGGTGAAAGGGAACTGCATGCAATAGAAAGTTCAAAGTGTCAGCCTAGGAAAGAGGAGCCGACAAGTGTGAAGGCACCAGATCCAATAACACTTCTAATTGTGTCCACATGGCCCACTGGTGGGACATTTGGGCATGACCCACGGTTCACCGCCGGCTTCAAGTAGATGCTGTGATACAAAACACCACTGAATGGTGCACTTCAAAGGGTGAATTTTATGGTATGTGAATTCTTTCTTGTTTGAAAAATAAAAAAGATGCTGAGGGTTCAATCACTGAAGCGCTTCTTCCATGTTTTAGATCCAGGCATGGCACGTCCAGGAAGGTACTGTGGGGTGTGGGGGTTTCTGGGCCACCTCCAGAGGGGTCGGTCCCTCCCAGCAAGGGCTGCTCAGGGACGACTTCATCCTGGCCAGCCCCTTACTTGTGCCAGGAGATGGGAGAGTGGTACTGCAAACGAATTTCCTGTCTAGCTGGAGTTCTTGGGGTCGGTAAAGTGGCTTTGGCTGTCTCTGGGTGACTGGGCCCCAATTTGCTGCCCTTGTCTTGGCATTTCATCCAGCTTGCTGAGCCTGGCACATGCCCAGGCCAGGGGAAGAGTTAATAATTAACCAGCAGGTGAGAGAAGGGAGGGAGGCTGGGGTGGCCACTTAATAGGCTGCCCTCCCGCCCTTGGAGCCACGGGCTGTCCCCTGAGCCACATCCCGTTCTGTTGGTGGAAGCACTGGATGGAGGCAGGGCAGGCAGGTTGGGGCTGCCCCTCACAGAACTTGGCCTCCAAAGGGCCCCACTGAGCCACCTGGGCTCTGGCCCAGGCTCCACCCCTTCACAGGTGTTAGACACAGAGGTCAAACACCTCCCGCCATGGGGCCTCACCACCCCTGCCACAGCCTGCAGCTCCACCAGCTCCGGAACTTCATTAGGCTGCTTTATTTCACATGGCACTGAGCAGCTCACTTACCCCCTTTCCTGAGAGGAAATGGCACTCAGATGCACTAGTGACCATGTGGCTGGAGAGCACCTGTGCCCTGCAGGGACACTAGCTAGAAGATATTGGTGCTCCTCACACCTTTCTCTGGGACACATGGTCAGGCCCACATGTACACACGTGCACACAAATGCACATGCACGTCCACGTGCAGGGCACACTGGGATTGATTTCTTATTCCTCCTGGTCTGTGCCAAGGAAACATTAGAGTGACTTTCGACAGAGTGAATCTCACAGAAGATGCGGATGCTTTGGAAGCCCCTGGCTAAAGGCGCTGGGGTGAGATGAAGCTCTTGTCAGGGCTTATTGCTCACAGGTCTTGAGTTGCCAAGATGTCCTTTGGAACTCCCTGCCACAGGGACTGACATTTTGTTTTGGACAGCAAGTCTTAGCAAAGGTAGCCACGAGCTGGTGTGGCCCAGGGAGAAGCAGTGGTGGGACAGTGAGAAGGAGCCCTATTGTTCAGGCTGCCTCCATGAACCAGGTGAGCAACCTATTCACAGAGCTGACTCCAGTTCAGGGATCCATGGGAGGAAGGCGGGCATAGACACTGCCCCAGTGGCAGCAGGCAGGCTGGAGGCTTGGGTGGAGGTGTGGCCATGGGGTGGGTTTGATACCTCTGCACAGAGAGCTCCTCATCCAGTGGGGCCCATCACCATCTGCAAAGTTGCTAGAAAAGTTCTTGGATGTTTCCAATTCTTCCACTTGCTTGTCTCCATACTTGTGGGCTGGTAGGCTGGCTCAGGAAGACACCTTCTCTAGGATCACAAGTTAGTTACTCATCAACATGGCTCCTGCGTTCCCACATTGGCCCTGAAGACACATCACTCATGGCCATGGTGGGGAACCATTCCTGTGGCATGTCACGTAGCCTGTCTGGTGGCCCGCTGCTACCTCATGGCCAGCTTTCTGACTGCTGGCCACGTGCTGACTGGGAACCTCAGTGTCCTGATACACTTGTAGAAGCACAAGGCAGGTATTTTGTTTCTGACACAAGAAGAAGCAAGACTGAGAATGGTTTTCTCTTTTTTTGAATTGAAGCAATATGCTTTCCGGAGCATCAGGGAAGAGTGGTGATGTCACAGCAATGGAGACAGTGGCTAAGAACATGCCACATCCTTGAATGTGCTCTGCATGGGTCCGGGCAGAGGGCTGGCATGGTGCCTGGCCTTCTGGATGGTTTTGGACAAGGCTTTATGTGCTAAGTGGGAGAGGGAACAGGAGTCGGGGAAGGATAAAGCCATCTTGGGACACTCACTCCCACTGTGGGTAACCACAGTGAGTGGCCAAACAAAGCTGATTAGAACAGAGCTACCTGGGGGAGGCTGCCATCTGCCAGGCGCTCCCTCCCCTCTCTGTGAAAAGGATAAATTCCAACCACATCCTCATTCCAATGTCCTCAGTGCAGCTTCACAAAATTCCTAGGTTCTATTTGGGACCTTGAAGAGACTGGACTATGACGTGGGTGGCCTCCCAAAATCCTCACCCGCTTTCCCTTCCCCTCAGTGCAGTCTCACCTGTGCAAAGACATCACTTTTAATTATTTTTTTTAATTAAAATACTGTTATACCCAGTGGAATGCAGCAGCAATCCTGGTACAGGGTGGCATAACAAAACAGCCATGTTTACATTTTAAATATTTACGATAACTTAAACATACAGACACACATCATGGTCTTTGGCAGAAAATGTTCACAGCACAAAAAAATACTTTAAAAGAAATACCAAATATTAATCCAAAATATATTAAGTTGTTTTTTTTCCTTTCACAATATTTTTTGCCTTTTTTTCCCTCTTTTTTCTTTTTCTTTGTAAACAATGCACATGAACCAAATGTATTTTTCAGCTTTAAACAGGGGTAGGGAATTTTAAAAAAATATGCAATTGTCCAGCAAATGCAAATGTTTAAAAAGAAACCATGGAAATAAAACAACACATACCAAACCTAAAAACAATAAAGGAAGAAAACAAAGAATCAAGGAGAACTACAAACAGTAAAGACAAAACTGCTACAACCCACCAGTAGCTTCTGGGGCTGAAGTGAGCGACTCTAAGACCAGAAGTCAAAGTCACTGCTGCTAGCAGGCTGCCATGTGGGTGCTTCACCCCAATTCCAAGGCATCTGGTCCTGCTTTAGGGCACTGGACATGGGTAGCTTGAGGAGCCAGCCTCCCCGGGCACTGTTTGTTGATAGGCTCCATCCAGAGAACTATTTGAGTCTTGTTGCTCATTAACTAGCTTTCAACAGCTGTGCTCCTCTCCCAAACCCTCCAGGTGGGAACAAAGACACTTATAAGAACAAGACAACATCTCCGGTTTCTCAGAACTGGTGCTGGCTGGGGCCACCGAAGCTCAGCTGGGGGCATGGCCCATGTCTGTTCACGGTGGCTCATTTTATCTGGCTCAGGGTTTATGACCAAACTGACAGGATGTCCCAGGGACAGGAGCTGTGGAGCCACTTCAAGAAGCTGGTGGTGGGGGCCCTGTGGGCATTTACAGGGCTCAAGATGGAGCAAAAGGCAGCTGAGATCCGGGGAGTCGAGCAGCTTTAACACCCACGGGCCAGGAACTGGAGGAGGAGGAGGAATAACTGTGAGGCTGGTCAGAAGTTTCAGCAACTGTGGCAGTAGGAAGAGGGGGAGCGCGGTGCAGGGGAGACACGTGGGGAACCCGCAGGCCTCAGTCTTCCTTCCGTTCCACAAGAGGGGGGAATTATATACAAACTGCACACTGTCTCCCAGCCCACTTAAATGGCCCCTAACTCACAGCAAGAGAGGGTGAGACTGTGGCTTCCGCAAGACTAACACCCTTTTTAGTCCCCAAAAGAGTCAAGTCTCAGTATCCCAAGAAGGCAGTGAGGAACTGAAGAGCGGATGAGGTTGGCTGGAACCAAACTTAGCCAGAGAACAAGATGGCTGACTTGATTAGCGAGCCAGCCCACCTGGTGTCCATGGGCAGCCATCCTTGGAAATTAGTCCCCAAACCAACACAGCCCCTCCCTCCCTGCCTGAGTGACAGCTGGCGGGGCAGAGGGAGCTCAGCTCCTTTCTGAGACAACAGTTGCTACCCCAGTAGCAGGCCTTGGGCAACAAGTCAAGGCTGAATCCTCATTCTCCATCAGGCTGGGAGGAATGTGGGCTAAGAAGAGAGTCTTCTGGGGGTGCTGGTGCTCTCACAGCTCTCCTCTCCCCTGGGGTTCTCCTCCTGAACTCCTGGGACCAGATGGTCCATGAAAATGAGTGTCTGGCTGGGGAAAGGGACAGAGCAGCAGTTGGAGGGGCTACTGCAATGGCTAGAGTGGCACAGGGCGGAGGAGGGGGAGGGAATGGCTCAGTCCTGAAGCACCGCCTCCTTCAGATCAGTATCTCCACCATGTCTGACAAGTCCTGGACTCTGGATATAGCTACGGAGTCTGGAGAGAGACAAGAACACAGGCACATGCCAGTAAGTGTTACTAGATTGCTTTGAAAATCCTGGCACATTTTAAAGACAAAGATCTTTCTTCACTAACTCTTCCGTTCTCTGCTGCCCAGGTTCCCAGAACTCGCCCAACCAAGCACAGAGCTCTGCTCCCTCTCAGCACTCAGCCTGGCCCACCAACCTCCACTGTGTAAGACGCATTTATTTCTAACTTTGAACTGGTTGGAGGGCTTAGAGAGAGCAACGCAGAGCCCTGAGGCATTCTTTTCATGCCTGTGGTTTTCTGAGATCATGAGGCACAGGCAAAGATGCAAAGGCCAATGTGAAAGGGGAGTGGAAAAGAAATGGCATCTTCTCAGATTTCTCCTTCCCAGACTGCCATCGGCATGACTTGTGAGCTCCATTCTTTTGGATAATCAAATTGGAAATTAACTATGTAAGGAAGACCGTGAAAGAGGAGCTAAAATGCCTCCCATCTGGTTGCTTTCTTTCTGAATTCTGGATCTGTCTCCTATCAGGGTTTCCAATTGCCCTATTCATCCATCCAGCCAGCCCTCATGTTCACATTGAGGCAGGCCAGGCACCCTGCTCACCTCTGGCTCTGCAGGGGTCCCCAGGGAGTGTGGGCAATGACCCAGAGAGGGCCTGGGAAGAAAAGGCCTTAGTGTTCCAGTTCACACCCCAGTGCCCCCTCGGCCCTGCCTAGCACAGAAGTGGTGTCAGGAGGACTTACCCAAAGACACTGCTCTCTGGCCACTGCTGCACCCCAGAAGGCTGTCGGGCTCCGGTGGCAGGGAGGCAGAGATGCTGTCTGGTAGGCCGTCAGTCTGGGTGCTACCATCTCTGCTCCCGTGTTTGGCATGGGCAGCAGGGGGAGATGTGACCACTGGCTCCTCTGTGGGTGTCCTGTCTGCTGGAAAGGTAGATGGATGGTTATTGCCCTGCCTATAAGATGTGGTCCTGGTGAAGGACACTCTAAGTTAACTGTCCCTGCTGGGGATTCAAGGTGGAGTGGGCTGCTCTTGATTTGCAAGAACTTTAAGCCTAAATGCTCCTATTTTCACATGGGAATAACTACCAGATTGGATTGGCTTCCAGATGTTTTCAGTGGTGGGACCTTTCTTTGTAGATTAAATCTTCTAGAGTTTTTGTGGCATCTGCTTAAAAGGAAGAGTGGAGGGGGCTTGCATAGAAGGTGCATCTGCACAGGAAGCTCTATTTTCCTTTTTTGTTTTTGAGACAGGGTCTCGCTCTGTTGCCAGGCTGGAGTGCAATGGCGTGACCTCGGCTCACTGTAACCTCCGCCTCCCAGGTTCATTTTTTATATTTTAGTACGCCCGGCTAATTTTTTATATTTTAGTACAGACGGGGTTTCACCACATTAGCCAGGATGGTCTCGATCTCCTGACCTTGGCCTGCCTGCCTCTGCCTCCCAAAGTGCTGAGATTACAGGCATGAGCCACCGCGCCTGGCCGGAAGCTCTATTTTTCTTAGACAGTTCAGTGGCCGGGGCTGAAGCGTGAGGGAATTTATGGCGATGGGGTCAGTACCCCTCTTCACATCGGCAGGACGGCTATGAGCTGAAGAGTCACTAGAGGCAGAGAATAAGCCAGCTTCCCTGGGAGAGAGTCAGGAAGCCCTGGCTCATATGAGCCTCAGTTCTGGGAGGAAAGGTGTGGCAATTTGTATTCGGGCCCAGGCGAAACTACCTCTCGATCTATCCCCACCAGCAGCCTCCTCTTACCTGTAGTCAGCCTAGCAGGGGCGTCTGCTGCTTGTCGCTCGTTAGAAGAGAGCCCTTGCCAGCCCTGGGTTCCTGCTGCTGCAGCCGCGAAGACAGATGGCACCGACTTGGCAGGCCGAAGGGAGCCCTGGGTGGCCTTGCCCGGGTCTCTCCTGGAACGCTGCTGAAGGACCTTGATCACTGCATCCTTCTCCAGGATCTGGGCATGAAGCACTTTTAACCTGAGGGGTGAGAGGCCATGCTCACATTGTCAAACCCACAGATCCAACAACCGCCACCCTTCCTGCCTCATAGACATTAGAGAAAAAGCCCCCCCACCCCGCCAGGCTAGATCCTTTTGCGCTTGCAGCAGGGACCTAGAGGGGCCTTAGAACTGCCAGCTCTGGAAATCGATGCTCTAGAACCCAGGCTCTGAAACCACCAGTGCATAAGGCCCCGGGCCCTTCTCACACCAGCAAAGGCAGCCATCAGGGGTGGGTGCCAGAGTCATGAGACAATAGCAGTGGTACAGCCCTCATTTTGGAGGGTGGCATTCCAGAGAGGGAGGCAGGGCCCAAGCCCTGGATGGCACCCAACACCTCCACAGTCAATCTCCTGGGCAGACCAAGGACTCAGTTGGTGTTTCTGGGAAAATGCATGTTTGCAGTGCTTGGTGTGCCAAGCATGCAGGTTCGGCTCAGAAGCAGGAGGTACTGCTGAGCTGTGTGGGGAAAGGGGTCTGTTTGTCAGGGATCAAGGACAGGGCAGTGACTGGATGTTGCCACCCGCCTCCCCAGCCTCAGGTGCCTGGCCTGCAATGCCGAACCTGCTTTCCATCTCCTGATGCCTGTGGCCACCAGTGAGCAGACCCTCATTGAAGCTGCTGCTGGGCGAGGGCTGCGGGGGAGTGTCGGATGAGAGTGGTGTCACGCTGGGCGGCAGCCGTAGCAGCTGCATCCATGGCAAACTGCCTCATGGCACGTTCCTCCAAATACTTCTGCTCCCACTTGGTCATGTCGGCCTCCAGTGCCAGGATCTGCTCCTCCTTCTCTCGCAGTTGTTCTGACAGCCGCAGGGTGCTGAGCTCTGGGGGACCCACCACTGCCACTGCCACCACCTGGGGCACCTGCCTGTCTCTGCAGAGCAAGGAGTGGAGACTGTGGTCAAAGGTGGAGGCTGGGTGCGACAGCCACTGGTCTTTGCCTCCACACAAGGACTATCACTTGTACATGTACCTGTTCAGCCATACACAGCATACGTTTCCCCAACCTTCCCCTACCGAGAGATGGGGGTATAGCACAGTTCCCTACACCCCTGCCCTGAATCCTGATGGCCAAGGGCTCGAGACACAGGTGACCAGACGAATCATCCTCCAAACTGGCAAAGGGGGTGCTATTAATAATTATACTGGGAAAACTGGTGTAAATTAGAACAGAACTGGGAAAACCAGGGGGTTCAGTCAGGATGCCTCTGTGGCAAGGGTAGGGAGTGGAGAAAGAAACTCTATGTGGTTTGTAAACGCCAAGAGTTGTTGACACAGAAGTCCAAAGTGAGGCTAAGGACTATGGATCTGGACAAGCATCTTTCCTCCTGATCCCGGGGAGGCATATAAAAGCTGGCTGGCCTTCTATACCCAGGCTCCTAACTTACTTTCTCTAGAGGTCAAGGGCAAGTCCTGCTGCTACAGAGGACAGGAATCCCCCGGGGCTGGACATGGGCCAGGTGGCAGGGCCTATAATAAGACTGACGAGTGGAAGGGAGCGTGCAGCAAAGGTGGAGCAGAGAGCAATCACCCTTGCCGCCCTCCAAGGGGCCTGCAGCCTAGACCTAAGCAGAGGCTTCCGGGGCCTCGGCCCTGGCCTACAAACCTACAGTCTGTGAGCAGGAAGGGGAGCTGACATCCTCAGATGCTGCCCTAGCCTCAACACCTGCACAGGTCTTCTCAGCTCACCTGCTGTGCACGCAGGGCCTTGAGTTCCTGCTCCAGGCGAGTCCGCAGACGCAGCTCCAGCTGCTCCCGCTTCTCACAGGCTGCCTGCAGCTGCCCGAGCGCCTGCTGCAGCCGCTCCACTTTCTCCACATAAGCCTGCTTCTTGCGCAGCTCCTCCTCAGCTCGAGCCGCCCGGCCCTGTGCGTTGCCCAGAGCCTGCTCCAGCAGCTCGGCGCGCCGCCGCTGGTCCTCGATGGCACCGCGCAGCAGTGCCATCTCTCGTTCCAGCTTCTCTTGCTCCTGCTGCTGCTCGTAGTCTGCCAGGAGAGAGGCTTGGTCAGTGACAGTGATCATGTGGGCTGGCCCCACCACCTCCTGGGCTCCGTGCTGACCACTGGATGAGCACAGTTGCTTCTCGTTCTCTCAACAGTAACAGGAATTAGGTACCACTATTAACCCCATTTTGTGGAACAAGAAACTGAGGCTCAGGTTAAGTCAGGAGTAAATGACAGAGCCCAACTCCAGGACCCCTGCAGTAACAACTGGGCTACCCTGTCTTTCTTCTGGGAAATACTGCCATGGGGCACCCTCAAACACCATCCACGTGTGCCAGGGGCCACTATGTCTAAAACACATTCACAATTTCCCTTGAACCTTGTGACGGCTAGAGACTGTTGAGGTAGGAGCTGTGATGCCCACATATAGATGGGAAAACAGAGGCTCAGGTGGGCTGTGACATGGTCCTCCTTCAAGTGGGAGAATGAAGGAAGGCGGAACAGAACCACCATCTGCTGTCCCACACACCAGGCACTTACATATCTTATTCCACGAATCCTCCAGCCCCTCCAGGTAGGATTTGGGATCCCCCAACTTATAGGGGAGAAAACATAAAAGGAGAATAGTGCTGTCAAATGGAAACCCCAGTAGGCCAAGCTCCAAAAGGCCCAGGCTGCCTCTGGCTACAGGGTGAGGCATTTGTACCTACAGGCCACACAGAGCTCTGGGGCTCCTTCTGCAGACCTGGGCCTCTCCCATTGAGGGCCACTTTTCCTTCCATGATCTGGAAATACCACTGAGATGTGGGCAACCAGGTTCAGAAGGAAATGCAAACTCTGCAGCACAGTGAAAATGACTATGGCCCAAAGATCTATGTGTGACGGTCCAGCTATCCTGACTTTTAAATCATTTTGTTCATTGGCCAAAGAAAGTCTGCTCGGAGACCCTCTCCGCATGGCCAGGAGAGGCCCAAGTCAGACCGCAGAGCCCTTCATCTGATGCTCTAGCCTTAAACCCACCACCCAGGCACCTGCCCCTTGAGAGCACCAGGCTGGTCCCTGAGGAGTGGGTCAGCTGCCCACCTTGCTGGAGAGCAGGAGTGGGGCAGGGCTGTGGGCCCCCGGCTAATGAACCTAAAGGCACTGTCTCTAGAACAGCATTCTGATTCAGTGGAATTTTCTGCCAGAATGGAATTGTTCTGTACTGTACCCTTCAATGCAGTGGCCAGCAGGCACACGTGCTACTGAGCACTGGAAACGTGGCTAGTAAGATGGAAGAACCGAATTTTAAATTTTATTTGATTTTCATTAATTTCAATCTTTGAGCCACATGTAGCTAAGTACTTATCATACAGAACAGTGCAAGTTCTGGAACAGAAGAGTGAAGGCTTGGGACCCTGGCATGCGGAATGGAAGGGAGGATTCATTTACTCAGGGCCCTGGGGCAGGGCAGGAGGACACAGAGGCAACTCAGGGTAGCTCTTGGCTCATTTTGGATTTTTGAAGGCTGGGCCCAGGATGGTATCATTCTGTGGCATGGAGGAAAAAATGGGAAGTCCAATAATATTGAGATGGATGTGTTCGCACTTCGCTGGCTTAACATCCATTGAGTGGGGTGGAGGGCAGGCAGGTCTGGACTCAGGCAGGGAGGACACGCCCCTACTCCACCTGTGGGTTCACAGTTTGCCCAAGGCTTGCATCTCATTCCAGCCTTAGCATGACTCTGTGGGGAAGGGCTCTGTTTCATCTCATAGCTGGAGAAGCTGAGGCTCAGGGAGAGAAGAAACATTCCCAAGGGGGTGGAGCTAGCAGGCAGGCCTCAGGCCTCAGGCCTCATGGCCAGATCCCCAGGGGCACAGCTGGCCTAGACCAGCCAGAAGGGCAGTGCTGGGGGTGCTGTGTGGCTCACCTCGGAGGAAAAGCAAATGGCATTGGTGATAATGGCCAGACATTCCTAGTGTTGACTGACCCCAGATAAAAGGGAGATCAATCAGACACATCTTTCCTGCCTTTGCAATGACTACTACCGAGCAAGGAAGAGCTACTTGGGTTTCCTCAGCCCTGGGGAAGGAGGGGCCGGTGGATCCAGTCTTCTGCTTCCAGAAGCTTCCTGCCGCCTTGTACAATCTCTAAGGCCCTGGTGGGGGCTGGAAGGCTTTGGGCTCCGGCCATCCCCTGCCAAGAGGACCCTGATAAAGCCTTGGGCCTGCGGGATCTCGGGAAGGAGAGCTCCACAGCAAGATATAAGTGGCTCGAGTCGGGGTGGGAGAGGACGCCCGGAGGCCAGCGGAGGCCGGCAGGAAGACAGGCGAGGTGCCGGCGGACCCGGGATGCGCCTCGGGCAGCTAGCGAGCCCCCACCTCCACGTTCCAGACTCCCTTTGTGCTCACCCTCCCTCCTCCCCCAAGCCGGGCGAAGGGCGCCAGGCGGCGCGCAGCGGAGGGAGCGGCGGGGGCGGGCCGGGAGCGGAACAGCTCGCAGCTCTGGAATGCCAGGCATCCAGGTCACCCGCGGCTGCGAGATTAATGGCTCCAGCGAGAAGCCAAGAACAGCCTGGCGCTCACTCGCTCCCCGGGGAGCGGAAACGCCTCCCGGCCGGCCCCCCTCTTCTCACCCCCTAGCAAGCTTCCAGAAACCCGCCCCAAGGCTTCCTTTCTTTGGCAGAGCCAGGCCCCAAAACTCCGCCTTCCTCCACAGGCACCCTAATCTGCCTTGCCCCTGCAGCTTCTCCTCCCCAGACTCCTCAGGGCAACCCCAGGGCTGCCCCCTCCCCTTCTCCCTCATTCCCTTTGACTCCTTCCCAGAGATCTTAAGGCGCAGCCACCTCACCCCACCGAGCCGGTAGGGCCCAGCCTACCTCCTGCCCCACCCCTCAATTCCTTCAGTGCTGTGTTCCCCATTCCCTGCCCTAGTCTTTGAACCCTCTTTGAAGGAAGATAGGGGTGCTGCCAGCCAGAGCTTAGTCGTCAAGCTGCTCCTCCATTTCTGCACCCCACTACTCTTTGTGCCATTCACTGTAGGTTTCCTGTGAAGCCTCAAAGCCACATTTACCCAGCTACCAACCACTCCCATTCCACTTCTCAGCAATCACCCTGCACAGCACTCAAGCTCCTACTGGAGCTCAATAAATAACTGCTCTTAGTCTCTTCTGATTGCTAGAGCCTCCTGCTGCTGCCTCGGGGCTCCCTTTGCCACCCACCCCAGGTACCTCTTGAACCACCCAACAGCTCCTTCCCCCTCTGGCTGGCTCTCCACCCCTGCCATCCCCCACTGAGCCTCTCTCTTTCAGACCACCAGGGCTCCTAATCACCAGTTTCTAGGACCACCACCCTTGTTCTTTTGAGTCTGTGGGAACCTGGCTCCTTCCTTAAGCTCATCACCTCTCTCTTGACCTCCCTGCCATGGTAGCTTCCTGGGCCTGCTCCCATTCTCTCCTGAACATCTGCCAGGTGCTTAACACACATCTGCTAATAAGCTAATGAATGAATAAATGGACTACTCAATGAACTTGCCCATTCTTCCAGGATGCTTAGACCACCCCCTTTAGAATGCATCTGCTGGTTAGGGTCTAGGAACCCAGTTTTGGCTGTCTCAGGCGCCTCCGCTTGGCTGCCTTGCTATGGTTCAGCTCCACCATGCTCCCCTGCCTCTCACATTCCCACTGCACACTCCCAACCTTTCTGCTGCCGGGAGCTCCCTGGGAAACTGTCAGACCCTTCTTTCTCCTTCACCCCACCGGTCTTCAGGGCTACCTTGCCTCGCCCACTGCCCAGTGCACTGCACTGATGGCCAGCACCAAAGCTCAGCAAATCACTGCTCCCTGGCCTTCCCTCTTGTATCAGCTGATCTCCAATAGATGTTGATTTAGATCCTATTCTTCTCTGGAAGGCACTTCTCCCCACCATCGCCAGATCCAGTCTAGTGCTGGGCACACAGCAGGCAATAAACCTGCTCCCAGAGGACTGCCTTGCAAGGGGCCAGGCCAATCTTCCTGGTGTCCAGAGGGTGTGCAGTGGTCCCATTGCCTGCACACAGGCCAGGCTTCTTAGTGGGGCCCCTACTCACTCTGAGCAAGCAGCTTGGCCACCATGTCCTGACTGCCAGCCTGGGCCTCCTGTGTCTTGCTTGCCAGGCGGCGGTTTGCAGATTCCAGTCTCTCTGTTTCAAAGGAAAGATGTTTTAGTGGCAGGTGAAGCTACCAGCTTGGGATTTTTCCTGACGTCCTATTGGGATGGGGCTGCATACTCCACGCTGGGGGATGGGCTAGTAAGGAAGCCCCAGCTCAGGTCAGGGCCCGATGGGAGGGAGCCTCCTCTGTCAGGAGCCATGACCCGGGCCACATGATGGGCGCTCCCTGAGTGTATCCTAGGCCTGTTACATAGAGACAAGCATCTCTCTATCAGAGCGGCTCGCAAGGAGTCTCAGCCTGGCTCTCTGAGTTCATTTGCAATTTCTGCAGAGAATAGAGATTCCCAGTTTTTCTCTAGAACAGAGGAAGTCAGCCCTCTGCAGAGGCTCCCCCAACCTCCACCTGTGTGACTGGCTCTCACCTCTGAGATCCCGGTTGAAGTCCTGCAGCCTCCTCATTTCACTGTCCATCTTGTTCCGCATGGTCTTCTCCAGGGCCTCACGCTTGGAAGAGGCTCTGGTCAGGCTCTCATGGGCCTCGGAGAGCCGCTGGATTTCGCTTTCCAGCTGCAAGAGGCAGACAGCAGAGCTGAAGGAAGGGGAGAGCTCCCAGGGAGTGATTCCAGGCTGACCCACTACTCTCCATCAGAAAAGGTGACAGATAAGAGGACACCAAGCAGAAGCAAAAACTCCAGGTGATTGGTGGGATGGTCAGAAGCTTGTAGCCTCGGGAAGTAGACTAGACTGCTGGGACCAGCAAGCAGCGGTCCCATCAGTTGCCCCAAGGACCAGACGCTGAGTGACCATAAGGCCAGGTACTTTGGAAGTAGCTGCCTGCAGGGTGACTAAACACAGCTTCTCTGTGCCCAGTGTCCAGAAGGAAGCACTCTACTTTTGGCTGGCTTCTGCCAAGAAACTGAGCACAGTGGATCAGAAGTGGGCACTAAAAGACTCCAGCCATGTTGGGGTGGTTTGACCTAACTTGGATACCCCAGGACAGTAAAGGGAGGCCTGAGGCCATCGGCTAAAACTGAGCCTCAGCAGAAAACTGGTAACCCTTCACTAAAGAAGCGGGCACCAGGCCTAAGCCTGAGCCGCCTCTGCCTGGAGTATCTGGTGCCCCAGGCATCACCATCTACCCAGAGGGCCAGCCCAGCCCAGGCCATTCCTCCCACTTGGCTGCCGGCAGGTTCCGCACGTGCTCTTAGCTGGTCTGTGATTCCAACAAGTCACTCGTTTTTTCTAAGAGGAGAAGCTTTCTTTTGGCCTGGGCTGGCCTGGAACAGACTTGCTGTTGTGTGGGGGACACAAAGGGCTCTCTGTGGGAGGTGTCCATGGGAGGGGGTGTGTGCAGGGCAAGGGTGCGAGTGTGCAGGAGCTGGTGAATGAGCTCTTTCTAATCACCACTGGCCAGCAACTGCTCATGCTCCGGGCCTGCTCTGCTGGCCTCTCGGCTGTTCCCCAGCTGTCTGGAGTCAGCAGGAGGGTGCATGAGGGGTGAGGGAGGTGGAAAACAAGAGGGATAGGGGGAAATCCAGCCAGACGGTTTTCAGGCTCCTCTGCTTCTCCTTGGACTACCCATTCCCCAGACAGCCACTCGGGTCCCTTTCTGGTCTGCTCCTCTGAAGCCCCGGCAGGGCCTACCTTCTCGATGCGGCCAGTCTTCTCCGCGGAGCTCTCCAGCTCCCTCTGCAGCCGCTCATTGTCCCTCTGCAGTCTGGCATTCTCCCTCAGCACCGCCTCCATCTGGGCCAGGTGGGCACTGCCCAAGGTGGCTGAGGAGGCCTGGGCACTCACTGGCCCCTCCACAGCAGGTGGACTGAGAGAGCTTAGGGGGCCGTGGCCGAGAGCAGCTGGATGTGGGGGTGGGGGATGCTCCTGGGGCTGCTGCAGGTACGGGTACTGCTGCTGCTGTTGGAGGAACACAGGCGGCACCTGGGCCTGCAGGATCCTGGGGAACAGAAGAGACGGTGCTCAGAGACAGCACAGACCCTCATGGCTCCCACCCAGAGCAGCCCGGAGTCGCCCCACTTCTAGGCATCCTGGGAAGATGATTCATTATTAATAATCAATATATTATTAAAATTACTGTGGATCATTATTCAACCCTTCAGTGTTAGGCAGGGACCAGAGGGAAAGGCCTTTTTCAAATGGTTCTGCCGGAGGCTCTCAAGAGCCAGACAGCAGGGTTGGAGGGGATTAATGTCAGGATGCTTGTTTCGTGCCTGCCTCATAGTGGCTGGGGCCTTGGGGATCAGCCTGAGGAATCCTGGGCCTCCTAAGTGACTAATGCTTACATACGTCATCTTAAAAAATGCACTCTGACACTTCTAATCAACGGAAGGTTCTTTTTGGGGCTGGAGGCCATGTCAATCGTGACTGAGCATATAACCTTCCAGGCCCCAGGGCCACTTGGTGGCTGGGCCCCAGCAGCAACCTTGTGTCTGTTATGAGTCGCCAGTTTCAGGACTGCCAAAGCAGCACTCATTTTCTCCCTGCCATTTCAAGCCCTGGCACCACACACCCACAATCATTTTTAGAAGACTCCAGTTAAGGTTAGAAGACTCCAGTTAAGGTTAGGGTGGCAAGACAGATGTCAGGGTGAGTCTGAGTGCTAGAGTCTGACAAGTAGAGGTTCAAATCCCTGCTCCAGCCATTTAACCTTGGGCACGTGCCTCAGGCCGACAGACTGGGCATTGCTCTGTGGCATCATGAGGGTCTCCAGCCTCATCAGGGTTTGTGAAGACGATGCTATGTAAGGCCTGGCAGAGTGCTGGGCCAGTGCTGGGGCGAGCAGTAGGCTCTCCTGGAGTGGCGGCCCATCCTCTGCTTCTTCTAGTAGGAACCTCAGCTTACCCTCAGCTTAAAGAATCAATGTGGCCCAAACTCTGGGTGTCCTTGGGAGTAGGGGCTGCCTCTGGACTACTGCAGTCACTGAGTTCAGGGGACAATGTTCTTTTGGCCTCTAGCATTGGTGTAACATCACCCCCAGGGCTCTGTGTTGAGGGAAGGAGCAAAGGGCAAGGGGCACGGGGGAGTCCAAGGCCCTTCCTAGGACCTTGTGCTTCCCACTGTCACAACTGCCTCAGTTTCACAAAGAATCTTCCAAGTCCCAGAAGCCCTGCAAAAACCGAATTCCCCTTCTGGGTTCATCACCTCAGCACTCATGCACAGCCAGCCCACACCCCCTGCAGCCTATGGGCCCCTGTTCTTCTTAGGACACTAGGCTAGGAGTCTAGCCTCTAGTTCCTAATAAATGATCTTCTTCAGATCATCTGAAAGGAGATATTGGGCAGATGTATTTCTCCTACTACCTAAGGTGGGGCTTCCAGTAAGAGCTGGGCAGAGGGACCCCACTGGAGTGTCCAGACTCTCCATTCCACTGCTAACGTGGCCACTCTCAAGGTTGCTTCAAGAACTTGCTCCCCCTGCACTGGACCAGGCAGACACAACTGGCATTCTTTGGGGATGACTTAGCTCTGAGAAAGAACAGCAACTCCTTTCCCTTCACACTTGCTTTCCTTTCTCCTCGTCCTCTCCCTCCCCTGCTTTTTGTTCTCCTGCAAACAGTCTACTTCCTTGCCACGATTACTATCTTTTCCTGACAGAGTTCAGTAAGGCTGGTCCAAAAGAAGAAATGGCCACTCAGCTTCCGAAACTCTTCCTGACCAAGCCCTGAGAAGGGAGATAAGGTGTGAGTCTGGAGGGGGTGGAGGCCGGAGAAAACCATGAGGCTCCATCCTCTGGTCCTCCACACCAACACCAGCATGTCACTCATTTCTCCAGAGCAAGTAAAGGCCGAAGGGTGGGAAAGTGGGTGACTAAAGGAACACTCAGCAGGCATGAAGAGAACCAGACTTTGACCTTGGGCCACCAGAGAAAGAGTCTGAAATCCTCGGGGCCCTTTGGTGGGGTTTCCTGGACTCCGTAGGGGGAGATGCAGCAGTGATGGCTGTGTCTGCCTCTCTGGAGAAGGTGTGGAGCCAGATGAGAAGCCTGAGGCAGAGCCTTGTTTCTAGGAACACTCATTTCTCCAAACTCTCTGGACTTCCTGCCTCCCCCACTGCCCCCGCCCCCCCCCATCTTCCTGTTTCCATTCTAGCCCTTACAAACCATGCTCTGTATGTAGCCAGAGGGAGCGTTTAGAAAAGGTAAACCAAATCACATTGTCTGATGGCCTCCAGGCACACTCAGAACCGAACTCTAAGTCCCTACCCTGGGCCAGCAGCCTCTCCGGAGCCTCCCCCAGAAAGGAGCTCACGTGGACCCAGAATCCTCTCCCACTGCAGGCTGCAGGCACAGGAGCACATGGCAGGAAATGAAGAGAAGAGACAGGGCAGCTCCTGTCCTGGTGTAAGATGCAGAGAGGTCTCTAATGAGGCCACTGGGCCTTTCCAGCCTCTAGTTAGGAATGTCTCCCAATAATCATAGAAAGCAAGCTACTTACATTTTCTTAAAAAAATTCCAAAGATGCTGGGTGCAGTGGCTCATGCCTGTAATCCCAGCACTTTGGGAGGCTGAGGCAGGCGGATCACGAGGTCAGGAGATCTAGACCATCCTGGCCAACATGGTAAAACCCCGTCTCTACTAAAATACAAAAAATTAGCTGGGCATGGTGGTGCGCACCTGCAGTCCCAGCTACTCGGGAGACTGAGGCAGTGGAATCGCTTAAACCTGGGAGGTGGAGGTTGCAGTGAGCCGAGATCACGCCACTGCACTCCAGTCTGGCGACAGAGCAAGACTCTGTCTCAACCAAAAAAAAAAAAAAAAGAAAAGAAAAAAAACCTCTAGAGAAGGAGGTCCCACCTTCTCCCTAATTTGGAAACAGTTTGGCAATGACTCCCAACCTTGCTTTTAAGAAGTTCTTTCTGAAATCTAACTTTTAACCCCCTGCTGCAATTTGTGTCCTCTGGGGACTCTGGTTACTTGAATGCTACAGCTAAGCAAACAATGGTGCCTATCTCTGAATTAAGACAAGGGACACCACTAACTTCTTAGGGGACCTTAGCTAATTCCCTCTTTTCTGCCAGGCATTAGCTCTCCCTTCTCAAGAAGGTTGGAGGTGGGATGGGGATCATGCCAGCTCTGACACAAGTTGTGATCTTGAGGCTCTGCTCCCTGAGACCTGTACTAGAAGAAAGCCAGGAGCTGGAAAGTCCGAGGTAGGGAGAGTTACCTGACTTCAGCATGCTGGAAGTGCGGGCTGCCGCGGGCACGGTACCGTGGGTCAGTGACAGCAGTGGTGGTCTCATGAGCGAGCACAACGTGAGGGTACTGAGGTGGGGGTCCTCGGGACTCTGGGCCCTCAGCAGGGGGGCCCCTAGGTGGGGGGCCCTGCTGGCTGCGGGCCAGCTGTGGGAAGCTGTGGGAGGAGCTCATGTGGCTGGGGGCGCGGGCGCCGTTCCTCTCCAGGGACAACTGCAGGAGCCGTTCACTCAGTGAGCGCACGTGCCCATGCCTCAGCTCCCGCAGGGCCTCATCCTGCCTCCGACTGCCTCCAGGGGCCCCACGGGGATCTCGGTCCCCAGCATGTGGCCGGGGCCCCGCCTGCTGGGCCGCATAATACTGTGAGTGGGCCTTGGCCTCCTCATAGGTGGGCAGCTCCTCTCCCTTGCTGGGCTGTGGGCATAGCCGGTAGAGGGTGTTCTCTGCCCAGGTGGTGCTCACCGCCCTGATGCTCCTGGCCCTGGGGCTCCTGCCTGGTGGCCTGCTGCAGCACCTGACTGTCTTCGGGTGCCAGAATCTCCAGGGAGGCCTGAGGGCTCCCTGTGCCCCCAGTTCCAGCCCCACCCCGCAGGGCCTGCTGCTGGATGGCTAGCAGCGTGCGTGTTCTCAGTCAGATTGCCGTAGCGCAGCTGCTCCTGGATGAGGCGGTGCAGGACTGTCCCCGAGGAGTCTTCCAGCGTCCTCATGCTTCTTTGGTTTGCACACAGCTACCTGGACAATGGCCAGTGGCACCTGGCCCCAGAGCACCTGGAGAGAGAGAGAGAGAGAGAGAAAAGAGAGAAGAGAGAGAGAAGCAATTAGTGTGAATCCTTGGGAAAGGAGGCAGCTTTCTAGGATTTCCATTACTCTGGTGGAAAGCGGAAAGCATACAAGTGAAGAGCAGGGGGTGGGGCGGTTCACACAAGCCTGGGTTCAAGTATCAGTGCTGCCATCTATTGATTAACGGAAGTTACCTAACCCCTGAGCCTCAGTTTCCCTATCAGAAAAATGCAAAGAATTCTGTTTGACTCATGGAGATGAGAATTAAGAGGCAGTAGCCTTTGAGCTCCTGGTACAGTGAAAATCCTGGTAAATGATTACTGTGATAACATTCACAGAGGCTTACTATTCCTGGAGCAAGACATCAGAAAACCAGAAGATAATCCACCAGGAACCACCACCTCTATAGCCAGCTACCCATCAAACAGCCTGATGAGCAATTCCAAGGCAGGCCTATTTCAGATCTTACCACTTAGCTATTCAGTCTAGGGCTGGGTGGGGACCCCAGTTTATTGGCAGGTGATAAAGAATGCATGTAGTCCAGTAGAAGCCCTAGGTGAAAGGCCTCCAGGACCCCCCCCAGAATGAAGCATGCCAGAGCCCAGCCTTGGCACAATCAACCTACTATCCTCTAGCCCACTGAACCCCTGCCCACTTTTCTCACTCTCCCGGAACCAAAGAGCTCCTGGAGGGTGGGCCTGGGCTCTGCTTCATCAAGGGCTGCTGACAGAATGAATCCGGGGCTCCCTGTCATGGGATGACCTTGGCAGTCATTCCACAAGGTGAACAGGAAGGAGGAGGAATTGCACCTGAATTGCTGAATAAGGGATGAATAAAAAGGCTCCAAGAGGACAATGGTTTTGTGAGATGAGGCAGAAAGGTGCCACCCATTAAGGTTAGTGGGTCAGTCTTTGTGCTGACAGTAACTGCAAGAGAGCTCCAGGAAAAAGACAGGATGGCACGATGTCTCTTTATGATTATCCTCCCAACACACACACACACACACACACACACACACACACACACACACACACACACACACACACTACTTGGAAAAGCCCTCACTGGTCCTCTAGGCACATAGCATCTTTCTTGACATCAGTGTCAAGGAATATCATCTTGACTTGGGCCAACTGGAGAAGGAAGCGGGGAAGTAAGGGTTGGTTGAGAGACCTGGGGCAGGGGAGACGGGACTGTGAGCCTAAGGTGCTGGGAGATAATATCCGAGAAAGGAGTTCCCCTTCTAAGCCTGGGCTCCCCGGTGGCTAATGGACTGGAAAGCTGTCTGCCTCCCTCACCCAGCTTCCTTTCCACAGCCTTCTCCAACACAAATCTCCCAACTTGGGATCCAGGGAAAACTAAACGGAATCCATACTGCCACACGTCCTGTGTGTACAGGTAGGGGTTGGGGGGTGAGTGGGAGGAATGTGGCCCCTCCTCTGCCACTAAACTAGCCCGTGTCCTGCTTCAGTTTGGGTTATGGCATGTTGGTAGAACAGCCATTCCCAATCCTTTCCCCTCTCCCCCACCCCAGGGTTCCAGCTGCCCAGAGCTGGGGACTGGGGGGATGAGTCTGGAGAGCACCTCTGTACCCATCCTTCCTGGCACCCATTCATGCGCCCCCACTCACAACGAGGGGGTAGATGTGCAAGACTCTGGCGCTACCCGAGGCAAAGCAAGCAAACGGGATTTAATTCGCCCTGGAGTTTTATCTGGGGGCATTTCCTTAAGATAATCACTCTCTGGGCCGACTCCCCACAGAGGCAGCAGGGGAGCGGCCGGAAGGAATGCGGAGCCTTCTCGACAGATTCCGGGCGCTCCGCAGTGTGCCCGGACTGGGAGCAAGGAATCTCCAAGGCCTCTCATCGCGAATTTGTCCCAGCCAAGCCCCTCAGATTCACGACCTTTCAAACATCAAACGCCCGAGGCTTAACTAAAACCTGCTTCCGCGCCCCCGGCCGCGCCCCTCTGCTGCGCTCGCGCGCGGAGCTCTCTGAAGGCCGCCTTTCTAAGCCAGCGCGCGTCGGCTGCCTTGGCCTGGGCTCCCGCTCGCCTAAGGAACCAAAGTGACAGTCTCCAAGCCAGGAGACTCTCGCACCCCAGCCAGGGCTCCCGCCCCACCACGACCCTGGACGGACCTGGAGCGCCGGTGGCCGTAGGTGCGCCTTGGGGCTAGGCGGTGAGGGTAGCCCGCGGCCCGGAGAAGTCTTTAAGCATCGCGGGTCCGCCTCCCTCCCTCTCGAGCCCTCTTTGTTTTCCAAATACTCTAGCGCTGACGTCACCGGGCTGGACAGCAGGCTGCATTCTTTCTAAGTGAGAGCCAATTCGTGGCTCCAGAGAGGATTTTCCAAGGAAGACAAAGAGGAATTCTTGGACTAGTTGGGGGGCAAAGGCACCTGTAACCCCCACCTAACCAAATCAACCCGCGAGACCCTGCAACTTCAATTCCAAGCGGCGCCTCCAGGCCTGTCCCCCGCCACCCCCACGCCGGCCTACCTGCAACCCGAAACACCGTCGCCGTTCTCTCTAGAGTCTGCTCTCTCCCCCTCTCCCCCAGCCCCAGGGGACCCGCGCGCTTCCAGAGCCCTGCAAAACCAGGGGCGCTGGGCTCCCCAGGCGGAGCGGCCCTTGCCTGGCACTGCGGCTGCCTCGAAAGAGCGCACTGCGCCCGGAGGACGCTCGATCCTCCGGGCTCCGACTCCCGGAAAAGGCCGGGCTGCGCCGAGACTCCGGCTTTGGCCGGGGCACGTCTCTGTGGCCTCGCGCCCTCTCCCCAGCGCCAAGCGGCCTTCCTTACCGCTGCGGCCCGCGGGTGCCCAGCGCAGTCAGACACCACAACCCCCGGCTCGGCCCTGCTCAGCTCGGCGGCGGAGATGTGTTCTCGGCCGTGGCGCCGACGCTCTGGCTGTCCGTGCCCCAGCGCGCAGCCCCAGGGTCGGCCCGCGCTGGAGGCGGCTGCTATGCCAGGAATGTGAGAGTTTCAGGTTCCCCCTCGGGATCAAAGCGAACCACAAATAACCTCTCAGCGCGCCGCCCTCCTCCGCCCTCCGCCTCCTCCTGCTCCCTCCTCCCGTCCCCCGCCTTCCTCCCGGGAGGCGGCGCTGCTGGCTGAGCGCCGGGCCGGCCCCCGAGCTCCGTTCCTCCGCACTCAGCGCCCTCCAGGCTGCCGTGTGTCCGCCACTGCCCCCCGCTTGGCGATCGGAGCTGCTGGAGACAATTTAATACAACTCGGCCCATTATCGCTTGCACCCCTAGTCGCCGACCCGCTCTCACCCTTCATCCCGAAACCCATCGACGGAACGACACAGCAAGGGCTGTGCCACGCGTGTCCCGGGGTTGATGCGGGAGGGGGCTCTGGCTGTGCGTGTGTGTGTGTGTGTAAACCGGGGGAGCGGGTAAAGGGAGGAAGGACTGCAAAGACGGCCATATCCTCAGGGCTGGGACCGTGCCCCGGGCGTAGTGAATGCTTCCAGCCTCCGAGCCTCTTTCCCCCTAACCCCCACTGTTTTCACCCCCCGCGGCAATCTTTGAATTGTACTTTTGTTTACAAACACCTTCTCCAGCTCTTTTACGAACCGTCTCCACAGGAAGCGTGAATCTGTGTTGGAAAATCCTGTCAATTTGATCCGTCTACCCAACTGAATCTCCCGCCGCCAGGGGCTCTGTCCAACTCTTCCCCAAGATAATAGGCGCCCCTTTACGCAGAGCGCAGGGTGTGCCACCGCCGGCTTTTCTCCCAGTCATGCGATCCAGCCTTGCCTAGCACCCTCCAACGGAGTTCTGTTATCATCCTTGTGTTATAAATGAGGACACCAGGGCTCAGAGAGCTTAAGCAGGGTGCCCAGAGTCACACAGAGAGAACCAGGTAACCAACCACAGGGCTGCTTGGTTTCTCATTCTCAAAACCCCTCCGTGGCCATCAGAATCCGGGCTCCCTAGATGGACAGAGCAGACGCCAGGAGCCTTCCTCTCTCCACCTGCCCTCTCCTTGTTTTAGTCTCTTCTTACCTCCCCCTACACCCCTGCCAGCCAGGGGCTTTCCCTTGCATCCACTTCTGTGGCTCCTGCATGGAATCTTCTCTGCCCCCAGGACACTTCCTCTGCTAGGTGCAAACTCCTTCTTCAGAAAGCCTTCACTGACACACCCTGTCCCAGTTCCCACCACACAGGGCCTCTCTAAAGTCAGTTGGGGTGAAATGGGGGGCAGTCAGGCCCCTGTCCACCCAGAGAGTCAGGGCTGATTTCTTCTTCCCCCTGGCTGGATCCTCCCCTCTGCATGGAGTTTGCAATTCCCAAATTCACTGGAGGGAACCAGGGACAAGGAAACTCTGGAAGCTTAATAGCCAGGGACATTGTAATTTTTAATAAAACTCCCACAAAAAATGTGTGTGTGTGTGTGTTTTACTTGAAAGCCAAATACTATGTTTCAAATAGTGATTGGATCTGAGATGATTGAGCAAATGCGTCATTTGTGCCAAGCTAAGGGATATTTGGCTTTCCAAGGACCACTTTACAAAGAGAAGCTGTGGCCAATATGCCACTGTAGGTAGGAATTTTTAGAAATAAAAGGGAACAGGTCTCTGGGTGGCCTTACCTTATGGACAGCGTAATTGGTGGAGGAGGGGAATGGTTGTGGACATGTGTACTCTGGATTGTAAAATCTCGGGAAAGATTACATGTCTTTCAGGCATTTGAGGGAATACCTGACAACATGTTTGACAAATATTCCTGAGACGGTTGCAGAAAGGCATCAGTTCAAGGCAGCTAGAGCAAAGGAGGTACATCTTGGAGTGGACAGGCCTGCTGCAAAGCCACACAGGTCTCCATGATTGCTCATTTCTGCCTCCCAAGCGGACAGAAGAGGGAGAGGGATCCCAAAACCTAAATGAGAAATGTGCATGTACTTTTCTTATTTTCCCTTCCCTTTCTCTCTGCAGGAAGAATGGAGGGCAGGATCTTCCAAGCATGGCCTGCCAATAGGCTCCGTGGAGCCTGCTTAAGCTGGCAGCCACCCCAGCTCTGCAGGGTGGTTGGTCGAGAAGGTGACCACCGTTCAGATGTGCCAGTCAGACCTGCACAGGGGACACCGGGCCGGCCAGCCTGCTTGCATATGTCTTCACTTACAGCAGCGGGGAGAGAGGCTCTCTTCCTCTACCTTTGTCTCTCTTAGTCTACTTTGTCCCTTTCTCCTTTACCTCCTCTCTTCCTCCTGCAGGTTATGATTCTTCCCAGATGACAATGTGCCTGGCTGGGTCAGGAGTCCTACAAGATGCAGAGGTGACCTAGTTCTCAGAGTAAGCCAGGCTGGAGGCCTTTGCTCTGGGAAGTGTAGCTCCTTGGGGTGTGGCTGCAGCATAGGTGTGTACAGGGCTTAGCAAAGGATCCAGGCACCCACACCCTCACCTCTCCTTAGCCTGGGTCTGGGTCTGTGCCTGGTTTATGGCCTCAGCTGGCCCTGCAGCTGCATCTCACTGCACCCAACCAGAATATGAAAGTGAGGTCTTGGTGGGACCCTAGCAGCTCCTCCCATGCAGCTGGGAAGGAAATGTTCCCCCTTACTTCCCAAATGGTTGCTCAGTAGAGGAGAGCTCCAGGCTGCAGGTGGCAAGATCAAAGGATGACTGTTAGTTGTGAAATTCACTTTTCCAGCTTCCCCCTGGGCACTCCCTCTGACAGGTTATGGGAACAGGAAGGCTACCAGAATCTGGAGCACGAAGCAAATTCATAGGAAGAATCTCAACAAGAAAGGGCCTAGGGCAGGGTTTGTGCCTTCTGGGGCAGGGGCAGGGCCAGTGTGATGGAAGAGTGCCCCCTAGTGAGTCACATCTCCAGTTGCTGGGGTCAGCTCAGCCCAGGGCTCCCTCAGTGGGTCTTGAGTGTGAGGTTGGGGGTGATGGTAGGCGGAGGGGAAGAGATGTTGGGACAGGATTTCCTCCTGGGACAGGTGTCTCTCAGACCTCTCTAAGAATGGACTCATGGCTCCAGTTGTGTTTCTGAGCTTTCCTCCCATTTCAGCCTCTGCTGGGCTTTCACGTGGTCTTTAAAGAGACACCATCTTTAATATAAACAGCCTTATCTCGTTGACGTGGGAAAACACCTTGCATTCACTCACCTATGTACCCTTCCACACATCCATTCTGTCATGTATTTCATACCTTCAATCAACAAATATTCCCTGCGCATCTGCTCTGAGACAGCCCCTATGAGTCAAAGGGGGCTTCCATTTTTGCAGGGCTCTCAAGCAACTGGGTGCAAGGGAAAAAGAAGCAAAAACACTATAAAGTGGAGAGTTACACCTTGAAGCAAGGGAGCATAGGCACAAACAGGCAGTCATAATGGGCTTCCTGGCGGAGATATTTCTCAAGCTGACGGCTGAAGGCCAGGTTGAACAGTGAGATGTCTTTCACAGGCTGGCATCTGGAGAACCTGGACTAGAAGCGCAGACATCTTGACTCACTGAAACAGTGGCAGGAAGTATTGAACCATTCTTGAGTGGCCATTGATCTCCAGCTATCCACATGTCCCCTCCCTAGGAGGAATCCTGGAGGGAAGGAAGACTACAAAGGGCATATGGAAACTGGGGTGGAGGGGTGCTGGATATGTTTACTATCTTGACTGTGGTGTACATATGACAAAACTTATCAAATTGTGTGTTTTAAATAGGTGTGGTTTATTATATATTAAATATATCTCAAAAAAAGGGAAAATTAAGCCAAATAGTTCTACAATGTAAGAATGCAGTACCCTGTTTTACTTCCCCCACCACACACACAAAATTCCATTCCAAAGAGACATCACATTAAACTTTTTAAAGTTTTTTTGTTTTCATTATTATTATTTTTAAGACAGAATCTCACTCTTGTTGCCCAGGCTGGAGTGCAATGGCACGATCTCGGCTCACTGCAACCTCCACCTCCCAGCCTCAGCCTCCAGAATAGCTGGGATTGCAGGTGCCTACCAGGACGCCTGGCTAATTTTTGTATTTTTAATAGAGATGGGGTTTCACATGTTGACCAGGCTGGTCTCAAACTTCTGACCTCAGGTGATCCACCCACCTTGACCTCCCAAAGAGCTGGGATTACAGGTGTGAGCCACCACGCCTGGCCTAAACTTTTTAAGATGTTCCATGTTTACACTTGAATTTCTATTGAATATTCTTATTTTTCTTCTCTCATGATGTTTCTGCTTTAGGTGAAACAAGAAGATGCTGTTATAAAAAGGATACAATAATTCCTAATTCCTACTATGAAAGATCAGGATTGTACACCACACACACTTCTTTCCTTCATCATCTTGACATGGCTACATAGCATTTTTGGCTAAATTACTATCCAATGTTTATATTATTGTGACTATGTAAATATTGTTAAGAACTGAATCATATACTGTGCTGTCATTAATTTTTCTTTCTTATACAACTTTTGTTTTGGTTGGAGTTAAACTTTACCTTGTTTTTCATCCGCTTGTTTTATATATTTAGCATTAAGTTGTGCCCAAATGGACACACATAACTCTAAATTTCCCTCAATGAATGTGGACCCACTGGTGGTGTATCAGATCTATCTCTGGTGGGATCCCACCTGGAGAATTGGGATGGGTCGCTCTCTGGTCCTACCAAACAGCTTTCCTCTTGAAATAGCCCTCCATCTTCACTGTGGCCCTTCCTCTCAGTTCTCTTCTGTGTGGTCCCTTATTCCCTGGGTTTCTTTTCTTCCTCTTTCTGGGTTTACTTGTCTAGTCACTTTCTGAGAATGGATCTTTGGGAGGCAAATTTTTAAAAAACCACTTGTGTCTTAAAGTGGCTTTATTCTACCCTCATACACTGTTGATAGTTGGCTGGGTATAAAATTCTAGGTGAGAAAGAATTTTCCCTCTGATTTTGACAGAGTTGCTTCATTGTCTGCTTGCTTTTGGTGTTGCTATTGAGAAAAATAACACACTTCTCACTGGTGATCTCTGGATATAAACTGTTTTCTCTTTCTCTGGAAACTTGCATGATTTTCTCTGCGTGCCTGATGTTCTGAAGTTTCCAGTATTGTGCCTTGATATGTTTTCATCCTTTATCCTGAGTCCTGGGTGAGCCCTTCAATCTGGCATCTCATGTCCCTAAGCTCTGGGAAATTTTCTCAGATGATTTAGTTGTTACTTTTCTCCTATTTATCTGTTCTCGCTTTTGGAATTTCAATTATTTGGATGTTAGAATGCCCCAAATGATTCTCTAACTTTTAATTTTTTTTTCCTATTATCTTTTCTTTTCTGGGAAATTTCTTGCCTTTTTAGTTTCAACCCTTCTATATTTTTGCTGTCATACTTAATTTTTAAGAATTGTTTCTTGTCCAGGGTTCCTTTTTTACAACATCATCTTCTTGTTTCGTGAATTAATTATCTTCTCTTATCCCTCTGGGGGTAGTAATGATAATGAAAATTGTTTTCTTATTCAGATCTTCATATTATCTCTGTTTCCTTAAAGTTCATTTTTTCTTAGTTTGTTTTGGTTTCTGTTTTTCATGGTTAAGGCTTCCCTCAAATGACTTTGATTCTTGGCTGATCCTATTTAAGAGTGAGACAGTTAGCAGCTGATGGAAGCCCTGTGTGGGAGCTGAGCTGGATTCTTGGAGGGTTTCATAGAAAAAGGGTGGGATAGGATTCCAGCCCTGATACTGGGGAGTCCAAAGTAGCAGAATATGTAGATCATTTCCCTTGGGCCAGCAAGATTTCCAGTGAAGGATCCTCTGAGCCTCCTGCCTGGAGGCTGGCAGTCAGCATTTGGAGAGCAGAATGAGGAGGGGCCGATGAAAAGGGTTGGAGCAAATTAGCACTACCAGGCCCCCACCACTGCCCTCTCTGCCTTTAGGCTCTCCAGATGATAACTCTCCAATTTGGCAGCGAGGAATGACATGGGATAAGGGTTGATGTTCCCTTTATGTAGTGAGGGAGAGGATCTTGAGAGTGCTCCCCCTTCTTCAGGTTCTTACCAACAGTCCTGTTTGGGATCCACCCTGGCCCCCCCCGTAGAGGTGTCTGGTGCCTCCTAAGCTTGTTGGAGCTTCTTTCCCAAACGCTCAGCAGGGGAGAAAGGCAAGAATCTCATTTGTCTGTTTTCCCCTTTCCAGAATCTGGTTGACATCCCTCTCCTGCTTCTCCTCTCCAGCTTTCTTTCGCTGAGGGGTTTGGCTTTTTCTCTTTCATCTCTTGCCACCCAGCAGGCGGGGGTTTGGGGTGGAGCCAGGGTGAAGGTATTCACTCCTCTGTTTAGCTTCCTCTTCCTTTTTCCCACTGAGGTGGCTCATTCCAGGCCTTGTCAGGACTAGTGTAGGCACTTGGGCCAGGAAGCTGGCAGGCTCAGGGTTGTTCATCTGGTTCTACCACTTCAGGGCTTGCTTTCCATGCTGCAGTCTGTGCTCCCATACATCCACCAAGGATAAGCCGGGGGTGGGGATGCTTCTGTGAAGGCAGTACTCCAGACGGTACGAGGACTCTGAGCTCCATTACTCCAGGGCCAAAGCCAAGACCTTCCAAAGAAAAACTTCAGGTCCCGCGTTGCAGAGGCCCAGGGCTAATCCTATGACCCCAGCACCAAACCTGCTTATCCAGGAAAAGACTGACCCAGAGCTGCCTTTGGGTCCAATCGTGTAACTTTACTCTTTGTATTCGTAGGAGAAGGTGGTGGGAGAGAGATTTGCCTCTTCCAAGCCTACCTTTTGCTGCCTCCTGAGGGCACAGCTGCCCTTCAGCCCCTTTGGGAAGTTCTATTCTTTGACCTGGCAGGGTTGAAGCTGGAATGTCTCTTGAGAGGTACGATAATGTCTGGCTTATTCTGTGCAGAAGCCCTCACGGTGTGTTGTGTGGACACTGGTCAAAAATGCCTGGGAGATTCCATAATCAGTGCTCTTCCTTAGAGTTTCACAATGGCATCAACCTCTATGAAGAACCTGAAAATTTCTGCAGGAAAGAAGGCACATATTTTGTTTAAGGCACCCACATAAGTGAGGATAGGATGAAAGAGATTAGACTGATCTTAAAAGATATCGGGCAAGGGACAAACTGGAGTATGGAGCCTAACGTCGTTGTGGAGAATGAGATGGCTCCAGTGTTGAAGACCACGAACAGTGCAGTCTTATTTAAGAGTCCTTGGCTAAACTCTGTTGAGGGTCGGGTGTTTCCTGGTTCCCCAGCTTGCTTTCTCAGACCTTTTTGGCAGGACCCATCTTGCTCACCCCAGCACAATTCCAAAGTCACTGGTGCAGAAGGAGAAATGGAATCCAGCACTTATACAAACGGGTTGGCCCTGGAGAGGTACAGAGAATTTTTTCCTATAAGTCAGAGGGAAGTACCAGAGATATGCAGGCTAGGCAGGGATGAAAGCACAGGAAGATGGGAAAGGCATGGACCATGGAGTCAGAGCAATTATTAGTATTTTCTTTTTTTTGAGACTGAGTCTCACCCTGTTGCCCAGGCTGGAGTGCAGTGGCAAGATCTCAGCTCACTGCAACCTCTGCCTTCTGAGTTGGAGCATTCTCCTGCCTCAGCCTGCTGAGTAGCTGGGACTAAAGGTGCATGCCACCACGCCTTGCTAATTTTTATATTTTTAGTAGAAATTGGGTTTCATCATGTTGGTCAGGCTGGTCTTGAACTCCTGACCTCGTGATCCACCCACCTGGGCCTCCCAAAGTGCTGGGATTACAGGTGTGAGCCACCGCACCTGGCCACAATTATTAGTATTTTTGAATGGTCTTGTACTTGCATTTTTAGTAAGATATAACAAAATAAAAACAAATAATAAAATTCAACCATTTTAGTGTATAGTTTGAGAAATTTTGGCAATTATATGCAACTGTATAACCACAGCCATAATAAAGATTTAGATCATTTCCATCTATTTATTTATTGTTTATTTTTAGTTTTTGAGACAGGGTCTCACTCTGTCACCCAGGCTGGAGTGCAATGGCGTGATCTCAGCTCACTGCAACCTCCACCTCCCGAGTTCAAGTGATTCTTCTGCCTCAGCCTCCCAAGTAGCTGGGATTACAGGTGCACACCACCATGCCCAGCTTATTTCTTTGTATTTTTAGTAGTGACAGGGTTTCACCATGTTAACCAGGCTGGTCTTGAACTCCTGATCTCAAGTGATCTGCCCGCCTCTATCTCCCAAGGTGCTGGGATTACAAGAGTGAGCCACTGTGCCTAGCTTTTCCATCTATTTAAAAGTTTCCTTGTTACACTTGCAGGCAAGTTCCTCCCTCAACCTCCAGCCCCAGGTAACCACTGATTTACTTTCTGTCACTATAGTTTTGCCTTTTCTAAAATTTTATGTGAATAGAATCATTGGTCATGCAACATATAGTCTTCTGCATGTAGTTTGATTTCTCTCACTTAGCATTATTCTTTGTAGATTCATTCATTTATTTGTGTAAATATTCTGTTCCTTTTTCATTGCTGAGTAGTATTCCATGGCATGGATATACCACAGTCTATCCTTTCACCAGCTTATAAATATTTGGGTTGTTTCCAGTTTTTGGTAACTAAAAATAAAGTTGCTGTGGGAAGTAGAAAAGTTTTTTTTTAAAGTTTCCTTTCTTGTTAAAGAATAAGTGTGCTAATAACTTTGTTAAGCCCTATCCTATGTAGCTGTTAGATATGCCATGCTTACAGGCATGTAGTATATTCTATGTCCTTGTACTTTAACCAAGATATTTGTGCTGGATGTGCTCACAGGCATGTCCCAGCTCTCCACTGCTTTCACCTGTTTAGAAAAGTTTTAAGTTATTAGCCAATCAGGTTTTAGTTTAGATTGTGAGGTCTGGCTCCAGCCAGCAAAGATCAGACACAGCAGTAAAGACGACCCTAAATGCGTAAAGGATAAATTTGTCTGCTTTCCTTTATTCTTTGTTCTCTCTTGGCAAAATGGCTAGTAAGAGTACGCTTCCTGCAGTCCAGGAAGTAAAAATTGCATTGCTGAAAGATCCTTTGTCTCAGTGCTAATTTTTCTTTGTAGCACCAAGCAGCCATTTCCAACGTCTATTCCTAACAGTTGCTATGAAAACTCACTTAGAAGTCTTTGTGCAAACAATATTTTCTTTTCTTTTTCTTTTTTTTTTTGAGACAGAGTCTTACTCTGTCACCCAGGCTGGAGTGCAGTGGCATGATCTTGAGTCACTGCAATCCCCGCCTCCCAGGTTCAAGCGATTCTCCTGCGTCAGCCCCCCGAGAAGCTGGGACTACAGGTGTGTGCCACCATGCCAGGCTAATTTTTGTATTTTTAGTAAAACAGCGTTTCACCATGTTGGCCAGGCTGGTGTCGAACATCTGACCTCAAGTGATCCACCCACCTTGGCCTTTCAAAGTGTTAGGATTATAGGCGTGAGCCACCGTGCCTGGCCCACACTGTATTTTCATTTCTTTTTTGTGAATAGTTCAGAATGGAATAGCTGGGTATGTGGAAAGTGTATGCTTCACTTTGTAAGATACCACACTATTTTCGAATGTGCTGTGTTGTGATACATTCTTATCAATAATGTGTGAGAGTTTCAGTTGCTCCCCATCTGGCAACACTTGGTATTGTCAGCCTTTTACATTTTACCCATTCTAGTGGGTACGTAATGGTGTTTCATTATGGTTTTAGTTTGCAACTCTCTGATGACTAGTGATATTGAACATCTTTTCATGTGGTTATTGGCCACTCGCACATCTTCTTTTATAAAGTATCTGTACAGGCCAGGTGTGGTGGCTCACACCTGTAATCCCAGCACTTTCGGAGACCGAGATGGACGAAATTACATGAGGTCAGGAGTTCAAGACCAGCCTGCCTGACATGGTGAAACCCAATCCCTACTAAAAAATTACAAAAATTAGCAGGGCGTGGTGGTGCGTACCTGTAGTCTCAGCTACTCAGGAGGCTGAGGCAGGAGAATCTCTTGAACCCAGGAGGTGAAAGTTGCAGTGAGCCGAGGTTGCTCCACTGCATTCCAGCTTAGACAACAGAGTGTGACTTTGTCTCAAAAAAACAAAAAATCAAAAAAAGTATCTGTTCAAACGTTTTATCTATTTAAAAAAATTGAGTTGTTTGTTTTGTTTTTAATGAATTGTGAGAGTTCTTTATATATTCTGGATGTAAGCTCTTTATCAGATGTATGTTTTGCAAGTATTTTCTCCCAGTCTGTGGCTTGCCTTTTCCTTTGAATTGGAGATGGGCCACATACTCTCTCGGCAACCTTGGACAAGTGACTGTGGCTTAGCTTCTCTAAGCCATGTTTTCCTCATGTGTAAAATAAGAATAAAAAATGCTGCTTAGGGGTTGCAGCAGCTCCAAGACCCAGAGGAGCTGCAGCAGCCAGGCAGCACTGCTTCACCAAGGCTCTCAGCACCGCCCGCTGCAGGCACCTGGCACGTACCCTCTCCGCCACCAAGACGCCCAAGAGGAAGGTCAGCTCAGCTCAGCCAAAGGGTGGTGAAGGAAGAGCCCAAGAGAAGACCTGCGAGGTTGTCAGCGAACCCTAAAGTGGAAAGGAAGCCCAAAAAGGCAGCAGGAAAGGATAAATCTTCAGATAAAAAAAGAGCAAACAAAAGGGAAAACAGGATGAGGTGGCTAACCAAGCCAAAGAAGCTTTACCTGCAGAAAACGAAGAACTAAAAAAATGAGGAGAGTCCAGGCTCCGATGAAGCCCAGAGAAAGCAGCTGACTCTGATCGATATTATCTACCCTGTCCCAGCAGAAGAATATTTTTATCAACTATTTTGTAAATTCAACTTTTTTAGCAGCTCCAGAAACATTTTTAAGAAGGAGGGAAGCCCTCCTCATTCAACTGATACATGTAAATGCTTTTTATTTATATTTTAGTTTTTAAAAAGGTGAAGTAATTTGCGGATTGTTTGTTTTTTGGTATGGCCAGATAATAGTGGCATATCGGCTAACAGAGGCCTTTGACTGTCTTGGTTGTCAGCTTAACGTTCCCTAGTTGGGGGATGGGTTGTTTACATCCCATAATACAAAGCCCATTAAATGGCAATTTGCAGTCACATTTGTGCATTTAATACTTTTTAAACATTTCAAATTACTTCTATTCCCATGCAGTTTAGAAGTAGAATTGGTAAAGGAAAGCACTCCTTGATAGAGGCACTCCCTGTCGGAATCGTCCAGTTTTCCTGATAACTTTGGTAACGTGCTGTGAAAGGCTGGAAATGTGAGTGAGTGGTGTAATACTAAATTATAAATTGGCAGAAATCATGATGCAACAGCTTATCAACATTTGAAAATATTGATAGTTGCTATCTTCTTAAGAAATAATTGCCTCCAAATTATAAGCTGGAAAGTCACTGGAATAACTTTATTTCAGAAGTTTAAATCATTGCAAATGAGATAATATTAAGTAAAACATTTAAAAATAAGGCTGTTCAATTGCTCTTTTAAATGTATCACAGGGAATCGGAATATCATCCCAATTTAATACCCATCCATATGCTTTAGAAAAACAATACATGAAGGAGTTCTTTTTAAATAAGAGTCAGAAATTCTAATTAGTTCTTTTTCTCCTTGAAGTTGTATTTCTGTTCTCTTCCCTCACAGAATTTTTTATCTTTATATACATAAATATGTATAATATTTTACTCTTTATATATATCATGTATATTTAAATAAATGAAATATATATTATATATTATCTATGTGTATACATACACATATATGTGTGTGTATGTGTGTATATACACATATAATTGCCACATATATATAATAACACACATATATATAATTGCCAGCCTGCCCTGCAGATTTCAGACCGGTCAATCCTGACAAGTACATAGCCAATTCCTTAAAATATCTCTCTCTCTCCCTATTTTATTGGTTTTCTTTCTCCAGAGGACCCTGATTAATGCAGTGGCCAAGGTTATATTAACTGTGTTTTCACATTACATGCAACTCTCCCCTAGGATTTTGGTGAAAAAGGAATAAATTTCTTGTCCTTTAAGTCCCTGAAATTTTGGAGTCTGTTTATTACTGGTCTTACTCTGTGCTAATACATATATCTACTCTGTGCTAGATATTGTCCTGGGCACTGGGGATGACAGCGTTTACCTCCAAGTTTTGTTGTGCGAATTTAACGAAAACTTCTATGTGAGAGCCCTTAGCTTAGAGCTGGCACATGGTAGGCTCTGTGTGTCAATAAGCTACTTTTAGAAGTGTCCTTCTGTGTGCAAGCAGCCATAAGAAGCAGCCATATGGGGATGGCTGTGGGTGGAAAGGATGTGCCACTGGACTGATCGGGGCCACAGGCAGAGGGGGAGAACCCTGCGCATACAGCCTGCAAATGTGGTCAGGATACCCTTAGCAACTTGCTCTTGATTTGGTTTCCTCTCTAGCTTCTCGTCTATACCATCTCAACACTCACCTTCTTTCTGTATTAGTTATCTGCTGCTGTGTAACAAATGATCCCAAAACTTAGTGGCTAAAACAATAAATAGTTATTATAGCTCACAGACTCTCTGGATGAGGAGTTTGAGAGTGGCTTAGCTGGGGGGTTCTGACGTGGGGCCTTTCAGGGGGCTGCAGTGGAGGTCTGGTTGCAGCTGCAGTCATCTGAAGTATTAACTGAGGTCAGACGACCCACTTCCTAGGTGGCTCACTCACATCACTAGCAAGTGGGTGCTGTCACCTGTTGACTTGAAGCCCCCGTCCTTCTCCGCTTAGCCTTTCTCCTCTTTGAACATGCATCTTTTGGGAATGCCCTGAGTAGCCCCTTTCTCTGCTTGGGAAGCTCAATGTATCCTTTAAGACTCAGCTTGGTGATCACTGGGAGGAAGTCTACTGAACTTTTGGAAAAGTCAGCTGCCTATTGGGAGTAATTCCATTCACTGAGTTCCTAAATAGCTTGAATGCCAGCTTTCAGGTTGACTTAGGAAATGTCGGAGCCCTTGGTACACACTAATAACTTTCATTTTGGAGGACCCCACTGGTCTCATGGGTACGATTCACCAGCACGGCCCTAAGGCTAGCTGCAGGAACGTCATCTGCACCTGCAGTAGGTGGAGGCTCAGAAGAGACTAAGCTCTCTCCACAACCTCCCTTCCCTACTGAAATGGAGTTGACCCTTCCCAACTGGGTCCCCTGTGTCCTTGCAGGCCTCTGTCTTCACACCCAGAACAAGACTTCAGTGAACTTATTTCCTTGACCAGCTTTTTACTAGATGCCTTGCAAAGGCAGGGGATTGGGTCTTTCTCATCTCTTGGCACCTGGCACTTAGTAGCTGTCAGTAAATACCCATTTTCCTTCACCCCTACTGTCCCCACTCTGGTCCAAACCACCACTTTCTCCCGCCTGGCCACTGCAGTAGTGTCCTCACTCATTCCCCTGCTTCCACTATTGCCACACTTCAGCCTGTTCTTTGCATTGTAGGTGGAGTGCTCTTTCAGAAACATGGCTTAGATTATACTGATCCTCTTCCTAAAAATTTCCGAGTCTCTTGGAATCACATTCAGAATCCACCCTTCTCTGCACCTCTCCTACAGCTCTCTAGCCACACTGGCCTTTTGGACCCCAAACCTGTCAAGACCCTGCCCACTCCAGGGTTTTTGCACCTGCAGTTCCCACCCTTATAACTCTGGCTCCACACCTTCTTGTGGTTGGTGCCTTCTCTTCCTTGATGTTGGATCTCACATATCACCTCCTTAGAGAGGGCCCCATGAGCACCCAGCTTAAAACACCCCCAGCCTCAGGCACTTTCTGGCACACCACTCTTCCTGTTCTCTGCATAGAAACAAGTCATTTCATCACTACCTAGTTATTTATGTGTGGGATTGTTTCTTTATGGTCAATCTACCCTCAACTGAATGTCAGCTTGATTGGGAGGGACGTTGCCTTTTCTTCACTGCTTTATTCCCCAGTACCAGGCACAGTGCCAGGTATGTAACATCGACATAAATATTTACTGGATCAATGAACACAAAGAAAAAAGGGAGGCAGGAAGAGAAGAAAAGGAAGAAAGGAAGAAGATGGAGGGGAAGCCTAACAGATCAGGAAGGGGTAAATGGAGGGGGGGGAGAGGCGAGAAGACTCTGCCACAGTGGTTAAGAGCCAGGGTCATTGCCTCAGTCAACCCTGGTGGTGTGTCATCTCGAGCATGTGATCACTCACTTCTCTGTGCCTCAGCCCCTCCTTTATGAGATAGATTTTCCCTCACAGGACTGTTATGAAGATGAAACAACATAACATATATAAATACTATCCTGGTGCCTGGCACTAAAAAAGCACATGATTAATGGGGAAAGAGAAAGAGAGAGAGAGAACAGTGTCTTCCCTGGACACTTACTGGGGAATTCCCTCCCTCCCTCCCTCCCTCCCTCCCCGCCATTCAGGAAACTGGAGCCCTGGGGGAGCAACTGAAACCCAGGGTCGGCCCTAGTCATATGTCTTCATGTCCTGACACATGCTGGAGTCCAGTCTCCACCCTGTCCTCGTGGCTGTCCTGTTTATAGCCAGTAGACTGGAGTGGCTGAGCAGTCAGACTCTAGCTGGGGTTCCCTGGGAGATCTCATGTCCCCAGCACATTCCAGGTCTGCTCCCTTGGGAGGCAGTGCCAAGGAGGCATCTTCCCTGCCATGTCATTTCCATGAGGAACAATGGCTAAGGCAGGAAGGTCCAGGGATGGAGAGTGGGTTGGTGGGGTAGAATGGGAGGGGGGAAGGGGAGAGAGCCCTTGGTGTCTGCAACTGCAAAGCCTTTAATGCTGGAGACCTGGCCGGCTCACTTCCCCTGACTTGCAGCTGTCACTCACCCCCCCGACCCACAAAGCCCCTCTCAATGCCATAGTCGGAGGAGGAGGAATGCTCAGCTCAAGGATCCTAAGAGCCTACTCTTCTTAGGAGTCCTTTGTTTTTACTTCTGAGCTGAAGGTACTCTCTTCTACTCCTACTGTTTCCTGCATGTTATCCTGATAAGCAGTCACTGGAGATGGTGAGGTGGGTCTAGGGTGGAGGGTTGTAAGGTGCTGAGCACATCAACTCAGGAAAGCCTCTCTCCTCTCTCACTGGCTTTACCACCTTGAACAAAAAGGTGAGCCTCACTCTCATCTTGTACAAAATTAAACATCATAATAGAACTTAGCTCATAGATAAGGTTGTTGTATTAATGGAACAATCTACTTAATGGTGTCCAGTGCATGGTCAATAATTACCTTCTCATGGAGCAGTTCTTTAAATTCTGACCTCTCTCCACTGCAGTGGGACCTCCCATGTGCCAGGTTTCCCTCACTAAGACTCAAGACATTTCTGAGGCAGCAGCACCCTCTGCCAAAGCTGATCATGAGGATGAGCCGTGTTCTCTGGGAATCTCTCCTCTTGCTTTGGGATGAGAAGACTGAAGCTTTCTGTCCCTGTCTTTGTCTATCATTCACTCCCTTGGGTCTTCCATCAATATCATCCTTTAGCACCACCTTCCCTGATCACCTTATTTAAACTATAACATACTCTAGAGTTCCTCTTTTCCCATTTTTTTTTCCTCCACTGACTTACTACCACTCTACATATTCTTTATCTCACTTATTTGTTGGTTTATTGTTTGTCTTCCCCACTGTAATATTAACAGCACAAAGCCAGGGAGTTTTGCCCATTTTGTTCGTGTCTGTGTCCCCCAATGCCTAGAACAGTGTTTGGCACATAGCAGGTGCTCTATAAAAATTTGCTGAAGGAGTGAAATGAACTCTTGGACATCTGTTTTTGCCATGGGAAGGTCCATATAATTTTGTGATTGGTGGCTGCCTACAGGAAGCCACTTTCCCCCAACTCATTTAAGGTGCTTATAAAGTACCCTAGCAATACCCTTCTGAGTCTGAGAAGTGGGCACTCATGGGATATGCGTGTGGCTGGTCCTAGTCTGCTAAACTCTTCTGTGGTCTGATTGGTCCAGTGGTCTCATCTCTTGCAGTGTGGTCACACTGTGATTATTATCAGTTTTACGTGGAACGCAACCCGGTGGATTTAATTGGGGTAAGGTTAGTATCAATCAATCAGTGGATTTTGCAGATGTAATGTCCTAAGTCTTGTATATCAGGAATCATGTTTGCCCATGAGTATTAGAAACCACGCTAAGAGTGGCTTAAACTTAAGTTAGGGATTCATTTTTCTTTCATAATGCATGAAGTCTGCAGGTGGGTAATCTGGGACTGGTGTGGCAGCTCCACGGCATCTTCAGTGTCCCAGTCTCTTTTTAGCTTTCTGTTCCTCCTTTCTTTGCTCATAGCTTCTAGACTTAGCCTCATGGTTGTAAGATAACCACTGTACTTCCAGCTATCAAGTCAGCCTTCAAGTAGTAAGAGGTCTAAGGTTAAGCACAGCAGGCAAAAGGGTGCCCTAAGTTAGTCTCCTTTAAAAAAGATCTAGTCTGACAATCTTTGATTTTAATTGGGATATTTAGCCCATTTATATTTAGTGAAATTATGACTATATTAGGGTTCAAATCCACTATCTTATCATTTGTCTTATTCATTTTACATATTTTGTTTCTTATTTTCTTTCTTTCTTGCTTTCTTGTGGATTAAGTATTTTTATTATTCCAACCCATTTAGATTATTAGTTATAGTTTTCCTATTTTTTTTCCATGGTCTCTCTAGAGATTACAGTATGTAGCCTTGACTTATTAAAGTTTTAGCCTATAATCCCAGCATTTTGAGTGGCCACAGAGGGAGGATTGCTTGAGTCCAGGAGTTTGAGACCACCTTGGGCAATACAGGGAGACCTTGTCTCCTCAAAATATAAAAAAAAAAATGAGCTGCGTGTGGTGGTGCATGCCTGTAGTCCCAGTTACTCAGGAGGCTAATGCAAGAGGACTGCTTGAGCCTTGGATGTGGAGGCTGCAGTGAGCCGTGATTGCACCACTTCACTTCAGCCAGGGCAAGAGAGAGAGAGACCCTGTCTCAACAACAAAAAGTCTAATATAAATTAATGCTTTTGCCACTTCCAGGGCAATGTAAAGACTTGAAAACACTTTAACTCACTCCCCTCCCATCTTTTCTGTTCTTGTCATGTATTTTAATTCCATTTTTATTTTATTTTATTCTGAGACTGAGTTTTGCACTCTGTCACCCAGGCTGGAGTGCAGTGGTGTGATTTTGGCTCACTGCAATCTCTGCCTCCCAGGTTCGAGTGATTCTTCTGCCTCAGCCTCCTGAGTAGCTGAGATTACAAGTGCACCACCATGCTTGTCTAATTTTTGTATTTTTAGTAGAGACGTGGTTTTGCCATGTTGACCAGGCTGGCCTTGAACTCTTGACCTCAAGTTATCCACCAGCCTTGGCCTCCCAAAGTGCTGGGATAACAGGTGTGAGCCACAGCACCTGGCCTAGTTCTATGTATATTTAAAATCTCACAAAATATTCTTACCATTCTTTTACATATTTTACTGAGCAAATCATTTGGATTCACTCATCTATTGACCCTTTGTATTGCTTTCTATTCCTTCCTACATCTCCGTGTTTGCATTTGGGGTCATTTCCCTTTTGCTCTGTGAGTGTTTCCTGTATCTAAACGGTAACAAAAGCTCCCCATTTTTGTTGGCTGGAAACGGTCTTTAGTGCAACCTTCTCCGCTGTTTGCAAAGAAGCAGAGTACCATGGGTTCCAAGGTAGGACACTGTGAAGAGCTGGAGGACGTGAGCTGGATGGAAAGTTCACATCCCTTTTTCCTTGGCATGAGAGGCATCAAGTCAAGCCAGTGTTCGGCAGAAGTCACAGGCAGCTATTTGATTCTGACTTGGCCCAGAGTCAGATCTGGCTCTGGTCCAGTTTCCGAAGGGGAGCTGCTCTTGGCTATTCCTCTCACAAATCAGATTTTCCCCTCGGCAGTTGTGGTGTCAGAATCTCAATGTCCAGTCTCACTCTGAGCACGGTGGTGTGGAGAAGGAGGATCAGTGGGCCAACCCAAACTCTCTCTTCTCACTCACACAATAGAATAACTTTCTTAGGCTTACATTTTGCAAAGGGCAACTTATTTGGAAACTGTTCTCCCTTTGAATTCCTCAGATAAGCCTCAGGCCTGTGTGGATAGAAGTGAGTGGTCATCAGTGTCCCTGGCTCTGAACACCTCTGGTCAGCCAGAGTGGCCTGGGCCATTCAAGCCTTCTCCAGCTGGTACTCCTCTAGCTTGTGGCCCCCAGCTGCCCAATCCCTACATTCTCTACCCCAACTCGAGCAGGAAAACCACACCACGGTAAATGGTAGGACAAGAAGCATTAGACTGCTTCTTTTCCCACCTCAAAATCACAGAGGTCCCGCCTGCCAAGGTGTGTAACTGCCTATACTGAGGATGCACAAAAGAAAGAAAACAAAGGCGCAGCTTATCTCTCTTCTGGCCTCTGACTCTCTCTGTGGGCAGAAGGGAAGATGGAATGTGGTTTTGGTGAGCTGCTAGAATTTAGCTATTTTTTCTACAGGCTAAACAGAAGCCAAGAGCCTTTCCTTCTCTAAATTTTGTTTTGCTAAGTAAAACAAAAACTCATTCTGGACAAAAACTCACTCTGGACAAAAACTCATTCCTTCAGTCTGTAACCCTCTTTCCCTAGATAGCTCGTGGCTCACTCCTTCGCTTCCAGGTCTCTGCTCAGCGCTACCTTCTCAGAGAGGTCTTTCCTCTTCGTCCTGTTTAAAGCTATAACCACTATCACCCGCACCTCACCACTTACCCTTAAACCCTGGCAATTCCCCAGGTCCCTTCACTGCTTTATTTTTCAATGTCACTATCTTACTTCATTTGTGCTGCTATAACAGAATACCTTAGACTAGGTAATTTATAAAGAACAGAAATTTACTGTCTCACAGTTCTGGTGTCTGGGATGTCGAAGATCAAGGCTCTGGCTTCTGGTGTGGGCCTTCTTACTGTGTCTGCATATGGTGGAAGGCAGAGGGCAAGACAGAGTGAATCCACGTCTGCTTTTTTTTTTTTTTTTTTTTGAGACGGAGTCTCACTCTGTTGCCCAGGCTGGAGTATAGTGACCCGATCTCAGCTCACTGCAACCTATATCTCCTGGGTTCAAGCAACTCTCCTGCCTCAGCCTCTCAAGTAGCTGGGACTACAGGCATGTGCCACCACGCCTGGCTAATTTTTTGTATTTTTAGTAGAGATGGGGTTTCACCATGTTAGCCAGGATGGTCTCAATCTCCTGACTTCCTGATCTGCTCACCTCAGCCTCCCAAAGTACTGGGATTACAGGCGTGAGCCACCGCTCCTGGCCTGCAAACCTTTAAAAAAAAAAAACCCAGCAACATGAATTCATTCATGACGGTGGAGCCCTCATGACCTACACACCTCCCATTAGATCCCACCTCCCAATACTGTTGTATTGGAGACTAAGTTTCTAATACATGAATGCTGGGGGACACTAAAGTGGTCAATGTGCTTTATTTATCATCTGCCATCCCTCATTAGACATCAGCTACATGAGCACAAGGATCCTGTGTATTTTGTCCTCTGCTCTGTCCCCAGAGCCAAGAATAGTGCCTGGCACATAGTTGGAATATGAGTTATTTATTGCTTCATAACAAATTTGCCCAAACCTGAGTGGCTTAAAACAACGTTTACTATCTTTCAGTTACCCTGGATCTGAAATCTGGATGCCACTTAACTAGGTCCTGCGGCTGAGCGTCCCTCACAAGGTTACCAGCAGAGCATCGGCTGCAGTCACAGTCCTCATCTGGAGACTCAAATGGGGGAGGATCTGCTTCCGAGCTCACATGGTTGTTGACAGGATTCAGTTTGTTGTGGGCTGTGGGAGGGCCTCAAGTCCTCACTGAATGGCCAGAGGCCACCCTCCTTTTCTTTTCTTTCTTTCCTTTTTTTTTTTTTGAGATGGATTTTTACTCTGTCACGCAGACTGGAGTGCAGTGGTGTGATCTTGGCTCACTGCCACCTCCGTGTCCCAGGTTCAATCGAGTCTCATGCCTCAGCCTCCTGAGTAGCTGGGATTACAGGCGTGTGCCACCACACTCAGCTAATTTTTGTATTTTTTTCGTAGAGACAGGTTTCATCCTGTTAGCCCGGCTGCTCTTGAACTCCTGGCCTCAAGTTACCCGCCACGGCCTCCCGAAGTGCCAGGATTACAGGTGTGAGCCATCATGCCCAGCCCACCCTTAGTTTCTTGACACATAAGCTTCTCCATAGGGCAACTCACAACATGGCAGCTGCCTTCATCAGAAAGAGGAAACATGTGGATAGATGGAGAGGAAGAATAGAGAAAGGCAGGGGTTACTGCTGTTGAGCAATGGGTTCTTCTGTACACTGGAAAGCCAGAGGACTTGGACATCAGGGAATTTGCCTTTTCCACTTGTCACATGCTTCATTTTCTAGATTAGTTAACTTCCACTCTGACTCCATCCTCCTTTTGCCCACAAATGCATGTGTGCCCATGACATACAAATGGGAGGACAATTCATTCCTCAGAGAGGTGAAGAAACTGGCAAGCTTAAATACTGGTCTCAGAGGTTTGTGAATTGCTTTCAGAGGAAAGGCTGGGGAAACTTTTTTAATTTTGGGAAAAGCACATTTTTTCCCACTTGCACAACTCAAATAAGGCTGAACACTCCCATGTTGGAATTTTCCAAACCTTTTCCATTTCTCAGACGGAGAGGAGAACATTTAGACAAAGCAAAGCCTTGTTTTTAAGGGAGAAATGAACTATATCTGTGGTGCACCTTTTGTATGCTCATGTGAATTTATATTTCAGGGACACAGAAGAGATAAAAACACAGGAGGCACAACCAGGACGCCTGGAGGGACCAGTCAACCGTCAGGAGACCACTGCCTCGATGATGGGGCTCCAACATACTGTGCTATCAGAGATCAGGGAGAGAGGTCCACAGGGCTGATGTGGGCAGGGAGGGATTCTGGAAAGGGATCAGTTAGAGTTTCACCTTTGAGTATGAAGTGTTTGAGTAGGAGGAGGGCATGGTAGGTGAGGAGCACGGAGAAGAGGCAGGGGCCTGGGAATTTTTGAAGCATGATCATGCGTGGAGAAACAGACCTGAATACACAGAAGGTAGAATAATGACAGACTTCAGGTAGGACCTTTCTAAGGTTAGGAGGTAGGATTAGCGGGACCGGTTTTTGGAAGGGAGATGAGGAAAGTACTGAATTCTGGGGGTGTTAGCTCATCCCTGGGCTCTTGGATACAGCTGCCAGGGGAACAACAAAGTGTACCCCTGATTCTTTGCTGTTGGCTACACGATCAGGGGGAAAACCAAGAGCAGGGTCACACTAGAACTTCTGTGCACCTTCCTTCCCTGTCCCTCCTGGCTCTGTCCACACCCCGTCCTGTCTCTTTGTCTCCTGTCCCAACTCTATTTTTCTCCACCACACTTCACGACACCTACACACTGTATATTCACTTATATGTCTTGCATATGGTCTGTTATCCCCCACTGGAATGTAAGCTCCTGGGGAGCCAGGATTTCCAGAGACTACAGGAGTGCCTGGCACAATAAATATCTGTTGAATGGAACAAGGAGTAGATAATATGATCCAGGCCTGGTTACAAAGTGACAAGCTCTACTGACAGAGTTTAAACTGGTTAGGAGAACCAGCAGTTGATTTGCTGCCTTGCCCACAGCCAGGGCAGCTGTGTGGGGTATGAGTGTGTCTTTACCTGCCAAAAAGAGCTTGCTCTTGTGGGGGAACACCCTACCTCAGCCTGGGCACCAGGGAAAGCTGCAGGTGACACTGGCCTCCCTCAGGGGTACATCTGTGCTCCTGCTCTGACTCCCACCCAACAGTGTAACTTCCCACGTCTCTGATTTTGGGGCTTCTGCTGCCCTGCACCCCTGTGCAGCCTGAGCCTCACCTCCCTGGATGCCTATGGGTGCCCCCCCTGTTCCCTGCTGCCCTCCTGCTAGCCTCAATGGGCACCATGGACTGCTTCTGTGTAAGACCCTGGCTGGAAAGGGTGGGCAGAACTGGGGTTTGCTCTTCCCAACACCCACCCAGCCCCAACAAGCACCAAGAAAAAAGCTGGCAGGGATGTTTGCATGGCTCCATGACTCCATAAAGTATCCTTCATTTTTCTCACAAAATGAGCCTCTTATTTTCCTCTTATATTTTCATATGGTACCCAGAAGCCCCTGGATTTCCTGGAATTTATGTAAAGAATTTCAGCTATTCCACCCATAATTTTCACACACAGCTCCTGCCAACAGACTTTGGCCATCTGGGGGCAGCCCATGGCCATGGCCTGAGCTTGTGCTCTTGAGGTCTGGAAATGGTAAGGACCCTGGCTTCCCTGCTCACCCCTTATGTGCTCTTGGGTATTTTTTAAAAAACAATCTAGGCCAGGCGCGATGGCTCACGCCTGTAATCACAGCATTTTGGGAGGCCCAGGCGGGTGGATCAGTTGAAGTCAGGAGTTTGAGACCAGCCTGGCCGACGTGGCAAAACCCCGTCTGTAGAGATTAGCCCGGCATGGTGGTGCACACCTGTAATCCCAGCTACTCTAGAGGCCAAGGCAGGAGAATCACTTGAACCTGGGAGGCGGAGGTTGCAGTGAGTCGAGATTGCGCCATTGCACTCCCTCCTGGATGACAAAGCACAACTCCATCTCAGGAAAAAAAAACAGTCTTATTTACTGTTATTGACATATAATAAACTACATATAACAATTTGTTAAGTTTTCACCTAATGTGTACACCTATGAGACCACCATCATCAAGATAGTGAGCGTATCCATCACCCCGTTTTCTTGTGCTCCATTTCAGTCTTTTCCTTCCACCCCCTCTCCCCCAACCCCATCCCAGGTAATCACTGATCTGCTTTCTGTTCTTATAGATTAGTTTACCTTGTTTAAAAGTTTATAGAAGTGGAATCATTCAGTAGGCTCTCTTTTTTTGTCTGTTTTTTTTTCCACTTAGCGTAATTCCCTTGACGAGTCATTCATGTCATGTGTATCAATAGTTCATTTCTTTCTACTGCTAGGTAGTTTGGCATTGTGTGGATGAAGCACAATTTGTTTACCCATTTGTCTTTTAATGGACATTTGACTTTTTTCCAGAATCATTACTATTGCAAATAAAGCTCCTAGGAACATTCATGTTCAATTATTTGTATGGACATATGCTTCCTTTTTTCTTGAATAGCTCACCGAGGAAAGAAATAGCTGGTTAATATGGTAGGCATATGGCAACATTTAAAGAAACTGTCAAACTGCTTTCCAAACTGGTATTACTATTTTACATTCTCACCCACGACATATGAGGGTATCACTGCCTCTGCCTACTCACCAACTTGGTACAGTAAGTCTTATTTTCAGCCATTTTAAATGCTGTGTGTAGTGTCTCATTGTGGTTTCAATTTGAATTTCCCTAGTGGCTCATGCTGTTGGGCATCTTTTCATGTGCCTATTTGCCAACCTTACACCTTCTTGGCAAAGTATCTGTTCAAATATTTTGTCCCTGACCCTCTTTAAAATTGGGTTCTTTGTTTTCTTATTGCTGATTTTAAGAGGTCTTTCTGTATTCTGGACACAAGTCCTTTATCAGACATATACTTTGTAAATGTATTCTTTCAGTCTGCAGCTTGTCTTTTTATACCCTTAATAGTGTATTTTGAAGAGCAAAAGTTTTAAATTTTGATGAAGTCCAATTAATCCACTTATTCTTTTATGTACTATGCTTTTGGTGTTGTATCTAAGAAACCAATCACCAGCACAAGGTCATGAATATTTACTCCTATGTTTTCTTCCAAGAGTTGTATAGCTTTAGCTCTTACATTAACATCTATGATCCAGTTTGAGTTAATTTTTATTAATGGCAAAAAGAATGACTCCAAGTTCCTTTATCTTTTTTTTTTTTTTTTTTTTTTTCTGAGACTGAGTCTTGCTCTGTCACCCAGGCTAGAGTGCAGTGGCGTAATCTCGGCTCACTGCAACCTTCACCTCCTGGGTTCAAGTGATTCTCCTGCTTCAGCCTCTCAAGTAGCTGGGATTACAGGTGCCCGCCACTACATCTGGCTAATTTTTGTATTTTTAGTAGAGATGGGGTTTTGACATGTTGGCCAGGTTGGTCTCAAACTCCTGATCTCAGGTGAGGCCTGCTTTGGCCTCCCAAAGTGCTGGGATTACCGGTGTGAGCCACCAGCCCAAGCGACCAGCCCAAGTTTTTTTTCTTCCTCCTCCTTCTCCTCCTCTTCTTCTTTGTTGTCATCTCTGTTTTGCATATGCTTTTCCAATTATTCCAGTACTATTTGTCAAAAAGGTTGTCCTTTCTCTACTGCATTACTTTCAAGGCTTTGTCAAAAATCAGTTGTTCAGGTCCAAACAATTAGGCAAGACAAATAAATACAAGGCATCCAGATTGGAAAGGAAGAAGTCAAATTAGCTTTGTATGCAGACAATGTGAGTTTATATTTAGAAAAACACAAGACTCCACCAAAAAACTGATAAAAGAACTCAGCAAAATTGCAGGATACAAAATCAACATACAAAAATTAATAGCATTTATATACGCTGACAACAAACAATCTGAAAAAGACATCAAGACAGTAATCTTATTTACAATAGCTACAAAAAGAATACCTAGGAATCAACTTAACCAAAGATATGAAAGAACTAGCTATTTAGAGAAAACTATAAAACACTGATGAAATAAATTGAAGAAGACATTAAAAATGAAAAAGTATTCCACACTCATGGATTGGGAGAATTAATATTGTTAAAATAACAATACCACACAAAGCAATTTACAGATTCAATGCAATCCCTATTAAAATACCAATGTCATTCTTCACAAAAACAGAAATAACAATCCTAAAATTTACATGAAACCACAAAAGGCCTTGAATAGTCAAAGCAATCCTGAGCAAATAGAACAAAGGTGAGAAATCAAACTACCTGACTTCAAAATACGCTACGAAGCTATAGTAACCATGTCAGTATGGTACTGGAATAAAAGCAGACGCATACAGAAATGGAACAGAGTAGGGAATCCAGATATAAACCCATGCATTTACAGTCAACTCATTTTTGACAAAGGCACCAAGAGCATACAAAGGAGAAAGGACAGTCTTTTCAATAAATGGTGCTGGGCAAACTGGATAACTATATGCAGAAGAATGAAAGTAGACCCCTAACTCTCACAACATGCAAAAATCATATCAAAATGGATTAAAGACTTAAATCTAAGACCCAAAAGTCTGAAACTACTAGAACAAAACATTGGGGACAAGCTCCATGACATTGGTCTGGGCAGATATTTTTTGTGTAAGACCTCAAAAGCATAAGCAACAAAAGCAAAAATAGGCAAATACAATGACATCAAGCTAAAAAACTTTTGCATAGAAAAGGAAACAATCAACAAAGTGAAGAGATAACCCAAAGAAGGGTAGAAGATATTTGCAAACTATCTACCTGACAAGGGATTACTAACCAGCATATATAAGGCGCTCAAATCTCTCAGTAGTAAAATAACCACAAATAATCTGAATAAAAAATTGGTGACATCTGAATAGATATTTCCCAAAAGAAGACATACAATGGCCGACAAGTATATTAAAAAATGCACAACATCACTAATCATCAGAGAAATGCAAACCAAAACCATAATAAAATATTATTTCATCCCAGTTAGAATGGCTTTTATCAAAAAGACAGGGAATAACAGATTCTGGCCAGGATGTGGAGAAAGGGTGAACCCTCGTACACTATTGGTGGGAATGTAAATTAGTATAGCCACTATGAAGTACGTGGGAATGTAAATTAGTATAGCCACTATGAAGTACAGTATGGAGGTTTCTCAAATAAATAAAAATAGACTGCAATGTGACTCAGCAATTCCACTATTGGGTATATATCCAAAAGACGGAAAATCACTATATATTGAATATATATATTCCATTGATACATTTGTTTATCTTTGTACCAATGCCATGCTGTTTTGATTATGATAGCCTTATAATAATTTTGAAATCAGATGTTAGTCCTCTAACTTTTAACCTCTTCTTCAGGGTTGTTTTGGGTATTCTAGGTCTTTCTTATTTCCATGTGAATTTTAGGATCAACTTGTCAATTTATTTTTTAAAAAATCCTGCTGGGCTTTTAGGTGGGATTGCTTTGATTTCATAGCTCTTAGTTATTTTACTTTGCTGCTTTCCCAGGCCTCAGTTACCTCCATTGAAAGGCAACTGGGAAGTTCAAATGGGCTGATACTGTAAAACTTCTGACATAGTGCTGGAGCACAGTAAATGTTGAAAATGTTGGTTCTTTTATACCTTGTAAAAAGGCAAAACCTTGCATTTTAAACCCAACCTTCCCTATAAATTTCCCTCTGACACTTTTGGAAATCTACCACAACGTCCTGGTCAGCAGTGAATAGGACCTTTATCCTCTTCTCTCTTTTAAGTAGTCTCAAAAGTAAAGGTTTCAGCATCTGTTTTCAGTATCAATCATTATAGTAAAATGTGGGCATAAATTCCAGTCATTATACTACTGGGCTTTCAGAAGTCACAATCTCCAGATGGAATTCTTCCTCTCTAGGTTTGATTCTTTCCAGAGTTATCTGAAATCCAATCTATTAGTTAGCAATGTTTTCACTTGCAAGTGACAGAAAATTTGGCTAATGGTAGCTTAGACAAATAGGGACTTATGTCATTCATGCAACAAAAAGATTGGATGTGGTTTCTGGTGTTGGCTTAGGTGGTTAGCAATGTGACTAGAATAGCAAAGAGCTCTTTTTCTGATTTGCAATATTTAGTCTGATGACTTTCACCATGGAGCCTGTTTTCTCATGGTTAGAAGATGGCTGCCAGGGCTCTAGACAACACAACACTTTAAGTTAGGAAGAAAGATGTGGGAGAAACAGAACCCTTCTTGGAACACCTTGTTCCTCAACAGACTCCACCTCTTTCACATTGTCCAGAACAGGCTCACATGGTCACTCCTAGCTGCAAGGGAGTCTGGGAATGCAGGAAACAGGATTATTGTGATCCATCACTCAGGAATAGACACATTCTCACCCTACACAAAGCCAGGACTCTATTAACAAAGAAGATGTGAATTAGGTAGTTAATAAACACTGTATTTTACATTTAGTATTTATGGCTGAAAATGGAGATAATAATGAGATTATTGTGGGGATTAAATGAGGTGATGTATAGAAGGTGCTTAACACTATGCCTGGCCCATGTTAAGTAATGAATAAATGGAAAATATAAGTTTTATTACAAATACATTCCTTGACAATGCACAAGGAATTTCTTCACTGTCCAAAGAGCCCATTTGGTCCTCAGTAAAATTAGCTCCTCACTGTGTGTGTGAAATCTTTCCAATGCCCTCCTCCATCCATGACCATAAGGCATTGCTCCAGCAGATGTGAGAGAGCACTCACTGCGCTCTAGAGGGTGGTGCTGTGGTAGACAACAGGGCCGACAAGGCTTCTGCCCTCATGGGCAACAGGTAATAAACACACAAGCACACAGATAAACAGGGGTGAATATAGTTAGTGATGAGGCTATGCAGGAAGTACATTGGGTGAGCAGCTGTAGCCCCTGGAAGAAGCCTCTTTGACCACAAAGCCTAAGAAGGCCTCTCTGAGGACACACTGAACTGAACCTTGAAGGATAAGCAGGCGTCTCCAAGGGAAGCCAAGAAAACAGCAACAGCAAAGACCTAGAGCTGTCATGAGGGTGAGTGTTCACGAAGAGGCTGGAAGGGGTGAGATTGCCCAGAGCCTAACAAGAGTGGAGGAAGAGAAAGTATGAAATGTTGCAGGAAAGGACTAGGAGATGCAGTTTCGGAGGCCATGTGGTATGGTTTGGCTGTGTCCTCACCCAAGTCTCATCTTGAATTGTAGCTCCCATAATTTCCATGTGTTGTGGAAGGGACCCAGTGGTAGATAACTGAATCACGGGGGCGAGTCTTTCCTGTGCTAGTCTCATGATAGTGAATAAGTCTCATGAGATCTGATGGTTTAATAAAGGGGAGTTTCCCTACACAAGCTCTCTTCTCTTGTCTGCCACCATGTGAGATGTGTCTTTTCCCGTGTGTCTTTTGCCATGGTTGTGAGGCCTCCCCCAGCCACATGGAACTGTGAGTCCATTAAACCTTTTTATCTTATAAATTGCTGAGTCTTGGGTATGTCTTTATTAGCAGTGTGAAAATGAAATAATATAGCATGGTAAGGAGTTTAGATTGTGTTTCAAGTGTAATGTGGAGCCATCAATTAATTTTTAGCATAGGACAGATAGGAGCTGATTTAAATTTTCAGATGGTCATTTTGATTGCTAATTCACCCGTTCAACCACGGTTTAATGGGTTCCAGGCAATGGGCAACAGGAAGAGAAATAAGATAGTGAACAAAACGGAAAAATCCCTGCCTTTATCGGTGATCAATCACCCCGGTTTTCCAGGGATTTCCTGGGAAATTTCAGTGCCAAAAATAGGGACAGGCCTGGGCAAACTGGGATGGTCACCCAACACGGATAGTATACATTATCTATACTAGACACAGAAAATAAACAAAATAAACAAGTAAATTGTATCATATATTTGACAGTGATAAGTATAGGTTAGGGGATGATGTTTTAGATAAGGTGACTAGGGGACGTTTTCCTCAGAAAGAGGACTAGCAGTACAGATATTTGGGAGAAGAGCATTTCAGGGAGAGGGAACAGTCAACGCAAAGGCTCTGGGGCCGGTTCGTGCCTGCTGGTGTTTGCAGAGCCATAAGGAGGGCAGTGTGGCTGCAGCAGACCATGTGAGGGCCAGAGTATCAGAGAGGGAAGTTAGAGAGGTAGGGGACTACAGGCAGGTTATGTAGGGCCTTGCAGAGCATCATAAGGACTTCAGTTTTTCTCTGAGATGGCAGCCATCAGAGGTTTGGAGCAGAAGAATGACAGGGCTTGACCTTTTACTCATGAGTATTGCTCTGGCTATGTCGAGAAAAGCCTGAAGGAAGCAAGTGCAGAAGTGGGAGTAGTCACAAAGCTACGGCAACCACCCATAGGTGGGAGAGGTGCTGGGGACTTGACAAGAGAGAGGCACATTCTGGAGGCAGCATCATCTGGGTGGGTTGAACGTGGTGTGGGTGGTGAGGTAGATGGTGGGTGAAAGGTGATCCTTTGCCTCTGGTTTGAGCGAGGGGGTAGAAGGAGGGGCCGCTGATGAGATCAGGTTTGGAGTAGGGGCAAGGAACCAAGACTTCTATTTGAAGAAGTGTGTGAGATGTGCAGATGGAGATACTGGAGGAAGAGAGGGCTGCGAGAACTCGGGGCTGCTTGGAACTTAGGGGACAGCTATGGACTGGAATGTAAGTTAGGGAATCCTTAGCAAATGCATCGTATTTAAAGCTGTGGGGGATGGGGAATGTAGAGAGAGAGAGACTGAAATATTGCTCCCAATTCTTTGCTTCCTGATAATACATACCTTTGCCACTATTTCATGGTGGGTGGAGTGAACATTACCCTCTTTGACTTTGGATTGGGCCACGTGACTTATTCGGCCAATAGGATGTTAGCAGATATGATGCTTGTGTAGTTTGGTTTGGCAGTTCATGCCTCTGGCGTTGTCAGAACACACCTTAGGGAGCTCAGCACAGCTCATGAATAAGACACATTAACAGAATTGTCCCAGCCACTCCACAAATCTACAGTCTCAGGCAGAGCTGCAGCAGGCCTGCACACGCCGAGCAAGAAAGAAATGCTTACAGTTGCATATACTTTGTGATTGGTTGCTGTGCAGCACAACGTGACCGACATACCTCCCTTTGCCATTTTTTTCCCCTTAACTCCAGCTCTCCTCTGCATTGTAACAGCCTATTACCTGCCACCTGACAAATCTTTCCTTTTCTTATTCAAGCTCTTCAAATTCTATCCCTCAACCCTTGCTAGACAAGGTGAGGGGGATGAGAATAGTGCTTTGTGTCAAATAGTGACAACAGGGGTGCCCAGCACTTCAGCGGGCCTGGAACACTTTTCTCGTTCAGTCCTAATAAGCTAATGCTATAGGTAGTCTTACACTGGTTTTACTGAGAAGGCAGCAAAGGTTCAAAGAGAAAGAGAGTCTTGCACCAGGTCCCACAGCTGGCAGGAGATGGAAACCTAGGCCTTCTTGGGGCCAAACAGGAAGAGAAAAGCAAACATTGCTATCTGGGAACAGGGTGGAAGGGAGACTTGTTTTTCACTGAATAGTCATTTGTTCCTTTTGAATTTGGTACCAGGTGTATGTGTTACACTTACACACACACACTCACACACACACACACACACAGGGGAGAGAGAGAGAGAGAGAGAGAGAGAAGGCATAATATGTGATATTTATAAATACAGAGAAAGAATCCATCTGTGAACTGAAAGGGGATGGGGAAAGGGAAGCAGAGAAGCCCATTTCCCCCCCATTTTTCTAGTTCTGTCCAAGAGTGGAGATCTGAGGTACAATATACCACCCACATTTCCAGTTCTGATTTCCAGTTGTGATTTTTGTCCTCACCAGGCCTCCCTTTGGATAGAGAATTATGGGCTGGAAGCACCAAGAGTTCTAAGGAAGAGAGCCCAGTCTGCATGGAACTCTGCCTGGCCTTATGTGAGTATGTTTCTTGGGATCTGGAGCCTCTGGGGTGCTGGCACTCCCGTTTCTTGGTGGCAGGGTAAAGAGACTGAGCAGGAGTGGGGGCTACTGCCCCAGGTAACCCCACTGAGGTGTCCATCTAGAGAAGCTTTACCTGAGAGACCAGCCCCAAATCTCCCACCTTGAGCCCTGACACTTCTCTTTGCATGGAAATGGCTGTTAGTAATAGCTCAAATTGAGTGTGGGTCCCTTTTGTTTTAAATCCACAGAGACACAAAGTTCACAGCTGTCCATAGCTCCTCCCATCTTTTGGCCTTGGCTTTCCCTTCTATGAAAAGACGCGGTGTGCTTGTTGTGTGTGTGTTTGGGCGGGGGGTGACGGTGGAAGGAGGGAAAGATTCTCAAACTGGGGCTGGAGAGATGCCTAGGAAAGAGGGTGGATTCTAACCAGTGCGGGGACAAGGTTGTAGTTTGAAAGGCAAACTCCACGATGATCATAGCTTTGTTTTATTTTCTTTTTGGTCGGGATATGTTAAAACATTTCAAACTTTCCACTGACTTGAAAGGAGGGTGTGTGATATTCAACAACTATCGGTACAGACTTCTGGGGGCAGCAGGCTGGCTGGTGGGACTTGAAAGGGCTGCATTTGCCACTGCAGAAAGAGAAACTCTTCTTTCAACCCAGCATCCCAAGAGGCCCGGACAATTGGTATAAATTCTGAGGATCGGACGTGCAGGCAGACAAAACCAACATCTGCATTTGAAATGGGCTCCCGGGGCTCTTCAGGGAGGCTAGCGGTCGCTGCTGGGCTCCCCTAGGCCAGATTACATCCCAGAACGCCCAGGCAGGACGCTCCCACTCACATTGTGAACGCTGGGACTCTGCGTCCAGAAGGGGCCCCCAAACCCTGCGATAAAAGCTAGAGGGCGGGGGAGCAAGCGGATGCCCCTAGACTTGGCTATTTTATTTAAGGTCACCTCCAAACGGGACTGGAATAAACCCTCCTTGTTTGCCTCTCGCCCGGCCTAAACCCCGGGTCCCCTTGGGTGTCGTCCAGGACGCCAGGCGCGGCTGCTTACAATGGCTCTCAGACGACAGATGGCGGGCGGGAAGGGAGGGGCGCGGGGCAGGTGCGCGGGGGAGACGCGCGGCGGCAGCGCCCGACGCCAGGCTGCAGCGTGAATAGATTTGCAGCCCCCCGGCTGCAGGCGGCGGCCGCCGAGCCCCGCGAACAATAAGTGAATTCTCCCAAGCGACTGAAACCCCCCCGGGCTGGGCCACGCGCCAGCCGGGGAGAGCGGACCTTTGTGCTGCGCGGGCTGGAGCTGGCGCATTGCTGTGTGCACGGAGTCCCCAAAGGCCCTGGGCCCATGTGCGGGGCCAAAGCCGCGTGTGCGCTCGGGTACACAGCAGACTTTAGAATTAGAAGTGGCGTCTGGTGTTGAGTGATGAGCTCAGTATCATGAGCCACGCGGGTTTGGGAGACCCATGCGGGGGCAGGCACTGAGAGTCCTGACCCGAATTTGGGAGCGAGAGCTGCAGCCCGGCCATGCCCTGCAACTCGGCAGGAGAGGTGGGGTGGGGGGTAGTCGGTGGGCTGGCTCCCCTGAGCCGCTGTGGAGAGGGCTCACCTTCCCCACCTCCCTCTGGCTGTCAGGCTTTTGCAACTACTGTGATGGGCTCTATCCCCCTCCCCTGTGCTTTATGTTTCATTTTAAACGAAATGAACCAGAACTGGTAAGGCAGGTGGCCTGAAAGCAAGCCCTTTCTGACCATCCCTCGGTCCTGAAGTTTTCCTGAGGACAGGGAGGCATTCTTGTGAGTCCTCAGCTAAGTGTAGTGTTGGGCCCTTAGGAAAATCATCTGCATCCTCTGGAGACACTGAGCAATTGGACGAGTCCACTGCAGATGGAAGTAAGACCTCTGGGCACTAAGTGCCAGACTGCGTGTTGCTGAAGATCCAATGGCAGCCCGAGTGACCAAGGTTGTAAATGTTCGAGGTCTGTGTGTGTCTGTGGCTTTAAGAAGAATATGTGTGCTAGCCAGGCCTTTAAGAAGTGCCACAGCGACCTACCTCCCCCTCACCCATGCATTGTGTTGACAAGTAATAAATACTACACAACAAAAGAAACAAACATGCGGGACCCTTATCTGGGGAGAAATTCCCTCTGTAGTAAAGGTAGGTTGGGCTTCAGGTCTTCACTCACACAATGCCTCTTTGGAGGGGTTGCACCATGAGAGGAATCCCCATTGTGGCTGCAATTCCTGTCCTGCCTTTCTCTAATAGCCCCCTTGCTTTGTGACCTTGCTGCAATCGTTGGACTGTTTCCAAAACATTGCACAGTAATTCCTGCCTCCTTGCTTTCTTTAATTATCTGTCTCTATTCTGAGGTCTCTTCATGCCTATGCTATACATCTGATATATATGTATGGCTTGTATAACCATGAAGAAGTTATTAAAATCAGTCATTTAACTAGTTTAATCATGATTATCATCCCTCCTTTTTTCTTTAAAGTGATGTGTCACTCTGTTAGGAGAAGATTCTGGTAACTCTACTGTGAAGAGTAATAGAGCACCAGAGTTGGAAGGGAAATCTGACATTTTTCTGATGCAGGGCTCTTAGGCTTTGTCATTCAAACATCGCCTTTGTGATTTCTGTAATATCAGGTACCACCCATAATATTATTAATATTTTTCTGTATATCCAATTTTATCCTTAAATTTCATTTTTAAAGAGTCACTTTAGAGGTGATTCTGGGGACACGGTAACTGGAATATGTTTTCTTTCTCTCCACTTCCAAATGGCCCCCAAGTGCAGTGCTGAGTGCTGCCTAGTGCTCCTGTGTGCAAGAGGCTGTGATGTGCCACATGGAGAAAATACACAAGCTTGGTTCGGGCCGGTGTTATAGTGTTGTTGGCTGTGAGTTCAGTGTTAATAAGTTCAATGATAAATATTCAATAAGGAGTCTTTAGGCAGAAACACACCCACAACAAAGTTATGCATTAATTGGTTGATGAAATGTAACCCAGAGAGTCGCAGAAACCTAACCCTGTATTTCCCCTAGGAGCAATGGTTCAGTATTCACCAATTTAGCATTTTCAGTGACTCTGTAGAACAAAACTACTGTGAATAATGACAATGGGCTGTCTTAATACACATAAAATAGGATGGAAGAAAGATTACTAATTAACAACTTCCTTAAATGTGGCTGAACTAAACACTCCAGTTTTTTTAAGGTCATATAATGTTTACAAGAAATACCTAACACAATGTGATGATAAAATGGTGAAAAATAAGGGTTTCCATAAAGAGGTATCAAAAAAGACAAAAGAATGTAACAGACAATTAATTGGCAATATTAATCAGACAAGTTGGAATTTAAGGCTAAAAGCATGAAAAGATTAAGGAGGGAAATCGTGACATGAATAGAGAATAAACATAAACTGTGTGCAGCAAACAGCATAGTAGGCAGCTAAACAGATAAAAGTGATAAGACTACTAAATGTCATAAAAACACAGATATATATAGAGAGAATTTTAATACAATTCACAGAACTAAACAGATCAGTTTCAAAAATTGACTAGGCATTGTCAAAAAAATTATCCGAAACTTGAAAATAAGGCAGACATTTGGGTATCATGTCTTTTCAAAGTCATATGGGGCACCGAGTCATCCAAAGCGTATGTGATATAGGGTGAATGCACTTTCGTCAAGCCATTCTTTATTATTGATTAAAGGTCTTACACATAGAATGCTTACCTTTTACCTTGTATATTTTTGTCTAGTAAATATGCAAATAATCTCTGACTTATAGAAAAGATAACATTAAAGATAAAGATTTATTGCCTTATAGAACATTAAGCAGTTTAGTATCTAATCTGACAATCTTACTCTAACGTTCCTTCATCAAATTTCCTATAAATATCCAGTCCTCCAATTTCCTTTGAATCTTTTTTCTAACTTTCTTTTTTTCTTTCTCTTTTCTTTCTTTCTTCCTTCCTTCCTCCCTCCTCCTTTTTCTCCTCCTCCTCCTCCTCCTTCTGCTTCCTTCCTTCCTTCTCTTCTCCCTTCCTTTCCCTTCTCTTCCCTTCTCTTCCTCTCCCTTCTCTTCTCTTCCCTTCCCTTTCTTCCCTTCCCCCTCTACTCTCCTTTTCTTTCTTTCTTTCCTTCTTTCTTTTCTCTCTCTCTCTCTCTTTCTCTCTTTCTTTCATCAGGTCTTGCTCTGCCACTCAGGCTGGAATTCACTGGTGCAATCACAGCTCACTGCAGCCTAAAATTCCTAGGCTTAAGTGATCCTCCTGCTTTGGCCTCCAGGTAGCTGGGACTATAGGTATGTGCCACTACACCTGACTGTCATACTTTTAACTTTTTGAAAATTATACTTATTCATAAAGAGGAATAAACTAATATATTCAATTACCTCAATTCAATAGCCAAACAGAATCTTCATTTTTTGAGTAAATTATATATATATATATATATATATATATATATATATATATATATATTCATGGAACACTTGCAAAAATTTAGCATGTACAAGATGAACGCTTCAACACATTTTATTAATTACCGGTTTTATGGACTACATTCTCCAACCATAATTCAATAAAGTCAGTCCTAGGCAATGAATAAGAGAGTTCCTGTTAGTCCACATCCTCACCAGTATTTGTGTTGTCAGTGTTCTGGATTTTGCCCCTTCTAGCAGGTGCCTTGCAGCTGTTTTAATTTTTAGTTCCCTCACGGCACACAAGCATTTGAAATAGCATGTTTCCTAATTTTATGATGGATTCGATTTTTTTGGTCACTCCTTAATTTCTTTTATTTTTTTAATTTTTTTTAAAGATGGGGTTTCACCATGTTGGTCAGGCTGGTCTTGAACTCCCGACCTCAGGTGATCCGCCTGCCTTGGCCTCCAAAGTGCTTAGATTACAGGTGTGAGCCACCACGCCCGGCCTTGATTTCTTAGGACTGATTTTATTGAATTATGGGGTGACTGAAAAATCAAATCCATCATAAAATAGGCAGAGCACAGAGGATTTTTAGGGCAGTGAACTATTCTGTATGACGCTATAATGGTGATACATGTCATTACACATTTGTCCAAACTCATAGAATATACAGCACCAAGAGTGAACCCTAAGGTAAAGTAGGGACTTTGGATGATAAAGTTCAGAGTTGGTAACAAATGTAGCACTTTGGTGTGGTGTGGGATGTTGACAGTGTAGGAGAAAGTCTGAGGGGGCAGCGATGGGACAAAGCAGGGGATATATAGGGACTTTGTATTCTTCCCCTCAATTTTTTCTCTGAAATATATATATATCCCAATATTTGTGTGTGTATATATACATATTTTGAGTATATATATATATATTTTGAGTATACATATATATTGAGTATATATATATATATATATATATACTCAAAATGAAGATTCTGTTTGGCTATCGAAGTGAGATAATTGAATATATTAGTTGATTCCTCTTTATGAATAAGTACAGTTTTCAAAAAGTTAAAAGTATGACAGCCAGGTGTAGTGGCATCATACCTACACATACGTACACACACACACACACACTCTTACAAATATTGGGTAAAAAAGATTGAAAGTTATATTATAAACTATCTAGAAAGCAATGATCTACTTCAGTCATACCAAAACCAGTAGAACACAGCGAAAACTTCACTTACAGGAAACTTTATAGCTTAAAGTGCCTTCATTATTTAAGAAGAAGAATGAAAAATAAAGGAATTAAGTATTAATGTTACAAATTAGAAGATCAAAATAAACCAAGAGAAATAAAAAACTGGATCTTAGTCTTAAAGAAAAAAGAAAAAGTGAATTAAGAAAAGAAAAAAATTGAAATCAATAAAGTAGAAACAACAACAAAAAATGGTGAAAGCACAAAGAAACTTCAGAATGGGGTTTTTTTGAAAAGGTGAATTAAATAAATTTTTTCACAAACTTGATCTTAATCCTTAGACCAAAGGAAGGAGAGGGCAAAACCAAACATGACTGGGAATGAGAAAGAAAACATAAGTACAGATGAGATTAAAGTAATTATAAAGAATATTGCGGCTGGGCATGGTGGCTCACACCTGTAATCCCAGCACTTTGGGAGGCTGAGGCAGGCAGATCACCTGAGGTTGGGAATTCGAGACCAACCTGGCCAACAAGGTGAAACCCCGTCTCTACTAAAAATACAAAAATTAGCCGGGCATGGTGGTGCATGTTAGTAATCCGGTACTCGGGAGGCCGAGGTAGAACTGCTTGAACCTGAGAGGCAGAGGTTGCAGTGAGCCAACAGTGTGCCACTTCTCCCCAGCCTGGGCAACAGAGTGAGACTCTGTCTCAAAAAAATGAAAAAAATAAAATAATTATAAAGAATATTACACATAAGTTTTAAAGAACAAATTTAAAAACTTAGGGAAAATGGATAATTTTCTGGAAACAAATTTCCAAAATTGGTCCTAGAAAAAACAGATAATTTAAGAAGACCAATTACCATGATAGGAAATGTGATAAAAGATCTACTACTACTGAAAAACATACTAGTATCAGATGGGTTAATGGCTGAGTTTGTGTTTTTCTTTTTAACCTTTAAAGAATATCAGGCCATTGAAAAAAAATGGATGTTTTCAGTTCATTTAATAAAGCTGGCTGTATTAGTGATGTCCTGCTGCAAGAATGCTACGTAACAATTTTAAACAAACAAACAAACAAACAAAATAAAACCTCAGTGACTTTCCACACAGGCTACAGGTCTGTCCATCATCCAAAGCTTAGTTGGATTGGTTAGGCTTGGCTTTAGGCTACAGGTTGGGGTTACTTATGCTTCACGTTTTCTCCAGAAAAATGGTCTTCTCAAGGAGAAGGATAGCACTGTAAGAAGTCAAGCCAAACCAAGGCTGAATGTGACATCTGTTGTGTTTGCTCACATTCCACTGGCCAAAGCAACTCACAAACTATCAGTGGGGTGGGGGAGTATACTCCAACCTCAATGAAGCCACGGCAAAGGTAGGAGTTGGAGGTGGGGGAATGAAAGAACTGTAACTGTGGGGTTGGGCACAGTGGCTCACGCCTGTAATCCCAGCACTTTGGGAGGCTGACACGGGCGGATCACGAAGTCAGGAGATCAAGACCATCCTGGCTAACTCGGTGAAATGCCGTCTCTACTAAAAATACAAAAAAAATTGCCGGGCGTTGTGGCACAGTCCTGTAGTCCCAGCTACTGGGGAGGCTGAGGCAAGAGAATCACTTGGAGAGGCGGAGGCTGCAGTGAGCTGAGATTGTGCCACTGCACTCCAGCCTGGGTGACAGAGCGAGACTCCATCTCAGAAAAAGGAAAAAAAAAAAAGAAAAAAAGAACCAGAACCGTAACTGTGTACAATAATCCTATTTAGTAACCTGTCTAAGCAGAAGTAATAGATATGTTCTCTATCTTGACCTGAATAGTGGTTACATAATTGTTTTCTCACTTATGATTTGTGCTTTTTCTGGAAGTATGATATTCAACAACAAGTCTAAAAAGTACACTAGAAAATTAAATCCAAGCCCAGACAACTGACAGGTGACCCACAGACCTGTGAGTAAGAAATAAATGGTTTGTTGATCAAAGTCACTGAATTTTTTAAAAAACAGCTTGCTAAAAGGTAAACTTTATGAGGTCAGAAATTTTATAGTTTGTTCACTGTTGTGGACATAAACAATGCCTACAATATAGTAAGCTGTCCACAAATATTTGTTACTAGCAAATAAAGTAGCAAATAAATACCAGTAAAATATTTAAAAAGTGTATTTTGACCAAACAGAATTTTTTCTAAGAATAAATGTCAGAAACTCCATTCAACATAATTTTTACATAAGCATGTTCAAGGCAAAAACTCATATGATCATATTAACAGATACTGCAAAGGCTTGGTAAAATTCAATAGCCATTCCTAAAAAAAGCACAGTAAAGGCTGGGCGCAGTGGCTCACGCCTGTAATCCCAGCATGTTGGGAGGCTGAGGCAGGCAGATCATGAGGTCAGGAGTTCAAGATCAGCCTGACCAACATGGTGAAACCCTGTTTCTACTAAAAATACAAAAATTAGCCGGGCTTGGTGGCGTACACCTGTAATCCCAGCTACTCAGGAGGCTGAGGCAGGAGAATCGCTTAAACCTGGGAGGGGGAGGCTGCAGTGAGCCGTGATCACGCCACCACACTCCAGCCTGAGTGACAGAGTGAGACTTCATCGCAAAAAAAAAAAAAGTAAAATAGAAGTAGAAAGAAAACTAAACATTTACAAAGACTATTTTTCAAAATCCAATGGAAAATGTTATTAATCAGGGAAACACTGAAATAATTTCAATTAAAATTTGGAACTTGACAGGGATGTCTGCTCTCATCATTACTGTCCATCAATTTGGAGGTTCTAACAGATGCAATAATAGGAAAATATTAAATTATTGTTATAAACAAAATTAAAACTATGTATTTTTTTCTGGTTATGCTATAGTTCATGCAGAAAATCCAAAAGAGTTTAGGGAAAAACATCTGCTGGAATTAGTAAGATAATTTGGAAGGTGGCTTGACAGATAATACATATGTCAAAATAGTTTTATCTTATCTCCACAATAAGCATCTAGATATAGAAGCAGAAAACGTTTTTCATTACAAGGGTGACAAATGCTATATGGTGCCTAGAATAAATTTAGCACAAAAAATATACAGACTATTTATAGAAAACTATAAAATTGTATTGAAAAACATAATATATTCTTGTTTGGGATGGCAATATCGTAAACTATTAGTTCTCCATCATTAATATACAAATTTAATGTGTCAATTTGGGCTGGGCGAGGTGGCTCACGCCTGTAATCCCAGCATTTTGGGAGGCTGAGGTGGGTGGCTCACGAGGTCAGGAGTTTGAGACCAGCCTGGCCAATATGGTGAAACCCCCGTCTCTAATAAAAATATAAAAATTAGCTGGGTGTGCTGGCATGTGCCTGTAAATCCCAGCTACTTGGGAGGCTGAGGCAGAAGAATCGCTTGAACCCAGGAGGCAGAGGTTGCAGTGAGCCGAGACTGTGCCACTGCACTCTAGCCTGGGCCACAGAGCAAGACTCTGTCTCACCAAAAAAAAGAAAAAAAAACAACAAAAGTGTCATTTTTTCATGGGAAAATTTGAATAGGATAAAATGTTTTTAATGATTATAGAGATTAAACTGTATATGAAAAATAATAGGTGAGTGGGTCTTTAGTAGGCATCAAAATGTAATACAAAGTCAGTGTAATCAAATTACTATGATGTTGACATAGGAACAGACACATAGGCAAGTGGACCAGATTAGACAATCTGTAAATAGATTCCAGATTACATGAGGATTTATTATGAATATATTTATTAGTAAATCAGTGAGATATGAAATAGGTTATTGGCACCACAGGCTATCTACCTGGAAAAAATAAAAATTGGACAATACCTCTTCTATCATATCAAAAAATAAATTTAAATTGATAATACAAGACAAATTCCTGCAAGAAAACCTAGAACACTCTTCATACAATCTAGGATAGTCCTTCTTAACCAGCACTAGCTAGAAAAGAAAAGATAGACATATTTGAGTATACATAGAATGTAAAGCTTCTGCATTGCTAAAATACTTTGAATAACAGATTATTCCAACATATTCATTAAAAAATTTAACATAATTGCCAAAGAGTAATATCTACAATATACTAAGAGCTTTTACAAGTTGGTAAGTAAAAGATGACTCAATAGAAAAAAAAAAATGAGCAAAGGATATGAAGAGGAAATTTAAAAGGACCAAGAAACAGAAGAGAAGATACTCAAAAACACCAACCATCAAGGAAATACACATTAAACTCAAAAATGAAATATCACTTTTTGCTCATTTGACTAGGAAAAATTAAGAAGGTATAGCATGGATTGCAGGAGGAGGTTGAGGAAAGAGGTACTACCCTATGGACCTGGTTGAAATGTGCCTTGCTATAGGTGTTTTGGAATATAATCTATGAACATCTACTAAAATAAAAATACAGTACCCCTTTGACGAGAAATCCCATTCCTGAGGATCTATCACTTAGAAATTAAACAATGAGTGTGTCAAGGCATACATGTGAGAATGTTTCTAGCAGCGTTGTTTATGAAGGGCAAGAATCAGAATCAGTGTGAATGCATGATACGTAGAAGGACGGTTAACGTAACTGTGATAAATCTACACCATAGCATATATGCAGAATATATGGCTTCTAAAAATGAATAAGAGCCATAGCAGTGGACTTGGAAAGATTTCCGAGAGGTAATTTTGAATGAATAAAGCAAAATGCAGTATGTACAACATGATTTCATTTTTGTGAGAGCAAACAGTGCCAAAGTATATATGTATAAATTATTTTAAAGGAAAGAAAACCATCGTGATTTTTTCTATGAAGAAGAGAAAACCCCTCTAATTCCCTAATAGTCAGAGGTGTTTATCTGTATTAGGTTTATTTCTGCTATTTAAGTCAGAGTTCCTTTGCAGAGCGTATGCCCAAATTGATCACCTATAATATAACATTTGCAGGTGCCATAGCTTTTCTTGGTTTGACTCTTCCAATATCTGGGAAGGTTAATCCAGACAGGTTTACTTAAAGCACACTTTCTACCCCAATTCTTGCTTTCTCTCCCCCAATGAAAAAATGAAAACCCTTTTTAATGAAAAACTAAAAGCTAAAAAGGAAGCCATATTTCACCGTAAGTAGAAAACCAGTTATACCTAAAATAAATAGAAGGCAGAAGAAAATATTGAAATAATAAAATCAAAACGATGTTATTCAATCCCAATTTCTACTGCCAGCAGAGGCTAAGACCTGTTCTCTTATCTGTCATAAAGGGAGATTAGAAAGCATTAGAAAGCTATGAGAGGCCCACCAGCACTGAATTGAGACTTTCTGCCCTATAGTATCAAAAGACTGAAAGAGAGTCGCAAAGGAAATAATTCTTTTAGTGTCTGCTTCACCATCATTTGATGCCCTGCTCATATGCCACCCAAAATCCCTGGTGGCATAGCTTTAGCACTCAGGTAAATCCTGAGAAACCAAATGCTGATTTTCTCTAATGCTTATTTCTTCAATTAATAAACCAACCCCAGAGGGGTGTGGTTCTTCCTGCAAGGGCAAACATTTGGATCTTGGTATGTTCTTTCTGCCACATCAGGCTGGCTCTTCCCAAAAAGGTTGAATTCATTGTACATTTTAAAGCAGCAGCAAAATCAGGAGATGACATAGATGAGAACAGAACATTTGGTTCTATTCTTGGCTGGTCATGAAAAATAACTCCTTATTGCTCTCCTTTCACTCACTTAGAAAAATGCTCTCATTTATATGAAAGTTAAAATAGATGTTCAAGTGGTAGTATGGAATATATAAAGGTCCTTTGAGGAGAAAAGTGTCCATCAAGAAACCATTTAAAGTGCTTTGTCTTGTGTCTCAGGGCAGGGAAGGAATGTAAGAATAGAACGCACGGAAGCAAGGTTTCCAAATAGGAGAGTGATGGCAGGGTAATTATAATGGGACGGGTAATTATGGTTTTCCAGGAAGTGCCAAAATTACAGGGCAAAGTGTCATTTCCATGTTAGATCCTCCTGAGAAAAATAATACAGGCATTTGGCACCTGGGGCAATTTGGGTGTCTTGTCCGAGGCGAAGACAGCTTTGTTTTGGGGCATCCTGGCTGCCCCTTCTCCCTCCTTCAGCACCTGTTACCTGACCTGAGCAGTGGCCATCTGTGACTTACCCTGCCTCCCTGACTCTATAGTGAGGTGACACTATTCACCAGTCTCTTCTCCACCTTCTCTCTGGCTCCAAGATGAAATGGTGGGAAAGTCAACCCTGATGAGGTCATGAAGAGCAGGCAGCCTGAAAGAGCAGATTCTCCTTCCCTTCTCCTCTGCACAAAGGCAGCCTTTCATTCCCTTGGAAAAACCCACCTCGGCCCTCTCTTGAAGAAACTGCTGTACCCAGGACTCCTGTTTACTTAGCCCTCGCCTGGGAGGCCAGAGCTGGCTGACACAATGCCACCCTTTTCAAGCCATATTGACCTCAAGTTGGCAGAGCGGAAAAGTAAGAGTTTGTGTGAGGGGCCCCCACGGGTAAGGCCCATGGAATTTTCCTGCATCCATTTTAACTGCAAATGTAGCAGCTGCTTCGCACACAGTTATTTTGATGTGACGACCTTTCGACTCAGTCTAAAACCCAACCATTAAACTTTAGGCTTAAAAAAAAAGACCAAGTACATAGACATTGTTTCCTGAGCCTCACCCCCAGGTAGGGTGAGAGTCAAGACTGGAGTAAGGGTTATTAGAGTCTGTTTTGTATGTTGACTGATGATTTTAAGAAACACAGTTTTACGCTTTGACATAACCTGTCAAAATGTCAAGAAGGTAGCATCCGAGTGAGCATATCCAAACATCCAGCTTCTCATGCAGCCTACACCTGCCCTCTCACCGCCCCCTCTCTCATATTGCCTGCTATGTTGGTATGGTGTAAACTCCTTAGGGCATGCAATGCTTCCTCTGAATCTCCAGCAGGTATATAGCTGCTCAGCGAGTACTCATTTGACTGATAAAATAAAATATACTGACGCTCTTAGGTCTTTCCCCATATCTGAAAAGCAAAGCAAAGAAACAAAGAAAGATCCCTAGACCAGTGGCTTCTGCAAACTCTTTGACCACAATCTATAACTAAAAAAGACAATAAAACAACCATTTAATATTGCAACCCAGGATGTATAATCTCTCTCTCTCTCTCTCTCACACACACACACCCACACCCACACCCACACACACCATTAATATAAAAGTTTCAAGGAGAACAAAGAGAAGGTGTGGTTATCACAACCTAGATGAAGTTGGTTCCAGGAATTTATAAAGAAACTCGGGGCTGGAGCCCAATGCTGCCGCATGGGGGAAGGCCCATTTCTAAGACAGAAAGCAACAAGGAAGGAACAAGTTCTGCCTCTATCCAGCACCTCCTGTTAGTGGAGCCCAACAGGGACCCAGTTAGCTAAAGAAGATATGGTGTGTGGAGTCCTACTCGCAGCATCAACAGGAGCATAAGGAGATGGAGGTGGGGCAGAGAGATAATGACACAATGACCAACACAGTCTACCTCTTTAGCTACTGAACACTGATATACACGTCCTTTCATAAATACTTTAACTTCCACATAACAATTACAACCGTATGCTTCCATATAATAACATGCAACTCTCTAACCTTTATAAAAACAAAGATGCTCTCAACCTCCAACAAAATCAGATACAAAACATCCCACCATTCCTGTATCTATCTCTGGGCAGTAGCCATAGGACTTGGACACAGATATACCAAGATGCACCCTAGGCCATCCTCTGGGTTCCAGGCATAGTGCTCCTCACCACTGTGTAGCAATAACCCAGTTTCCCCTAACAGGATCAGTCATCTTAGCATGTAAAGTAGCCCGTTTTTCTGCCTGCTGGCTCAGTGGCACAAAGATCCCCAAATGGCCACATGGCAGTCCCATTTTCCATTGCAATGGAATCAGTATTTGTGTCCCCTGGTAGAATGTCCTCCCTCTGGGGACTAAGACCTCCAAACCAACAGGGTTCTAAGTTGGGATGGGAAGCAACATCGCTGCACGGGTTATTGGCTATCATAGTGAGAGGAGTCACTCCTACTTCTGCCCCTGATTCCCAGACTTCAGTATCTTGGCGATGGGGAAAGCAGCATCATATACCGGTGGTTGAGTCAAAGCCTATGCTGGGAGTTTTCTCCCAACTGGAGCTGTAACTGGGTTTTCAGCAGGCCCTTCCACTATTCTATCAGGCCTGCTGCTTCATTCCCATGGGCAAAAAGCCATTGCTATGCTTCTTTTTGCTGTCAAGTAAGTTCTTGCTATACTTAGTGATAATAGTTTAGATATTTGTTCTCACCAAATCTCATGTTGTAATGTAATACCCAATGTTGGGGGGAGGGACCTAGTGGGAGGTGACTGGCTCATGCAGGTGGATTTCTCATGAATGGCTTAGCGCCATCCCCCCTGGTGTTGTCCTCACAACAGTGAATGATTTCTATCAAGATCAGGTTGTTTAAAAGTGTGTGGCACTCTTCTCCTTGCCATGTGAGACATCTGCTCCCCCTTCCCCTTCCACCATTATTGGAAGCTTCCTGAGGTCCCCCAAGAAGTTGAGCAGATGCCTGCACCGTGCTTCCTGTAGAGGCGGCAGAACTGTGAGCCAATTAAACCTCTTTCTGTATAAATTACCCAGCCTGAGATGTTTCTTTATAGCAACATAAGAACGGCCTGATACACCTGGGTTCTTTTTTTTTTTTTTTGAGATAGAGTCTTGCTCTGTCGCCCAGGCTGGAGTGCAGTGGCGCGATCTTGGCTTACTGCAATCTCCACCTCGTACCTTAAGAAGATGAATAGAGGCCAGGCATGGTGACTCATGCCTGTAATCCCAGCACTTTGAGAGTCCGAGGTAGGCAGATCAAGAGGTCAGGAGTTCAAGACCAGTCTGGCCAACATAGTAAAAACCCATCTCTTCTAAAAATACAAGAAGTTAGCTGGGTGTGGTGGTACATGCCTGTAATCCCAGCTACTCAGGAGGCTTAGGCAGGAGAATTGTGTGAACCCGGGAGGTGGAAGTTGCAGTGAGCCGAGATCGTGTCATTGCACTCCAGCCGTGGTGATAGTGCAAGATTCCATCTCAGAAAAAACAAAAAAAGAAGATAAACAGAAAGGCTGAAGGGTGGGGTGGAAATCATGAGGTTGTGCCCCACTTCCTGCAAGAAAAAGCCTACGCCCCCTTCATCCTATATTCAAGGCCCTTTTCTCTCCCAGAAAAGCCATCCTTTCCAGCTCTGGCCACTTTCCGTGCCCTAGCTAACCTCTCTTCCGCCTGTGGACACCTCTGCTCTCAGGACTATTGTCTTCTGGGCCTCACTGCCGCTGCCTCTGCCTCTGTGGAAAGCCTCTTCCCAGGCGTGTCTGGGCCCTCTCCTCTCAGCCTGCATCCAGTAAGCTGTTTCCTTTTCCAGACAGTGGACGTCTCCCTAGCAAGGGTCTGCAGCCCTGAACAGTCCTGTCCTTCAGGGTCCAGTTCTTGGAAGGCACAGGACTTCCATTTGAATTGGGGTTACCCCTGAGAGTCCAAACATCTGGTAATCTCCAGAAGGCCACTCACTCTGGGGCAAGGATGGAGCTGGCAGTGTGTCAACTGTGATGTGGGGTGTCACATCTGGCTCTGTCCCATCTGCCTTTGCCCCCTTGGAGGGTACTTTGTGTTGCCTGATGGAAGAGGAATGTCCATCACAAGCCAGGCTCAGAGCAGCATCAGCGGCCCCCACCCCCACTCCTCCACCCAGCAAATATGTTGGGTGTCAGGTTACAGCCACAACAGATGGCACTGGCTCAGCTCCCAGGGACCCCCAGTCTACAATACATGTCACCTAATCCCTAGTCTGCCATGCCAGGCAAAGGTGGAGCAGAGGGCACGGGTGGGCAGTGCAGGGCACTTATTCAAGGGTGCACCCATCAGGTGGGGGGTGAGAGATGTGTTCCCCGAGGAAGCTGCCTCACGCTAAGCACTCTCATGGGGACAGCCTCTTCACATTACGCAGGGAGCTGCTGACAGTGCCCTAGACACCAGAGACCCTGCTAAGGATACTGATCCAAAGGAAAAGGCGTCAGTCATGTTCATTGGCAGAAACATAAGCCATATGGAAGAAAAATGGGCTTGAAAGAAAAATGTACAGCCAACTCACTTCTGAAATAGAGACCAAGGACTATCCAGCCGTGGGGAAAATAGCAAGGGAATACACTCAGTTCTGTCTTCTGTTCAGTGACATAGAGTGATAGAGAATGACAGGAAAGAGAAGGAGAGGAGAGAGCTACCTGCAGGGACACAGGACGGCTTGAAGGAGGCCACCCAGAGTGTCTCTGGCCTGTCCCCCGCTCCCCTCTCTGTTCCCTCTTCCTTCCCAGAACGATCCCCATCTGCCCTTGCCTCAATGTTCATCTTTGCTCCCGGTTTAGCCCACCCAGTTCTACTACGCCCCTGTGTGACAAAGGTCCTGATGAACTAGCTGGACTGTGGACATATATACAGACAAAGGGGAAAGATGGAATTCAGTGCACAAGTCCTCTGGCTCAGGTCCATGATCACAAAGGGGATCATGTTTTAGCATTTCAGAGTTACAAGGGATTTCAGCCATCACCTAGTTGAAGCCTTCATTTTGCAGATGAGAAGGCTAGAGCTCAAGGGCTCAGGGACTGCCCCAGATCCTCAGGTCCCACTGGCACACTCTTCCTCACCACTGCAGAGCATTGGGACCTGTCTGGGGGCAGTTGTGCCAGTGGGCATCATCTGCCCTTGCTTCTCAGCGTGTCCTTGAACTGCTCTCTCTCTTCGTGGGGAAAGATGGCAGAGTCCTGTGTTCAAATCTGATCTCTGACAGTTACTTGCTGAGTGACCTTGAGCAAGTCACTTGCCTTCTCAGAGCCCAAATCTCCTCGCTCTAAAAAAGAGAATTTACCTTTACAACTGTGTGGTAAGGAACAGATCATGTTCATGGATAAGGCAGATGACATGGTGGGAAGAGATCCCTCTCAAATAAGTTATCATGATGATTTTATTTATCTATTCACTGAATGAATGTTGACTGAACTCTACACTGCTGTGTGCCAAGCTCCATACTGGATGCTAGGGAGGCAGCAGTACATTCGACCTACAAAAGTATCATTGTGAATTTGCAGTCCATTGGGCCAGAGAGTTAACAAGCAAATGAGTAGATGCATATATAATCTGACGCTCAGAGGTGAAAAGCGTTACGGAAAATGGGGGGAGAGAGAGAGGGAGAGAGACTGCAGGAAATTACCAGGCACCACGTAATTGATTCCTCTTGTTGTATGTTGCCTGGACTTAGGAGGTGCTAAACAAATGCTAATTTCTTTCTCTCTTGCCTATATTTATTATTTCCATCTTTCCTAGGTAACTCAATGCCCACTGCTACCTCAGGCTTCCACACCCCCTCTGAGGGCCTCATGGTTCTCCCCCGGCGATCCATCCTGCCTGCTGCATGCCTTCTCACACTGTCTCTTGCAGACTCTGGGCCCAGCACTGAGCACTCAGGGATAGTAGAACCTCCTCCATAGTAAGAAGTTTGGTAATGGCAGGAGGCACGGCAAGGAAGCAGATGCACACCACGCAGCCCTGAGACACGCCTTTCAGTGGGAGGCAGGTGCTTACTTCCTGGGGCCTTGCCCATTCCCTGCCTCTGGGGGAGAGAGACAGTTTTCAGTTCAGAAAATGGAAAGTTTTTCTGAAAACAAGAAATTAATCCTGATCTCATGATCAGGGATCAAGCCTCTCTCCCAAATTATTTGCAATAATGAAATATAACATCATTAATTTGTTTTATCTCCCAGAGAGTATTAAAAAATGTCCAAAATACAAAGACAAAAACCTCTGTGTGTGTGTGTGTGTGTGTGTGTGTGTGTTTATTTTAAAGACAAGGAAAGAAAATTTAAGCTGTATATCTTTTTTTTTTTTGAGATGGAGTTACACTCTTGTTGCCCAGTCTGGAGTGCAATGGGGTGATCTTGGCTCACTACAACTGCTGCCTCCTGGGTTCAAGCAATTCTCCGCCTCAGCCTCCCAAGTAGCTGGGATTATAGGCATGCACCACCACTCCCGGCTAATTTTTGTATTTTTAGTACAGATGGGGTTTCACCGTGTTGGTCAGGCTGGTCTGGAACTCCTGACCTCAGGCAATTGCCCACCTCGGCCTCCCAAAGTGCCTGGATCATCATATTTTTATAAATATGTGCTCTGTCCCATTTTACTCTCTTGCTTAAGTATGGATAGCTTCCGGTGTGAGTTGCTTGTCTAGTCCGTCAAGAGTTCAAGTTAAAGCCAGGGGCAGTGGCTCACACCTATAATCCCAGCACTTTGGGAGGATTAGGTGGATGGATCACTTGAGTCCAGGAGCTCGAGACCAGCCTGGGCAACATAGTGAGACTTCATCTCTACAAAAATACATGCCTGTAGTCCCTGTTACTCAGGAGGCTGAGGAGGGAGGATGGCTTGGGCCCGGGAGGTCAAGGCTGCAGAGAGCCGTGATAGTGCCACAGCACTCCGGTCTGGGTGGCAGAGTAAAACTCTGTCCCCAAAACAAACAAACAATAGTTCAAGTTAAGGAATGTCCTTCATTAGCTCCTGCTTGGGGTTTCAGAGGAATAGCCTACTTTGTCTGACAAGAGCCTAAGGCAGCCTGCCTTCTATGGCAAAGTCTCCCTCTTACCCTCTTCTTCCTTCTGGGGCCCCCATGTAAGCTTTCTCTGGGGCAGGCACTTACAACTGATCTCTGAGCAAGGCTGGGTGCTGGCACTGGAGACTACGTAGAGGTGATGAGACGGAGACTCCGCCCTCAGGAAGCTCCCAGGTAGACTTCCTACCTTGGAATCAGAAGGCCTTCTTTCAGGTCCAGCTCACACTTTCACTGCCAGTGTGACCTAGGCCTCAGTTTCCCCATTTGTGAAACGAGGGGTCTGGACTACATCAGCTTCCCCCTGGGTGTCAGTCATGTACAGCAGTCCCATATGATGCTCCAGGGACCGTACTTTGGCCAGCAGGTTCACAAGTCCCTGACACCTGTGGGAGTATCCTGGGAAGCTCACAGGCTGCACTGCACCCATCCCAAAGCTGGGGCTGCCCACTCTAGCTAGAACACAGAGCCCTTTATTGCCAAGTGCCTGCAGACAGCCTTCTGGGAAAATCCAGCTGTGGATTTCTAAAGGACTTTCCCAGGCAAAGATGCCTGGGGTAAGAGAAAAACAGGATGAGGAAAGCACCATCCTGGGGATGTGAGAGATGGAGCACCCTCTCTGACCCGAGACCTGTGGTCGCGTCCCTGCCTCCGCTGAGCTGCTCCAGCTGCATCAGGCCTGATTTCGCAGGCTAGTGGTTAAGTGGGTAGACAGGTCTGGACACACAGCCACCACCGGTCATCCACAGTGATGAGCAAGCGGGTGTTTCACTGCAGCCGCCTCTGACACTGTGCTTCATCCAGCCTTTCTCACAGCCTCCCTCAGTGCTTCCAAGATACCCCCGGGGTGAGTGAGACTCATGGTGAAGCTCAGACTCTACCATGGAGGGCAGGGCTGCCTTACCTGGGGGCCTCCCTGAAGGGGTGACAAGCAGGTCTGAGGGCAAGCACATCTCCTTGGCTGGCTCCTAGAAATGAAAGAGGGGCAGGATGATCAGAGGAGTAGAGTTAGCCTCCATGGTCCCACCCTGTTCTCCCTCAAGAAAGAGGTGACAAATGAAGCATTCTTGGGGAAGGAGAGAAAGTCTGAAGTTGACTGAGGTCCCAGGACAGGGCTGAGGCAGTGGTGGTGGAGACAGTGACCTCAGCCCTCTACACGTGCAGTGTCAGGGCCTCGGAGCCCAGCTGGCAGGCTGCAGGAGACGGCGGGAGGTCTGGCTCAGTGGAGACTGAGTCATCTGCGACCTCGGGGTCCAAAGGAGTCACGCCTGTGAGTGATGAGCACCTTGACTGAGGCCAACGTCACCGACGTGTCTGGGAGATGAGTCAGGGACCCGCAAAGTAGGAGTCTCAACATTCCTGGGAACAGCTCCCTCTGACTGCCCTGTTGTGATATGTTTTCTCCCCTAAGTGACCTCTAAGGGATGCCGGCTTTGCCATTGACATTTCCACAGCAAAATGAGCTAGTGTGTGCCGGAGTGCAAAGGACATGACTGCAACTTTCAAATCAACTTCTCGTGGGATTTCAGAGGCCGATTACCCTCCTCTCCCCCCTCCCCTCCCTCCTTCTTTCCAGCATGTCGATATTCATCTTTCAAATATTTATTGAGCAGCCACTCCGTGCCAGGTGCTGTGGACTGGAGTGACCGTGATGGACAAGACACATGCAGTCCCTGCCTTCACACACCCTGTAGTCTAGGGCAGGGGGGACACTAAACAATTACACAATTAAGTGTCTGCAATTTGCTGTGAACTATGAATGAATAGTTCAGGGGGCTCTGGATGTATCTAATGGGGTCCTGGCAGGACCTGGAGGGCCAGGGAGGACTTCCCTGAGGAAAGTACCTATAAGAGGGGCTGGACGCGGTAGTTCATGCCTGTAATCCCAGCACTTTGGGGAGGCTGAAGCGGGTAGATCACCTGAGGTCAGGAGTTCAAGACCAGCCTGGCCAACATGGTGAAACCCTGTCTCTACTAGAAATACAAAACATTAACTGGGCATGGTAGCATACGCTTGTAATTCCAGCTACTTGGGAGGCTGAGGCAGGAGAATCACTTGACCCTGGGAGGGGGAGGTTGCAGTGAGCTGAGAATGGGCCATTGCACTCTGGCCTGGGCAACAAGAGTGAAATCCGTCTCTAAATAAATAAATGAAGTCCACGTAAGAGGAGACTGAGAGGGTAGAAACCTTATGGGTTTCTGCTTGTGGAGCATTTGGGCTCTGATCCCCCAACTATCAGCAACAGCCGAAGGGGTGAAAGCTGGTGAGGCCAGGGGAGGCTCAGGACCAGGAAGTCCCTTGGTGGACCTGGGTGGGAAGACACCAGAAGCCAGCTGTGGGTGACAGCGGGCAGGTACTTCTGTTTCCCTTACTGTAAAGAGGGTAGAATCAGACTAGGATCAGTGTGTTGAGAGATCGTAAGGATGGACAACAGTGGTGGCCGGAGGAAAGCCTTGTGCTCTTTTAATGGCTAGCATGGCCCAGAAGGAGACTGCTGACTGCCTCCCTCCAAGCCAGCAAACCCTGGGATTACAGAAACACAAGGTTTTTGTAATCTTACCCAAGGAAACAGAACTATCCCAAGGAAATCAGCAAATAGCCGACAGATAATTTTATGTAGTAGAAGGAGCCTGGGTATTGGAGCCAGAAAGACTTGAATTTGTACCCTGGATCTGTCACTAGCTGTGTGGCCTTGGACAATCACTCTCTGAGCCTCATTTCCTCACCAATAACAAGAGGACAATTGCAACAAGCTGTGCTTATTCAGTTGTTTCAAGCATTAGAGATGGTGTTTATAAAATGTTCAGCACAGCGTAAGGCAATAATAGCTCCTCAATATTTGGTAGAAGTAGAAAACATTCAAACCATCGGAGAGGTGGGTTTTCACCTGTGCTCAGAACAAGGCGAGCTCTGAATGCCACCATTGCCCTACAAATAGTTCTTTATTAACTAACCTTCACTGCTAGGAAGTCCTGCCTTGTGTCTAATCTGTATGCATCTCTTCACATGGCACCTGGAACCCATCTGCTCTTGATCTGCCCTAACAAGTGGAGCCTGACAACACCTGTGCATCACCAAAGAAAGGTGCCAAGACCCCTGGCCACCCACAGGGCCTCTCTCACTAGTTTCCACAGAGAAGCCACAGAAGACATGGAACGCTGGTCCTACTGAAGAAGCAGGCAAACTGTGGGAATACAATCATGTTGGGAATGCAGGCCCAGATGTTACCTTCTCTCATCAATGTCCATCGTCTACACACCAAGACCTGTCACTTCAGACACAAATCTTGCCAGGACCAGGACAGTAGAGAGTAAGCAAGGGACCAGGATGAGAATATGGGGTTTCTGGGTCCATGAACACATACACACATGCACACACACACACACACGTGGACACACATAAGAGCACGTAACTATGTAAAACACGTAGATAAAGATGTTTAAGGGGGATCCCACACCTGGAGATCCCCAGCCACTTGAAGAGGTGGTGAGGTTAACTTTTTTATATACCTCAGGTCTCTTGTCTGTACAACAGGAATGATAATAACACAGGAATGTTGTAATGATTACATGTTAAGTACTTGGACAGTACCTAGCCCAGTGTTGGCTCTCCGTTTTTGCTACTAGGATTATTATTACAGCTGGACACCCTATCAGGACACAGAAATCTAGAGATACAGATGCAAACACAAATACACCCAGATCCAGCACAATCAGATTCACAGGCACACACATACCCTGAATCTGACCACAGACGTAGGTGCTCATCAAAGAGAAGCTGTGTCAAATACTCCACTGGTGGACAGTGTGGTAGAGCTCACATAGTTTGGCGTTGGTCCCATTAGGCCTGGTTCATTTCAGCCAGACTGCAGCAAAGAAAGTAAAATTGCTCTGCAAATTCAGATGAGCAGAATTTTGAGATGCCATGTGGAGAGATGCCATGGAGAGAGGGAGGGGACTGAGCCTAAGTTCGAAGCCTATTTTTTAGGAGGTCAGATAGTCACTTTTAAGCCTATTTTCTAATTAATGGTTGGACCTATGGTGTAGCCAGGGCCCACTCCACCCAATACATCTTCAGTGAAAAGCGTACTGTCCTGAGTCTAGAGATGGTCAAAGATGGCGCATTGCTCATTTCCACATATGAGCAAACGTGCCATCAGTCATGCTCACAGGCAAGACGCAAGAGATGAGGAATTCAGTGGGATCAGGAGAGTGGAGCAAGCACCAGAAAGCAAAGGGCCCTGAAGCACTCCAGGATTGTCATGAGACGGGGATCGGAGCTATAACAATGTCTGGAGGACGCAGGGCTATCCTCTGACATCCAACTTTATAACCCAACTTCTGGGTTATAAAAAGAGCAGAAACATGAGCACATATATCCAGCCCTCTCTAAAGCATTATGCCCACCTGCTAAGGGAGGCTGGAGGGCGGGCTGGGGGATGCTGTGGATTTGGCCAGAGAGGGCTTTGTGGAAAGTGGATGTGGGGTAGAAAAAAATGCGGTGTTTGCATCTGGTCAGCCTGAAAGTGATGAGGGTTATACCTTGAGGGTGGCCCTCTAGGAGCTTTCTTTGCAATTCATCAAGAGATTTTCTGTGATTTTGTTTAAGAGGAGGCTGTGAGTGACCCTCAAACAATGAGTAGCTATCATCTTTCCTTCCAGGATGAAGCTACCACATAACTCTGTGATTAACACACACTGACTCTGGACGTCAGGTGAGATTAAAGGAGGGATCAGACGCTTTTGAAGAGAAGGTGGCCATCTGGATGGTGCAGGTGCAAAGTGGTGGAGGCTAAAAGGTGGCAGATGGCTTGGTTCTGTGAAGGCAAATTAGGAAATATAGAAGATGACAGATGGGCAGGTGTTGGGTCTTTGTGAAAAGGATTTGCCCAGGTGAAACAAATATTTTTTTTCTATTTAAATTTGGGTCAAGCAGAAGGATTTCATCACTATTTATTAACTGGCTTTCAAACTTTGCCTACAAACAAAGTGGAAATCTCTTTATAGCAGATTAATTTGGGAAACAACTCAAACAATTAAAAAAGAGAGAGGCAAGGTTGACCTACCATTCCTTATTTGCAATTCCAAAAGGTAAAACAGTTCTGAAAATTAAGTTTTTAAGAAACGGATTTGACAGCATAACCTGACTTCAACTGACCTCTTTATCCCATGTAGTGTGACCATTTGATGCAGAAATGCTGGTGCGTTTGACTCAGTACTGCCCAGATCCGACTGGGGTTTTACACAATATGGGTAATATGCTATATATTACCTTTCTAAAGTCCAAAAAGTTCTAGATTTTGAAACACACCTGGTCTCCGGGTTTGTGCACAGATTCCACCTACCTCTAAGGGCAGCTGAGAATGTATGCTCAGCAGGCTGCCTGGTGCTGGCCTCGGCATGGATGCTCAGGTGTGAGCAAGTGGAAGCGGCTCCAAGGGAAGGTTACAGCTCTTTACGTGGGTACATCTGTGGGCGAGGGGAGTGGTGTGTAAATGCTCCACTAGACTTGGGGATGTGAAATTAACAATGTGGGAGAGAAGCTCTTAGGAAAGGCACCCTCTTGAGTGAAATGATAATTCATTTCGAGATGGTGCCAATAATTAAAACATTTTTATGGCATTTTAAGAAACATCAATTAGGTTCACATGCAAAGCTACTGACACTACTTGTAACACACATTTCAGAAATGTTGCTGTCCGGTGACCTGCCTTTCTTATCTCCATTCAGGTGGGTCCCCCATCCCTAGCCCTGTTTATGGCCTCCTCAAGAGGGCCAGCAAGGAGGACGGCTGAGGTGGAAGGGCAGGGAGCCAGGAGGATCACTATAAATAGAGTCCACCTTCTCCATTCTTCTCACTGAGCCACTTCTGAGCTTTCCAAAAATAACTGCAGCAGCAGCTGCTGCTTCAACAGCCATGAAGTGTTGGTGGCACCAGGACACAGCCTCAGGTAAGAGAAGGGGCCTGGCTGCAGAGGGGCAGAGTCAGAGGGGCTGTGTTGGTGCTGAGCTTCGGGGCAGCCTTATGAGAAAGTAAATAAACAAATACCCACAGAGGTCTCATAATAAAAGAGAAAATGTAACAATTTCTTGGAAATTTAAAAAAAAACACAGCTTTATTCTAAAAGGAAATGTCTCACATGCACCTTATACAGAGAAGCCTGAGCGACTTGCAGTTTTAACAATGGTTTTGTCATAGATGCAAAGGTAATGTTTTGATGATTTTTTTGTTAATAAAAGAGCTTAATAGAACACCTTAAATGAGGCTCTGGACCAGTGATGCTGACAGGGTCACCATTTCTACATACTCTCTATGACAGAGGATGCAGGAGCAGAACATGCTAGGGTCTCCTACACAGGGCTCATGAAGAGATGCTGATGAGGAGAGACTTGTAGGTAGGAGAAGATAAGGTTCTGGGTGGGGAACCTGGAGCCCTCAGGGAACCAGGAGCAATGGAAGGAATCTCCATAGCCACCCTCTGTCTGTACTGCATCAGAGGAAGATTGCTACCCATGATGGATGAGCTGGGATGGGAAGTAGAGCTCTTCCTTACTGGAAGTGTTTAAGCAAAGGCTGGCAACTCCTTGACAGACACACTTCAGAAAGAATTCATAAATCAGATGGGGGGTTAAAATATTATGTTGCTGCAAAAGTTATTTTCATCAGGAAAGACACAGGAGGGAGTGTTTCCAAATCTCAGGGTGGAGGTGGGCAACAAATTACTACTGTCTTTGCAGACACTGATATGCTTCTCCCCAAATTTCAGACAGGGCGCCAGTGCAGCTGGTGGTCAAGCATCATGTCCCTCAGGCTATTGGGGAGGAGGAATTGAAGACCTCTGGGCTGATGCTCTCACCTGGGGTAAGTGGAGCAACAATTAATACCTGGGTAACTGTAATGGACTAGAGAAATCCTCATTGAGAGCTTCTTAAGAGTATTTTAGCCCAGAAGGACAAGCTGAGCTCACGTTTGACAGAAGGCAAGCTTTCCAAAGGTTGGCTGTTTTTCCCATGCAAGCAGGACCCCACACCCACTGTGTCCCCCTTGCCTGGCTGTTTCCGGTTTGTAGATGATGGAATACAAAAGATGAGGTGTCAGCAAGTATTTAACACCAGGACAGATGTGGAACTACCTAGATAATCTCCCATTGCCTGCCTCCATGTCTCTGTCCAGTGGAACTTTCCGCCAAGTTGGAAATATTCTATGTTGTCCAGTTTGATTGCTGTGAGCCACATGTGTCTATTGGGCAATTGTAGCATAAACACATAAATACATTTTAAACTTAATTTTCATCGATTTCAATTTAAATACCCACTTATAGCTAATAGCTATTGTATTAGTGCAGCGCTGGAACATTCATTCTCTGATAGCAGGAATTGCATTTTTAAAAAGTCTTTGTATGTCTGGCTCCTCATATAATGCCCATGAGTAGGTATTTGATAAATAAACATTAAAAGAAGATGAGGATGTTCTGGGAGGTTTTTTGAGAGGGCATGGTTAAAATCTGAAGGCAAAAGGGCTGATTTTAGTAGATTAATGAAGACTTCAAATCACCAGAGTGTTGGCTGGTTTGTCTGCAGTTTTGTTCTTCTCAATGATCTAGGGCTTTCCTGCCATTTTAACCATAGCTTGTTGCATTTTGACAAATGTACACAAATGTAGGTATAGAATATGACCATCAAGATACAGGACATTTTCATCACCATGAAAAGTTCCCTTGTGCCCAGAGTTGGTTTCATGGGTGTGCATAACCTGTGCAGTCACACAAGGGCATGTGCTCAGAAAGGCCCCATGCTTGGTTTCCTGTTCTGCTGTTGCTGCCTTGAAATTCTTAATAATTTTTTAAACAAGGGGCCCTCCATGTTCATTTTGCATCATGCCGTGCAAATTGCGTGGCTGGTATTGCCTGTATCCCTTTACAGTCGATCCCCTCAAACCATCCCAGCCTTAGGCAAGCACTGATCGCTTTTGTCACTATAGGTTAAATTTGTCTTTTTAAAATTTTAATTTATTTTTAAAGACAGAGTCTTGCTCTGTCACCCAGACTGGAGTGCAGTGGTACAATCACAGCTCACTGCAGTCTTGAACTCCTGGGCTTACGTGATCCTCCTGCCTCAGCCTCCTGGGGAGCTGGGACTACAGTGTGCACTACCACGTCTGGCTAATTTAAGTTTTTTTTTTTTGTAGAGCTAGGGTCTCATTTTGTGGCTCAGGCTGGTCTTGAACTACTGGTCTTGAGCAATCCTCCTGCCTTGGCCTCCCATTGTGTTGGGATTATAGGTGTGAGCCACCACCAGCCTTTGTCTTTATTAGAGTTCATACAAATGGAATCATAAAGTATGCAATTCTTTGTGTCTGGTTTCTTTTGCGATTTCTTTTTTTTTTTTTTTTTGTGGTTAGCAATAGTTTGTTCCTTTTTATTGTTGAATAGTATTCTGTTATGTGGATACACCATGATCAGTTTATTCATTCATTTGTGACGGACATTTGGGTTGTTTACAGTAGTTATCTATTATAAATTAAGCTGTTATAAGCTTTTGTTTATAAGTCTTTGTACAGACAATGTTTTCATTTCTCTTGGGCAAATACCTGGGGGATGGAATTACTGACAGTAGGATAATATATCTTCAACTTTTCAGAAGCTGCCAAATTATTTTCCAAGATTTTTGTACCACTTAATATTCCTACCAGCAATGTATGAGAGTTACAGTTGCTTTACATTTTTGTCAGCACATTGTATTGTCACTCTTAAATTTTAGCCATTCTAATGGCTAAGTTGTGTATCTTACTATGGTTTTTTTACTTTGTGTTTTCCTGTGACTGAAGATTTTGAGCATCATTTTGTGTATCTTCTTTTGTGATGTCTGCCCGAATCTTTTGCCCTTATTTGTTTGTTTGTTTTCTTATTATTGAGTTCTTTATATATGTTAGATACAAGTTCTGTTAGATGGTGTGTGTGTGTGTGTGTGTGTGTGTGTGTGTGTGTGTGTATTTTAACCTCATACATTTTCTTCCACTCTGTGGCTTGACTTGTCTTTTTTTCTTCCATTGTGTGGCACGATCACAGCTCACTGCAGCCTTGACCTCCTGGTCTCAAGTGATCCTCCTGCCTTGGCCTCCCAAGTAGCTGGGACCACAGATGTGTGCCACCACACCTGGCTGGTTTATTTTTATTTTTTGTAGAGATGAAGTGTCACTATGTTTCCCAGGCTGGTCTTGCACTCCTGGACTTAAGTGTTCCCCCGACCCCAGCCTGCCAACATGCTGGGACTGAAGGCGAGAGTCACTGCTCCTGGCCAGCCTTGTCATTTTTTAATGATATCTTTCAAAATTAGATATATTTTTAACTGTGATGAAATGCAATTTAATATTTTGTGTTTTATGGTTTTGCTTTTTGGTGTCCTATCTAAGAAATTTTGCCTACCCTAAGGTCACAAAAGTGTGCTCTTAAGTTTTCTTTTAAAAGTTTTATAGTTTATTTTTTATCTTTAGGTCTATGATATATTTTGAGTTTTTATGCATGGCACGAGATAAGAGTAAAGGATCATTTTTTGCCATACATATATTCAATTATTCTAGCACCACTGGAAAAACTTCCCTTCCTCTGTGGAATTACCTTTGCTTTTTCATTAAAAAATAATTGATCACATATGTTTGGCTCCATTTCTGGACTCTCTTTCATTGATCTATATGTTTATCTTTATGTTAATACCACCTTGTCTTAATAACTATGGAATTATAAGAAGTCTTGAAATCAGATAGGGCAAGTATCCCAAATTTGTTGTTTATAAAAATTGTTTTAGCTATTCTAGGTCCTTTGCAGCTTTATGTAAACTTTAGAATCAACTTGTCAAGATTGAATTACATCTATAGATCAGTTTGTGGAGAACTGATTTTTAACAATATTGTCTTCCAATTCATGTCTCTCTGTTTATTTAGATCTTTGTTTTCTCTAGCAATGTTTCATAGTTTTCAGTGCACAAGTATTGTATATTTTTTGTGTTAAGTTATCCTTAAATATACAATTTTTAATGGTATTGTGAATGGTATCATAAAATTTCTTTTCCATTGTTCTTGACAGTATGTAGAAATACATTTATTTTTGTATGTTGATCTAGTATTCTGTGATCTAAAACTTCTTATTTCTAGTAGCATTTTTGTAGACTCAGGATTTTCTATGTACATAATCATGTCACGTGAGAATAAAGATAGTTATACTTCTTATTTTCAAATCTACATGGCTTTTATTTCTTACTTTTCTATTTCACTGGCTAGAATCTCCTATATAATATTGGTTAGAATTGGTAAGAACAGATATTCTTGCTTTGTCCATGATTTGAGACTAGAATTCATTCCATCTGTTACCACTGAGTGTAAAGCTAGTTTAGGTTTGTCATAGATGCCACTCATCAGTTGAGAAAATTCTCCTCTGCTCCTAGTTTGTTGAGAGTTTTTATGGTGAATAGATGTGGAATTTTGTCAAATGGTTTTGTTTGGGTTTTTCACTTTTTAAAAAATCTCTTGAGATGATCATGTAGTTGTCCTCTTTTATTCTGTTAACATGGTGAGTTGTGCTGAAGAAGTTTTAAATGTTAAATAACCTTCGCATTCCTGGATAAACTCTATTTGTTCATATTATGTTATTCCTTTAAAAAATCTTGAGGTAGCTCACGTGGAGGCAGCTATCTTGAGGTTGGGGGAGTGCTGAGCTGTGTGTCATGCCCTGCGCTGCCCAGACTACTGAACAATACAGTCAGGATGGCTAAAGGTGACCCCAAGAAACCAAAGGGCAAGATGTCTGCTTATGCCTTGTTTGTGCAGATGTGCAGAGAAGAACATAAGAAGGAAACCCCAGAGATCCCTGTCAATTTTGCAGAATTTTCCAGGAAGTGCTCTGAGAGGTAGAAGACAATGTCTGGGAAAGAGAAGTCTAAATCTGATTAAATGGCAAAGGCAGATAAAGTATGCTATGATCGGGAAATGAAGGATTACGGACCAGCTAAGGGAGGCATTAGGATCCTTTTTCCTGCCTCCCTTAACTGGTCCCTAATTCTTCGTTTGGATCCCACCACCTGGATTCTTCCTGTTCTGTTCCGAATTCCACCCCAAGATCAAATCCAAAAACCCTGGCATCTCTATTGAACACGTGGCAAAAAGGCAGGGTAAGATGTGGATAAACATGTGACAGTGAAAAGCAGCCTTACATTACCAAGGCAGCAAAGCTGAAGAAGTTCACAGCAGTGCTGACTATAAGCTTTTTTTTCATAGAGCCTCACATGAAGGAACTTTGGAAACTGAAAAGGACTGTGGAGAATCTAAGATCTGGAGATTTGACAGTGGTAGCAAAAGCCAGGGAAGAGTTTAACAGAAAATCTGACAGCCAGTCTAGAACAATAGGGATTTTTGATGTGTAGACTGGGAATAGAATAGATTTCAGTACTTTCTATTTAAAAATTATTTGCTTCTTATTGAAGCAGGGGACCCAGTATGAAATAGACAAAGGACTCTTCTTCTGATAATTGGATCTCAACCTTGGACACATACTGAAATCATCAAGGGAGCTTTTAGAAAAACTGGTTCTCAAGTTGTGCTGAAAAAATAAATCAGTCTGTGGGATAAGTCTAGGCATTTGTATCTTTTAAAGCTCCTTGGGTAATTTCAGTGTGCTGCCAAAGCTGGACACCACTGCTCTAAGGTACTCCATTGCCAGCATGGAGGGTTAGGGTTAGGGTTAGTATTAGGGTTTCTCTCTGGGGAGCTTTCTGTTTGGGGAGCTCTATTAGCTGTTCTGCATATGTTATCTCTTTACTATCTTCTTCCTTTCCATTCCTTTCCTGAACATTTTCTCAGCTGCTCTTGTTCTATTCAGAAGAAGGCCCAGATGATGAGACAGTGGGGGAAGGCCAGGCAGGAGGTGTTGCAGTGGGGGAGAAGGCAAGTGTGGACCCAGGAAGGGGTACAGAGGAGGAGGCAGAAAGCAGATGCTGCAGAAGCCAGGGTGTGTGGGGTCCCCATTTCCCCTTCCCCTCCTTCTGCTGTCACACTTCCTTCCCCCTGCTCCAGGCCCAAACAAGTCTGGAACTAGCCAGCTCAGTTGGTGACTGTCCAAGGTCTTCTGCCCACACTTCCTGGCCACAATCCTCTTTGGGGTGATGAAAAGGCCCTGGAAGTCCCTTGCTATTTACTGAGGAATTGTGGGCTCGTCTCCTGGGGACAGAGGCCACAGACTTTCTGTGATGGAAAGCGCCATGGGTCAGAGCTCATGCCCTGCCACTGACTTGCAGAATGACCCTGTCAGTTGCTTCTCCCCTTTACCTCAGTTTCCCCACTTCTAAAGTTAGAAGATCCAACTGCATAGTTTCCTTAATCCTCCATCTCTGACTGTTTGAATGTGTCCAGGCAGCCTGTGTTCCTTTGGGAAGACTCCAGAAGTTGACTTTGGGGACCCTTTTCTCCCCAGAGGTATGTGAGGCATGGTGAGTGTTGGTCTGGCCTCCCCTCCTGGAGTGTGCCCAACTCCGAGGGACAGGCTGGAAATGAAGATGGTTTTAGTAGCTGAGAGAACAGCAGGTGGATTGTTGGATGTGTAATAGAGCAGTAAAGATGTATAACAGAGTGGCCTTTTCTCTTCCTTTAAAGCTGTGAAAAATGACATTTTAAAAGGGTCATGTTGGGGGCAAACAACATGTTTGTTTTGAAAAGGACCACTCAGCACTTCCACTGATGATGTGGGAAGGGAAATAACCGGCTCTCTGGGCTAAGGGTGTGCCATGGAGATTCCTGGAGATTGGGTGGGGTGAGGGTAGACAGCCAGATGCAGGGTGTGGGGGAGAGGGCCCTATCCTTGGAGGATGGGTGGAAGCTAGTGCCACAGACACTCTGAAGACAAGGTTGGGCCTGGGGCTGTCTTGGGATGTGCTTGGAGCAGCAGTGAGGGAGGGATTTCTCAGCATGGAAGAAGGGCCCAAAGCGGGAGCCAGGTCCCCAACCTGGGCCACGCAGCAGTGCTCTGGTGGGGGCTCAGCCACAGCCGGCAGCAGAGATGCCCTCACAAGGACACTGGGCAGAAGGGGCAGCAGTGCTGAGGCCAACAGTGAGCAGGGAGACTGGAAGTATGTCTGTGGCCTTGCTTCAGAGCCCATGTGTGACGGTACCTGGGAACCCCCAGAAATATCTGGGGAGCAGACCATCAGAGAGCGCAGAGTCTCTGCATTGGGAGGGCGGGGGACTCACATTGCTTGCCCCACAGCTCACTGAGCACCACACAGAACAAGGCTGATTACGAGAGCAAAATGTGTAGTGCCTAGTGCCTGCAGGTGTTTACAGAACTGCTGCTGTAATTATCATCATTGTTAATGAGCTATCATGGGAATGTTTTCATGAACTGTGGCCCAATTTACATCAAACTTTTTGTTGACCTCTGCTGGGCTACCAGAGTGCCACTGTCCAGGCCTATCCCTAACATTTGTGGGGCCCACATAAAGAATGCAAATAGAGGCCTACATACTTTAACACCATAAATTCAGCCTACAACAAACTTTAGGAGCAATATGACTTATTTCATATTGAAAATGTTCCTCACACCATATACAACTGCTATGAACACAGCACTATATAATGAGAGCCTCTGGAGGTACACACTGGAACATGAAGAGAAGTTAGGAAGCCAGTGCTCAGCATGACTGGGAAAGCACATTCTGTTACGTCATGCCAGGCTGCCTATTGCATTCATGCTGAGAGGAAGGACTGGGCAAGTGAATTTGTCTTTTCTTGATCTAAGCACTTCCAACTCCAACTAAGCACACCATCCCTCTCCAATGCTACCCCTTCACAGCATTCAGACAGTTGCCTTTGTTTTGAGGACACAGAGCAAAAGCTCCAGAGATGAGTTTTTCTGGGCCCTAACTGGTGCTAATTGAGAAAATGAACGTAAGGTTTTGTGTTTGTAATATGCAAGGTGCTTGAAAGCATGGGACCCTTCTTGCTGGATCAGCATTGTTTTATTTCATCTAATTTTAGCTTTGAAACTTAGATACAGATATTTGAGCTGAGTGTGCTCCTCAGTGCATGACACAATATAATCGTTGTGTTCAAGGGCCTCTTAACATCAGATATAAACTTTAGGTTGAGTTTTTCAAGAGATGAAGGGAACTATCACATTAGACTAAATTAACTGCTAAGACAATGATTCTTCTCTATTTTAAGAAATATAACTTAAAATGAATTTAAAATAGTTCAGCTTAACTCTCGAATTTTTGATCAAAAACAATTTTCAGGTTTCTCTTCAATATCAGTTAATAACCTATCAAGGATCAGAAGGACCGACCCCACTGGACACAGATAAACATTTGTAAATGTGGGTGTTTGGATTTCATGGGAGGAGAATACGGGGAAGCAAAGAAGAGGTGCCAAGCTTGCAGGCAGGCTGCCTATATGTGAGAAACAGGCGGTACAGCTTGTCTTATGTCCTCATCACTGGCTTGTCCACTGTGGCCTTCCACAGCAGTCAGCCACTTCTCTTCTTCCTGGCTAGGATTCTGAGTTAGCCTTGCTGGCCTTCCAATCTCTGTGTTTCCTGCCCCCTGCTGTCCATTCAGCTGGCACTGCTGGAGCCTCGACAATGTTTCTGCTGTCTCTTCCAATCCCGGGGCCTGCCTGTGCTCTGTTGTGCCTATTCCTTTATCTCACCCCTACTGTACCTCCTGGAGCCAAAGGCTGTGCTTACAGAGACCCTCACCTTGGTTATCAGTCATGGAATGGAGAACTGGGAGTGAGCACACCCAGACAAGGTTGCCATGTTGGCGGCCAGTGGAGGGTGTCACTCAGTTCTCCTTTGGAGGGAACCTTTTGATGAGAGGGTAGTGAGCTGATAGCCACCAGCTGTGGCACCTTCAGGGTCTGTTGCTGTGTTTGAGCGGAGGCCACGCTCTCCTGGGCAGCAATGGCCAATGACTGTGCAGAGCAGAGGCACCAGGATTTCTGTAATCAGTGATCTTGGTTCTAGGGCTCCCTCTTGGGCTAGCTGAGATTTTCTGGGGGCTGTACTGCTCTGAGGCTCTCCGTACCCACACACACCTCCTTCCTTCCCACTCTCCTTTTGCAAGGATCAGGGCTGCATTGCAGTTTGAAGGCTCTCCCTGCCTCCTCCTGCTCCTTCTTCCCCTTCTCACTTCACAATCATTTCCCTTAATAAATCTCTTTGCATTTCTAACTCCATCCTGCCATCTGCTTCCCGGAGGACCTGATGTGACCCGACTTGTGAGAAAGTCTGTGTTAAAAGAGCCATGTGTGGCTTTTCAGTTGCTGGCAGAGAGGGAAAGAGTGGTTTGAGGGTAGGGTGGATCAGCAGTGGCCTGTCCAGAGCCACTTTCCTGTAAGAGCACGGCTTAAGCAGGAAGTGAAATGGGGCAAAGTGTAATGGGGTCCCTTGCTTGCTATATTTCCCAAGGTCTACCCCCTTTCTGTAAAGAGGATAGGGAGCCTGGGATCAAGGTCTGGTGCTCATCTCCTCCTTTGGCCATTATTCACCCCCAAGCTCCACTGCTTTTGCAGGATCTTGCAACGGGTGGAGTGCAACAGGGAAGACACTGGCAGTGAGGTCCTCTTTTCATTTGGCTGACCTTCCTATACTAAATTCCTATCTGTTCCTATTACTTGTGCAAATATCTTGTCAGTGTCCATCTTCACCTTCAGAATATAAGCCCCGTGAGTACGGAAACCCTGACTGTCCTATTCAGAGTTGATTTCCTAGAACCAAAAGGATGTCTAAAACATAACAGGCACTCTAAAATATTGTCTGATGAATAAATGAGTGAGTGAGTGCAAGGTAGACCATATCCTTATTCTTCCGGCAACTATAAAAACAAAACAAGAAATAAAGGTTATCCCAATAGTTGAGTATTCTAGCCAAAAATATGTATGTCTCACATATTTTTTTGTGTGTGTATGCAATGGGCACAATCCCTGTGGTCCCTGTTTTAGAGCTGTCATCTTGTCTTCACGATGTTTTTCTATTTTCCCCATGTGAAGCCTGTTTCCACATCCCCTGCATCCAGACTTCCCCAAGAGACTAAAGCCAGCTCCATCTGTGTTGAGTAACTTATTTAGGGTATCTGAGATTACTCCTAACTCCAGGAAAGCCTGTGAGATGACATTCCAAAGAGCACTCCTCCCCTGTCTTCTTTCATATAAGTAATTACAGGTATCTTCTTCCCAAGATTTTGAAAGAACTTCCCCATGGGGCCAAAGTCCCTTGGAAAGTGGTCCAAGCACAGCATCAGTGAGGTGCAGTTACAAATTAAAAACCGTCTTCTATCGCTTTACACAGGCACTGGGCAAGCCCACAAGTAACCGTTTGTCAATACCGAGAAGAAAAGTAATGGTCAAACTCAAGAGTTAAGTCCCTTCAAGACTTGCTGGGTGATATGGTTTCGGTTTATGTTTCCACCCAAATCTCATGTTGAATTGTAATCCTCAGTGTTGGAGGAGGGACCTGGTGGAAGGTGTTTGGATCATGGGGGCATCTCCCCCTTGCTGTTCTCATGATAGCAAGTGAGTTCTCATGAGATCTCGTTGTTTGAAAGTGTGTAGCACTTCCCACTTCATGCTCTCTCTTCTGCCAGCCATGTGAAGATGTGCTTGCTTCCCCTTTGCCTTCTGCCATGATTGTAAATTTCCTGAGGCCTTCCCAGAAGCAGAAACCTGTATAGCCCACAGAACCTTAAGCCAATTACACTTATTTTCTTTATAAATTACCTGGTCTCAGGTCTGTCTTTATAGTAGTGCAAGAATGAACTAACACACTGGGCTTTCACAGAGTGGAGGAGGGAGGACTTTTCTACTCTTATATCTTCACCAAGGACCAAAACAGAAACTGTGGGCTGAAAAGGCAGTAAGCTGGGCTGGTTGTTGCTAAGCCATGGCTCCTTTGAAAAACAGGGATAGCTGGCTCATGCGGAGTGTACTAGATGTGCTCACAGAGGGAGCTGGGCTCTGGATAAAGTCCTGTGTTTCCTTCCCCACCTGGTTACCTCAGGACACTGAGACAACTAAAAGGCAAGTTACCACACCAGGGATGAGTCCTTTCAATAAGAGTCTCTCTATCTGAGTGTCGCTCATTTGTGTACTCTCTCTGTCTTCCAGAAAACATTATATAGAAGGAAAGTTCTCCAGGATGAAGGTAGGAAATCATGTATTCATTTATTTATTCATTCAACAAACATTCATGACATGTGTTTCATGTGCCGGGAATTGCTCTAAGAGCTGAGGATGCAGCAGTGAAACACACATGACCCTTGTTCTCGTGGAGCTTGTGCTTTAATATAGAGGAAAGACAATGAAATAAACTAGCAGCAAATAAAAGAAAAAAGCAATTTCTGATAGTAATGAGTTCTAGGAAGACAATAAAACGAGATAATGTAATGGAGAGGTTGGGTTCTCTGGCTAGAGACGTGTTAGTGAGGGGTTTGCTAATTTGGATTGGTAGTCAGGAAAGAACTCACCAAGCAGGTGCCATTTGAGCTAATACCTGAACAACCCCAAGAAACTAGCCACACAAAGACATAGGGGTAGTGCTTTCCTGATAGAGGGAGGAGCAAGAATTGAGGCAGGAATGAGCTACATGTGTTTGAGGAATCAAAGGAAGGTCCAAGTGATTGAAGTGCAATGGACTGAGGCGGAGAACAGAGCAGAGAAGTAGAAGGGGCCAGATTACATGATGATAACCAAACTCACATACTAGTGAAAACATCATCAACTCCATGCCTCTCTCAATTTCTAGGCACTTAACACCAGGGGCCTGTTTGTGTAAAAACTGCTGATTGGGGATAGGCTGTGGGATCTAAGACAGTGCTGGTCACTTCCATGGTCACACATATATGCAGGTGTACCTAGAATCCTTCATTCCTGCCAAACTTCTGGCTGCCCTCTTCCATAATATTTCATTATCATGGTGGCCGAGTGGTTTTGCAAACTTGGCATTCCACCACAGCTACAGAATCCCCATCTAAACAGTTCATGTTATGTGAGAGGAAAGTGTTTAGCCTTTTACTTCTCCAAGTGATGCATCTGACTTCCATGTTAACTCTCTTGCTAAACAGCAAGGTGCTATAGATCAAGGCAGATTCAAAAAACTACACCAAAACTTCTCATTGATTAAGCCAGGGTTTTACAGAGTTTTATAGCACCTCCACTTATTTTTCCTAGTGATTTTTTTCTTCTCTTACTTTCTGTTAATTGTTCATGTCAAAAGAGTCATTTGAAATTCACGCTTCTCACCCAGTGAATGAATCTCAGTGCCAACGTCCTTGTCAGGTGGTCGTCTACCCTTAGGTGGGGGAGTTCATCTCCTTCTGAAGAAGGTGGTTCCTTCATTGGACAACTTTAGTTATTAGAAAACTCATCTACCTATTGAGTTTATCCTCCAGAACAACTAGAAGATCTTCCAAACCCTCCCCAATTTTTCCTTATTATTAAGTAACAAATTCATCAGCATGATATTTGAGGAGAGTTAGCTTGTTGTCTTAGAGTCTTCTCTCCCCAGGATAACATCACCTCAGCTGTTCTCCCTGGTGAAGTTTCCAGATCCTTAGAAGCCCTCAGATACACCTACATCCATTTGGATTTTTTCATTAAGAAATCACTGAAAATCCAACTCAAATTGGTTTAAGCCAATAGGGGAAGTTAAAGGCTCATCTAACTGAAAAGTCCATGCTCCAAGACAGTCGAAGTTCAGTGGCTGGTTCTCCCAGTCTTTGGCTCAGTCTTTCTCTGTGTTGGGTTCATTCTAGCCTCTCACTTGGTTGCTCCTGGAGCACCAGGCTTGCATCAGAGTTTAAACACGATACTCTGATTGGCCAGTCTGGTCTACATTCCCCTGGTAGAGCAGGGGGAAGGGGAACAACTGCTTTAGGAACAGAGTGGTACTAAGCATGAAGGAAACGGGGTCCCCTGGAGGAGAAATGGGATATAGCTAGCTAGAGATAAAAGTGAATAGACACCTTAGGGATAAAAAAACAGCACTTCAACTAGCCACAGATTTAAAATTAACCAATATTTGCCACTTCAGCAGCTTGGGTACCATTAAGATCATATCTCTTCATGCAGTATTCCAATGAAAGACTTCAAGTCTCCAATCCCAACCCATCTTTTCCTGGGGTCTGCCCTGCTGGGATAAACCAAGAAGTGTCCAAGCTGTTAACTTACGTTTGTGTTTCGTCTTTGATAGAAACACTGAGTGGTGTTTGGTGCGAAAGTAGAACTCAGACCTATTCCAGAAGCCAGAGATTGACCATCACATCCAACGCTTCTGAGATGCATGAAGTTTCCATGCTGTTGCTGTTTCTGCTGCCACCTTCACCACAAGGGGTGTCATACCACTGGTCAGATTTAAAAACTCAACTAGCTGGGACTGAGCCTCCTGTTCAGGGGGCTGCCTATGGTAGTGACAGGGGTTCCTCTGGTTAGGATGGATGTGGATTTTCTACTCTTCTCCTTCCCCATGTCCTGGTGCAATTCAGCCAATGGTGTGTCCTTAACAAAGTGTGGCCATGTTCTGGCCTCCAAGCATGTGCATAAACAAGTCTTTAATTTTTGAAGGCTTTTGAGGATGATGAAGAATTACTACTCTTGTAGTCTGTTTAATGATTCATTAATGTCCTCAATTTATCAAATAATTGGTATTCTATTTACTTTAAATGCTGCATATTTCTCAACATATTTACATGATATTTACACAATTATACATCAAAACTTATTTAAGTTTCCAACTGATTGCAAATTAATCTTCTAGATAGTTATCATATTCTAATATTATAAATCCATTATATCAGATTTTCTTAAGGCTTCAGATACTTTAAAAAACAACCCAAATATCACAGTAATTATTAAACTAATTATTAAACTCATGTTAAAAACCATTTATGAAAGTGCTAGTACCTAGATTTATTTCTTATATCTGTTTGTATCCTTATTCTTTCTTTTATCCTAATTTCTCATTTAAGTTCTTTTCCTAGGATTTCCACCCTCAAAGGAAAAGAAAAAATCAGTCATTTAGAGCAGCCAAGACTGTGGGATGTGAGCAGGACCAGGAACTGGTACCTTAAATCCTAGCCTCGGGGGGTCATGCTGAAGCTGAAGCCCTTTGATAATTCAGCTTAACTTTTAGTTGCCTGGAATTGGTGTAGATTTTAATTTTCGGAAGGAAGGTGTCTTTTCCAGAAATGATGGACCTGTAAGGTTTGTACACTGTCTCCCTGACCCTTTGCTCTGTGACTGTGGTTCTTGGGCATGGTTAGGATCCCTGCAGGTGTATCTTTATGATTAGCTTGAGGTCAAGTTGAGCCAGTCGTCATCATCTTCGGAACATCTGATTCCTTTGTAATCTTGGAACTCACTCTTGACTTCTTTGTAACTGGTTACTGTGAGTGACCATGCCAGCTGGTCAATTTTGGGTTTCTTCCCACAAGGCTCTGTCTGTGGCCTCTGGTCCTGGTCAGTGGGTCTTGTTCTTGGAACAGCAACTTACTTTTCCGGTTTTACTTGGCTTAGTCACAATTTGTTTTTTAAATTTACACTTGAAGAACTTATCATTACTTTATAAACATCTGTTTAACAGAAGAAATAAACTAACCCTATGTATGTGTATATAGGTGTGTGGATATGTGTGTGTGTGTGTGTATATAGGTATACATAAAAAATCTATTTCATATCTATTAAAATTATTTTTAAAAGAATCTATTATATCATATCCATTTTTAAAAATTTCAACCATGTTATTTGTAGTCTCAATATTAAATTTTTCTTGAGTATTATTGTCCTCTGGCTTTTCATAAGCCTGAACTGTTTGAACCTGTTACACTTATGATTCCCCATTTGATGCTTAGAGCCCCAGCTCAGCCTGTGGGAGGCCCTACAAACCAGCTCCTTGTTCTATCAGCACTGCCTCAAACATCCCAGAAAACATACTTGCCTTCTGGCAACAACTAGAAGATGTTCCAAACCTTCCCCAATTTTTCCTGATTATTAAGGACCAAAATCTAAGCACTAAGAATGCATAGGGACAGGTCAGGAGTTCGAGATCGGCTTGGCCAACATAGTGAAACACCATCTCTACTAAAAATACAAAAAATTACCTGGGTGTGGTAGTGAGTGCCTGTAATTCCAGCTACTTGAGAGGCTGAGGCAGGAGAATCACTTGAACCCGGGAGGCAGAGGTTGCACTGAGCCGAGATCACGCCAGTGCACTCCAGCCTGAGTGACAGTGTGAGACTCTGTCTCAAAAAAAAAAAAAAAAAAAAAAAGAATGCACAGCAGAGTTGGGGGAGAACAAAATTATGTCTGTTGTTTGATTTTTGGAAAAAGAAATTAATTTTTTTAAAGGAATGTGTTTGTCCTGGCCTTCCCAGTGTAACATGTCACAGTACCTGCTTTCCACAGTTGGTGTTCTCTTTCATAGTTGGTCTCAACACAGTCCCTCCAGCTTCCCCTACCTTCACAAAGTATAGCTCCTTCAATTCACCCTGGCAGCCTCTTCACTACCTAGAAAGGCTGGGGCAGGATGTGCTCCATCACCCCTTATACCATACACCCCTAACCCATTTCCTCTTTGGTCATTTAACTCAGCTCAGCATCCCGGCCATGTGTCCCATCCCTACCTACCTACACCTGTGGCAATTTTTTTTGGGAGGTTCACTGTATCTCTCAATTCTGCTTCACTAGAAACCTGACTCATAGAAATGTCATCTTTTATTTATTGTTAGAAAAACAATGTATTTATTAAACATAGTTTAGGAAAGTCATTAATTTACAATGAAAAAAATAAGAATCAAGCCGGGCATGGTGGCTCACATCTGTAATTCCAACACTTTGAGAGGCTGAGACAGGCAGATCGCTTTGGGCTCACTAGTTCGAGACAAGCATGGGCAACATGGCGAAACCCCATCTCTACTAAAAACACAAAAAAATTAGCCGGATGTGGTGGTGCACCCCTGTGGTCCCAGCTAATTGGGAGGCTGAGGTGGGAAGACAGTTTCAGCTCAGGAGGTGGAGGTTGCAGTGAGCCGTGATAGTGCCACTGCACTCTAGCCTGGGCAATGGAGCCAGACTCTGTCTCAAAAAAAAAAAAAAATACTACTACTAACAAGAAGAATTAACTATGTCTCTAGCTTCTCTTTGCAGACTGCCTGAAATGAAGGAGGTTTTTAAGAAATTTAGCTCAACTCTGGTGAAATGTTCTTTTATAATGTTAATAGAGATTACAACTGGGGAGTGGCCATGGAAGTGAGTGGAGAAACTTCATTTTTTACTTTTTATACTCGTGCATTATTGGACTTTCTAATGCAACACTTACTGCCTTTGTAATAAGAAGTACAATTTTAAGTGCTTCAAATAATAAAAAATAAATCACCCATGGTAAACATTGCTTATACTTTTTTGCCTCCTTCTAGTCTTTTTCTGTCTCAGGCATATATTTCCCTTGGAACCATAATCCATACTTATTTCCCATCCCCCCCCACCCCCCACTATTTATCTTAAATTAACATGATGTAGCAAGCACTTTCTCAGGTTATCAATTATTCTTGGGAAACACAGCACTTGTAATAACTGCCTGATTTCCTTCCTTCCTTCCTTCCTTCCTCCTTTCTATCCTTCCTTCCCTCCCTCCCTCCCCTTCCTTCCTTCCCTCTTTCCTTCCTTCCTTCTTCTCTCTCTCTCTTCTCTCTTTCTTTCTTTCTTTCTCTTTCTGATGGAGTCTTGTTCTGTCTCCCAGGCTACAGTGCAATGGCGCGATCTCGGCTTACTGCAACCTCCACCTCCTGGGTTCAAGTGATTCTCTTGCCTCAGCCTCTAAGTAGGTGGGATTACAGGCACCCACCACCACGCCCAGCTAAATTTTGTATTTTTAGTAGAGATGGGGTTTTGTCATGTTGGCCAGGCTGGTCTTGAACTCCTGACCTGATGATCCTCCCGCCTCAGCCTCCCAAAGTGCTGGGATTACAAGCATGAGCCACAGCGCTGCCTGATACTCTATCATGAGTATGCACCATAGTTTATTAGGTTATCCTCCTACTGTTGGCAAAGAATTGTTTTTAATTTGGGAGCACATAAAAAAATCACCCATTTGAGGTTCTCACTTTCCAGATGAGAAAACTGCAGTCCAGTGAAGTTAGTTATTTGTCCAAGCAGGGCCAGTTTATCAGAGGCTTGCTGGGATGGGATCTGGCACTCCTGAGGCCTGGGCCTTGGCTCTTGCTGCTGTCATAGGTCGCCTCCTGAACCTCCACAGGGCACTTCTGGAACCTAACTGTAGGGCACTGCCTACATTCTTTCTAAATTACATTTCGCAATTTGGGACACATTATTCCTGCCTGTCAAGATCATTTTTTAATCTTCTGTCATATAACCATTAGCTAATGAGGGACAGTATAGCTAACATCAAAAACTGTGGCTTTTTCCACTATCAAGATGTGCTTCCTAAATCATCTTATGCCAAGGAAGGGGAAATACTGTCATAGTTCTGATCAGATAATTCCAATAGTCACCAGCAATTACAGGGAAGGGTGCTAATTAGCAGATCTCAGGATGTGTTTCTCAGGGATCCCCTGGGTTCTGACATTCTGTAATCAGCATTCCAGCACGATGCCTGGGCTCTGCCTGAGGGCTAGTGCTCACAGGATGGAAGAGGAATAATTATTGGGTGGGGAAAACGAGAGGAGGGAACTAGCATGTGTGGCTGACACTGTGCCCAGCGCAGGGTGCCCTGGCAAAGATGACAACAGCATTATAGGGAGGGGATCCTGCAGGATAGGACTGGTATGGTTTTGAAGGAAAGCAAGCAGATCAGAAGAACCTCCCATTTCCTCAGATTAAGGAATACTGTCCCAACCCAAAGCTGTATTATGAAACTCTAATCAGACATGAAGGAATTCATGGTGATAGATAAGATTACTCTTAGAGAGCTGAAACTTATTCTGATTTTTTTCCTTCAAATTTTATGAAACACATTTTATCCAAATTTTACAAATAAGTCTTTGACATCAGTGTCTGTCATTACTAGAACCAATTTTTGAGTCATCTAATATAGTTTTTTTTCAGACTCTATAATGTTTGCTCCTACCTAAATTATCTGATGTATAACCTCTTCAAAATCTCTCTTTAAAAATATTGTGGCTTGAGTTTATTCCACACGGACAGTTTTTATGTTTTGCCTTTCAGAAAATGCTTAATTCATATGAAGCAGGCACCAGGGAATGTGATGGTTTCTATTAATGGTTAATGTTAATCCATTGACCATATGGTAGTGTAAATTTCTCGGACAGAATTCCTTTTGCATGATGTTATAGTACATTGCTGAACTGCTATACTTACATAATTTATCAATGTGAAAAATGGACTTTGAGATGTAGTAGTCCAGAGCTAACATGGTGAGCAGTAGGGAATGCAATGTGTTTAGTGAGCAGCTGTTTCCATGGGAACTAAATCTTTCGAGAAAGATTCCTGGATCCCTGGGCTTTCTCGTGAGCTGTGCATCCAGGTGGTAAGACTTGGGTCCCAAGTTCATCTCTGACATGGATCGCCAGGTGCCACAGACAAGTCCCTTAACCTTTTTGAGACTTAGCATTCTTATCTGTGAATTGAAGTCAGACTAGTTGCATGGTTACTGGACTTTGGAGTACCAGTGACCAGTAAGATATTTACAATTTTGGAATAATTTTAGGTACACAGGAAACTTATAAAGATAGGTAACTCCCCTAATGTTATCCTTCACCCAGATTTCCTCTATGTTAACGTCTTAAGTGAGGACAATGCATTTGTTAAAACAAAAACGAAAACAAACAAAACAAAACAAAAAACACAGGTGCAGTACTATTAACTAAATTACAGACTTCGTTTGAATTTTCCAAGTTTTTTCATTGAGATCCTTTTTCTGTTCCAGAATCTAATCCAGGATTGCATTTAATTATCGTGGCTCCTGAGTCTCCTTCATTCTGTGACCATTTCTCAAGTCTTTCTTTACTATAACCTCAATAGTTTTAAAGAGTACTGATGAGATATATTACAGGGTGTCCCATACAGTAATTTTTAAAAAGAAAAAAACATTGGAGTCGAGGATTGACAAATTTTAATTTTGACATGTAAGGTATATGAATAAGTTCTCAGGGTTGCAAGTGACAGAAAGTCTGGTCAAAGAGAGAATTTATTGGCCCACGTAACTAAAGTCGGGAGGCAGATGTAGGTTCAATAGGACATTCATATCCAGTTCCATCTTGTCCCTTGGCTTGGTTCTTCTCTCCTTTGAACAGCTGGGTCATTCTCAGATATGCACTCATCACATAGATCCACGATGGCTGCTGGCAGCCCTTATGGCTATATCCATCCAGGTGTGTGTATGTGTGTGTGTGTGTGCACACATGAGCGAGTAAGCACCTTTTAGTTGGGTTTCAGATCACTTGCAACCAAAAGCATCTTAATGATATAATGATATTACATCATACCTATTTCCTTGATGTAATAGGTTTCTTTGTTGGGCATCTGTAGTTGATGGCACAGTAAAAAGTGGAGCATAACGTATTCTGGTTCACAGTATTCATCGTAACTATTGCTGAAAACTCCAGCTGTACATAGGCATTTTGACAAAAATAGAAGTGATACTTTTTTATTTTTTTATTTTTGCGATTGAGTTTCACTTTTGTTGCCCAGGCTGGAGTGCAATGGCACAATCTCAGCTCACTGCAACCTCTGCCTCCCATGTTCAAGTGATTCTGCTGCCTCAGCCTCCCAAGTAGCTGGAATTACAGGCACCTGCCATCATGCCCGGCTAATTTTTGTGTTTTTAGTAGAGACGGGGTTTCACCATGTTTGCCAGGCTGGTCTCGAACTCCTGATCTCAGGTGATCTGCTCACCTCAGCCTCCCAAAGTGCTGGGATTACAGGCATGAGCCACTGTGCCTGGCCAGAAGAGATACTCTTTAATTTCACACAATATTGAATGTTAGAGCAATAACTCCAATGTTTCTTCTCATGAAAGCCAGAAGAAAACCATGACGACAGGCCAGTGAGGGGACAGGAGAGGTCTGCAGGGTGCTCCTCAGAACACGTCTGGACTCATCCAATGGCTACAATCTGGAACTGGTCAGAAGAAACGCTTCTGCCTGGAGGGCACTTCTCATGATAAACTTCTGGGCACCCTGGACTGAGATGCTCCCTTCCAACGCCCTTTTCAGCTCAGGCTAGTACTGCTGGATGCACAGGTGTGGAGACCAATAGCAATGGGAACTTTCTCTCAGCATAACCATCAGCCCATGGCTTCTCCTCAAAGAGCAACTTTTCAAGGACTAAAGCGGTGACGATTTGGAAATGCACTGGCTCCTTTCCTCTTTCTGCCCCATAAACTCACTCCTTCAGTGAGGTCTATGAATACTTTTCCATTTGGCCCTCTGGCTTTTTTAAATGAAAACAGTTTCTACTTCTTCCTTCCCTCCCACACACACTTTCTCACGAGCAGATACATACTTACATGAAACTCTCAGACCTCTTGTGGATCCACATATTTTGGGCATGTATATGAAGCCATTTATAGGAATTAATCCATGAATCATAGACAGAAGATTCTCATTAGAAATGAGCAGTGGCGTCTTTAGGCTTGCATAGTACTTAACAGTATTAGAAGGTAGAAAACTCAAGATTTTACGGGAGGCTTACAGGGTCACAGCAGACTTTGCATTTTAATATTAAAAACTCAGATATTGTATCAAGCCCAAGGGGCAATAATCTGAAATGATAGCAGCACTTTGTTCCAGGCCTGGCATCTAGTAAGTTGTCAAAAACATTTACTGACATAGTAAATGGCACTCTCCTCCTTCCCTCACCTCTTAAGGTTTTCAAGATAAAAAATTACAAAAACAGAGATTTAAGGAAAATCAATTATTTCAGGATAAATAGCAAGTATTCCTGGATTGCTAAAGGCTGAAACAAATTTTATTTGTATTTTCTTCCTTTCTTTCTCTCTTTCTTTCTTTCTTGAAGTCTCACTCTGTCACCAGGCGGGAGTGCAGTGGCGTGATCTCGGCTTACTGCAATCTCTGCCTCCTGGGTTCAGGAGATTCTCCTGCCTTAGCCTCCTGAGTAGCTATACAGATGTGTGCCACCACGTCCAGCTAATTTTTGTATTTTTAGTAAAGACGGGGTTTCACCATGTTGGCAAGGATGGTCTCTATCTCTTGACCTAGTGATACGCCTGCTTCGGCCTCCCAAAGTGCTGGGATTACAGGTGTGAGCCACTGCTCCTGGCCTCTTTGTTTAAAAAAGTCCATTTTTATTTCACATTCCGGAGATGCATGTGCAGGTTTCTTACAAGGGCATATTGCGTGATGCTGAGGTTTCAGCTTCTATTGATCCCATCACCCAGACAGTGAACACGGTATCCAATAGGAAGTTTATCAGCCCTTGCTGCCCCCCAGGCCTTTTAGAGTCCTCGGAGTCTTGTTCCCATCTTTATGAACATGTATACCCAATGGCTTCTGCTTATAAGTGAGCACATGTGATATTTGGCTTTCTGTGAAACAATTTTTGAATTTCTCTGCAGTTAAATTCCAATAGGGCTGTGGAAAAATCTCATGCAGATTTGCTGTGTTCCAGTGAATGAGGTTTTGTCTTTGGTGTAAAATTGGCTCCCTTGCTTGAGCCCATGTCAGGGGGCTGCTGTTTGTTTTCAGCAGCGCACACAAAGCCCTCAGGGCCTGAGCACTCACTTCGATGCTGAGTCTTACACTTTCCCTCTTGGTCTCAAATTAGTTTTACTGAAACCCTATATTTATGTGGGTCAGGGTTTCCTTCTTCCTCAAAAACATTTTTTCCTCCTTTAAAAATAAAAAAAAAGAACACCCTCCCATTTCCAGAAATTCCTGCACTTCTTATTTCCTGTTGGCTTATTTAAGGGTATTTTTTGCTAATGAAGTTTCGAGAGGATTTCTTGAAACAAAGTTATGTAACTTTACTGATTTTAAACTATCTTTTTGCTAAATTCTTAACTGCTGAGTCTAACTCTCTGTTTAGAACAGAGGCTCCTTCTTAACTACCGATGGTCATAACAGTGAAACTAGATCTCAGTTTTGAAGAATGTCAATGTACAATGCATTTTTTTTTCCTTTTTAGATCCCAGACAAAACGACCCTCTTCTCTAAAATGGTTGTTCCTGCCTCCTATTTTAGCCCTGCCAATCAGACTCCAAGACACAGACCCGTGGGCTTGTTTCTGGGCTTCCTCCTGGGATATCCTGTCAAGAAAACTACCTCATGCTTGTATCCAGGACTGCAGGTTCTGGTCCCAAGATTTCTCTTCTTTCCTCCCTCTCTTTCTTTTCTTTCTTTCCTTCTCCCTCCTTCTCTCTTTCTCTCTCTTTCTTCCTTTCTCTCTTTCCTTCCTTCCTTTCTTTCTCCAAGATTCTTTTCTTTTCTTTCTACAAGTGTCTGCTCTTTCACCCAGGCTGCAGTGCAGTGGTATGAACCTTGAATTCCTGGGCTCAATCTTCTTCCTCAGCTTCTGGGTAGCTGGGACTACAGTCACATGCCACGACACCCCGCTAATTTATTTTATTTTCTTCTTCATTTCTTAAAGTAGAGGCAGGGTTTTGCTGTGTTGCTCAGGCTAGTCCCGAACCTCTGGCCCTCCCACTTTGGCCTCCCAAAGTGCTGGGCTTGCAGGCATGAGCCACCATGCCCTTCCTCCAGTCCCAATTCTGCCTTGGTTTCCCCATCTGCAAAAGAAGTATTCTGTAGTGAATGTTTTTATGCTTCTTTCAAGCCCAGGCTCTGATCTGTTCTGGCATCTAAACGGATATCAGCTATTCCACGTCCAAAAACCTCAGAGAAGAAAATTCTGGAGTCCATGATTTCTTTTAATTTTTTATGCCTAGTAACTCTGTAAAAATTTCTTCCTCTCATCGCATAAATCCTTTTCCATTCAATCAAATGTTCTTGAAGCAGAAACACATGCCTACTTGTGTAGCCACACAGATACTTGGCCTTTGCACACTGGTTGATATAGGGTTTTGCTCCTCTTTTCATGAATGTTGGCTACCATAATATTCGGATTTTCCCAGAATAAAGATTATAGGTATAATGGTATGATGCAAGGAGGCTAGGCTTCAGTTGGGGCAGCTGGACCTTCATTTTCAGGGTGACCTTGGCTCTCCGAGTTTCTCTTTCTCCAGGGCTAAGGTGGGGACCTGCCCTCCTGGGCCGCAGGACTGTTGTGAGGATGAATGGAGATGCACCAGAAAAGTGGCTCTCTTCACGATATGTGATGATGTTGTAGCCTGTCACCTGCTGGTCCAAGGACAGGGATCTAACTGTGTACTGAGACCCCTTGGGAAGTGCTTTTAGATCCTTATGGAATCCTTGGTGGAATGCGATGGGCTATAAATGCATGAAGAAAATAGGCAGAATGAAAATAGAGACTTCTAGAGAATCTGGCTTCCTGTGACTCGTTGGGGGTGCTTGGCAGGAGCGCTTATTCAGAGCACGGAGACTTTCCTTGTGCCTCCCCTCATTCCCTCATACCCCTATTCCCCAGGGTGAAAAAAAAAGACAGAAAAAAAAAGAACTTTCCCCAAACTTTCCCATTCCTCTGCCCTGGCTGCAAATGCTGAAATTCCATCTTGTGTTTGTTGTCACCCGCAGGTCTGTTTCCATGGTTACCCAAATTCCAGGCACTGGCCCCAGGCCCACCACAACGCATCCCTCAAAGTCTCTTTGGTAGAGGAAAAACATTTCTCCTTGCTGCGGCAAGTCAGAGCCAGAAACTCAGGCTCTCCTGCTCCCAAAGCCCCCACTACACCCTCATTCGTGTGTGATTTGCGTGTTTAGGTGGTTCTGCTCAGTGTTGTTTTGGGGGGCGGTAAGCACAATATAACAGTTTTCTTCATTTCTCTTCTCATTTGAGCTAAGGAATTACTTTCTTGTACCAAACATTATACCCTTGGAAAACACTCCAGATGGTTCTTATTAAAATTCCAATTCCTTTTTTTGCAATTCATTTTTCCCCATTCTCCTCAAACTACTAACTCAAAAATGAACACAGGCTGAGGAGCAAGTGAGGGGTTTGTGAATAGCAGCTCCAGTGAATGGAATCTTTCAGAGACCCCTGGTGTGGCCCTGAAGGGGCCTGCACCTCCTCTTCTTGCCAAGGGCCACCTGGCCCTTCATAGGGATGCCAGGGGTAGCAACCTCATGCGCTGTCACCAGGGAGAGTACAAACACACACGGGGGTGTGTTCATAGGGATGAGCATGAACATAGGGATGCCAAGTGCAATAGCTCCGTGCACCAGGGAGTGTCCAAACACACATGGGGGACATGTTCGATGGCAAAGGTGCCCTAAAGGGGCCATGGGCTCTGCTGCCTCTGCAGGAAGAGGGGCAGAGGACCAGCCAGGACTCTGTTCTCCAATAGTCTGGGGCCTGACTGTGCCTTGCAGAAGGGCTGTCCACCTTCTTTAGTGTACAGTGAGGCCTCTATGGATTTCTAAAGATATTGGCCACAGGAGAGAGGCAATACTTAGTTTAAGAAGCAGACAAGGAGAGACTGCCAATGCCTTTTGGCCATAATTGCAGCTGAGTAAGCCACAGGCGTTGCTCCCACATCTGGAAAAATCTGCTTGCACAGGAAAAGTATGTGTGTATCCAAGGATGTGTATTTGATGTGTTTTTACTTCCAACTTTATGTTATGAAAAAATTTAAAAATACAGAAAGATGTAAGAATAGTACAAGGAACAGCCATATCACCTAGATCCAACAAACGTTACGTTTTGTCATATTTCCTTTCCCCTCTCTCCCTTTCCAGATACACAGAGAGATAAATACATATCCTTCGCTTAGACATTTGAAAGTTGGGATCTTGTCCCTACAGCATTTTATAACCTAGTAATTTATTCATTAAAGCAGTCATATAATGCAGTCATGCACTGCATAACAATGTTTTGGTAAACGATAGACTGCATGTACAAGGGTGGTCCCATAAGATGATAATACCACGCCAGGCGCAGTGGTTCACAACTGTCATCCCAACACTTTGGGAAGCTGAGGTGGGATCACCTGAGGTCAGGAGTTTGAGACCAGCCTGGCCAACATGGTGAAACCCTGTCTCAATTAAACAAAAAAAAATTAGCTGGACATGGTGGTGTGCACCTGTAATCCCAGCTACTGTAATCCCAGGCAGGAGAATTGCTTGAACCCGGGAGGCGAAGGTTGTGGTGAGCCAAGATCACCCCACCTCACTCCAGCCAGGGTGACAGAACAAGACTAAGTCTCAAAAAAAAAAAAAAGATTGCAATATCTTTTTATGTTTAGATATATTTAGATACACAAGTAATTACCATTGTGCTACAACTACCTACAGTATTCAGTACAGTAACATGATGTGCAGGTTTGTAGCCAGGAGCAAGAGACTTTATATAGAGTCCAGGCTGTGTAGTGGGTTTTAGCACCTACGTGTGTGTAAGTGCACTGTGTGATGTATGCACAACAAAATCACCTAATAATGCAAATGCACTTCTCAGAACATATCCCTGTTATTAAGTGACACATGCCTGTATATGAATATATTCTTATGGTAAATATTCTAACATCTGAATAGTACAGACACGTAGAGTATAAGCAAAAGTCAGGCGTGAGCCCTTCCATCTCACCCTCCCACATCCCACGGTTGCTTGGCTTGTGTCTCTCCTGAACTGTATGTTTATTTAGACATGTGCGTGTTTAGACAGAAATGTATATTTTTGGCACATGTGTTTTTAAACATAAATGAGATATTACGTGTGCTGTTTTGCAGCTTATTTTTCACTGGGAAATATGTCTGGGATCTTTCCATATTAGTACCTGGAGCTGTGCCTCATTCTTTGACTACTGCAGAACATGCCAAAGCATGGTTGTATAATAATTTTCTTAAATATTCCCTCTTGATGGGCATTTCAGCTACTTAGTATTATTTTTCCATTACTCACAATGATGCATTTAATATCCTTGAGAAACGCTGTCTTAAGGACATGTACCAGTATGTCTCTTTGACAGATACCTAGAAGTGGGATTGCTGAGTTAGATGAGATGCATATTTTATACTTGGATAGATACTGCCAAACTGCCTTCAAAATGTTCTCCAGGCTGAGTCTGGTGGCACATCTGTAATACCAGCACTTTGGGAGGTCGAGGCAGGTGGGTTGTTTGAGCCCAGGGGTTTGAGACCAGCCTGGGCAACATGGTAAAACTCTGCCTTTACTAAAAATACAAAAGAGAAGTTAGCCTGGCATGGTGGCTTCTGCCTGTAGTCCCAGCTTCTTGGAAGGCTGAGGTGGGAGGATCGCTTGAACTTGGGTAGTCAAAGGTGCAGTGAGCTGTGATTGCACCACTGCACTCCAGCCTGGGTGACAGAGCAGGACCCTGTCTCAAAAAAAAAAAAAAAAAAAAAAAGGCTTTCTGAGACAGCCCATTTCCATTTCCCCACATCCTCACCAATGTTGAATTTTATCAGTCTTTTTAAGTGTTGACTTTGTAATGAATGAGAAATAATATAGCATTGCTGGTTTAGTTTGAATTTCTTTGATTATTACTAAGGTGTCAGAGTTCAGCTAGAGATGACAGAAGCCAGTCCCTTAGTGTATGCAGAAAGTTATTTAATATAGGGAACTGAGTGTTAAACATTTTGTCAGATAAGGTGGAATAGCAGGTTCAGGATAAGCTTCGAGGACTGATTCCCAGAACTCGAGCTCAGAACGGACCCACCAAGGGAGCTTTCCCTTCCCTCATGACCTGAAAGCTGGGGATTCGGGGAGCTGGGCCCCAACTGCTGGCTTGGCAATCCAGAAACCAGGAAGCCTCAGCCATACCTGGTCTCCAGAACGATACTGCCTCAGCTATGTGGCAGATGCCCCACGTCCTGGCCACGACGCCCATGAAGCTGGAGACTGGATATAGACACTGAGGTCTTTGCCATTGCTAATGCAGGAAAAAAACAAAAACAAAATAAAAATAAAAACCCCAATCAAAACACAAGACACAAAGACCTTCTCAACTCTGTCTGCCAGTGGAGTTGGTAGGTCTCTTCAGGGTACATCCAGTCAGAAGCCAGGTCACAGGCAGAAGCTCCGCTCTAAGCGAGCCAGGACGCTACAGGCTGACGCTTTCCAGGCTCCAGCATGCAGTGAGGCAAGCTGCAAGGCAGCAGCATGGAAAGTGGGGGAAGTTAGCCTGAAATATCTGCCACCATCGTGTTTTCAGGTCTTCTTTTTTCTATGAATTGCCTGATGGTACTCACTGCCTATTTTTCTATTGGGGTTATATTTTCTTGTTAATTTATAGAAGTTTTATGGGTTATCTGGAACTTTTTTTGTCCTTATATATGTTATGAATACCTTCTATTCTTTTAAATTTATATTTTTTGTCATGTAGAAATTTCGTTGATCTATTTTTATGCTTTCTGCTTCCTGGGTTTTGTAACTTACTTAAGAAGGCTTCTCCTACCTCAAGGTTCCTAAAGTATTCAACTACATTTCCTTCTAACACCTTTAACAATTTTTTCATGTTTAATTTGTGAAACCCTAACTTGGGTTTTTGATTTTTCCTAAATGGAAAGCCAATTGTCTCAACATAGTTTGTTGAATAATTTGTCTTTCAAATTATTAAATATTTTATAAATTAAAATTTAAAAAATTTAAACGAGAGTTTTAAAAAACATAGGATGAATTCTTTCTGCTTTCTGAAGCAAAGCCAGGGTGAAGCTTTAAAAAATAATCCTGTTATCATTTCACATTTTGGCTCCATAACAGGCTCAAAAACTAGGGGTCTGATATTCCCTCAAGTACAGATATGACAAGACTATTCCCTTAACTACAAGCCTTGACTGGGCCGCCTTTCCTGAAGACCAAAGTTCAGTCTCTATAGACTGGTCCTCTCTCTGCTGAGCACTGCTCCCGTCCCCATTATGGGCCTTTGCAATCTTATTTCCTTGCTCTTTTGCCTAGAAGAGAGATCACATCATCTGAACTGGCCAACAAAAGCAGAAAACTTGTAAAGATATATATGTCAGCAATTTTTTAAAATGACATTGCAATCATCTATTTATGATGTTCTTCTCACTTACTGGTGTTTCTGAATGTGGTCACTATCAGTGTTTTGAATAGAACAATTCTTCTTTGCAGTGTATTTTATAACCCTGGCCAACATCTCATTAAATGCAGCAGTATTCTCTGATACATCCCCCCAACCAAAAATGTGTGACAACCAAAAAAGTTATCCCATATGTTTCCAAATACACCAGCCCTACCCCTTAGTTGAAAAGAAGGGAGAGAGGAGAAAGAAAATCAGAAATGATAGAATGTTACTCCCATAAGGTAGTGTCCTAACTCATCTTCTAATCTCCACATGTTCAAATCTGGCCTTTGTTTCAAAAGGCTACCTTCTCCACAAAGCCTTCCTAAATTCCTTCAACTGCAAGAGATCTAGTTCTCTTCCGACTCCCCCTCTTCCATGTTATTACCACCATCCATCCATCCATCCATCCATCCATCCATCCATTTATCCATCTCTTTGCCTATCTATTCTGTAAGTATTTCTTTAGCATTTATTGTGCACTGGGCACACACCACTTTCTTCTTCTATTTTGGCTTTTTATATGAGTGTCTTACCTGGTCTAACATAGTGTAATCTCAGGCAGAATTCATGTCTGACTTAGTTTGAGACCAACCTGGCCAACATGGCAAAACCCCATCTCTACTAAAAATACAAAATTAGCCAGGTGTGGTGGCACATGCCTGTAATCCCAGCTACTCAGGAGGCTGAGAGAGGAAAATTGCTTAAACCCAGGAGTTGGAGGTTGTAGTGGACTGAGATTGTGGCACTGCACTCCAGCCTGGGTGACAGAGCAAGACTCTGCCTCAAAACAAACAAACAAAAAGCTTTTCTGACTTTCAGAATATCAACATTATTATTTGAAAAAAATTATCCACAACCTCATCACTTTTTCAGAAGGATATAAAGATGGGACAATTTCCTTCCTCACCAGTTTAATCTTGTCCCTAGAAGTAACTACTGCCAATAGTTTCTTTTCTTTTCTTCCAGACTTTATAAAACACGTTTATGCAGATTTACATACAGATACGCCCATGTGTACATTTATTAGGTTTAAATTAGCACATATATTAAACACTACATGAAACATGAATTTAAGAATTACCCACTTATCTAAGTAAATAAATCATGTTTAACTTAAACATGTATAGTTCTTTACAACTACAAGACAGTTTTAAATATGTTTTTCCTCTCTAACCCCAGGAAGTAGGCTCAGTGAAGTTAACAATCAGGTTCCTGGTCACACAGTCAGTAAGGGGTGGAGCCCGAACCAGAACCCAGGTCTTCTGTTTCCTAATTCACTGTTGTTTCTACTGTGTAAAATAATCCCTAAAGATTATCGAGAAGTTACTATTTATATAATAAAATTATTCTTTGCTTGACTTCAGAGTGTCAATGTAAGCTTCTTTGAAATACTGACTGTATTACATTGAAAACAAAGGCTAATATTTACCAAGTGCTACCATGTGCCAGAAACTTCTAAGCACTTTACTTGCATTGTCTCATTTACTCCTTCAAGAAGCCTTTCATGTAAGCAGTATTATCAACCCTATTTTCAATGAGGAAATTGAGGTTCAGAAAGGCAAATAACCTGCTTGGGAATGGACTGGTGTGTTGCCTGGCTGGGTTTTCAACCTAGGTCTTTCTTGACTCAAAGGTATGTACTCTTAGTTTTTTTGAGACTGTACTTTGAAGCAGCCTATATACATTTTACTTACATATAATTTTAAGTAAATAACTATTATGTAAAACAAAATGAGATGTGAATTTGATGTCAGTTCTACTTTAGAGATAATTGCAATTTGAATGACATAAGAAAGAGAAGTCAAATGTGTAGAGTAAGATGTTTAGATAAATGCTTCAATAAGAGCAAGGGAGAAAACACAGTAAACAAGAGGGAAATAGAAACATACATGGAGACTGATTAACTGAAAGAGAGGACCTGGGTGAAAGAGGCAGGCAGCAGAGTCTACGAGAGGGAGAGGGACTAGAGCTCCAGCCCTCTCCACCTCTGCCTCGAGTCCATGTGGGACTCTCCAGGCCAGCCTGGGACTCATTTTTCCTGCATTCCTGGAGCCCTTGCTGCCTGCATGCCTGGACTAAGATATCAGACTAATAGGCACCTAATCTCCCGGCCCAGAGGAGAGCAGTAGGGTAAGTGGGGAGAATACCCTTAACATCTACCCATCCCTGAGAGTAGGGGCTGGGAGGCAAGAGTGGTGACAATGAGGCCAGGAAGAAGAGCCTCATTGGGAAGACCCACTCCTGTCTGTCTGGCTGAGTAAAGGGAGGCTGCATGGCTGAGTAATGGGGTCTTAGTCAATGACAGGTGTCAGGCATCCTCACTGGCCAAGAGGCAGGGATGCAGCCACCTCACTCTCCCTCTAGAAGCCCTGCCCCATTAGACTGTGTACCACTTAGAGTGAGTACCACTCTGTCGGCGTGGTGGAGGGGAATAGGGGAACTGCTGGAGACTAAGATGACAGGTGGGGAGGAGGCACAGGCAGAGATGCCAAGAAGGTAGAGAGCATGGATGGGCAGAGGAAAACCCCTTTTGCCCTTGGGTGGTAGCAGCATGATAAAGGGGATCTGAGTCACCAGGGAAGGCGTGGAATAACTGGGATGGGTCTGTACGTCAACCTCTCTGCCACTTCCTTTGTAGTCATTTGGTTGTTTTTAAATTCTCCACCCTTTGCCTGTCCCCATCCCACCCCCATCAAACACAGTTTGTATGTGTTATGTGTGTTTTTGTATACATGCACAATTGGCTCTTGGTAAGACTATTAGCTGAAAACACAGGAAATAGCATTTATCTATTTTTGATTTCTAAAAACAACTTTTTCATATGGTTCAACCCAGTTGGTAAACTAAAATAAAAATCCAGTGGAAATCCTTATAGTAATGAGCAGAACTAATGAACGAATGGGGTTCATCGGTCCCAGCTGTGTAGTGCTTCTTATACCTCACAGCACTCAGAGGCTCGACTCTGAGACAGCTGCATTGCTGTGACCAGGGTGATAAGAGTACAGATAACAGGTGGCTGAGAGCCAGAGGAAATTTAGGCAGGGACATGCCCTCAGATTGGGTGATAACCTCACTTCAAGTTCTGCACCACCCCTGCATCCCATGGTCAGTGAGGCTAGTTTTCGGGAGGGAAGAAAGACAGAGGGTTCAGCTGAGCTGAGGAACTGATTTCAGCAACTGCCTAGGAGACCATTCAAGGACCTGAAACCCTGTCAGCTCTCTGGCAAGCCTAGGGGTCTGCTCCAGCATTTTTTTTGTCACTCCTCCTGGCCCCGGCTGCTTTTCTGTCACCCCAAAGGCTGATACGCACAGTCCCTTGAATTCTCACTTCTAGTGTGAGGGCATTTGCTGGGTCGAGTTAGTCACTGTCCAGCATGGAACCCTGATGGATTCCAGATTCAAGGACCAGCTACCTAATTTATGGGGCCCAGTGCAAAATGAAAATGTGGGGCCCTTGTTAAAAAATTATTAAGACTTTCAAGACAGCAAAAGCAGAGCATTATGCCAAATGCAGGCCTTGTGAGTGCAGGCCCAGGGCATCTGCCTTGCTCGCATGCCTGAGCAGCTGGACATGCAACTCCACATCTAACTACTGGTTTGGAGCAGTGGGACTCCGACTTTTTGGCATCAGGGACCTGTTTCATAGAAGACAATTTTTCCACTAACAGGGTGGAAATAACACATTTTGTAAATATCTTTTTGTTAAAATTCATATGAAATGCTGTTTTGGGGAAATGGCTAAACCATCTGTCATCTGGGCCAGGAAGGCCATAAGATATAAAGTCCCTTTAGGAGACCACCCAGCTGCCTTTCCAGGCCTGCCATTACCCACTCTTCCCTCGAGAGCTCACTGATGGGGTATGGCACAGTGAGAAACTGGGGAACAAATTTAACCGTGGGTAAAGCAGGGCCAAATCAAGAAAGGAAGCTGCAAAAAACAGTCTTTTCATGGGATCAACCTAAATGCCCACCAATGGCAGACTGAATAAAGATAATGTGGTACATATACACCATGGAATGCTATGCAGCTATTTAAAAGATTAGGTCCTCTGCAGGAATGTGGATGGAGCTGAAAGCCATTATCTTTAGCAAACTAACGCAGGAATAGAAATCCAAACACCGCATGTTTTCGTAAGTGGGAGCTAAATAATGAGAACCAATAGGCACAAGAAGGAGAAAAACAGACACTGGGACCTACTTGAGGGCAGAGGGTGGAGGGAGGGAGGGCAGAGGGGTGGAGGGAGGGAGGGGATCAGGAGAAATAACTACTGGGTACTAGGCTTAGTGCCTGAGTGATTAAATGATCTGTACACCAAACTCCTGCGACCAGAGCATGCCTGTATTAACAAACCTGCACGTGAACTCCTGATCTTAGGAGTTTTTTTTTTTTTTTTAAAGAAAAATAGTCTTTTTAGAGCCTAATGGTTTGTTCCTGGATGATGCCTAGATTATCCAAATGATTTAATGCAAAGATCTGGGAAATAGCTTAATGAAAGAGCCCCAGGTCTGACTATAAGTTGGGGGCACAGGTGGGCAAAATTCGTGGTTCTAGACCTTTTTAACCAAAGTGCTAAACTGCTCCCCCCATCTTTTGGGTGCCCTCACTTTGGCCCCCAACAAAGCATGAGTGAAAAGTCTACTAGGTGAGCTGCCCAGTCCAAGCCTGGCTGGCCAGAATCCCAGGGAGACTGTGCTTTCCTCACATAAACCCCTACCCAGCATATTTGGGCAGCCCAAGTATGCAATCACTTTCAAGCAAAAGATCACATGTATTCAGAATCTTCAGTGTTTAGAGCAAAGAATGAGTCAGTGATTCAAACTTCCTAAAAGGAATTGAGTGCCCCCTGCTGGGTATTGTAGCATTGACATTAAACTATCTTCTCCAATGCACCAAAAATCTGAAACTACAGATTTAATCTGGTATAAAACCCAGTGACAACAGGACTTATGGTGACATTATATATGAGTTTGATAAAAGGTTGAATCTTTAAATGTTTCATGACTCCCATGCTCCTATTAAAAATGCTTCTAGTTCTTTGTCTCAATTTTAGAAACAAGGTACATATTTTAAAGTTCTAAGTATTCTGGTAGGATTTTCTTCCCATGTCACAGAAAGTTTTACAGGAAAGGAAACATGGTCCAGGGAGAGGACATGGGTTTTGGGATCAGACAACCTAGGTTGGAATTCATTTACTATGTGAATGACTTGGAATACGTCTTTTGTTTTGAGATGGAGTCTCACTCTGTCACCCAGGCTGGAGTACAATAGCACCATGTTGGCTCACGGAAACCTCCATCTCCTGGGTTCAAGCAATTCTTCTGTATCAGCCTCCCGAGTAGCTGGGATTACAGGCACCCACCACCATGCCCAGCTGATTTTGTTTTTAATATATTTTTAGTAGAGACAGGGGTTTCACCATGTTGGCCAGGCTGGTCTCGAACTTCTAACCTTAGGTGATCTGCCCGCCTTGGCCTCCCAAAGCACTGGGATTACAGCACCCGGCCTGGAATAAGTCTTTTAATGTTAACTTGGAATAAGTCATTTAAGTCACCATCTCCTGATCAACGAGGACAATGCTATCCACCTAAAAGGTGAATGTCAGGGCTGGAACTCCTGTGTGTAAAGTGCGTAGAAGTGCTTGATTAACCATGGTGTCATTGTGGCGATATTGTTACGATGTGAGTCTGAGCTGGACTTCAAAGGATGGGCATACCCTGCACTCAGACCCTGTTTCTAGAGAATAGGGGCTATATCTTGAGTCCTGCGTCTTGCTCAGAGATCTAACCCCTGGGTCATGAGGGCAGTGCTCAAACCGGACAAGTCTGGACAATTCCACCTCGAACAATTCCACCAGACAAGTCTGGACAATTCCACCTGTTCTCATATCGAACAGATATTCCAAGTCCTTTTACTTCTAGCTCAATCTTGCCAATCCAAGTCACCATCATCTCTCATTTGAGCCAATGCAAAGCTCTTCTGATTTGTCTTTCCACTTTTGTTCTTACCTCCAAAGTGACATAAATATATTTCAAAAAATCCAATCTGATCAGGCCACTCTCTCTAGTTAGAACCTTTCAATGGCTTAGAAAAACTTTTTTAACCAGACACCTGCCTACCCACTTTGCTTATAATGCCAGTCCTACCTCCTGGCTTTATGCAGTTTGCTCTCTGTAAGCAATCCTCATCTCCCAAATCTTTCCCTTGCTGCTACTATCCATCCTTCAGGTGTGGGTTCACATGCTCAAGGAGGGTACAAGACAAAGCACATTTTCTTTTCTTCAAAGCAAATTAAGTCCATCTGGCCTCATTCTGCTGCACTACAAGAAGAAATTAATTCTGTGGTCACTGGGACGTCCTTTCCCCTTCTTCAGGTCTTGCAAGTATTTGGGATACTCACAAATGACCTGGAAAAATGGGTAAGACCTCCACTCTTCAGTCTATCTGGGTCGTTGCTATTATCTTCACTGGCAAGTCTGTGGGGGCCCTTGAAAGAGGTGGCTCCAAGCTCGGAGGTCTTTGCCTTGTCTGGAAGACCTAGTGTTGAGGTGCAGGTTTCCTCTGCAGCACACAACAAACCATGAAACTCTGAAGTTCACCATCTCACTGTGGTACCAACAAGTGGCACACAGCTTTCCACTACTCCTGAGAGGCTCCTGTCTGCAGACCCTCTTCTCTCCCACTCTCCTCTGCTTCCCAAACAAGGGCTAGGGTTATTATTAAGCATGTCCGCTTCCTGCCATACATGAGAAGCACACAGGAGCTGGTTACTTCCTTGGAGAGTGAAAAAAATTCAGAGACAAAATTAATATTTCAAATTAAGTGCTATAAAAGCTGCTAATCACAAGGTCTTCCCTGGATTATTCAATATAAATCAGGTCCCCTCCAGTCACGTTCTCCTATACTGCAGTAGCACTGTTGGTACCCATTCCCAGCTACTGTGCATTGGTTGCCAAAGGCTCACAGCTGTACTGTCCTCTGGAGAGGTGCAACACCTGGCAATACCTAGGAGGTTTCGCTCTCACTGGGGAATTGTGGGAGAGGCCAAGCTAATGACTGACCAATTCATACTCAGTACAAAGGCCTAATCCCTTGCCTCAAGGTGGGGAAACTCTTGATGTCTTCATGGTCCAGAGCTCGCATGGGATCAGATGGAAGCTAGACTTCAGCTCAAACCATACCTTGGTTCAGCTTCTTTCCCTGCCCTATCCTGTTTCCCTCACAGGTTTCTTGTGAAAGCACCTCAATAAATCAGTTTCACAAGTCCCTGCCTCAGGCTTGACTTCTGGGAACCCAACCTAAGTCACATCTTTTATTTTTCCTTCCTAGCATATGCCCCAAATTGAAATCATGTGCTTGTATGGCTACTGGTTTAATGCCTGTCTCCACAACTAAAGGCTCCATGAAGGCAGAGGCCAAGCTTACTTTGTTCACTGCTATATTCCAAGTGCCAGGCATGGTGCCTCCCACAGAGAAAAGCGATATGCAGGCTCTGACCTGGAAAGCTGGCAGGACCAGTGGGTCACACAGCCTCTTGGCCTCCCTCTGCAGAGACTTTCCTTTCTGGGTATTTTGGTACAGATGGTTGAAGAAAGCTTCCCTGTAACAGCAACTTAGTATTTCTTGTGCCCAACATCCTCAAGCCAGTCCTAGATAGATTTCAAAGCCCTGGTTGACAAAATCTGACTAGTTCAGATTAGGTCACCTAATTCCTGATACGATGAGCTACAGTTCTGGCACCATAACGCAAGTTACGAACTTGCCCAAAGAGGCTATTCCTGGGGGCGGGGCAGTTCTCAGATTAATGTCATAGACACAAACCAACCGCTGTCTTACAGGCATCACATTCTGATTCAGCAGAAATCAAGAATAGCTTTCATATTTTACTGGCCTACTAATATTCCAGGGAAAGGCTGGGCAGGATTCACATGAACATTTGTCAAGTTCCTAGATGTTAGTGTCTGAGAGATTACATACCACAGGTAAGCTGTAAAATCTTCATTTCACAAGAATGTGAAAGAGTGGTAGCATTCTAGGTACTTTAATTGTTTGAAAAGCTTTTCCTGTTGGTATAATTTTATTTTTTAAACATCATAATTCTCTTTTCTATTAGGTTGTCTTTCTTTGCTTATTGAAGGGACTGGTGCCTTGGGGCCTTGATTCTGAAGATGAAGGATTTCCAGGCAGAACTACTGATGCAGAGAAGAAATCAGCCTGGATGTGTTTGCACTATAGGATAGCTGCGAAAATCATGTTTCTGATTGAAAACATGAAATAAGCTCATTTGTTTTTTCATGTACCTCTTCGTCCTAAAGGCTAGGTAAACAAGAAGACCCAGCATAAAAAGGATGAGAAGAGATTTTAGTTATTTAGTATTTTCAGAGTTTCAACAAGGGATACAGATACAAGCAGCCAGGGCTGCTTCTCACAGACTTTAAATCTAGGGAGAGAACATGAAAGACACTGTTTACCAGGCAAATAATTACAGGAAATAAATATACATGAATGTGTTTTTCAAAATATGCGTTCTTATACAAATGTGTAACTAAATGCTGATTCCATAGTGGTGTGGTTATATCTGAACGGGCTTTGAGAAAATAAGAAATGCCATTACTGAATAAAACTAGTGGTCCACTTAGCCAAAGATCCTTTCCAGCAGCATAAAAGGAAGTTGTAGGGAGAACAGAGGTAACTGTCTATCTTTCTCATCTGTAAATTCATCCAAAGTTTGAAAATACCATGAAGAATCTTAGGAATGCCACTAACCAAAGAATGGAATATCTGCATATCACAACATCTACAGGCTAAATCCACTCCGAATGCTTCTCAATGTGGGGAAGTATTAGAAGTTAATAATTCTCCTAGTGTCTGCTTCCTTTTTCTTTGCCTTTCCCTCTCATACCTCCAATCACCTGTGTTACAGGACACACATAAGCAGCTGGAAGGTGTTAAACTTTAACAGCAAAGCAAAATCAGAGGTAAAGGCAAATGTTTAACCAATCATGTTCAAATACAAGCTACTCAATGAAGAGTTTTAAAAGAGCCAAATATTCAGCATTACTGAGAAATCTATTTCTCATTCTGGTGAACATTTTCACATTGCACTTTGCTACCACAAACTAAAAGGGTGTACATTTTTGAGTGCTGATTTATTACTCAAAGATTTGAAGTAGGAGACTGAAACAAAACATTTTTTATCTGTGTACTTTTAGAAAATTCATCTGCAAGAAAGGAGCCAAGTGTCAGTTTCCAATGGGGGGCACGTTCTCATGGAGGTACTGTAAGGCTAAGTCTGTCCACTTCATTTCTTGTTCTTTGACAGATTCTGTGGTGCCACCATTGTCTTGTTCAGGTTCAGGAAGCTCATTCTGAAAAGGTACAATGGAAATTCGGAACAACAATATATTCTGCATTTTCTTGGAACTCAAGAAAACTTAGAATTAAAGCTTTTGAGTTCCTAGGAACAGGCAATATAATTGATAGATGTATTCTAAAGAAAGAGCTGAAATCATACATATGAGAAAAATATCAGAAGTATCATTCAAACATGGCCTGGGCCTTCTTCAGTAGGGAATGATGGGCATTTTGACTCTGACATTTGTGAAGGAGGCAGTGTGGGAGAAGGGTTAAGGACAGAGGCTTCTGGAAGCCAACTAGGATACAAGACCACAACTTTCCCATTTGCTGGGTTACTTGGGCAAGGTATACAAACCCTTGGGGACTTTGTTTACTCCTTGGCAAATGGGAGAAAAAAAGAGCCATCACTTCATAGGACTGCTGTAAGGATTAAGTGCGGTAATCTAGATAAGTGCTGAGCACTGTGTAGGGTATCCAGTGCTCAAAGAATATTTGCTATTATTAGTAGTGGCTAGGAACACTGAGAAGAGCCAATACTAAATCTTCTTTGGGGGAGTGTGCTTTAAAAGAATACTGGTTTGCTGGCATATTCCTTAGACGCAAGAAATGTATCAAAAAAAATTACCCTGGACCTCACAAGTCTGTATTATAATTAAAATGGAGGTGGCGCAGGAAATACTGAAAATGCAACTAATAGATGAGACCTCCCCCTAGTGGTGGAGCGCGGCAACAAAAAAACACAAGTGACCAATTCACACCCTACCAGTAATTTTCTTAAAATGGTTAAGTCATGGGGTACACTTACTGTACAATCTGGGATCAACTACTTATATTTTAAATTTAAATGTATTACTACTGAAGCTCTACTTTGTAACAGAGTTCACCTATACCAATATATTTCAATTATCTTATGTTTTGTTTCATGGTTAGCAAACTGTTACGTAATATCCAGACTTAAAGTTTTCCAATAGATTCTAATTTTCAGTATGTGAATATGTTTTCCCCTTTAAAATTATGTTCAATATATATTAAATGATATTACTTATCTATATTTGAATCACATACATCTTGTTCTATAAGACAGATTCAGACATACTTGAACAGATTGAAAAGAGCTATCATTTATTGTAAAGCAGTAATAGATTATCTTAAACTTAACAAGAAAGTTCAGTCCTAATAACTACTTATAGATGACAAAAATTAAATAGGTCCTTGGTTAATGAATTCTTTAATTCAGAAGCAGGCAACTTGGTTTAATTTCCTCCTATCTGTGGTATGCTTTCTAAAATAATGTGTCTTTCATTTGGTGTCTACTGTTCCTTGCAATAAATGCCAACATATAAAATTGCATATATGACTGGAAAACAAAAATAAATGTATCATAAACACAACCATCCGGTACGGTGTACTGTAAAAATGCCCTTAGTTCTTTGCAGCTACTCTTATCAAAAGGTGAAATCTATTCCCCCCAATTTTGGCCTTGGACTGGTCCTGTGAGTTGTTTTGGCCAAAAGAATGAAGCTGTAATGCCAGTGGGCCAGTTCTTGGCCTAAGCTCCATGAAGCTCTGCGGTTTCCTCTTAGGTTGCTCTTGGAACCCTGAGACTGAGAAGTCTGGGCCAGCCTGCTGGATACCAGAGACCATGGCCTAGTCACCCCATCACCCAGCGGACAGCTTGCTAACTGCCAGACATGTGAGACAGGCCTAGATTACCCAGCCTCCAGACAGTCTGCTGACAGCCTGCATAACACAAGCAGGTCCGGCAGGGATCCACCGAGCTGGCGCAGACTAAAAGTCCCTCCCAGTTGAGCTATACAATAATGCAATAAACAGTTATTCTTTTAAGCCACAAGTTTTGGGGTGATTTGTTATGCAGCAAACCTAACTGGCATATACATTGCCTTAGAATCAGAAGACAAGCGAAAGGCATGAATTAGCAGCAGGGCCAAGCCAAGTTCACCTGGAAGTCAGCAGGGGAAACTTCCCCTCTCCTTCATCCCCTGCCACACAAATGTTCTCCAATCTGTGTGGTAAACTTCTCCAGAACTGGACGTCTCCTTTATTTTCTTGACTTTGTTCAGGCCCTCCTCCCTTCCCTAGACCACTATAATAGCTTGCCAATTGGTCTCACTTGCTCCTTTCTCCATGTCACACCATCTCTAACAATGCTGCTAAACTGATTTTCCAAAAGCCAAATCTGACACAGCACTCTTGTTTTTGTTTTTTTTTTTTTTTTTGAGATGGAGTCTCACTATCGCCCAGGCTGGAGTGACGCGGCACGATCTTGGCTCACTGCAACCTCTGCCACCTGGGTTCAAGCGATTCTCCTACCTCAGGCTCCTGAGTAGCTGGATTACACCGTGTCTGTCTAATTTTTGTATTTTTAGTAGACGGGGTTTCCTCATCTCACACCCAGCGCTTTGGGTGGCCTCATGATCCACCTGCCTCAGCCTCCCAAAGCGCTGGGATTACAGGTGTGAGACACCGTGCCCGGCCCAGTCTTGCTTGTAAGACCATTCATTCTGAGGATGAGGTCTAAGTGTGGTATCAAATACCACTCTCAATCTGATCCAAGCCCAACTTTTCAACCTACTTATGTGACAAATGTATTCTACATCCACACAGAATGACTCACCATCTCCCAAAGCCTTTCAAACCTCTGGGCCTTTACACATATGTCCCCTCTGCTGCAGTATCCTTGTCTACCTCCACGAAACTTCTGGTCCTTCCTTTTGACCCAGCTTAAACTTGACATTCTCTCAGAAGCCTTTCTGATGCCCCACCAGGCAATCAGCCACTTCCTATATGATGTGGCTGTTCATGCCCCCACTTAGAATATTTATTATTATAATTACTTATCTATAAATGTTGCCTTTCCAGACTCCTCAGGAGCAGGCACTGTATCTTCTGTTTACAAAGTCTTATGGCACACAGTAGGCTTCAAAAAAATGCTTGTCAAATGAATGATTGAACAAAAGTTCACATGACAGGATTTGGAACTTCCCAGACCTAGGCATATGATATAGGAAGTCCTACTTATCTGCTACCAGACTTTGGGCAATTTCCCCTTTCTGATCCTATTCTTTTCCTATAAAATGGGAATAATAGCACCTCCATCACAGGGTTGTTTTAAGAATTAGAGATAATGTATATTTTCAACCTCAGTCCATGGCATAAAACTGGTATTCAATAAATGACACCTATAATTCTTATTATGCTCTCTCTTTGACTATTTTCCTAGGCTTGAACTAAGCTATGACTTGTTATTTGCTATGTATATTATTCATTGAACATATTACTATCTCTTATTCTTAAATGAAAATATGGGTGAACTCTCATTTCTTTGGAAACAGCAGCAGCAGATATTCTAGCTATAAATTATATTTTATTTAATACTAACTACTCTTCTCAGGGCAGCTGGCATGCTTTAAAGAAAAAGTCCCTTGTTTTCCTTTTTTTAGGTCTCTATGACAAATGGGATTTTTAATAAACATTTGTATAAACAACTTTTGGATCACTTATTACATGAGGTTTAACAAACTCCTTGTAGTGGGTTTTCCAAAGATAAGAAGAGTATTCCAGAAGGCTGCTGGCCTAAATGCAAAAGAGTACCCAAGTATCTTCTGAATATTTTCTAGGGATCCTAAGATAGGTATATGCTCCAAGAACGTGAGTTCTAAAAATGCCAAGGGACTGATGAGCCACAGGCAGCGAAGTAAGAAACAGAGCTCATATACTGCTGCTTCTTGCTCCTCCCATCTTGCGCATTAAACTCTCATTATTGGTTTCTCTGGTTTTTGTGTGGTGGACAGAACATGGCTCAGAAAATCTGGGCTCTATCCTGGCATGACTCCTAACTGACCTGGCCATGTTAGCTTCCTGAACCACATTTTTTCTTCAAATAAAACATACGACTAGATGCTCTTCAGAGGCTCCTAGAATTTGAGAACTCCACAGCTTTGACTTCTTTGCCACACTAGTTTATCTTCCGTTGATATCCCTCCTCCACTAGTTACTGCCAGATCAATACCTCTGACCCATCCTCAGCTCAAATCATAACCTACCAGTGGTATTGCGACATCCTCATAAGGCAGCTTGTCTTCTCGCCAAGCATCATCAATCAAATCCAAGATCCTTCCATCTCTCTGAACCTCACTGTCCATTTTTCTGCAGCTTTGATCTTGTCAGATCTGAAAGCCAAAGAGGTTATTTCTTAAACATGAAGACGGAAGAGATGGTATAACCCACTATTTATTAGGATTCTCCAGGCTTCTTAGCCTGAGGCCATCTTTTGGAAAAAGGTTCATTTTTTCATATGGGCTGGGTGACTACTTTGATCACAGTTCCTCTCTCCAAGTCCAGCTGATACGTAACTTTATAGCGTATACTGGACCGACATGGCCCAATTGACTGACCAGTGTCTTAGAGTGTGACAGGAGAGCAATACATTCTTAAATGAGGCCCTCAAATATGAAAATGTTGCATCTAAATGTAGCTCTTCTCTCTTAACTTGAACATTCACCTTTTCCTGTCTGTGATGCCTTTGATGAGTTCCTGACTGATAATGGCCTACTAAGTTTTCTTTCTAGCCCCTGGCTCAAACCTCAGCATTCTTAGGCACAGGAGCCACATGAACATACTGGAAAGGAAACTGCTTCCTTCCCTAAAACAGCACCCTGGCTGAGATCTGAACAAAGCACTTCTAGGTGAACAACAGTGGTAGAACCTGATACTGCTCAAGTTTCTCCAGTTTCTGCTTCCCTATGGGGTAGCTCCTTCCTCTAATTCTTAATGCTACACTCCCTTCAATTTCTGGCCCAAATGGTCAGGCTGCTTATTTAGCTCCTTGGCCATGCCTGATACCCCATTTTTCTCCAAAACTGCTATAATCTAATCCAAAAAGCTGGCTAGCTTGGAGGATACTTCTGGATTCCCTGTTTTCAAGGTTGGGCCCTGACTCATCATAGGCATCGTCCTATGGGTGCTCCCTGCTACCAAGTGACAATCCAAAAAGCCTGGAAGCCACTGGCACCAAAGGTATTCTCAGTTATTCTCAGTTTCTGAGACTATGGAGACTCACAGAAGAAGCAATTTTGGGGAAGCGGGGTGGAACCCACCACCTGGAGGTACTTTTTTCAGAGCTCAGCCTGGATGCTATTTTAAGGAATAAAGCCATTTCCTTTACAAGCTCAGCTTCAGACATCATCTTCCCTTGAGGATTTGTGTCAGGTCTGTAGTTGGTCCCTTCGTGTAGCCCACTTCAGTGTTATCTCAGTATGTTCATGAGCTCCTGTGCTTAAGAAGGCTGAGGTTTGGGCCAAGGCAGGTGGAAGCTTTTGTAAAAATGGCTCACAGATGTCCCCCAGAGGATAACTGCAAGATATTCCTACTCCTTGGCAAAAATTATACAGATTGTGTGGGAAAGGGTTCTTACCCCCCATGATAAGGATCTGGGCAAAAGTTAAGCAAAATGTGTCGTGCTACTTCTATCACTGGTGAGCCAGGTGAGGTCTTAATTAATCCAGTACTCAATAATTAACCCAGTACTACCCAGTGGATAACTCAAAGCAAGACGAAGTTTTGGTTATGCTTTTGAAGTCCCTAACAAGAGCTCCCCACTTTCCTGCTGCTACTCCTTTGTCCTTGCTGCTCTGTCCCCTAGGATACCCTTCTCACTTTCCTCAGCTGATCCAAACCTGATTTCCCCAGGCCCACACAGATTTTCCACCTTTTAATAAAATTTTCTCAAGTCCCTTGAGCTTCATAGGCCTTCTGTCCTTGAACTCTTGTTTCTTGTCCTAACTTAATCTACTAAACAAGCTAGGTCAGCTTTGTGATCAACTGCTCAGGTATTATTGTCTCCAACTGTGACGGGTACATTTTTTACCCACGATTTCTTAGATCTTTCCACAATTTGGCCTCAATCTTTTTCACCTGTCCCTTCTCCAAACACCTCCAACCGTGTCACATTTTCCAGCGTTGGCAATTAAAACCCCCTTTTCCACATCAGTAATGCTCTTTTTTTCAAGACCGACGCAGGCGTCAGCTCTTGGAGGTCAACATCCCATTTCCAGGGTTAGATGCAAAGGTGCTTTCACTCGTAAGGGATCGGAAGGATCGGAAGCATCAAGACAATCAATGCCCAGGGCACAGCCACCGTCCCAAGTACTCGAGAGACAGTACGACCACTGTTTCCTGAACAAATTTTTCTTACTCACGTTACAGTTCCAATGCCTGCAATGTTCTTTTTTCTCTTCCTTTTTATTCCAGTGAACCCAGTCTAAAAATCTTAGGTCCCAGGGAGCTTCCTGTAGGAGGCCGCCTCCAAACCCCAGGCTGAGCGCGGTCCCAGTACCTACTCCTTCAAGGGTCGCACAGTTCCCTGAGCACACAGCAGGGCACCAACTGGGGAGCTTGTCACACAGCCCAGATGTATTTCTTTCCACACACGCGGTGCCTGCGTTTCCCCCGCACAGGAGTATGTCTTATCAATCTCTATGTATTATATATATAGCTTTGTAAACATGCATTTATAAGGTCAAGGCAGGAAAGCCTTGTTCCTCGCTAGAAATGAGCCTCGCAGGCCACCACCGTCAGCACCGTACGTGAGGCCGCCCGTCAGCCGCGGCTTCCGGCCTAAGGCAGGAGGTGCCAAACGTGGAAGCGCGGATGGGGAGGCCTGGAGGCGCCACCCAATTCCCTTTCCTCCCGACACAACGTGCAGTAAAGGAAATGGTTATGAGTTTAAAGTGACGACCTCAGCCGATGGGAATACGGGGAAGTCCGACACTGAGGAACGAGCGCATTTCTGCGCCCCCAAGACCTATACCGGGGTCGCTGGAAACCCTTACCGCCACCCAGCACACAGCGGCTGACGCTTCCTCCGGCCACGCCCTCAGCATCGGCTTACCTCGGATTCCCGGATGTGGGTGAGTCCATTTGCTTGCGGGCAGGGGAAGTCTGAGAAACAGTTTCAATTAAAAGTGTGAGGGCAATGGGCGGGACGAACGCACAGACGACATGGGCTGGTCGTATGCCTGGAGGTGGCGCGCGTGCGCTGCTCCGGCCCGAGGTAACGGCGGGAAAGCGCGGGGCGGCGCTTGTGGCAACCTTGTAACCGCTTGTGCGCAGGTCGGACGGGCAAGGGGCGGGCGTGTCCTGGTCTGGAGGCGGCCCATGCTGCCGTGGTGACCCTGGCTTCGTGGCCTCATGGCTTGCGGCCGGTCCCCGCCACAGCTTGCGAGTCACCAGGCGCGTCCCCGCCGGCTCGGGTCCGCCTCGGAGTCCCGCCCCTCGACCTCGCCTGCTACGCCCCTCAGACCAGCGGAGTCGGGCTTGGCGCCGTTGGGCATGGCGCTTTCGGCCATGGCGCCGTCCGGCGCACGGGTTCGGCTCCGCCAGGTGGTCAGCCCTTCCGCAGAGGCCGGGTGGTGGGGGGCACCTCGGAGGGTGGCCAGGTGGGCCGGCGTCCTGCGGCCAGGACTCACTTTCCCCCGGCGGACCCACCATCCCTTTCAGCGCAGGGACCCCAGCGCCGCCTCCGTGCCGGGGCTGCTGTCTAGCTAGCGCTGTTGGGACTACTTCATTCACCTGACAGGGGACCTGCTCATTTAGGGTGGCATGTTGAGATTGGCAACTTTTAAAATAGTGAGCTGGTTCAAACCATTATGTTAGTACAAGAGGTACGGCAATGTGGCAGATATCGTGGCCTGAAATTGGAGAACCCTCAACTAAAGGCTGCATGCACACAAATCAGGGATGGCAAGAAACAAGGACGGTTTCTTAGGAACACCTTAATCATGGAGATACTTGAAGACAGTACATCTAGGCTTATAATGTGGTTTTTCTTATGCCCCTTACGACATCAGGAGAGTAAAGATGAGTGTGATGTCAGAGACTAGTCATTTTTTATACTTTCAGTACCGTACACTAATAGGCATAAAATAGGTTTTCCTGAGCCTTATGTCCGATTAAACTAATTAAAAGAACTTATTCCTTTGAAAACGCAGTATTGTAGGGTAGAAGCCCTGTATTTATACAGTTCTTCATGTGTTTGCTTCTATTAGACAAGAGGAAATGATAAGGATCATTGATTAAATTTCTGTTAGCTGTAGCTTAATGATATAACAAAGTGTGTATATTATTTGGAATGCAGTACAATTTTTAGATCAATTTTTATTTTGATCTTGCCTTTTGACTGTAGTTATCAGTGATCAGGGTAGTAAAAAAGGCTCTGAAACTAAAATGGGGTAGACATTTACAAACAGGCACACTGACTTTTAAAATGTATGTAGATTCAAATCTAAAAGTTGTAAAAATTATTTATGTTGATTGTACTGATGCCATTTCCTCTCGTTAAAAGGTGGAAGACCTTTGCTTAGTCCTTTCTGTTCTCATTTATGTTGTGCTGGCAGATGGTGACAGCATCAGTAGTCCACTCTGTCATAGCTTCCTGCTTTCAAAAAATGTCTAGTTGAGTTGAAATTCAGCTAAAGCCAACATTGACATAAGGTTTCAGGCACTGAATCTCTGATCTTTATGTTATCTTAGCCATCCCCCCCCCCAGCACCCCCAGGAGCTAGGTTTTTTCAGTTTTACAAAGCCACAATACTGTCATTACACGTATACAAATTAATAAAAATGCCCTAATGTCAATATCCAGTCAGATTCTGAATTCTTCAACTCTCTCCTAAATGTCTTCTTACAATTAGCTTGTTTGAACCAAAATCCCACATCTGCCTGTTAACGTTTGGGTGATGCACATTTGACATCTTTTAATCTATAACAGTTCCCACATAGCTATAGCTATGGGACTAGCCCCTGTTTTTCCTTACAGTTCTAAATTTAGCAGATTGCATTGCACAGTATCCTTTAACACGTATCTGTGTTGCCTTTATGCCCTCTAAACCAGGGATTCCCAACCCCAGGGCCGCAGAGCAATACCGGTCGGTGGCCTGTTAAGAACCAGGCTACAGAGCAGGAGGTGAGTGGCAGGCAAGTGACTATCACCTACCACCTGAGCCCTGCCTCCTGTCAGATCAGCCGTGAGGTTAGATTCTCCTAGGAGCACACCCCTATTGTGAATTGAGAAGGCGAGGAATCTAGGTTGCATCCTCCTTATAAGAATCACTAACTAATGCCTGATGATCTGAGGTGGAACAGTTTCATCCTGAAACCATGCCCCTAACCCTGTCCATATGTATTACTCATATTACTTAAGAAGTGGTTTGGTCATTACCCTAAAACAACATTTCATATGAATTTTAACAAAAAAATAATTACAAAATGTGTTATTTTCACCCTGTCGGTGGAAAAATTCTTCATGAAATAGGTCCCTGGTGCCAAAAAGGTTGAGGACCACTGCTTTAAACCAGTAGTTAGATATAGAATTGCAATGTCCAGTATTTTAGCCACCAGCCAGCTGTGGCTAGTTGAATTAATTCAAGTGAAATAAAATTAAAAATTCAGTTCCTAACTTGCATTAGCCACATTTCAGGTGCTCAATAGCCACAGATTGCCTAGCGACTACTCTTTGAACAGTGCAGTTATAAAATATTTCCATAATTGCAGAAAGTTCTATTGAACAGCACTGATCTAGAAGCCTGATTAAATTTTACCCTTGTTTTGTTTTGTTTTTGGGGTAGTTGGGGGAGTGGGCAGAAAATTTCACAGGTGATGCAGTATGCTTCCTATTTCATTAATTATCGGGGAAGCAGTGTCTGAGTTGTTTCTCCTTTTATGATGTTAACATTAAACATTATATTGGGTTTAGGTGTAGTTAGCTCCATCTACCCACAGTGAAATTCCCCAAGACTCTTTCGATTAATGGTGAAGTCCTTTTGTGGGGTTATATTGCCTGTATCAGTTACTGCATTAGGGGTTGCAAAGTAGTGATTATCTAATTCTATTATTTCTTCAATATTTATCAGCTGAGAATATTTTTTTGACGAACTTTCTCTTATCAGCTGTTTGACTACACTGAAATACAGTTTGTACAGGAAAGGCAAGAAAAATGCTTAATTCTTTCCCCTCCATTTTCAGACTACAGTAATGAGTTGGTGGCCTAGCAACCTCCAAAGGTAACCATGAGGGTTTTTGCCTTTTTGTAAACCTATCATCATGAACTTATTGACTTTATAATATAGTTTAACTGTTTCAACATATGGCAGTTGTGTTGTTAATACTTAAATTGTTTCATCTTTGGCCAGTGGGAGTGCCTTAAAGTTGACTCCTATTCTATTTGATATGATCAGTAGCTTTGGTAATTTTCTTACTTTCTGGTAAATAATTTTCCTGGCTCATTTACAGATTTCTGGTCTCCAAAGAGTCCTGGTTCTTTTGAGTCTGAGATAGGATTTGGAGACCACAGTCTAGGTGGGAGACGTGTTCTTGCTACTAGGTTAGTCATTGGTCTAGGATTTATAGTGGCCAGAGTTAGAAAGTATTATACATTAAAAAGCAAATATGCAGAGTTCACATTGTTTCCAACATTTAACGTTTAATTTTCCAAAATTTTAACTTAACTTTACAGTTTTTTCCCCCACACATTTGATTTATGTTTGTATCTTTTTTGCTGAAAATCTTGGTACCTAGTGCCATTAATAGAATTAGTTTTTTTCCTCATCCTATGTCATATATAATGGTCTCAAGTTAGCAGGCTATTTTATTATTATCAGTATGATTCCTGAATAGTGCTTAGGATTTCTTTGGAATCTCTCTTTACCCTTATTTTATATGTCTCTGGGGGAAGTGTACAGTAAAATTACTGTATTTTAAAGGCATATGAAGTAATTTATTGTATAGTTAACCTGTCAAATTGATATCTAGTTGGTAGTTTATTTTGCTTCTGATTTTTCAGTACTGCTTTTTCTCCCATTTTGATTTGTTTTATTATATGCAAAACCTTAGCATAATTCCCATAAAACAAGTACCCATAAAACAATTTAGCTTTCATCTCTGTTTCTTCCACTCTTCCTATTTTCCTTCCTTACAGATACTGTTTTTACTAGTTTTGGGTCTATTCTTCCATTAAAAAAACATGTACCTAAAAGCAAATATACGTAGACACACACACCTTTCTTTCTTAGATAAAATGTGCTATTATATATACTGTTTTCCATCTTATGTTTTTCATCTAGTGATTCCCGTAGATCCCCTCCGTAGGAAAATGTAGAGATTGTTATTCCTTTTTACAGTTTCATAATACTCCATTGGTGGATGAATATTTAACTCGTCCCCTTGGATAGACACCTGTGTTATTTTCTGCTATTACAAATAGTCCTGCAGAGAATATCCCTGTGCATATATTGTTTTGCATTTTTGCCAATGAACCTGTGGGATAGAGTCTAAAAAGTTTCTACTGGGCGCATGGCTCACGCCTGTAATCTCAGCACTTTGGAAGGCTGAGTTGGGCAGATCACAAGGTCAGAGATCGAGACTGTCCTGGCCAGCATAGTGAAACCTCATCTCTACTAAAAATACAAAAATTAGCTGGGTGTGGTGGTGCGCGCCTGTAGTCCCAGCTACTCGGAGGCTGAGGCAGGAGAATTGCTTGAACCTGGGAGGCAGAGGTTGCAGTGATCCAGGATTGCACCATTGCACTCCAGCGTGGTGACAGAGGAAGACTCCATCTCAAAAAAAAAAAAAAAGTCACGTTGGATAAAATGGTAAATGCATATATCAGTTGTTAGGTATTACCAAAGTCTCCTCTATAGCAGTTGTATCGTTTTGCATTCCTACCCATAATGTATATGAGTGCCTGTTGTCTCACAGCCTTGTCATCAGACTATATTATCAAACATTTAATTTTTGGTTGATCTGGTACAGAAGAAAGGGTAATTTAGTGTAGTTTTAATTTGTGTTTCTCTTAAGCACAAGGTTGAGCATCTTTTCATATATTTAAGGTCGTTTGTATTTTTCTGTGCATTGCTTATTTATGTCTCTTGTCCGTGTTTCTGTAGATTTTTTTTCCTAATCTTTTATAAGCTCCTTATATATTTGGGTAATTGTTTGTGGTAAAACTTTCAAATACTGTTGTCATTTGTCCTTTAACTTTGCTTATGGCATTTTTTCATATAAAAGTTTGTTTTTATGTACTCATTTCTCAGACTTTCTCATTATTATTCTTGGATTTTGAATTAAAGTTTTGACAATTTTTTAAAAACTTTAATATTATGAAAAGTTTCTCTAATACCTTATTTACTCGTATCAGTTCAATTAGGAGCCTTTCTGGAAAATGCTAAGTAATATCAATTATTCCTCGGAACAGCCGTAGTTTACTGGCCATGGTGTATCTGACACAACCATAGAGCTTTGTAATTATAGTAACACCGAGGCAGGTAAAGGACAGAGAGCATTGTTATCCTCCTTTAGACTTGAAGGTTAGGCATATCCCTTCTCTTAGTATGTACATACTTATTCATAATTATGTCTGGAATTTTTATTTTCTTCCTTTGTCCCATTTGTGAATAATTTGGTCTTGGACATATACTCTGATATTTTTTCTGATCTGTAAAATGATAAGGTTAAATTAGAGGTCTGAAGTGCTTTCTAGCTCATAAAGTCTATGTTAATGAATTTAAAAGATTTGCCTATTGAGATTCTATTTGTATTCTTTTTTCCCTTAAATTTAAAGTGTGCTTTCTTTGCTCCCCCACATTTGATGAAAAAGCTTATATTTCCTTTCACAATTCCAGGTTTCATTGATTTAAAACAACCTTCATTCCAAAGGAGAGTTACAATTAACAAGTTTTGTTTGTTGATGTTTTGTTCTAACTGCAGAAATGAATAAGATAGTACCAATGTTAGAGGTATACATTTTCCATTTAATCACATTAGTATTGCATGTTAGTGGCAAAGAGTAGCAGATTATCAGTGTTTTAATTTGTATTTAAAATACTACAGAGAATATCTAATTTCATATTATTATATGGCACATGCAAAGAAGAAATCAAAGTGACATAGTGCATAGAGTTGAATTAGGGTCAGGTTGGTTAGGAAAAAAATCAGTGATAATACTTATGAGCAACTCAGATGACAAACATCCACAGAAAGTCAGCCCTTACTGTTTGCCCGATTCTGAGAATTGATGGTGTTTGGCACTACTCAGCCAGGCAGTGAAGGTATTATTAAAGAAACACATTGCACATTAGTAAGTTTATTTCTCATAGAGGATATTACTGGTCCACTTCCTTCCAGGAATCTCTGTCTTAGGCCATTTTGATTTCTAAACTGGCAATATTTCTTGAGTGACTGTTTCATTATTGTGCTGCTGCCACCTGGTGGCCACGGTAGTGATGTCATACTTCAGTTTAATTTCTTTTTTTATTACCAAGACACTATTAATCCAAAAGATATGCTGATACATTTTAAGATATGGAATACTGTAAAATATTTAAAGATTGCACATTGGTTGTAACTCAATAGCCACACTGTCTAGATTGAATCCAGGACTGTAATTTGTAGTTTATCATAGTCAAGTTTAAGCCTCAGTTTTGTCAAAGTAATAGTAATCTATCTGTTATGAGTGTTGTGAAGATTGATTTAGACAATGTGTACAAGGCAGCTGTTGAACATTCAATAACTTTTAACTTCTATTATAAGTATATTAACTATTAATAGTCATATAGAAAATATATTAATTTATATTATGAAATATATTAATGTTTAAGAATAACATGACCTAAATAAATATAATTTTACTAATGATAATTTTCAACAACTGTGATAGCACTGTCAATAACAATAGCACTTTGCTACATGTTAATAAGTATCCATGTATGGTTATCAGGAGTGTGTGACTTACATTGGACATTAATTGGTTATTAGAATCCATGAAAACCTGGAAGAAATTTTAGAGAATATTTTCATGCCCTTCGTTTTACAGATGTTAAAACGAGTCCAAGAATATAAAGCTAGTTAGCTGCAGAGTAGGACTGTATCCTGGGTCTCTATCTAGTACTGTATAGACTGTGTACTGCCTCCCAGTTCTAGAGTGGACCGAAACATAGAATCTTGGTTGCATTGTAATTTGACTGTGTTGTGATTTGAAAGTGGAATAGAACATAGGAACCTTGTTCTTTAGATTTTTATTTTTGCAATTTTGGTGTAATATGTAGGATAAACCAACTAGAAAAAAATCCTCCCTGTCACGTTTGTGTATGAATAATATAATACTCAGTTTGTTAGTATCTTTAGAAATAGATTCAAATAAGGTGCAGTGGTTGTATTTTCAGTTTTCTCATTCTCCTCTGTATCTGTGGAATATCCTGGGCATGCCTCTCACTATATTTGTCACACTGGGAAAGCCTTTTTAGCTCATTTTTTCTGTCCCATACTAGACTATTAATACCTTCTAAAGGGCCATATGTTTCATCACTATATATCTGGTTGTTAGTAAACACTGAATTATGTGTTGAGTAAAATAAATCTACTTCTTAGAGCAATATAATTTTTAGATGAGGTTTAGCCCAGGGGCAGAAGCTCTACACCACAGTCCTGGGTTATTGTCTGAAGATTTAAGGAAAAAGCAGTTTCTCAGGAGTGAAAAGTGGATTGACATTGAAACACTTTGAAGATTTATGATAAAAGGTGAGGAGCCTACAGGACCTACTAATCAGCACTTCTGAGTTTAAGGGTCTTCTTTCCTTTCTCACTCTCACCTTTCTTTGTGGTCTGTCTTACCCTTTATTTATTTATTTATTTATTTATTTTTTTGAGATGCAGTCTTTCTCTGTCGCCCAGGCTGGAGTGCAATGGCATGATCTCAGATCGCTGCAACCTCCACCTACCAGGTTCAAGCAATTCTTCTGCCTCAGCCTCCCGAGTAGCTGGGACTACAGGTGCATGCTACCATGCCCGGCTAATTTTTTTGTTTTGTTTTTAATAGAGACGGGTTTCACCATGTTGGCCAGGCTGTTCTCGAACCCCTGACCTCAAGTGGTCTCCACACCCAACTGTATCTTGCCCTTTATATGGCAGTCTTCTGTCTCCCTTCTCTTTTTTCTCTAGTCCCCCAGAGAAAAGACCCTTCATGTAGTCCCCCCGCTATGACCAGTTTGCATTGGAGAGAGGGTAGGTAAAAGAAGAGGAGTTAAGTTCAGCCAAAAGAATCTGCCACGTGCCATTTTGAAATGCTACATTGAGCTCTGGGGCTGCAGAGATGACTAAAATTGGTTTTCTGCCCTGGAGGGATGAATAGTCTAGTAAGGAAAAATAGTTTGTGAAAAACTCACTTCCAGTGTAGTGTAACTCCTGTGAAAGAACCTGTTAAGCACTAGGAGCAAATGAAGTGTAGAGGTGGGAGGGCCCTGTGGCTGCCTTTCAGTGGAGAGAGGATGTTGCAGGAAGCTCTGTGAGCCTGTCTTCTGGGTCAAGCAGGCTTTCCCATGATGGACCAAAGAGTTTAATCTCAGTGCACTTCACATTTTTTATACTATCTCTTTTTTTAAAAAAAGCTGTACTTTTCTGTGACATGTGTGAACTCAATTTCTCATTTTGTAAGGGGGTTCATGTAGTATCCCTCTACTAGAGAGACCCCATCTCCACCCCCACCCAGCCATACATTAGGAATGAGGCAGAGAACAGTGGGGTATTTGAGAGAGCAGTTACATGGAGAAAGTGTCAACAGCAATTCAGATAATTTTCAATTATTCTGTTTTAGTCTGAAGTATATTTGTTCCTAATATTCCTGAAGTGATATTCTTTGACTGCTTTTACAGTCACTTAAGAAGTGCTGCATTTTCTCATTATTATTTGTATGCTTTCATTCACATTCTTAAGATGTAAGTTAGAATGTTAGAACTGAAAAAATGAATTTTCTCATGACTGATATTTTTTTTTCTTTGTCAGTTGCCAAAACAAAGGGGATTTGGTAATGGAGGCTTTGTTAGAAGGAATGAAAAATCGAGGGCATGGTGGGTAAGTTTGCTTGTTTTTAATATTTTTTTTGGTTGTACATAATTATACATATTTATAGGGTCCATGTGATACTTTGATACATACACAGAATGTGTAATGAACAAATAAGGGTATTTAGTATACCTATCAGCTCAAGCGTTTATCTTTTTTTGTGTTGGGAATAGTTCAATTCTTCTAGCTACTTTGAAATATATAGTAAATCGTTAAAATTTAAGGAAACTTACTGTGCTAGTCACTCTGCTGTGCTAGTTATTTACTAGTCACCTTACTGTGCAATTGAACACTAGAACTTATTCTTCTACCTAACTGTATGTTTGTAACCATTAACCAAACATTCTTCACCCCCAACCCCTTCCCAGCCTTTGGTAACCATCATTCCACTTCCTACCTCCATGAGGTCAACTTTTTTAGACCCCACATATGAATGAGAACATGAGGTATTTGTCTTTCTGTGCCTATTATTTCACTTAACATTATGACCTACAGTTTTATCCATGTTGCTGCAAATGACAGGGTTTCATTCTTTTTATGGCTGAATAGTAATCCATTATGGATATACATTTATCTGCCGTTGGACACTTAAGTCAATTCCATATCTTGTTTTTTGTGAATAGTGCCACGACAAACATGGGGGTACAAGTATTCCTTTCACATACTGATTTCCTTTCCTTTGGATAGATACCCAATAGTGTGCTTTCTGGATCACATGTGTTGTGGGTGGTGCAAGGTCAGACATACCCAGGTCTGTACATGTTTGTGTCTTCTACAAGATCAGACTTTTATTGATGCTATTTCAGTCATAAAAGCCACAAGCTACATGAAGTTCCCAAGGAGGCAGTTCCCCCTAGTACCACCAGTTCATTCGATAGTCAGAGCTATAGGTGTACAGGCTCAAGCCTCTCCACAACTGAGTCAATATTGCAAACCATACATAATAGCATATTTAATTAATACATGTAAATGTTACAGATTAAACATTCCAGATCAAGCAAAGTAACATCTAACAGGAAAGAAGGGGATAGAGAAAAAGAGGAGCGCTAAAAAACTAGTCCAAAGAGAGGAAGTGGACAAAGAGAGTATTCTGGCCTGATCTGGATGGTTGTCAACATCTTGCAAGGAAGAGCCTTTGGCTACAGATGCCAAATGCTGATCAGGTGACAGCAGGACAGGGTCTTATCAAGACAGCTGTTTTGAGCTGGTAAAGTCTTGTTCTTTTTGTGGCCACAGAGTCTTCTGGTGAGAACTGATAGTGAAATATTGTGCTTGCTTATGTCATTATCTGATTGGGTGCAGTCTTTATTGATCAGGCAAACATCTGGTCTCTGAGGGCATGATGCCTTTTGAAATGTAAGGTGCAGTCTTTTTCTAAGATGGAGTTACTTATGTTAAGGGGGCTATATACAATATGGTAGTTCTATTTTTAGTTTTTTGAGAAAACTCCATTTAGTTTTCCATAATGGCTGTACTAATTTTACATTCTCACCAACAGCATATAAGAGTTCTCTTTTGTCCATGTCCTCCCCAGCATTTTGATATTTTTTGTCTTTTTTATAATCATCTTAACTGGGGTGAGATGATATCATTATGGTTTTCACTTGCGTTTACCTGGTGATAGTGATGTTGAGCATTTTTTCATATACATTATGTCTTTTGAGAAATGTCTATTCAAATCTAGCAGGCACAATATTTTAATAGGGTTTTTTGTTTTTTTTGCTGTTGAGTTGTTTTTCTTGTATATTCTGGATGTTCAGTCCCTTGTTGGATGAGTAGTTTGCAGATATTTTCTCCCATTCTGCAGGTTGTCTTTTGACTCCGTTGATTGTTTCCTTTGCTGGGCAAAAACTTTTTAGTTTAATTTGATTCCCAGTTGTCAATTTTTGATTTTGTCGCCTATGCTTTTGAAGCCATAGAATCTTTGCCTAGTCCAATGTCCTGAAGCATTTCCTCTATATTTTCTTTTTTTTTAGAGATGGGGTCTCATTCTGTTGCCTAGGCTGGAGTACAGCAGCACTGTAGCTTCAAACTTCCGGGTTCAAGTGATCCTCCTGCTTCAGTGTCCCAAGTATCTGGGACCATAGGCATGTCATCAGGCTAATTTAAAAACAGTTTTTTTTTTTTTCCAGAGGTGAGATCTTATTTTTGTTTCTCAAACCGGTCTTGAGCTCCTGGCCTCAAGCAATCCTCCTGCCTCAGCCTCCTGAGTAGTTGGGATCACAGGCATCAGCCACCATACCCAATCCCTATGTTTTCGTCTGGTAGTTTTATACTTTGGGTCTTACATTAAGGCCTTTAGTGTATTTTGAGTTGATTTTTTTTTTTAAATACATGGTGAGAGATAGGGATCTAGTTTCATTTTTCTGCATGTGAATGTGTATTTTTTCCACCACCTTTTATTGAATAGGGCATCCTTTCCCTTTTGTATATTACTGGCAACTTTGTTGAAAATCAGTTGGCTGTAAATACGTGGATTTATTTCTGGGTTGTCTATTCTGTTCCATTGGTTTATGTGCCTGTTTTTATACCAGTACTATGCTGTTTTGGTTATTATAGCTTGGTAGTGTATTTTGAAGTCAGGTAGTGTGATACCTCCAGTTTTGTTCCTTTTGATTAGGATTTCTTTGGCTGTTCAGGGCCTTTTATGGTTTAGTGTGAATTTAGGATTTTTAAAAAATTTCTGTGAAGAATGTTATAGATATTTTTGGTAGAGATTGCATTAAATCTGTAGATAGCTTTGGATATAATCATTTGAATATATTAATTCTTCTGATCCAGGGGTATGGATGTCTTTTCATTAGTTTGTATCCTCTTCAATTTCTTTCATCAGTGTTTTATAGTTTTCTCTGTAGAGATATTTTATGACCTTGGTTAAATTTAATCCTAGGTTTTTTTGGTTTTTTTTTTTTTTTGGTAGCTATTGTAAATGGGATTCCTTGTCTTGATTTCTCTTTCAGCTAGTTCATTATTGGTGTATAGAAACATTACTGATTTTTGTATGTTGATTTTGTATTCTGCATCTTAATTTCTTTATCAGTTCTAAGACTTTTTTGGTGGAGTCTAGGTTTTTCTGTAGATAAGATCATATACACAAAGAACGACAATTTGACTTCCTCCTTTCCAATTTGGATGCCTTGTATTTCTTTCTCTTGCCTGATTGCTCTGGCTAGGACTTTTAGTACTGTGTTGAATGGGAGTGGTGGAAGTGGGCATCCTTGTCATGTTCAAGTTCTTAGGGCTTTCAGCTTTTCCCCATTCAGTATAATGATAGCTGGGGGTTTGTCATATATGGCCTTTATTATGTTGAAGTATGTTCTTTCTATGCTTAATTGAGAGATTTTATCATGGAGAGATGCTGAGTTTTATCAAGTATTTTTTCTGTATCTGTTGAGATGATCATATGGTTTTTGTCTTACATTCTGTTGATGTAGTATATTACTTTTATTGATTTGTGTATATTGAACCATTCTTGCATACCTGCGATAAGTCCCACTTGATCATGCTGTATTATTGTTTTGTTCTGTTGTTGGATTTGGTTGGCTAGTATTTTGTTGAGGATTTTTGCATCTGTGTTCATCAGGGATATTGGCCTGTAGTTTTTTTCTTCGTTGTATCTTGTCTGTTTTTAGCATCAGAGTAAGGTGGCCTTATAGAATGAGTTAGGAAAATTTTTCTCTTCTATTTTTTTGGGAATACTTTGAGAAGAATTGATGTTAGTTATTCTTTATGAAGTTGGTAGAATTCAGCAGTAATGCCATCAGGTTCTGGGATTTCTCTCTTGGAAGACTTTTTATTCCTGGTTCAGTCATGTTACTCATTATTGGTCTTTTCAGATTTTCTAATTTTTCCTGGTTCGATCTTGGTAGATTATGTGTGTCCAGGAATTTATTTCCTCTATGTTTTCCAATTTGTTAGCATATAGTTGTTTATAATACTCTCTAATGACCCCTTTGTATTTCTGTGGTATCAGTTGTAATGTTGCCTTTTCTGTTTCTGATTTTATTTATTTGGGTCTTCTCTTTTTTCTTGGTGAGTCTAGCTAATGGTTTATCTATTTTATTTTCTTAAAAAAACAACTTTTTGTTTCATTGATTTTTTTTTGTATTTTTTTAAGTCTCTATTTTGTTTATTTCTGATCTGAGCTTTGTTATTTTTTTCCTTCTGTGAATTGGGTTTTGTTTGTTCTTGCTTTGCTACTTGAAGTGCATTGTTAGGTTGTTTATTTGAAGTCTTTGTACTTCTTTATTTTTTAGATTCAGAGGTACATGTGCTGGTTTGTTACAAGGATGTATTTTGTGATGCTGAAGTTTGGGCTTCTATTTATCCTATCACCCAAATCGTGAACATAGTACACAATAGACAGTTTTTCAGGCTTTGCTTGCCTTCTACCCTTGCCCTCTTTTGGAGTCTCCAGGTCCATTGTTCCCATCTTTTTTTTTTTTTTTTTTTTTGAGACGGAGTCTTGCTCTATTGCCCAGGCTGGAGTGCAGTGGCGTGATCTTGGCTCACTGCAACCTCTGTCTTTTGGGTTCAAGTGATTCTCCTGCCTCAGCCTCCCAAGTAGCTGGGAATACAGGTACGTGCCACCATGCCCAGCTAATTTTTTTTTTTGTATTTTTGGTAGAGATGGGATTTTGTCATGTTAGCCAGGCTGGTCTCAAACTCCTGACCTCAAGTGATCCACCCACCTCAGCCTCCCAAAGTGCTGGAATTACAGGTGTGAGCCACCATGTCTGGCTTATTATTCCCATCTTGTGTCCATGTGTACTCAATATTTAGCTTGCACTTGTAAATGAAAACATGTAGTATTTGGTTTTCTGCTTCTGTGTTGATTTGCTTAGGATAGTAGCCTGCAGCTATATCCACATTGCTGCAAAGAACATTTTGTTTTCTTTCATGGCTGCATAGTATTCCATGGTGTATATATAACACATTTTCTTTATCCAGTCCGTCATCGATGGGCACATAGGTTGGTTCCATGTCTGCTATTGTGATTGGTGTTGCAGTGAACATGTGAGTACATGTGTCTTTTTGTTAGAATTGTTTTCCTTTGAGTATATACCTAATAATGGAATTGATGAATCGATTGGTAGTTCTATTTTTAGTTCTTTGAGAAATCTCCAAACTGATTTCCACAGGGGTTGAACTTACATTCCCACTAACAGTGTTCCCTTTTCTCCACCACCTAACCAACATGTGTCATTTTTTGACTTTTTAATAATAACCATTCTAACTGATGTGAGATAGTATCCCATTGTGGTTTTGATTTGCATTTCTCTGATAGTTAGTGATGTTGAGCATTTTTTCATATGTTTGTTGACTGCTTGTATGTCTTTTGAGAAGTGTCTGTTCTTGTTTTGGATACTAACCCTTCGTTGGATGCATAGTTTGCAAATATGTTCTCTCATTCTGTAGATTGTCTGTTCACTCTGTCGATTTGTGTGTGTGTGTTTGTGTGTGTGTGTGTGTGCTGTGCAGAAACTCTTTAGTTTAGTTAGGTCCCAATTGTCAATTTTTGTTTTCGTTGCATTTGCTTTTGAGGACATAACTTTTTGAGTCATAAATTCTCTGCCTAGGCCAATGTCCTGAAGAGTATTTCCTAGATTTTCTTCTAGGATTCTGATAGTTTGAGGTCTTACATTTAAATTTTTAATCCTTCTTGAGTTAATTTTTGCATATGGTGAAGAGGTATAGGGGTTGAGTTTCCTTCTTTGTACAGTTAGCCAGTTTTCCCAGCACCATTTATTGAATAGGGTATCCTTTCTCCATTGTTTATTTTTGTCAACTTCGTTGAAGATCAGTTCGTTGTAGATATGTAGCTTTATTTCTGGTTCTCTGTTTGGTTCCATTGGTCTGCGTGTCCATTTTCTTACCAGTATCATGCTATTTTGGTTACTATAGCATTGTAGCATAGTTTAAAGTAAGGCAATATGATGCCTCTATAGAACTTTGTTCTTTTTGCATAGGATTGCTTTGGCTATTTGGGCTCTTTTTTGGTTCCAAATAAATTTTAAAATAGTTTTTTCTAATTCTGTGAAGAATGACAGTAATTTGATAGGAATTGCATTGACTTGATAGATTGCTTTGGGCACTGTGGCCATTTTAACTGTAATGATTTTTCCAGTCCATGAGCATGGAATATTTTTCCATTTGTTTATGTCATCTGTGATTTCTTTCAGCAGTGTTTTGTAGTTCATTTTGTAGAGATCTTTCACCTCCGTGGTTAGATGTATTAGATTTTTTTTTATGTGTGGCCATTGTAAATGGGATTGTGTTCTTGATTCAGTACTCAGCTTGAACATTATTGGTGTATAGAAATGCTACTGATTTTTGTACATTGATTTTGCATTCTGAAACTTTACTGAAGCTTGTTTATCAGGTCTAGGAACATATTGGTAGAATCTTTAAGGTTTTCTAGGTAAAGAATCATATCATCAGCAAAGATAGATAATTTGACTTCTTTTTTTGTTTGAATGCCTTTTATTTCTTTCTCTTGCCTGGTTGCTCTGGCTAGGACAAGTACCAGGTTAAGTAAGAATGGCAAGAGAGGACATCTTATCTTGTTCCAGGTCTCAGGATGAATCCTTTCAACTTTTGCCTGTTCAGTATGATATTAGCTGTGGGTCTGTCATAGATGGCACTTATTATTTTGAAGTCAGTTCTTTCGATGCCTAGTTTGTTGAGGCTTTTAACATGAAGGGATATTAGATTTTATTGAATGCTTTTTCTGTATCTACTAAGATGATCATAATGGTTTTGTTTTTAATTCTATTTACGTGATGAATCACATTTATTGATTTTGCCTATGTTGAACCATCCTTGCACCCCAGAAATAAAGCCCACTTGATTGTGATAGATTATCTTTTTTATGTGCTGCTGGATTCAGTTTGTATTTTGTTGAGGATTTTTGCATCTGTGTTCATTAGGGATATTGGTCTGTAGTTTTCTTATTGTATCTTTGCCAGATTTTGGCATCAGGATGATGCTGGTTTCATAAAATGAGTTAGAGAGGGATCCCTCCTCCTCAGTGTTTTGGAATAGTTTCAGTAGAATTGGTACTACCTCTTCTTTATAGAATTGGTACTACCTCTTCTTTATATGTCTTGTGGAATTTGGGTGTGAATCCATCTGGTCTGGGGCTTTTTTTGGTTGGTAGGCTTTTTATTACTGATTCAATTTTGAAACTCATTAATCTTTTCAGAGTTTCTCTTTATTCCTGGTTCAATTCTGGAAGGTTGTGTGTTTCCAGGAATTTTTCCATTTTCTGCAGATTTTCTAGCCTGTGTACATAGAGATGTTCATAGTAGTCTCTGAGGATCTTTTGTATTTCTGTGGGATTGGTGGTTGTAATGTCACCTTTGTCATTTCTGATTGTACTTACTTGGATCTTTTTTTCTGTTAATTTAGCTAGCAGTCTATCAATCTTGTTATCAACTGTTTACTTCATTTGTTTAGGTCTCAATTTTGTTTATTTCTGCTTGGATTTTAGTTACTTCTTTTCTCCTGCTAGCTTTGGGTTTAGTTCTTATTTTTCTAGTTCCTTTAAGTGTGACATTACATTGTTTTAGATTGTTAACGAGATCTTGATGTAAGTGTTTAGAGCTGTAAACTTTCTTCTTAACACTGCAGATAATTTTTTGATATCTGCCTTTGTTTACCCAAAGTCATTCAGGAGCAAGTTGTTCAGTTTCCATGTATTTTTGTGGTTTTGAGAATTCCTCTTGGTATTTTTATTTTTATTACACTGTGGCCTGAGAAGATGCTTGGTGTGATTTCAATCTTTTTTTGTCTTTGTACCGTTTTGATGTAGGCATCTGTTGCTATAAACATCCCTCTTAGCACTACCTTTGCTGTATCCCATAGGTTTTGGTATATTGTATTTTCATTCGTTTCAAGAAATTTTTGCATTTCCTTTTTAATTTCTTCACTGACCCAGTGGTCATTCAGGAGCATGTTGTTTAATTTCCATGTATTTGTACAGTTTCTAAAGTTTCTCTTAATCCTGATTTTTAGCTTTTTTCCATTTGGGGTCTAAGATATGTGATATGATTTTGATTTTAAAAAATTTGTTGAAACTTGTTTTGTGGCCTAACATATGGTCTATCCTGGAGAATGTTCTGTGTGCTAAAGAGAAGAGTGTGGATTCTGCAGCTGTTGGATGAAATGTTCTGTAAATGTCTTTAGGTCTCTTTGGTCTGTAGTGTAGAACAAGCTGGATGTTTCTTTGTTCATTTTCTGTCTAAATAATCTGTCCAGTGCTGAAAGTGGGGTATTGAAGCCCCCAAGTATTATTATATTAGAGTCTGTCTTTCTCTCTTTAGCTCTAATAATATTTGCTTTATATGTCTATGTGCTCTGGTGTTGGATATATGTATATTTACAGTTGTAATATCTTGTTGCTGATTTGATCCCTTTTCATTATAAAATGACCTTGTCACTTTTTATGTTTATTTGACTTAAACTCTATTTTGTCTGATACAAGAATAGCTACTCCTGCATGCTTTTGGTTTCCATTTGTGTAGGATATTTTTTCCCATCTCTTCATTTTCAGTTTGTGTGTGTCTTTATGGATGAGGTGAGTTTCTTTTAGGTAGCACATAGTTGGGTCTTGCTTTTTATGTATTCATCCATTCTTTATCTTTTAATTGGGGAATTTAAACCATTTACATTCAGGGTAAATTTAAACCATTTACCCTGAATGTAAATGGTTTGTTATAGGTGAGGACTTACTCCTGTCATTTTGTTAATTGCTTTCTGTATATCCTTTGTTTCTGTCTTCCTTTATTGTTTACCTTTGTAATTTGGTCTTTTTTTTTTTTAAGTGTTAATGTTTGATGCCTTTCTCTTTTTCATGTGTTTCTCTCCAGCCAGTGAGTCTTAACTTTTTGTGTGTTTTCATGATAGTAGATCATCCTTTTGCCCCATGATATAGGACTCCCATATGCATTTTTTGTAGGGCTGGTCTAGTGGTGATGAGTTATATCAGTTGCTTGTCTGGGAAAGACTTTATTTCTCCTTCATTTTTGAAGGATGGCTCTGCTGGGTATAGTATTCTTAGATGCCAGTTTTGTTTTGTTGTGGTGTTGTTTTTTTCCTTTTAACACTTTGAATGTATCACCCCATTCTCTCCTGGTCTGTAAGGTTTCTGCTGAGAAATCTGATGTTAGTTTGATGGCAATATCCTTATATGTGACTTGACATTTTTCTCTTGCTGTTTTTAGAATTCTTTGTCTTTGACTTTTAACAGCTTGATTATAATGTGCCTTAGAGAAGATCTTTTCAGGTTGAATCTATTTGGGGATATTTGAGCTTCCTTTATTTGGATATCTATATCTCTTGCAAGAATTGGGAAGTTTTCAGCTATTATTTTGTTAAATCTGTTTTCTATACTTATGCCCATCTTTTCTCCTTCTGGAATTGCAAGAGTTTGAATATTTGGGCACTTCATGGTCTCCCATATGCCATGTAGCTTTCTTTCTTTTTTATTTTTTTTATTGTTGTTGTTGTTGTTGTCTAATAGGGTTGTTTCAAAAGGTCCATCTTCAAATTCAGAGATTCTTTTACTTGTTCTACTCTGTTGTTGAAACTCACTTGCATTTTAAATTTCATTTATTGAATTCTTCAGTTTCAGGATTTCTGTTTGGCTCTTTTTAATGATATCCATCTCTTTGCTGAAGTTCTCTTTCAGAACATAAATTGTTTTCCTGATTTGTTTTTATTGTCTGTGTTTTTTTGCATCTCACTGCATTTATTTAATAGCATTATTTTGAATTATTTTTTAGGCATTTTATAAATTTCCTTTTCTTAGTGATCTGTTACCGAAGAATTACTGTGTTCCTTTGGAGTTGTGATTTTCTTACCTTTTTCATTTTTCTTGTGTCCTTATGTTGATTTCTGTGCATCTGGTGTAATAGTCACTTCTTCCAATTATATGATTTGGCTTTCATAGGGAAATGGGAAAATTTTTTCCCTGTAGGTGTCTTTATAGTGTTGGTTGCATAGGGTGCTTTGGATTTGATTCTCCGTGAGTGCAGGAGTATAGTTTCTATGATTTTTCCAGCCATAATCAGTATTGGTGGTTTCTGTGAGTTCCCCAGTGACTTGGACTGTGGTTGTTAGTGGAGGATATGGTAAGCCTCTCCTGGGGATAGGGGCACCAGGCAGACTGGTGATCATGCACCAGCCAGTGATGGCAGGATGGCCCTGCCCTCAGGCTCCCAGATGGCATGCACAGGCACTGGTGGTAGTGGGCAGGGCAGATCAATCTTCAGACCCCTGGATGACATGCACAGGCACCAGTGGTGGCAGCAGTGGGCGAGACAGGCCTCTCCAAGGTCCCTGGATGGCAGTGTGCATAGGTGCTGGCAGTGGGCAAGATGGGTTGATTCCAAGGCACCTTGGTGGTGGCAGGAGGGGCTAGGCTGATCACCAGTACTTGGGACAATGTGTGTGGTAGTAGTGGTGGGCACAGCAGGCCTGTCCTCAGGCCCTTATGCGGTGTGTGTGGACTCCCAGTGGTAAGTTTTCTTTTGACCTTAAGCTTCTCACTGCAGTTCAAAAAGCCTATCTGAGTTAATGCCTCTGACCATATTGCACTTTGGGTATAGAAGCAAAAGTGGTGAGCAAAAGCGTTGAGCAAAAGCTAAGTTGATCCATGTTATCATTGTGGACAGTATTTTGGGGAGATATTTTTGGGTTGTTTGCCTCATCACAGCAGTGTGAAGCTAGATGTTTGCCTTCATCCTAGCTTGAGTTTTCTACTCTGAAGAAGCAAAAGTAAAAGTACAGAGGTTCTTTCACACTAAGAATAGGTGCTTTTTAAAAGTATTTAAGCTTTAGTGATAGCTGTCTATGGCTATTTCTGGAAACCTCTTTGAGATTAATATATCTGTGTCCACTTCTGATTGTCAGCAATATCTGACATCTCCTGAAATGCCAGGACATCAGTAAGTTTACAATAGTAAGGTAGACTACAGTAAGTTTCTAACAAAAATGTGGGCAGAAATTGTTGAAATAAATCTGGCTGAAGGATGAATTTCTTGAAGCAACTCTTAAAATTGTATTATCACTTTCCTGCATGATAGCCTACTTTTTTCCAAGGCTTTTTCCTTTGATTAGATGAAATATGACATATCGGCTTGTCTGGATCCTTCCTGAAAGCTTCCCTAATATATTACAGAGGTACTTGTTAGCTGTGGCAGCCTGGTTCCACAAACCATCAATCTTGTGCTTAACTAAACAACTTGGGCTTTAGGTTGGCTATGAAAGGAAGACAAGATATTCTGTGGAATAGGTAATCATCTTGATATGAGCATTAAAAGCAAAAGGCCGGGCATGGTGGCTCACACCCATAATCCCAGCACTTTGGGAGGCTGAGGAGGGTGCTGAAGTCGGGAGTTCAAGATCAGCCTGGCCAACATGGTGAAACCCTGTCTCTACTAAAAACAAAAATTAGCCAGGCGTGGTGGTGCATGCCTGCAATCCCAGCCACTTGGGAGGCTGAAGCGGGAGAATTGCTTGAACCCAGGAGGCGGGGGTTGCAGTGAGCCATGATCACACCACTGCACTCCAGCCTGGACAACAAGACGAAACTCCATCTCAAAAAAAAAAAAAAGCAAAAGCTCAGAAATAATATTCTTTGCTTCTGGTAATTTATTAATTGGCATTATTATTGTCATTTATTTACTTCACATAGAATTACATCTGCTATATTTTTACATGGAAAAGATGAAAAGCCACTTGAACTGTTTACTTAATGATCTGTTCTTCTTTATAGGGGATTTTTGACATCCTGTGAAGCAGAACTACAGGAGCTCATGAAACAGATTGACATAATGGTGGCTCATAAAAAATCTGAATGGGAAGGACGGACACATTCTCTAGAAACTTGCTTGAAAATCCGTGAACAGGAACTTAAAACTCTTAGGAGTCAATTGGATGTGAAACATAAAGAGGTAAAGCAATTTATTTGTTCTTCTTTTTGATATTTTTATCTTGCCTTTTATATTGAACATGTTTTTAAAATATTTGTTAAAGAAAGAATTTGTATACCAAGTTAGTTTCTTTATTGTTTTTTATGACAATTCTGCTGTTTTCTTTTAGAAGAAAAATTCATTGTGAAAATATATAAGAACATTAGCATTTATTTCAAGGATTATTTTACGTTGGTTACATATAATATATAAATAACTTCTTTCAGAAAATGTAAAAGGATACCACACTTTGTGTAACCTTCATCATATTGCAGGTTCATATTAATATTCGCTGAGTTTCATGGAAATTGCTTTTGGCTTCACTTTATGGCTGGTATTAACAAAACAAGTTCCAGATTCAAGAATTTGCTTCTTTTGGTTAGATTTAAAACAAAATTAAGAGAACCCTTTAAAAAAATCATGTTTACCCATGTTGAAAATTAGGGGAGAAGAAAGAAAAGAAGAAAATAAATATTATTTTCAGTCAAACCACTCACTGATATTGGTAATTTGGGGGGAAAAGTTTAATAATATTTGCTGGTTGCCTTCTCATAAATTTAGCTGGTAAATTAGGAGGAAGTACACTACATATTGGAAGGGAAGTAGAAAGCATTTATATATGAGAGGTGCCTCTTAATTTTTGGTATGTATGTCGATCTCAGAAGGATCGGAAGAGTTAAAGAGTTATGGGGAGCACTGGTGCCATTTCTCACTCTAAAGACCTTTCCTACCACGAGGATCACCATTCATTAAGGCTGTCATCAACTTATCGAGGTACACTTCTGTGAGTGGTACACATTGAGATTGTGATTTGGTTGAGAAACTTATTAAGAATAGTTTAGAAATGTTTCCTGTAACAAGGAAAGAGTTTGACTTGATAAAGATATTTTTATATTTACCCAGAGAATTTCTCCTTGATTGGCCATTTGCATCCTGGGTCAGAGTAGTACATGGTAACACTGGCTGTATCAAAGTGTTCTGCTAATGCTATTTGCTGAATCGCAGTTAATTTAAAGTTTGAGTAGACATTTGAGAATATATTTTAAAATTGCAAACCATGCAAAAGTACAGAAGGTGATATAAAAGTACAGTGAATGATAATCATGTTTGATTTTAAAAAAATCATAATTTAGGCAGGGTCAATGTTCCTTTTATGGTAGGCTACTTAGCACTTTGTTTCTCCTAGGGCAAAACAAAATTCTGTTTAGCAAGTTGAAATGAAAGTGGTTTTCTAGTTGATAGTTTATTTATTTTGTTAGAAACTCATTAAAGAGTTATGTTTGTGATTATGAGAATATGTTGTCACTGTGATGCTAAATTTGAACTCGTTCCTGTGGCTTAGTTTTGATGTCAAGGACATTATTGCCGTTACTTAATGCCCTTGACATCAAAATTTCTTGTAAAGAGAAATTAAGAGAGATTAAGGATTAAATGGATAGATTCCATGGTCAGGATTTGAAGATTTTAAGTTTGGCCTGGGGACATACAAGAAATTTAGAATTGCAAGTGTCTCGTCAATTTGCTACTTCATTGATTGGGCTGCTGAAAGTTGATTAAGTTTCTAGGTTTCTAAAGATAATCTAGTAATGGGAATCTGTTCCATAGAATTTGTGTGCAAGATTGTGTTGCATTAAAACACTTCTTTCTTTTTTTTTAAGGAACAAATGTGTTTATTATTTATTGTGCTGAAAAATTCTGACCACCAACAACCAATGAAGGGCAGGAAGGAATAACACTATTGAGACCATGAAAATATCTTGCTTCTTGTATTAGTCTGTTCTCACATTGCAATTTCCGGATTCTGACCTCCTTTGCTGTGCTAGGAATGTCCTTTTGTTTTGGGTAGGCAGGCACACAGGTGCTTATGTGCATCTAATTTCTGGCCTTTGGAGCTCAGCTTTAAACGTTGGCACCAGGCCCACAGAATGTCCTGGTGAATCAGATTAACGGGTAGCAGTTTAGAGAGTAGTGGAGAGATTGATATCTTCTTCTGAGGTTTTAGGTTGTCACTGAACTCTGCCTTCTTCTTTGGGCAGAGCACTTTGTCACCTTTGACAGGTATTTTTCATTTGGTCTCCTTGCCTGATGTTCCTGGCAAAACAATTGTGCTTGGTTAATTAGAAGCTTGCTGATCCTCTTCCCTCAACTTCCTGTGGAGTTCCACTCTGCTTTTTTGACTTCTCCATACTTAAGAAGTGGAGCTTGATAAAATTTTTCCAGAATCAAAACACTTCTTTCAAGTATGTGTTATAACACATTCATAATCCGATTTGAGCAGTATGTAAGAACCAGAAAATAGGGCTTTATGTTTTTGTTGTTGTGTTAGTTTATTCTTTCATTGCTATAAGGAACTAAATTATGAAGAAAAGAGGTTTCATTGACTCACAGTTCCATAGGCTGTACAGGAAGCATGGCTGGTGAGGCCTCAGGAAACTTAACAATCATGGTGGAAAGTGAAGGGGAAGCAGGCACATTTTCACAGTGTGGAGGAGGAGACAGAGCAAAGGGGGAAGTGCAACATACCTTTAAACAACTGGATCTCATGGGAACTCACTATCACAGGAACAGCAAGGGGAAAGTCTGCCCCCATGATCCAGTCACCTCCCACCAGTCCCCTCCTCTAGTGTTGAAGACTACAGTTCAACATGAGACTTGGGTGGGGACAAGAGCCAAACTGTATCAGTCATTCTTTCTTGCTTGAAAGTTATAGACCCAGAAGCAGTTAGTCCTGTGGTGTAAACCACTGCTAATCAAATGACAGGTCCGTGATGAGATGAAAAGCTTACACCAGAATGTAAATCAGTGTATATCCATCTTTTGCTGAGAAAAGTTTGCTTGTAAGAATGTCCGTTGCACAGTGTGTTTCATGACATATTTGATTTGCACTCTGCCTCAAGCTTCTTATGCTGGATTGCTGTTTGCAGACAACTTTGGCAAATCATACTTGGTGGATCACTAATACAAGCAACTTATTTTGTAAGTTAAGGCTTTATGTGTTTCTGATTACAGTGTTGGCACTGGGTTGGTTTTAATGGACATTCCTGCTGTTATTATCTTCCAGCTCCCTACAGGGCAGGTTGACTTTATAAAATGAGTAAGGAATTTGGAGTCCTGACCCCTGCCTCTTTTCAGCTGAATGACCTTGGACAAGTAACTTCCCTCATTCTTAGCATTGAATGGTCCTAAGCTTTTCTTCACTTTTGATATTTATACTTTTCACGGTAAATAAAAAGAAAAATCTTCCTACAAGGCTCTTAAGAAAAAAATAGTAATCTTTCGCACCCCTCTGAACCTAGGATTCTTACTTTTCTGAGGAGTGATTTCAAGCCTTTATTTAACTCTTGCTTTTGGCATTTTCCTTATGTTTCCGAGGAAACTTTTTTATTACTCTATTTTAATTTTTAGTTTTAGCTATTTAATGACTTGCTACTATGAAAGATGAGGGATTTTGCTCTCACATGCAATTATTGTCCCCTCATCTTACCAGGAGTGTGTATCTTAATTTTTTGTTAGATTAGTATTCAGTATCTACGTCACTGAAATACTAAATATTATTCACAGTTGAGCCAGGTAGTGTGATTATAAGCATGCTTGTTTTTTGTACTGCTTTTTTGTTTTCCTGGAAATTACTAATGTCTCATTTTCATTTGGTTTTTTAAATATACCTACCATTGATTCTTCCCAAACTCTCTGACACAGATGTAAATCTTCTATGATTGTGTTTAGACATGGCAAGTAATCTGTTCATTTTATTTTATTTATTTTCGCTGTGAAGACATCTCTTCTGGAGCTTACCATTCTCCAGTGTGGATAGGTTGCTTTCAACAGTATAGCTGTCATCATGAGAACTTCCTTCACCATTATTCTGGAGGTTTTCTGTGCTTCTCTATTTGTGTTGCTTGTATTCTCTGCTATCATCTTTATATGTTTACTTTTCCATTTTGATAGAACATACTTTTGAGAGCTTATCTATCCGAAAATATCTGTATTCTATTTTTAGGCCTGATTGAAAGTTTGAGTGGCTATAGAAATCAGTTTTAGAAGTAAATTTCCCTCAGGATGTTTACAGTTAAATGTGAATTCTTTCAGACTTTAATATTTGGTAATGGCAGACTAGGTAATTTGGGGTAGTCCACTCACTGAGGACAAATGGGTAAGTTAGATTTTAAAAAAATTTGCTTGAAGTAAAATGCTATCAGGATGGTGAACAATTACCAGGCCAAGATCTGGGCTAGGCAAGAGTTTCAGGGAGGTGTGTCCAGGGTTTGGGGCCATTATTAACTGAAAATAAAGAAGGCAGCTGAGAGGATAAAAGGTTGAGTAGTATTTTTGATAACTTTGAGGGACCAAGGGTCCAAGAGGCTCTGAACTCCTCCTCACTTTGGCTAGAGACCCTGAAAGGCTTGCACCCTAGGAGTAAGGATGGACTAGAAGAGAAAACCACTCAGCTTCAAACATCTAAATCCCTGAAATCAGTTTAAGTCAAACTTAAGAGTGCTACTGTCCCCAGGCATTTCCAGAGTGCTAGGGTTTCCAGGAACCTGGAAGAAGCAAATATAAATTTTCTCCAAAGGAAAAATTATTTCTTCAAATAATTTTGCAAATACAATGCTTGGTACTTGCTCAGAAAATAACCTCACACAACAAGGACCAGGAGACAAGATGACACAAATGAAAAATAGAAAAACAGAAGATAGAAGTAGACTCATGATAAATCTAGGTATTTGACATTATCATGCTCACAATGTTTATTGTGTTCAAGGAGCTAAAAGATACGATTGAGCATTTCAAAAAAGGATTAAAACTGTAAAAAATATGAGTGGAAACTTTAGAATTGAGAAATAGAATGACTGACATTAAGGTCTTAAAGATTAAGGGATAATTAGTGAACTAGATGATGTGACAGAAGAAAATGTATAAGAATAAAGCATAGGCAAAAATGATAGAAAATATGGATGAAAGGATATGAGAAAGAAGACACAGTGGGAAAGTCTAATATAAGTGTTTTTGGAATCCCTGAAGGAGAAAATGAGAATGGTTACAAGCAATATTTGAAGAGATAACTGGCTGAGATTTTTCCAAAAGTGAGGAAGGCCATGTATTTAGAAGTCCAAGAATCTCAAGCAAGATAAAGAAAAAGAACCACTTATCATGGTTGAAAACTAAAGACAAAGGGAAAAATCTGACAGGCAATCAAAGAAAAAAAGATTATAAATAGCTCTTAACAGTTGACTTGTCAGCCAGAAAGGTGAAAGCCAGAAAATAATAAAATATCTGCAAAGAAAGTACATGACTTTTTCCTCTACCAAAGGAGAATTTTGTATCCAGAATAAAGGTAAAATAAAGACATTTTCAGATAAACAAAGTTCACGAATTTATGTTGGGCTGCATTCAAAGCTGTACTGGGTCACATATGGCCTGTGGGCTGTGGGTTGGTCAAGCTTGTACTATACTATGTTTCTCTCTGGGGCCTTGGAAAGCTGCTCAGATCAAATCTGGAATTGTCAGGGAGTTAACACTTGTAGGTCAAGGCTCAAGTAGTAGAGGGACTGGGTGAATTCTCCAAGTTCCCATCCCTCAGAGGGACGGTTCTGAAACATTCCGTCTGATTCCTTAGTGGGTTCCCAATGGAATTCAGCACCAGCTGCTTACTTCAGTAATATGCTTAATATGCTCAGTAACACACCCTTTATTAGCTTTCCTTCCTTTTCTGCCTTGCTCTCCCTGTGTCCTCACTGTGCATCCTGGGGTCACCTCCAATTGCTTGCCCTGAAGTCCATGTCTCAGGCTATACTTTGTTGGGGGACTCAAACCAAGACAAAAATCTGTGTATCTAATGTAAGTATCTAATTAAATAGTTTTAAAAGAAAAATTTCTTTCTCTCTTATCTAGATGTGAAAAGTGGCAGAACTAGGAGAAACAGGTGAAACCACAATCATAGGGGGAGAATGTTAACACATTTTTTTTAGTAACTGGTGGAATAGGAGACAAACATAAGAAAGAATATAGATTTGAACAGCATGATCAGCAAACTTGACTTAATTTATATATATAGAATATTATACAACAGAATTTCAAAGTACACATTCTTACCCAGCACAGACAAAACCCTTACCAAAGTTGACCATATGCTGAGTCATAAAGTAAATCTTGATACAATTCAAAAGCTTGAAATCACAGGTATGTTCTCTGAACATATAGTGGAAATAAGTTAGAAAAAGATAACTTGAAAATCTGCACGTATTTGGAAATTAGGACATGAAGTTCTGAATAATTCATGGATCAGAGAGGAAATCACAATGGAAATTAGAAAATACTTTGAATTCAAAATAAAAATACTACAACATTAAACTTACAGAATGTAGATAAAATATCTCATTTATAGCCATAAGAGCATGTATTAGAAAAAAGGAAGGGCTGAAAATCTTGAGGTAGTGATTCATCTCAAGAGGTTAGGAAAAGAACTTGCTAAATTTGAAGAATGTAAAAAGACATTAAAAAAAATGAAAATAAAAGCTTGGAAGTGATATGACGTGAGAAAACTTCCAAAAGAAAATTGATGTAACTATATTAGCATGAGACAAACATTAAAGCCACAAGCAATACAAGAGATTTAGGGACACTTAAAAATTATGAAAGGGTCAATTAACCAGGTTGCTTTAATAATTCAATTCTGTAAATACCTAATAACATAGGCTTAAAATATACAAAGCAAAAACAGGCAGAATTAAGGGAAAAATTAAGTGGATGGTAATCGTGGAATATTTAACACATAGCTCTCAATTAATAGAACAAGCAGATAAAAACTCAGTTAAGGTGAAGATTTGATCAAGATCAACAAACTTAACCTAGTTAACAAACTTGACCTAATTAACCTAAATAGAACATTGCACCTAATAACTGCTGAATACACATTCAAGTGAATATGGACCATTTACCACTACTGCTATAAAACATATCTCAACATATTTCAGAGGATTGGAATCATGTTTTTTGACCAAAGTGGATTTAATCCCAGAACAAAGGACAACCAGAAAATCCTCAAAAGCTAGGAAATTAAGCAATAACACTTATAAATAATCCATGAATCATAAGAAATCACAGTGAAAATTAGAAAATATTTTGGATTGAGTGATAATATAGTATGTATCAAAACTTGTGGAATGCAGATAGAGAGAATGTTAGCTGTGTGTATATACATTTATTTATTTTATTTATAGAGATGGGGTTTCACCATGTTGGTCAGGCTGGTCTCAAACTGCTGACCTCAGGTAATCTGCCTGCCTCAGCCACCCAAAGTGCTGGGATTACAGGTGTGAGCCACACGCCTGGCTAAATTCAATTTGTTATTGAAAAACCTGCTCACAGAGAAATCTCTTGGGCCCAGTAAACTTTATTAGTGAATTCTACCAGACATTTTAAGAAATAAAGAACACCAATTTTATGTAAAATATTCCAAAGAACAGAAGAAAAGGTAAGATTTTCCTAACTCCTTTTATGAAGCGCCGTTATCTTCATTTCAAAACCTAAGGACATAGCAGTTAAGGAAAATTACAAATCAGTCTTGTATGGATGTGAATATAAAACAGACAAAATATTAAACTAAATCCAGCAATATTTAGAAACAATATTACATACTAACTTAGGTTTATTCTAGGCATTCTATGTTGTTTTAACATTGTAAATCAATATAATTCATCACATTATCAAAGGAAAAAACAACATAGTTACCCCAATCCAGGAAGAGAATTTAATAAACTTCTTTTGTGATAAAAATATTAAAATCTTAGAAAATTAGAAATGTAAGGGAATTTCCTTAATCTAGTAAAATGGTATACAAGAAACCTAGCAAGTGTCAATTAAGGTAAACCACTAGAAGCTTTTTTTTCAGAAATTATGAATGAGACAAGGATGCCCAGTATCACCAACTTTTTTTGTTATTGTAGTAGAGGTGTAGCCAGTGCAATAAAGCAAGAAAAATAAAAGATACAAGGATTCAAGAGGAAGAAATACCACTGCAGTAATTAATTAGCACATGCTTTGTGTACACAGAAAAGCCAAGGAATCTATGTAGATACACTGTTAGAATTAACAAATGAAATAGTAGGATTGCTGAATTAAAGGTTAATATACTAAAATTTTTTGCTCTCTTTATACCAGCAAAAAAGCAATTTAAAATGAAGTTAAAAAAATACCCTTAACAAGAGTATCAAAAAAGCACCAAATACAGTAAATCCAATGAAAGAGGTACAAGAGCTCTATACAGAAAGCTCTAAATTATGGAGAGAAATAAAAACTGATATAAATGGAAGAATAAACTGTGTTCATGGAAAGACTCAATATTTTAAAGGTATTGATTTCTCCAATGTTGATCTGTTAATTCAGTATTATTCTAATTAAAACTCCAGCATATTTTAAAGTGAAAATTGACAAGATTGATTCTCAAATTTATATGGTAGTAGCCAAGACAATCTCGATGAAGAGAAATTAAGGTGGAGCACTTAGGGTACTAGAAAACAAGATTTATTAAAAACTGTATTAAGACAGCCTGATATTGCAAGGATAGAAAAACAAACCAATGGATCAGAATAAAGAGTCCCATAACATCCCACATAAGTGAACATTTGATTCATGACAAGATGGCACTGCAAGGTAGTGGGGAGTCTTTTCAATACATGGCACTGGATCAGCTGAGTAACAATATGAGGGAAAAAGAAAGATTTTGACTTCTAGTTTCATACCATATACTAAATTCAATTCTAGATGAATTATAAATTTAAATGTGAAATGCTGAAAATGTTGTAGAGGATGACATAAGAGAAAATCTTAGAGACCTTGGAGTAGGGAAAGATTTCTTAAAAAATAATGATAAAAGGTTACTCATTTAGACTATATTAAAATAATGAACTTTTCACATAATTACAACATAAAACTAACAAAAGATAGATAAAGAACATCTATAGTAAGTTAACTGAGTAGAAAAATGGGCAAAAGATAAATACACATTTCACAAAGGAAGATATCAAAATGATGAGTGAGCATGTGAAAAGGTGCTTAGTTTCACTGGTTACTAGAAAAATGAAATTATAATCACAAGATAACCCTAAATACACACCAGAATGGCTAAAAGTTAAAAGATTAATAATACTAAGTTACTATAGGTATATCAAACAGCTCAATGTTTTATCAAAAGAGAATTGTAGTTTTCTGTGCAAATACTTTCAATTTAAGTGTATTTTAAGAAGTAACAGTCAATTCTCATTTTGAATAGTTGAAAATATGTATTTTGTGTATTTTTTCCCATAGGCATTCTGGATTGTTCTGTTTTGGGCCTGGAAGTTTAGAAATGATTGAACATGACTTAGCGTGTTTGCTTTCTGTTTTAAATACTGAATGAAAGTCCTTATCTTTTCACATTTATCTTTTTACATTTACACAAAGTACATTTGTATTTTTATACTTGTTTATTTTATATTAGTATATTCTGTTTGCATGCATAATTTTTTCTGCTTTCTTTTGTTTTATCTAGAACTCTTGCAGGAAGTACTAGAAGATATGTGAATTTCTTGGTCTTGTTACCTTCATTAACAGCTAATATTCTCACTTCTGTTTACTGATCAGTGATTTAGTATTGCATAAGAATCAATAGTGTAATTAACTGTAAATTGAGGCTCTCATTTCTCCCTTTCAGTGTTACTGAAGTTTTATTTTCTGGGAGGGGGATGTTGAATTCCACATCATTGTTTTTAGTGTTTTTTCAGAGTTATTTTTCCAGAATATTTTTTACCTTTTGAGGATGGACTTCTTGCAGTTCACTTTAACTATACAGTGTGCGCAAATGACATTTTATCTGGACTTGGAGGAGCTCTTCTGGCATTTTAGTTTGCAAATCAAACATGCACTTTTCATTATATTTCTTCTCCTTGTTTCTTTTGGATCTGGTACTGTCATCTGTATTTACTTATTAACAAATTTGCCTGGAGATAATCTTTACTGCTTCTTGTCTTAAAAACATTTTAATTCCTACCTTTCTCCTGGTCGATAAATATGATATATGTAATTTGGGATTTATCTCATCTAGTGATGGATGAAAACACTCAAACTGCTAAGAGATCAGGGAAATTTAGATTAGTCCAGGAAGGAGGAATCATTAGGTATGACTCTCAGGGACAGAGATCTTCAAGTGGGTCACAGCATCATATTGGCAAAGTGTTTTCTTCTGAATATGGGTTCTCATGGGATGTAGATGATTCTAGTGAAAGAGAGAGAGCCAAATGAGAGGGATTGTGAAGCGTTAGAGTGAGAAAGGTGATGGTTTTCCTGTTTTTTTAAATTTAAGTTTATTTTAAATTCAGGGGTACTTGTGTAGCTTTGTTATATAGGTAAACTTCTGTCATGTGGGTTTGTTGTACAGATTATTTCATCACCCAGATATTAAGCCTGGTACCCCTTATTTTTTCCTGATTCTCTCCCTCCACCCTCCAATAAGCCTCAGTGTGTGTTGTTCCCCTCTATGTGTCTATGTGTTCTCATAACTCAGCTCCCATTTATAAGTGAGAATATGCTGTATTTGGTTTTCTGTTCCTGCAAAGGACATGATTTCATTCTTTTTTTTTATGACTCCATAATATTCCTTGGTGTATGTGTGCCCCATTTTCTTTAGTCTACCATTGATTGGCTTGCAGATTGATTCTGTGTCTTTGCTCTTATGAATAGTGCTGCAGTGAACATATATGTGTATGTGTCTTTATGATGGAATGATTTATACTTTTTTGGATATATACTTAGCAGGGAGATTGCTGGGTCAAATGATAATTCTGTTTTTATATCTTTGAGGGATTGCCATCATCTTCTACAGCGGTTAAACTAATTTACACTCCTACCAATAGTGTATAAGCATTCTCTTTTCTCTGCAACCTTGGCAGCGTCTGTTATTTTTTGACTTTTAAATAATAGCCATTCTGACTAGTGTGAGATGGTATCTTATTGTGGTTTTGATTTGCATTTCTCTAATGATCAATGATGTTGAGCATTTTTTCATGTGATTGTTGGCCACATGTATGCCTTCCTTTGAAAAGTGTTTGTTCATATCCTTTGCCCATGTTTTAGTGGGGTGGTTTGTTTTTTTCTTGTAACTTTAAGTTTCTTATAGATGCTGGATACTAGTCTTCTGTCAGATTCATAGTTTGCAAAAGTTTTCTCCCATTCTATATATTGTTCATTCTGTTGATAGTTTATTTTGCTGTGAAGAAACTCTTTAATTAGATCCCATTTGTCAGTTTTTGCTTTTGTTGCAGTTGCTTTTGGTGTCTTTGTCATGAAATCTTTGCCTGTTTCTATGTCCAGAAAGGCATTACTGAGGTTGTCTTCCATGGTTTTTATAGTTTTGGGCTTTACATTTAAGTTTTTAATCCATCTTGAGTTAATTTTTGTATATGGTATAAGGAAGAGGTCCAGTTGCAATCTTTTCTGTATGGCTAGCCAGTTATCCCAGCACCATTTATTGAATAGGGAGTCCTTTCCTTATTGCTTGTTTTTGTCAGTTTTGTTGAAGATCAGATAGTTATAGTTGTGCAGCCTTAGTCTGTGTTCTCTGTTCTTTTCCATTGATCTATGTGTCTGTTTTTGTATTAGTGCCATGCTATTTTGGTTACTGTAGCTCTGTAGTATAGTTTGAAGTTAAGTAGTGTGATACCACTAGCTATATGTTCTTTTTGCTTAGGATTGTCTTAGCTATCAGGCTCTTTTTTGGTTCCATATGAATTTTAAAATAATTTTCCCTAGTTCTGTGAAGATTGTTATTTTGTAGTTTAATAAGAATACTGTTGAATCTATAAATTGCTTTGGGCAGTATAGCCATTTTAATGATATTGATTCTTCCTTCTGTGAGCATGTCATCTCTAATTTCTTTGAGCAGTGTTGTATGTTTTTCCTATAGCTCTTTCACCTCCCTGGGTAGCTGTATTCCTAGGTATTTTATTCTTTTTGTGACAATTGTGAATGGGATTATGTTCCTGATTTGACTCTCAGCTTGACTATTGTTTCTGTAAAGGAGTGCTAGTGATTTTTTGTACTTTGATTTTATATTCTGAGACTTTGCTGAAGTTGTTTATCTTAAGGAGCTTTGGGGCTGAAACTGGCGTTTTCTAGATAGAGGATCGTGTCATCTGCAAACAGGAATAGTTTGATTTCCGGTCTTCCTATTTGGATGCCCTTTATTTCTTTCTTTTGCCTGATTGCTCTTGCCAGGACTTCTAATATTATGTTGAATAGGAGTGGTGAGAGAGGGCATCCTTCTCTTGTGCTGGTTTTCAGGGGTTTCCAGCTTTTGCCCATTCAGTATGATGTTGGCTGTGGGCTTGTCATAGATGGCTCTTATTGTTTTGAGGTGCATTTCTTTAGTACCTAGTTTATTGAGAGTTTGTAACATGGAAGGGTGTTGAATTTTATCAAAAGTCTTTTCTGCAGCTGTTAAGATAATCATGTGGTTTTGGCTTTAGTTCTGTTTATGTGATGAATCAAATTTATTGATTTGCATATGTTGAGCCAACCTTGCATCCTAGGGATGACATCTACTTAATTGTGGTGGATAAGCTCTTTGATGTGCTGCTGGATTTGGTTTGTCGTTATTTTGTTGAGGATTTCTGCATCAGTGATCATCAAGGATATTGGCCTGAAGTTTTCTTTTTTTGTTGTGTCTCTGTCAGGTTTTGGTATTGGTTTGATGTGTGACTTATAGAATGAGTTAGAGAGGAGTCCCCTCCTTCTCAATTTTTTGGAATAGTTTTAGCAGTAATAGTACCAGCTCTTCTTTGTACATCTGGTAGAATTCAGCTGTGAATCCATCTGATTCTGGGCCTTTTTTGGTTGGTAAGCTATTAATTACTGATGTAATTTCAGATCTTGTTATTGGTCTGTTCAGGGGTTCAGTTTATTCCTCTTTCAGTCTTAGGATGGTGTATGTGTCCAGGAATTTATCCATTTCTTCTAGATTTTCTAATTCATGTACATAGAGGTGTTTATAGTATTCTCTGATGGTTATTTGTATTTCTGTGGGGTCAGTGGTATCCTCCTTATCATTTCTGATTGTGTCTCTTTGATTCTTCTCTCTTTTCTTCTTTATTAGTCTGGCTGGTGGTCTGTTTTAATTTTTTCAAAAACCCAGCTTCTGGATTTGTTGATCTCCTGAATGGTTTTTTGTGTCTCAGTCTCCTTCAACTTAGCTCTGATTTTGGTTATTTCTTACCTTCTGCTATGTGTGTCACTGCATGCGAGAAGGGTCTTTTGAAGGCAGCATACCAATGGGTCTTGGTTCTTTATCCAGCTTGCTCTGAGATTCTTTCCTCTGCTTGGTCTGTTTCGCTATTAATACTTGTGATTGCATTATAAAATTCTTGTAGTGTTTTTCAGCTCTATCAGGTTGGTTATATTCCTTTTAATTGGGACATTTAGCTCATTTACATTTGAGGTTAGTATTGATATATATGGATTTGATTCTCTCATCATGATGTTACCTGGCTATTTTGCAGTTTTTTGTGTAGTTGCTTTGTAGTGTCACTGGTCTGTGTACTTTAGTGTGTTTTTGTAGTGGCTGGTAACTGTCATTCCTTTCCATGTGTAGTACTTCCTTCAGGAGCTTAGTTTGGCCAGATACGAAATTCTGGGTTGGAATTTCTTTTCTTTAAGAATGTTGAATATGCCTCCAATTTGTTCTGGCTGGTAGAGTTTCTGCCAAGAGGTCTGCTGTTAGTCTGATAAGCTTGCCTTTGTAGGTGACCTGTCTTTCTCTCTGGCTGCCCTTAACACTTTTTTTTTTCAGTTTGGCCTTGGAGAATTTGATGATTATATGTCCTGGGAATGATCTTGTTAAGTATCTTATTGGGGTTCTCTGCATTTCCTGAATTTAAATGTTGGCCTCTCTATTGAGGCTGGGGAAGTTCTCATGGATGATATCCTGAAATATGTTTTCCAGATTTGTTCCATTCTCCCCATCTCTTTCAGGGACACCAATGAATTACAGATTTGGCGTCTTTACATAATCCCATATATCTTGGGGGTTTGTTCATTCCTTTGCATTCTTTTTTCTCTATTCTCGCCTGTCTTATTTCAGAAAGCCAGTCTTTAGTCTCTGAGATTCTTTCCTCTGCTTGGTCCATTTCACTATTAATACTTGTGATTGTATTATAAAATTCTTGTTGTGTGTTTTTCAGCTCTATCCGGTTGGTTATATTCCTTGCTATGCTGTCTATTTTGGCTGTCAGTGACTTTCTTTTTTCAGAAAGCCAGTCTTCAATATCTGAGATTCTTTCCTCTGCTTGGTCTGTTTTGCTCTTAATACTTGTTATTGCATTATGAAATTCTTGTAGTGTGGTTTTCAGCTCTTTCAGGTTGGTTACATTCCTTTGATAGTGCCTATTTTGTCTGTCAGTTCCTGCCCTGTTTTATCATGATTCTTAGCTTCCATGGACTGGGTTTCAGTATACTCCTGTAGCTCAGTGATCTTTGTTCCTTTCCATACTCTGAATTATATTTCTGTCATTTCATTTCTGCCATCTTAGCCCAGTTGGGAACCTTTACTGGAGAAGTGATGTTGTTGTTGGGAGGAAGGAAGCTACTCCGGCTTTTTGAGTTGTCGGAGTTGTGGGACTGTTTCTTTCTCATCTTTGTGGGCTTATGGTCCTTCAATCTTTGAAGTTGCTGACCTTTGGATGAGTTTTTTTTTCTTTTATCAAATTTGATGACCTTGAGAGTTTGATTGTAGTGTAAGGTGGATACAGCCAACTGGCTTTGTTTCAGGAAGATTTTAGGGGGCCAGTGCTCAGCTCCCAACTCCTAGACTCTGTGCTCTAACTCTAGGGGGGCTTGTTTTGGACCCCTACTTTTTTCCTTGAAGTTAGGAATCTACTGCTTTCGGGGGGGTCAAGGTGCTCCCGGACTGCTGGTCACTATACCACAATGGGTGGTGTCAGCTAAAGCCTTTCATAGCGTGGTGACAGTGGGATTCATCCTTGTTCGCATGTGCCAGCAGCAATGGTAGCAGCAGTGCAGTGGGGGGACACGCTTGTCAGCTATGGCTGGGTGCTAGCAGGTGCCACGGTACCTGCCTCCCTGAGGGCGTTCACCACAGTGGAGGCAAAACAGCTGGGGCGGTGAGCAGGGCTGCCTGCTGGTGACTGTGTGCGGTGGCACCAGTGGTGTTGGCTTGGGACAGGGTGCTGGCGGTTGCTGGTCTGTGTGCCTTCTCTGTGCACTGCAAACAGGAGTGGTCGCTCAGTGTAGGGGAGGATCTGCTTTTTCTGTGCCTAATTTCACTCCTGTGGCAGTGTTGGTACAAGGGAGGGGCACTCGTGGAGGCGGGGCTGGCTGGCTTGTTCCCACTGAGGTTCTGTCCACATTGGTGGTCAGTGGGGTCACCGGTAACAAACTGCTCTCCTGCCACAGCAGTGGCAAGATGGATACATGCTCACTTGCCCGTTGGTGGGGCAAGAAAAGCAAAACCCATGGGCACAGACATGTGCCAGCAAAGCCATGTGGGGAGTTGCTGTGGGCCCAGGGAAACTACAGTATGGGGACAGAATGTATAGGCTGGGGGCCACTCCACTGGAGCTCTCTGCTGGTCAGGCATGGTCTATCAGCACAGAAACTATGATGTAGGCCCCTAAGCCACCCAAGGCTGCCCTGTAAGCATGCGTGGACAGGCTGGGGTCTTAGGAGAGGCCAGCAGGCCAAGGGTGGTGAAGTGAGACCAGCCCCATCTGATGCAGAAGACCACCTTGCAGAATTTGAGTCTGACAGTTCCCTTAGAGCTAAAGTACCTGGGAGTCAGATACTTTACCTGGGAGCCAGGTAAGCCTAGGGGAATGGCTGTCCCTGGCCATGCCCCACCCCAAATGTTCCCGCACCAAACCCTCTGGGACCCATATCAGCTGGCTTGCTGCCCCTGTCACGTCTCTAGTGGCTCACCCTGTCAACTTGAGTGTTTATGGTAGTCTCCTCATGCTAGGGTTCCAGAGGCTGTGACAAGAGTGGTTGCTCCTTGCCAGTTCAACTCACCTGTCTTTCCAGAGCTGTTTGGGCCAGGAATGGGTCCAGGTGCATAGTCGCCAATGTACAGTTCCCAGTTTCCTCTCCCTTCAGCCCAGCTTGTGTCTTCCCTGCATCAACTCTCAGTGACCCCTTCTGAAGATCTGTTAGGAGCATGCCAGTTGTCTCAGTCCTTCAGTGGCAGCTGTTCCTCCAGGCTGTGTCAGTCAGCCATCTTGACCTCCCCCGTTTTTTTTTTTTGTCCTCCTTCTTTATCTTCGAGTTTTAAAAACCTTGGTCAAAGAACTCTTTAGGGCTAGATTTGAGAACTCCCTAGTCAGCTCCCATGCTGTCAGCTGATCTTATGAAATCATTTAAAGTTTTTACGATTCTGCAGGTCTGTCTTGTCTAATGTGATAGAGGGCCAAAGGGCCACACTACTGAAAGTTTAAGGAGGCGTGTGTGTGTGTGTTGGGGGGGGTGGTGTTTTGGGGGGTGCCTTTTCTCTTGGTTGTGGTATGTTTTTTAGGAGTAATGGCTATTATGTACTGATGTGCTCTGTCTTTATGGATTGTAGCATGTAGATACAAGTCTACTTTTGGGATAGTCTGTTTCCCTTTTTTCTTCTGTCTTTGCTCAAAGCTGTTGCTCATTTCTACTGATCATTGTACTTAACCCTTCTACCTACCATGCTTTCTAATTTTGCATCTTCTGGTGGATTGTGGTCTAGGAAATATGAATAATTAAGACTCTTCAATTTGTGTTAATCAAACAGATGAATCCTCATGATCTTTATCGAAACAAAATAGATGGGCTTAGGGTCAGCTTCTTTTCTTTTCCTTTCTTTTCTTTTTTAAAATGTTCTTTTCTTTCTAATAAAAGCAATAGCTGTTGGAGAAATTTTTTCTAAATTTTGACCCATAATAAATAAAAATAATGACCCATAATAAATAAAAATAATGACCCATAATACCTTGATTAGAGTTAACCTGTATTAACATTTGGTATATATCCTTTAATCTATGTTGTAGACTTCAGTAAAAATTCTTCACAAAATTGAGATTTTAGTATAGTGTACTTTTTATATCCATATTTTTTTAAATGGTAAGCATTTTGCATGTTAACTATTTTAATACAACTTAATGTTTGCATATTTTATCATGTAAATTCATTCATTATATTCATTCACAGTTGACTTTTAAACATTTAGATTTCTCCCAATTTGTCCAGGTTTTATAAAAGAACAACATCCCTACGGACAAATTCTTTTTTTGAGACTGAGTCTCACTCTGTTGCCCAGGCTGGAGTGCAGTGGGTGCCATCTTGGATCACTGCAACCTCCACATACCAGGTTCAAATGATTCTTGTGCCACAGCTTCTCGAGTAGCTGGGATTACAGGTGCCTGCCACCAGGTCTAGTTAATTTTTGTATTTTTAGTAGAGGTGGTGTTTCACCACGTTGGCCAGGCTGGTCTCAAACTCCTGACCTCAAGTGATAATGTCTGCCTTGACCTCCCAAAGTGCTGGGACTACAGGTGTGAGCCACCGTGCCCAGCCCCAACAAATTCTTAACATCTGCATTTATTTCCTTCTTTTCTTTTCTTTTCTTTTCTTTTTTTTTTTTTTTGCAGAGGCAGGGTCTTGCCATGTTGCCTAGCCTGGTCTTGAACTCATGGGCTCAAGCCATCCTCCTGCTTCTGTCTCCCAAAGTGCGGATTACAGGTGTGAACCACTCTACCTGGCTCTGCATTTACTTTTTTTACATGGATTTCTAAAAGCAGTGTTCACTAAGTCAAGGTTAAGAATATTTATGAGTATTTTAATAAAGACTCCCACATTGCTTTCTGGAAAAGTTACGTGCTTTGTATTTCTCTAAACACTTTATGGGTCTCTGATTCCAAATAACTTACCCACACAAGTCTTATTTTATAAGATCTTTGCTAATTTGATAGATATAAAATGCCATTGAATGTTTTCCTCTGATTACTAGTGAAGTTAAGCCTTTTTTCATGTTTATTGGACATTTATATTTTTGTGGGAATCATTCTTGTTCTTGAGTTATTTTTCTGTTGAGAACTTAGTACTTTTTACAAATCTGTAAGTGTTTTTTTTTGTATACTAAAAGTGAAAAGCCCTTTGATTTTTTTGTAAATGTTTTTCTGTTTATCTTTTAATTTTGTTAATTGAATTTTTTAAAAAATAGAAGTTTTACATAGTTAAATTTATCATTTTAAAACTACTTTTTCATTAGTTTTAAGCTTAGAAAGTTTCCTTTCATCTAGAAATTCAGTAAACACTCACTTACATCTTTTTTTAAAAGTAGACTTTTCTCTTCTGTTTTATTGACTGTGTTTACCCATTCTTCAAGTTTGAACTTTAGAATGACTTTTTCAAGTTCTCTTACAAAAATAAATTTCACTATAATTTTTTTATTGGAATTACATTAACTCCTCGTTCTTATAAGTAGTTTATTTCTAGTACTTAAAAAAAATTTACTGTTCTACATTGTGATTGTTTACTCCCTCCTGCTCCCTATTTTCCCTCTCTCTCCCTACTTATCAGTAGATGAAATTCTAGCTTGTTATCAAAAGAAATACTGCTGTATACTTGTGGAGGTGAAGGCTTGGCAGAAAATAGATGTGGCTGGTATCAAATCATTGAAAAATGGGTTAGGACACCTTCCTTACTCTGGTTGGTGGAACTAGTTTCTCTGAAGTTGGGTAAATGGTAAAGCAGGCACAAGCCTTGTTTTTCTGTCTGACATTACTATTCTGTACTTTGTTGTAGAGAAATTATTCTTACAGTTTTCTAGATTTTTTATAAAGTATTCTTGGTTTCCAGAGCTCTCAAAACTTTGTATTTCTTATTGTCATGAGTTTTTTTGATGAACAGTGTCGAGTAGAATAAATCAGATGGAGAATTTTCATCCAGACCTAGAAATTCTAAAAACTAGTTGTTTGTTCACTATTTTTTGGCAGTGTTAAGAATTATTAAATAACTGTATGTTTGACTTCCTAAGAAGTGAGGTATCACCATATATATGCATTTGAAAACTTGAATTTGCAAATAAATACAGGGATTATTTTATATTTTTATGTCTCAGGGATGTTGTTTCAATGCTAATAATGAAAAATACTACCACTTTCTGCTTTTAGGTTGGAACGTTGCATCAGCAGGTAGAAGAACATGAAAAAATCAAGCAAGAGATGACCATGGAGTATAAGCAGGAGTTGAAGAAACTGCATGAAGAAGTGAGATTTTAGTTCTGTTAAATGTTGTATGTGTAGTTCTCTCTCTTCACCCTTGAGAACTTTGTTAATGAAAGCCAGATTCTACTTTGTAAAGTGGGAACTACATATTCCATGGAAGATACAGGAGTGGGAATCCATTTCTCTGTTTTTTAATCCAGGTAAAGAGTCTTGCCTAATTGTAGGTTTGATACTGACTAGAAGAGATTCTAAAATATGTTTCTTGGTTGAATACCTGAAAGAAATAGAGCTGTTTTTGTGTAATATTGTAAAATATTGATACCAAAAAATATATTTAATATTTTAATTTTTTATCAGTTACTAGATTTTAAATAATGGAGGACCCACAGATTTAAGAAGTGTTCTGGGATAAATAAAGAAAGTAAGGAAGTTCTATCCATTAACTCAATTTTATTCTTCAGATTTGGAAAAAACTGCTTTTATTCTGATTTAATTCAAAAGTAGTCTTCTCCTGCTCCCTGACTGAATATCAGTGTCCTGCAGGAGCATGGCTTGAGAATCACAGACCTAGAGGAAAGAAAAAGGAGTTTTTATTTGGTACTTTTACTAGGGGGGGGTGGATAGTCGGGTCTTTAAGTGCAAGGCTATTGTAATAAAAAACTTTTGTTTAAAAAAATTTTTTTTAAATTTTTTTCTTTGAATACATTTCTTTACTAGTGTTTGTTTTACATATTTAATTTTTAGTTTCCTTTTGTGTTTTGGTTTGGAAATCTAACATATTCACAGTAGTACTGGTTAGCACTACTCTTGTTTTCATAATACCAATTTGTTTCACCACTACTTTTTACAAATTCTTAAACTTTAAGTATAGAAATAATTATTTCTACAGTTAGGCAGACTGAAGAGAAGCTACGAAAGCTTCAGAAAAAGCAAATGAGGGGAATTCAGAGGAAATACCAAAAATCACCGGGAAGATCAGTCTGAAATTGAGAGGTTAACTGCAAAAATAGAGGTATGTTCATAGTACTAAGTTGTTCATAGTAATTGTCAGCCTTCATGTAGGAAAATGCTGTTTCTAATGGCACTATTTTCTGAAAGCAATTTTCTACTATCTTTAGGACTGCCACCAAGTTATTTCAAAGGTGAGAGAGTGATACACCATATATTCTATCATCATCTGGTTCTCCATGGTTAACGGGGTTATTGGCTATCAGTAATTCTCAAGAGGGCAGTACCACCCTTAGGGAGCATTTGCAAATGTATGGAGTCATTTTTTTTGGTTGTCAAAATGACTGACCATAGTAAAACTGACACTGAGGGGACAGTGACCAGGGAAACTAAACATGCCTAAGAGTGTTCCACACAGGAAGGATTATTGTACCCCAAATGCCATTATCTCTCCCACTGGGAAACATTGACCACTAGTTACAGGTGGTCCTCTATGGACATGGTTCTTGTCTTATATAGCATTGTATCTCAAGCACTTAATAAAGCGGGGCTTAGTAAATGTGGAAAGTATATGGCACTTTTTGTACAGAGCAAGCTGCATATCAGATTATTCTTAGTTCCCATTTAGATATAGTAAGCCATTCACTTCCTTCTTTGCTGACTTTGTTTTTATTAAGACTGATAAGCTCCATCATTATTGTATATATTGAGGATGTAAGGGGAGGTGGTGAGCTAATAGTTCTAAGAATAGATGAAGGAGCAGCACAAGGCTGTCACTCCCTTCTTCTGTCCTTGCCATTAGTTCTTCAGTGGACATAAGAATTCCCAGAGTGCTTTTAGGCTCTCAGCAATGCTGATCCAGTAGTATGGAATAGGACCCTAGGGATGTGCATTGTATCCAGGTTCCCTAGCTGATTCTAATTTGAGAAACATTGTTCAACATCTTTGTGTCATCACTTACAAGTTTTTACTCTGGGTTATGTGTCACCCACAAATGCCAGTATGTTATTATTACTTAAAAGTATAATTTCAGTGTTTAATATTCTTTTATATCAATATTTTTATACATTTGAAGAGCTTAGAATCAGAAGGCCACAGATACTGCTTCCCTTCCACCCTTTTCAACAATACCTTTTCCCCCAAACCCTATATTCTTCTTGCTCCTCATTGCCACTTCCTGACCATTCTCTTTTCTTTCTACCTCAAAAACCCCATCTTTGATTTTCATGTTACCAGCCTATACTGCCAACCAATGTACATACAACCAAAGTAGTCATCTTGTGATCTCTGGGTTATTTCCCTGGCTCATGGATTTCAGCACCCAGCTCACTGTCAATTAGGGATGATGCTTATAATACTCTGACCTTACGGTTTCCTGGCTTTCTTTCCTCCATAGATAGTTTTGATTATCTCTCTTGTCTTATCTACTTATTCCCATTGCCATTCCTTAGCTCTCGTCATTACCAATATATGCCACCCTCTAGAATCTCTTTTTTATGCATTTAATTATCAGACTCCCAATCCCTGTCTATTCAGCTAACTCTCTCTAGTCCTTTGACTCTGAGTAATCATTAACCATCCCTTAAAATGACTGACTTTTGCTGCCTTTTTACTGCTCCATTAGTGTTCTCACTTACCGGTCCTTACCCAGCTTAAATTCTGTGATTACATTTCTTACTTTCCCCTTCATCTCCTGTGCTCCTCTCTTGCTTCCTCCTATTTGCTTGGCAGAATCACAGCTCTGCTTAAGTCCACCTTTCTGCCCACTCTCTACCTGTTGTGTGTAGCTGAACGTGACTGGAGAAAAAACCTAACCATGCTGTCTGACCACACTTTAAAATCATCCACTAACCTCAAATGGGTCCTAATGCTACCTGGAATCATACCATATTTCCTCTCATCTCCTACTTTCCGCAATGAGTATTTCATACTTCTGCTTTTCTCCTCAAACTTTCAATACCTTTCCCCCACATCCTCAACTTTGGGTTATATCTTCTTTCTGTTTATAGACTTCCACCTGTGTGTCTACCCACCTATCTGCATCTGTGCCCATCAACCGTGCCTTCTTTCCTGGAGGAACTACCCATGCCCTCGCTTTTCTACCCAAGACATTACTCAGGCAGTTCACCTTCTCTATTCTACAGCCTTAATTTTTTTCTCTCTGCTAGGTATTTTTTACCAGCATCCAAATTTCTCTCCTCTTAAATATCCTCTCTTGACCCCTCTCTTTTCTTCTGCCCCATTTTATTTCTTTCATTTTATTACTAAAAAAATTACTTCAGTCATCTATACTTGTCTCCAGTTCCTCTCTCTCATTTTTCTTGTACCCACTCAATAAGGCTTTTGTCCCCTCACACTGCAGAAGTTATTCACATAGAGATCACCAGTGACCTCTACATTCCCAAAGCCTGTGGGCTAGTTCTCATCTTCCTCATCCTACCTGCAGCTTTGTAGGAGAGCTGGTCTTTCCTGCCTCCTTAACCACTTTCTTGACTTGGCTTGAGAAAAACCACATTTCTCTCATTTTTCTCCTTGTTCATCATTCCTCATCTCTGTTACTCCTTAACCTAGGGTTATGTCATTGAACCTTTCCTTTTTTTTTTATTCCTATCTATGCTTACTCCCCTATTGATCCCCTTGAATTTCATTCCTTTAACACTGTGTATATGTTAACAATTCCCAAATTTGTATATCTAGCCAAGACCTCGCCTCTTCATGACAGAATAACTTTCAACTCCTTCTTTCCTGTCTCCGCTATAATGTATAAAACTGTGTCAGACTTAACATGTCCAAGCTAAAGTCCTGTCTTTCTCTTCCGTGTCTCTCCAACACCGATTTCTGTTTTAGTTGATGGCAACTCAGTTTGCTCAAGCTAAAACCTCAGAGTCATCCTAGACTTCTCTTTTCTTAACACAATAGGCAGAATGATTCCTTTGTAATGTAAGTCAAATTATATCACATCCTATACAAAAACCTTGCAGCAGCTTCACTTAAAATCCTAAGTTATCCTAATGACCTATGTGGTCTTACTCCCAGTTATCTCTCTTACCTTGTCTTCTCCTATTTTCTCTTTCATTCATTTTATTCCAGCCACACCAGCCTCCTTTCTCACTCTTAAACACACCAGGATGCTCTTACTTCAAGGCTGTTCTTTCCACCCAGAATATTGTAACTTCACCCCCATCTCCCTAGGTGTTTACTTAAATGTTTTTCAGTCAATCTGGCCATCTCTTTTAAAAATTACAACCCCAACTCTGAACACTTCATGCTGTTTTCTCCAAAACCTGTATTACCATCTGCTATACCATACAAGAAATGTGTTGTCTCTTGCCCCTATCTGAGTGGGACTGGGGTTTTTGTTTGTTAAGTATTGTATCCCTGACACCTAAAGCAGTACCTAGCATATGTAGTAGAATGATCGAATGAGTGAATAAGTGAATATCAGAAATTTGGTTAACAACGCTTATCTTAAGGAGCCTGAGACTTCAGGAGTTGAGGGTCCTGGAAGACAGTGATAGAAAGATTTGAGTTTCCTTTCCCTTTGATTTGCCGCATTTTCATAAATACTGATTTGAAGTTACTATTGATTCATCATTAATTTTGAACTGTTTGGCTTTCGGTGTAAATATCTGTTAAAATTTAGTACAGATTTTCTTTGTTATTCAAGCCTTTGCAGTTCCTCTGTTACGATAATAAATATTTGGATATTAAAGGATATTGTGTTATCTGAATCTACTTGGTTCTTGAGTTTTAGATACTGAGAACTAAAATTTGGACTACCAAGGGACTTACCTGAAAATTTAATCTGTTCAATTTCTGGGTCTAGATATCAAGAATTTGGATAGTGAGGGATATCTGTAATCATACTTTGAAATTTTAGTTATCTTAGCATCAGTTTTTTGAAAATTCACTAGAAAATTATAACAACCCTTAGGTGGCAGCAAATCAATGAAAATAATCTGAATCCAGGGCTTAGCATCTGCGTTTTCATACTCCTCACCATTAGGGTGTTAAATTTAGAAAGACAGATATCCAGAGGCACAGAATGTGAGGAATTTAGTATTACTCTCCAGCTCTGTCAGCTAAGTGAGTAATGGGGCTCCTGCTGTGGAGAAAGGTACAAGTGTATCCAGGGACATGGGGGGAAATTAAAGTAAAAGGGAGTCTGGGAAGTAGAGACAGTGAGGAGAAGCACTCAGAAATTAAGTACCCTAATTGCTTCCTTAGGAATTCCGTCAGAAATCACTGGACTGGGAGAAGCAACGCTTGATTTATCAGCAACAGGTATCTTCACTGGAGGCACAAAGGAAGGCTCTGGCTGAACAATCAGAGATAATTCAGGTAGGCTTAAGACATTTTAAAATAATGAGAAGCAGACAGGTTTTGATCAAGTTTGAACTACCTTAATGCAGCCTCCTGGTACTATTCAGCCTCTTTCAGCTTCTCTCCATGAACCCTTCTCTCTTTCTTGCTTAGGAAGCCTCTCCTCCTCAGTATCTAGACTCAACTCCTCCTTCCTGCCCACCCTCACACGTGCACGTACCCACTCTCCTGTCCAGGCTCATGTCCTTGTGCTGGTTTGCTGCTTTGCCTCCTTGCTTGTTTCTCACTTGCTCACCCACTCTCTGTCAGTGTCTTACTTACTCAGGCTCACCCTATGCTTGTATCCATGTTCACTCTCCTCATCTTGGTCCCTAGCTTTGTCACCCTGTCTTCCTCTCCTCTCTTTCTTCCCTACCCCAGTCCCATTCCTCCCTCTGTCTCCTTTCCCAGGTCTTTCTGTCTCTGTTGTTGGGTCTCTTGGCTCTACTGTAGTCCGTGCCTTGCTCCATCTGGTCACTGGGGTGCCTCGGCCAAGGTGCCTCAGCCAGGGAGCTTCAGTTCATCTGCCTGTGCAGACAGATGTGGAGAGAGTCACATTGCAATGGTGTGCACACTAACTAAAAGTAGTGTCTTTGTGGTAACAAAAGCAATTTTTTTTTGGAACACTAGTAGAAACTTTTCTTTTAATGGCTCAAGCAAAACCAAAAAATAGACACCTAATTTAGAAATATGTCTTCTAAGAACATGTTCATCTCATTCCTTTTTCAATTAGAATCAAGAACATAAAGGAAAATAAAGAAATTTGTGATCATCTGTTATGTGTTAGACACTGTTCCAGTGCTTCTTCTAGATGCTTTTTGAATGTGTTCTTTGTTTAATATTATGATAATCTGTCAAGGTTGGTAGTTATCTTAGTTTTATAGAATGAGGGAACAGATTGGGTAAGTTGAAGTTGAAACAGATAGAGGGAAGGTGTTTATTTATTTATTTTTACTTTTTATTTTTTTTGCTTTTTGGGTTTTAAAAAATAATCTGCATTTGTTTGCTGTTGTAAGTCTCAATAATGCATTAACTTTTTGTTCATCTCCCTGAAATACCAGCTGTCTGATAAACTACTGACAGTGGCTCTGCTGTGAGTGACTTCATTCAAAATGATAGGAAAAGTCCACAACAACTGCAAGGCAGAAATTTATTTTCTAGGCTGCAGCAAGCTATGCAGCCAGACACACCAGTGAAATTCTGAGATGTCTAGACCAGTTTTTTGACTTGAATGTCAAAGCACTGTGTAGACCTAATAACTATAAAATATTGTTTTATATATATATTTTTTAACAAAAAAAAATTTTTTTTTTTTTTTTCTTGAGATAGGGTCTCGCTACATGGCTCAGCTGGTCTCGGACTCCTGGGCTCCAGCAGTCCTCCCACCTTGGCCTCCTAAAGTGCTAGGATTACAGGTGTGAGCCACTGCAATCAACCAACATGTTGTTGTATTCTAGTTGTAGCCTTCCAATTGACAAAAAAACAAATTGAATCCCAATTTTTACAGTTCTCAATTCGTTATCATGGAGTATTACTGATTATAGATTCTCTTCAAATTACTGTTATCCTGTTTCAAATTACTATTGTGATTATTGACTCTACGTAATTAAAACTTCATTGTTAGTAAAAATGGGATTTTTGGTTACTGTAAATTAGCTAGAGCTAGAGTAAGAAGCCTTTCAACAGCCAACGTTGGTTTTTCCTACTAAGGATGTTTGAATTATTCTTCTGATAGTTTTGTTGAACCTAAAATGTTACATATAAATGTATTTCTCCCTTAGCAAACTAAATAAAATTAAATCTTTCTGTGATTCAGTATATACCAGTGCTGCATGATCATTATTTTTTTAAACATTGAAATAAACTAATCTGTATCCATTAACTGGCATTAATAGTTGTCATCTTGTGAATCTTTTTTTTTTTTTGGAGGCAGAGTCTCACTTTGTCGCCAGGCGCCAGGCTGGAGTGCAGTGGTGCAGTCTCGGCTCACTGCAATCTCTGCCTCCTGAGTTCAAGCAATTCTCCTGCCTCAGCCTCCTGAGTAGCTGGGATTACAGGCACGCACCACCAAGCCCAGCTAATTTTTGTATTTTTTAGTAGAGACGGGGTTTCACCATGTTGGTCAGGATGGTCTCGAACTCTTGACCTCATGATCCATCTGCCTTGGGCCTCCCAAAGTGCTGGGATTACAGGCGTGAGCCACTGCGCCCGGTGTCAGTCTTTAATTGTGGTAAAATACGCATAACAAAATGTTCCACCTTAACCATTTTTAAATATATAGTACAGTAATGTTAACTGTATGTACATTGTTGTGCAACAGATCTCTAGAACTTTTTTATCTTGTCAAATTGAAACTTTATACCCTTCCCTACTTCTTGTTTTTGGCGGGAATATTACAGAGCAAATCACAGATATCATCTTATTTCCCAACAGGTAAGGACTTAAAAAATAACTACAATATATCAGTATCACATTAATAGGATAATAACTTCTTAATATAATTTAATATCCAGTCTGTTCACATTTCTCCAGTTGTCCAAAAAACTATCTTTTTACAATTGGATGTTTGAGTCAGAATTCAGTCAAGGTTGATATATTGCATTTGGTTGAAATGTGGGTCACCATTGAACAATAACAGTAGAAAACCTGGAAGACTGAGTAAGTGGCTATTAACCCACCCTCCATTAAAAAATAATTCTATCATTTTTTCTTATATTTTTTAATATCTAAAAGTATAATTCAGAAACTTCTCATTCTTTGACTTACATATTTGAATTCTTTTCTTTTAGTCAGCTATTAAAATTACATAATACATGCTTATTTTAGAAAAATAAGAAAATGTAGATAAAATGAGAAATAAAAAAATCACACATAATTCTACCATTTAGAGATTTACCATGAATAATATTTTGGTGTAAATTTCTTCTGCCTTTGTGTATGCTTACATACAGTATGCAATACATTTATGTACTTTTGTTAGGGGGGAAAAAAACTATATGCACTGTGTATGGGAAGGAAAAGGTAGTTGCAAACTTTAAAAAATAGCAAAGTGAGAGTAGCAAATTGTTGATAATTTTTGAAGCTGTGTGATATATATATATATGGGTTCATCATCTTACTCTCTATATATTTGTGTATGCTTGAAATTTTCCACGAAACAATTTTAAAATATGTAGAGTGCTTACTGTGTGGCAGGTACTGCTGCTAAGCAGTTCACAGCTTTAAAATTTTTCCTTTTCAAATATGACATGTCCACAAATTTGTAGTCATAATGATAGTGTAGAAGTCCACCCTATTGTTAAATGTATAACGACATTTGTAACCAGTCCCTTATTGTAGAACATTTAGTTTCTCACTTTTCTTTTTTTGTAAATAGTGTTTAGATGGAACATCCTTGTATAAACATTTAGGAGTATTTACCCATTTATTTTCTTAGGAAATCGTCCTAGAATTGGATTTACTGTATCAGCGTACATTCAGATGTTTTAATATATGTTGCCAAAGTTTTGTTCAATGATGGATTGATAGACTTTCTCTAGCAGTATGTGACAATGTCTCTTTCCGCATACTTTCCCCATGTTGAGCACTATTATTTCTTTTGACTTTCCCCACTTTTAGGCTTGTCTTTGCCAATCTTGTAAGTGAGAAAAATGATATCATTGTTTTAATGTACATTCTTTAATATGAGTGAGGTTGAGCACTTTTTTCATCTATTTATGGCCATCTTCATTTTTCGTAAATTGTTTGTGTCCTTTGCTCAATTTTCTTTTGGGATGTTTATATTTTATTTTTATCTTTTTTTTATTTTTTGAGATGGAGTCTCTGTTGCCCAGGCTGGAGTGTGGTGGCCTGATCTTGGCTGACTGCAACCTCTGCCTCCCATGTTCAAGCAATTTTCCTTCCTTAGCCTCCCAAGTAGCTGGGATTACAGCTAATTTTTGTATTTTTAGTAGAGACGAAGTTTCTCCATGTTGGTCATGCTGGTCTCGAACTCCCAGTCTCAGAGTGATCCACCCGCCTTGGCCTCCCAAAGTGCTGTGATTACAGGCATGAGCCACCACACCCGGCTGGATGTTTATATTTTACTATTCTGAAAGAGCTGTTCATACACTTAAGTGTGAAGTATAAGCCCTTTGCTATTATGTTGCAGTTCTATGTGTTTACTCAATTTACCTTAATTTTTGCCCAGTATTTTTTATGGAAATACAATTATTTTATAGTTATTTAGAATTGCTTAATTCTATCACGTTTTTCTTCAGCGTTTCTACTTTGTTATCATACTATAAAGTCTTACCTAAGCCAGTATTTCTTCTAATGCTTTATCATTTCTTTTAAATATATTTTATCTAAAAAGTAATTTAGTGTAAGATATTTGATAGGGATTTAAATTTGTTTTTTTAAATGATTATATAATTTATTGACTATTACATTTTGAGGATTTGACAGAATGATTCTAAAATTCATGTGGAATGATAAATGAATGATAACTAGACAACATTTTTTTTTTTGAGACAGAGTTTCACTCTTGTTGCCCAGGCTGGAGTGCTCGGCTCACTGCAACCTCTGCCTCTCGGATTCAAATGATTCTCCTGCCTAAGCCTCCCAAGTAGCTGGGATTACAGGCATGCACCACCGCACCCAGCTGATTTTGTATTTTTACTAGTGATGGGGTTTCACCAAATTGGTCAGGCTGGTCTCGAACTCCTGACCTCAAGTAATCCACCCACCTCAGCCTCCCAAAGTGCTAGGATTACAGGCATGAGCCACTGTACCCTACCACCAACATTTTTTAAAAGAAGAGTAATGGGGGATGTTTGTTTTATCAAATATTAAAATGTATTTTATTAAAAAGTACAGTTAAGCTGAGATGCTAGATGCAAGAACGGAATGGTGGTTATATAATATAGGGAAAGGATCAATACAGTTTAAAACACAAGGTCATTTCTGTTTAGAAGACAAGTAATCTCCTGCTACTTTTTCTCTTGCCTACATAATGCAAAGGAAATGTTAGAGAACATTAAGAACATTTGAAAACAGGGAAATCTTAGAGAACATTAAGAACATTTGAAAAAGCTGATAAACAGTATGTAAAAAAAGTAGAGGTTGCTTTATATGTTTTCCTTTTAAAATATTTAGATGAGCTGTAAGATATTCTTGAAGTTAATTTTAAATCTGCTGTTTAATTATATGTATATAAATATATTTGTAGTATATGTGTTATCTTTTTAAAAGCATCTTTTTCCTGTTTTGAAGAAAAAAATGATCCTAACTCAAATGTTAATCTGTTTTCTTGGTAGAATTATATGAGTTAATTGAATTGGCTTAGACCTACTGTTTAAAAGTTTTTAGTTGCATAGATACAACAGTGATAAGAGGATCTTACTGGGAGCTGTGTTGTTAATACGCTCTTCAAACTGCTCTCTGGTGGAAATGCTGCAAGGCTATAGCCTGCACTGGCACATTTGGAGTTGACAGTGATGGGGAGCTTGGTAAGGGATTGATGCTTACAACAGCCATACCTTCATACTGGGATTCCTTGGAAAGTAAAAATCCCTGTTGCTTCATATCACATTGTTCATAGTAATCTCACTATCTGGGAGAGTAATTTTCTTGAAGCACCAGGAAGTGCATACCACAAATGCAGAAGAGGATTTGAATTCAACCCCAGACCCCAATGTCTTCTCCACTCTCCTTCACTCTTTAGCTGCCCACATTGGTCTTTTGTTTTAGTTTGTCTCCCTGATGTAAATTGCCTTCTTGATTGCTTCTTTTAATTACCTCTGCTGTGATTTGTGTTGTTGAAATAACTCTACCCACTCCAATAGAATGCTAAATGTTAGATTAATAAGAGGAATGCCTGTTTCTGGCTCAAATAATTAGTGGTTAGTGCAAAAAAAAAAAAAAAGGTTTAAAAAATATGCCAACCTTAAAATACCTTTAAAGCCAGATAATTGTCAGAAATAATCATTATTTTAGAAGTGTTTTTTTACGTTTATTTCTTTCTTAGTATTGATGAGATATTCTTGAGATTAGTGTAGTGCTAATAGATATTTGTGAGTCATATGTAATATAAAATTTTCTACTAGTCACATTAAAAAGTAAAAATAGGTGAAATTAATTTTAATAATATATTCAACTCAGTATGTCAGAAATATTATATTTACTTTACCTATTTTTAACTGAGTCTTTAAAATCTTTAACTGAATTTTTATTTTATATTGAAGAGCGCATCTCAGTTCAGATTAGCCACAGTTCAGTTGTGCAGTAGCTACATGTAGTAGTGCAGCCCTAGTGTATTCTAGGCAATGAAAATTTAGAATTTGTACTTGAGTTGATTATGTACTTTTCACTATGCTTAAAAAACACTGTATTTTTGTGTGACCAAAATAGTAAATCAGTGAAAGAAGGTTATGTTCTTCATTCTTCAAAACTGAGAAGTTTATTGTATTTAACAAATCTGGACTTACTGGTTAAAATATACCTTAGTTTAACTATTAGTTTATTATATCAGTGTTGAGTTTAAGATCATAGATTTGAGTTGATAGTATTAAGTAGCTATTGCAGTACTAAGAAGATAGTGTTTTGTAATTATGTGTTAGATATCTGAGTGCCCATTAGGCAGTGGGTTTCTAGCTGTGTTCTGCTAGGGCTGCTGTATAGGTTAAGGGTTGGACTAAGGGACATTTCAGCCAGCTGGGCTCTAACCCTTTTCTCCTTCTCACCCTCACCCAACTTGCACATTTATTTATTCTGCACAGGATTCTATATAAGATTTCCTCTTGGAAAACAGGTTTATATTGTATTCAAAAGTTTGGAGACAGTTCATGCTTAGCAATTGTTCTAGCGAATATAAACCCAAATGTTGATGTTCTTTCTTCATACCATTGTGGGGATCTGGTAAAAGAAAAATGGCTCTTGGCACTGAAATCTTGATTTGTAATTTATACAAACAGTATTTGTCTGTCTCGTCACCTTTCTTCTACACTTTCTCTGGCTTATGGGAACTTTTTAGCATCTACTTTACTTGACTGCAGTATACAGTACAGTATTTGGACCTGTACTGTAAATAATAAAATCTTTAAATCTGCAGCAGTTTCCCAGAGATATCTCTACTTGTATTTTTAAAATAAAATTGTGTGCTTTTCCCTTTAGAAATATTTAGAATAAGGGAAGTTTACCTCCACAGATGATTTATATTCATCTTAAGTTTGTAGATGAAGTACCAGGATGCTGGATTAAAACTTGTAAAAACTGAAAAGTTGGGAGCTGAAAACCAATATTGCTGACTTACATAGCTTAAAACATAGTAGTCAGTAGATATGTCATTGAGAGAAACCAATTTGAGATGCCCTGTATTTACCTCTTTTAACTCAGGAAGTGTCCAAAAACTGATGACAGAACCAGTCTCTTCTCCCTTATAAGTGCCTTTTGCTCCAGTAAACAAAAGTCCACAATTTCCCGATTTCTCTGAATTTAAAGAGCATTTTATGGTCACTTTGATTAATCTAAATATGAATGTTTATAATGTTAAAACAGAATAATTACAACATGCTCTAAGGGAGGGGGTGAAATTTAAACTACATATTTAGTGATTTTAAAATTCTAATTTCTGAACTTCCCTCAGAAATAGAATAATGCATTATAGCTCCTATTTCCTATGTTTTAAATAGGAAATAACTCCAGACAGGTTGTGGTTGAATTTCTGTGTAAGTAGGTAGAATACTGTAGCTTCTCTTCTGAGGAATTCCTTTACTTTATCCATTCTTTTATTTTATTTTATTATATTTTATTTTATTTATTTTTTTTGAGACAGGGTCTCACTTTGTCACACAGGCTGAAGTGCAGTGGTGCAGTCTTGGCTCACTGCAACTTCTGCTTCTTGGGTTCGAGTGATCCTCCCGTGCTGCGATGCTTGGGTAATTTTTGTATTTTTTTTAATAAAGACAGGTTTTCGCCATGTTTCCAGCTTGGTCTCCAACTCCTGAGCTCAAGCGATCTGCCCGCCTCAGCCTCACATAGTGTTAGGATTACAGCCACCATGCCCAGCCTCTCAATTCTTTCTTACCCCTTCTCAACATACGTATTTTATTGAGCCAGTGCTTTATGCTTTCATGGAAATAGTAGTTTCACTTTAGTCTTGCTTATTCATTCACTATCATTTGCCTTTTACCTATTGATTGATCGTTTGTGTTTCTAGGCTCAGCTTGCCAATCGGAAACAGAAATTAGAGTCTGTGGAACTTTCCAGCCAATCAGAAATTCAGCACTTAAGCAGTAAACTGGAGCGGGCCAATGACACTATCTGTGCCAATGAGTTGGAAATAGAGCGCCTCACCATGAGGGTCAATGACTTGGTTGGAACCAATATGACTGTTCTGCAGGAGCAGCAGCAGAAAGAAGAAAAATTGAGGGCATCTGAAAAACTATTAGAGGTGTGTTTTAAAATCACTATAATTGGGGGAAGTGTGTGTGTATGAGTGTTTTCAGAGAGTGTTGTTAAGCTAGAACTAGGTTCTACAATCTATCCGTTCTTTCTTACTTTATAAATGTTAATATTGTAACTGTTACATAACTTAATAGTCTGACTTCCTGGCTTCCTCATGAAATATAAAAATTGTAATAATGTCTGGCTTAGAAATTTCTGAGTATTTTGCAGGTTCTGCAGGAAGAAAACAGAATTGAAAGAAAATTATAATCATATCTGACTTTTTTGCAGGCTCTGCAGGAAGAAAAGAGAGAATTGAGGGCAGCTCTTCAGTCTCAAGAAAATCTCATCCGTGAGGAAAGAATGCTAAAGGAGAAATTACAAGAAAAAGTAAAGGCGGCTGACGCTCAACACGCTGTAGAAGCGCTAAGGTAAATTTAATCTTAAATATTATTCATCTTAGCCACTTAATGGCTAGGCATTAAGCACTAGGTTTATTTAATTTTATTTTTATTTTTATTTTATTTTATTTTGAGATAGAGTCTCCTTCTGTCACCCAGGCTGGAGTGCAGTGGTGCAATCCTGGCTCACTGCAACCTCCACCTCCCAGGTTCAAGTGATTCTCCTGCCTCAGCCTCCTGTGTAGCTGGGACTACAGGTGCACGCCACCACGCCTGGCTACTTTTTGTATTTTTAGAGATGGGTATTCACCATGTTGGCTAGGTTGGTCTTGAACTCCTGACCTCGGATGATCCCCCAACTCGGTCTCCCAAATGCTAGGATTACAGGTGTGAGCTGCTGTGCCTGTCCAAGCACTAGTTTTAATATTGCGTATTCATAATTTTATGTTTGATCATATCTGAGTTAGGTTTTTAAAGTGTTATAAAATTTTGTTTGATTAGTTTTCTTCTGCTACCAGTTTGGGTTCCTAATAGAGACTGTCATGTTTAAAAAGTTAGAAACCTCTTGGTCAGTTTGCATGCTTGGTGAAACTCCAAATGTGAAGGGAATTGTCATTCATGTCTTCTGTGTCATTCATGTCTCCTGGAGGCCTCACTTTCTTGGTGGAATAGGGCGTGATTAGTAGCTGCTTATCATTAGTAGCAGCCAACCATTGGGCTATCCCTCTTGCTTGATTAAAGTCTGTTGCACACTTTTATTTTTGCCAGAATTCTCCTGTAACTTTTCAGTTCTTTTGGTACAAGGTTTCAAGTGTCAATGAAGTGATTTTGCCATTTTGCCTTTTTCCCTTGAAAAATAGGCCAAATCTCAGTTAAGAAGGGAGTAAATTGCTGCTGACTTTTTAAAGAAGCAGCATCTCTTGACTCCTCTCTTTCCTCTCCCAATATTGTTTTTATAAAGCAGGAGGCAAACTGAAGAGTTCCAAAGAGTTTACCAAAAATGATTGGGAAACACAAACTAGACGTGCATTGTTTTTGTTGGCAGAGATAAAGACCTTAACAGTCATCCTATGTCTTTCCATAGGCCAGGGGAAGACTCTCCGGCAGAAAAGAAGTACACTTCTCAAGGGCAGGGGGGACTTAGAGAGTGTGCTGTCCCAGTTGAATTTTACCCATACTAGTGAGGAACTTCTGCAGGCAGAGGTGACTCGTCTTGAAAGCAGGTACATAATTATACACACATTTCAAAAATTTTAAGTTATTAAAATGAATTTTTGATCATATTTATAAAGTAAATGAATATAATAGCTCCAGTGAAAAAAATAAGATTTTTTTTCTAGCATCCACAAATGGCCTGTGTTGTTATTTATTTATTTTTTTGAGATGGAGTCTTGCTCTGTTGCCCAAGCTGGAGTGCAATGGCATGATCTCAGCTCACTGCAACCTCCGCCTCCCAGGTTCAAGCGACTCTTCCACCCCAGCCTCCTGAGTAGCTGGGATTACAGGCACCTGCCATCATGCCTGACTAATTTTTGTGTTTTTGTAGAGATGGTGTTTCACCATGTTGGCCAGGCTGGTGTTGAACTCCTGACCTCAGGTGATCCACCTGCCTCGGCCTCCCAAAGTGCTGGGATTACATATGTGAGCCACCATGCCCAGCCCTAAGTTATTATTAGAAGACAGAAGCAGTTAAAGAGAACATCTTAATCTTTCTGTCATCAAATCTACTAGTCTGCCCACACCTGTACCTATAATTTTTACGTTGGATCTGTACTTCTAAGACCAACCACTCCACTTGTGTCCTGTTTCTGTAGTTATATCCTTTCTCTTCTACATCATCAAGTTCTTTCTCTCTGCTGAATCATATCCACTGGTATAAAATATGCTATAACATCACCCATCTGGGGGAAAAAAACCATCCCTTAATCCTATGTCTCTGTCAAGGTACTTCCACATTTCTTTATTTTTCTTTAAAACCAAATTCTTCAAAAGAGTTGTCTGTACTGACTCTACTTCTTTACCTTTCACCTGTTTAGCAGCCTTTCACTTAGGTTTTCCCCCCCTACCACCTCAGAAGCAGGGTAGGGATGGGATGGGTCACAGTTGACACATGGTGATCCTCCTTTTTTGTTCTGCTGTGGTGTTGATATTTCCTTGGGTGTTAATTGGATCCTGACTAATGCTGTACCATACCCACCTAAACTCATATCGTTATCATACTTTTTTTTTGTTTTTTTTTAGACCTCTGAACTTTTTGATTGAGAAGTGTGTGATATTTTGTTTTTGTTTTGTTTTTTTTTTTGAGTACCAGTAAGTCTTTATTTATTAATTGTACTTTCCCAGGGAAAGGAGAAGGGAAGGGAGGAGTCAGCATGTGTTAATAAATGATTAGGAAATGGGAAAGGAAATACCCAGTACAGCAAAATCAACCATCAAATAAACACACCTCGGTGATGGGGTCACCAAAGCCCAAAGGGGCTCAATCTCCTGCAGTTTAGGAATGAGGGAAAGGGATCAGGAAAAGAACAGACAGGTACAGGCTTTCCTACCTCCCCTCCCATAAATTCAAGATTTTACACAAAGCTTTGGTTTCTAGCAGTAAACATGGAGTTACATTCGTTTGTCTCCTATTAAACAATCTCGTGGCCACTTTGACATAAGTTTCTAGCACCTGCATAAAAGTTCCTGAGTGACTTGGATATACATTCATATTCCCTTTCTTGGCCTCCTGACCCCACTTTCTACATGGAAGGCCCCCAATTGCATCTCTCTACTTTAGAATTAAAAATTAAGTAGGTTTGATCCATCTAAAATACAGCAGTGTCTTTTTTTTTTTTTTTTTGAGACGGAGTCTTGCTGTGTCGCCCAGGCTGGAGTGCAGTGGCGCGATCTCAATTTACTGCAACCTCTATCTCCCAGGTTCAAGTGATTCCCCTGCCTCAGCCTCCCGAGTAGCTGGGATTACAGGCACACACCACCATGCCCGGCTAATTTTTTGTATTTTAGTAGAGATGGGGTTTCACCGTGTTGGCCAGGATAGTCTTGAACTCCTGACCTCGTGATCCACCCACCTTGGCCTCCCAAAGTACTGGGATTACAGGCATGAGGCACCACGCCCGGCCTACAGCAGTGTCTTGTGTTTGTCATGAACACATCAAGAAATGGTTGGCCGGACATGGTGGCTCACCAAAACAAATGTATTGGTCTTGATTCAGGAGGCTGAAACGAGGAATGGAGGGTTTCTAGCTTCTTCTGGATTTTTGCATACATTGTTTAAAAGTTGTGGAGACACTCCAGGCATTAAATGTGTATGAGTGTGGGTGTGTAGGTTTTCTTTTGGGGGTGAACAGAAAAGAGGGCAGGGTGGAAGACACGTGAACAGAAAAGAGGGCAGGGTGGAAGATCTGGTCTGATAGGTAAAGAGGAATACAAAAGAAAGGATGGTTCAAGATCCCCACTTTAAGAGGAGGGCCCCCAAACTAATGTTTCAGATCTTTTTGCCTGGTGCAGAACCTTCTGTCAAAGATGATTTGGCTATTTTTCTCTCAATACAAAAAGAAGTTTATAAACAAAACCCCAAAGAACATGGAGAAAGACCAATACATTATATTTACACAAACTAGGCCACCTAGCAATCACCAAATTAGCGAAGTCCTACAAAGCCCAGACAAATACAATAACTAGAGGGAGGCAGCATTTAGGGGAAACAAGAACCCAGGATCAGACACACACCACCCAATGTGTTCTATTGCATTTGTCCCATTTCAACACAGTGAGGTAGGTTTGCGGTGATCTCACAGCATGTAAACGAAACCCCCTTTCTCCTTTAGCTACCATGACACTGGTAATCACTACTGCAGCAGGGCAGGACATGGGCCCCAGGCACCACAAAGCCCTGCTCGTGTGTCTTCCTGGAACCCAAGAATTATGACAGGTTAAGGATTTTAGACCTTACTTCATATAGCCATCCCTTGACAGCACAGGATTAAGTACAGGGGTACTGGTCTTAAAACTTACCCTTACCAACTCCGGTTTTATGAACACACACACCCTGCCGTGCATGGTAGGCCTCGTCTAATCTGGTAAAGAATAGATCTGGAATGTAAAGCACGTCCTGTGCCCTAGGATTAGACAACCCTCACCTAATCTTGGATTCCTCTCTGGGCCTTTCACCTGACCCAGCCTCTCCTAGCCTCTCTGCACCACCATTTCTTGTTTAGACTAATTTCCAATCTTCCAGTAGGAGGCAATCAAGTCATGGGGCAACCCAGTTAAAACCTAGTCTCCCATAAAGCATTTTCAAGGCAGAGGGGGTTTCAAGAGGACACTATGGCAGAAAAGCCAGCTCTCATTGGCAAAAATGAGGTAGTTCAATAGGCTGTGCACTCCAAATAGTTGCTCTCCACGGTGGCAAAAACAACGAAAAGTATTCCTGCTGTGCAGACCTGTAGCTGCTGCTGACTTATCCCTGAGATTGCTCATGTACCTGAGAACACAGTGCAGGAAATGAGGGCCTTAGATTAAAATATACAAAAATACAAAACCAGAATATTTATATTAAGGAAAAAAAAAAAGTTAAAATGCACAAGGTACGTCATTCGCACACAGCTAGTGCAGTTGGCATCCTGGAGAAAGTGGGACCCAAGGTGCAGTATCCAAGGGAGCAAATAAATAAAATCACATTGACCCAGAATGGGGCGGGGTGAGTGTAGGAGCAGCAGGTCTGCAGCTGTTCCCCCAAACACCCTTTTTGCCATCATCACTACCCATTGCTTGGGACAGTTGCCAGCACCCTATCCCAAAAGTGGGTATGAGGATATAAGATGTGGGAAAAAAAAAAAAAAAAAACTGCCTTATTCCTGAGAGATTCCCTTCCACAGAATGTAGTGACTTGGCTCCATGAATCTGATCTTATACTTAATCATTTCACTCTGGCATGGGAATTATTATTATATATCCTTCTTTAAAAGGAAAACAACTTCCCTATCCAGGCCACTTTCAAAAGCTGGAAATTCTGGGGGTGGAGCCTCAGATAAAGCGTGCAGGTTGTAGGGTGATTCCCTCCTCCTGGTTGCCCCCAGAACCCTCACTTGCATTTGGACAGAGCATGGATGGAGTTCCTTTGATTCACTCTTCCCCCCGACCTAGAGGGAAGAAAGGGGTGATGGTGTGAACCCCAGCCTGAAATATATGGCACTGCCAACTAGCCACAATGCACCCTATTCCCACTTTCTCCACTCTGCCTCCTCCTCGAAACTTCCTGATAGCAAAAGAATAGCCCCACCCATTGGGGCTCAATTCTGGGTCTCCAGGAGCAGGGCAGGGCTGTGGATTTCTTCTTCTTCCTCCCGGAAGTATGTTGGCTTTCCCTGTGTGCTAGCAACCTGCTGGGCTTTCAGTGGACATGAGGCTACCATATGGCTGATGCTCTGGCAGAAGTGGCACTTCTTGGGCTGGGGTGGCAGCTTGCATTCCTTGGCATTATGGTCTAGACCTCCACAGTTGTGCCACCTGTCTCCTTTTGATCTGCGCTTCTGCATGTTCTTCCCCCTTTGGCCGCCTCTCACTCCCAATACAGAATACCCCACCAGGTCCAATGACACGGGTGGATTCCAGACCCTTGGCTGACTTCTTAAAGGTGAACTCCACGGCCTCACCCTCCTTCAAGCTCCGGAAGCCCTCCATGTGCAGCTTACTCTGGTGCACAAAGATGTCCACTAGGGGGTCGAGGGCGACCCCGGCGCGGGCGGTCATGGACAGGAAGCCGAACCCCGTGCGCACGTTGAACCACTTAAAGATGCCTGCACCGTGCAGCAGCCGAGGCTCGTCCACCGCCCGGGCTGCGTCCTCCGGCGCCTCCTCGGGCGCCTCTTATGCCGCCTTGGCGCAGCCACCTGCAAACTGTTGGTTGGACACGGAGCCCATGGTCGTCGGCTGAGCCTGTGGCCCCGGGCCCCTGGTCGGGCGGCTGCTGGCCCCAGAGAATTCCGAAGGCAAAGGGCGATATTTTGTTTTAAACACATGAATCATGATTATTTGTACACTGACATTTTCTGTATGTGAAAGATAAAAGTACTTTTAACATGAACTGTTAACCTTCAGTCAAACAAGAGAAAAGTCATTTTAACACTTTTTAAGTTATCTTTAAGTAATATTTTTTTGTTTTTACATTTATTTCTGGTTTTGGAAACCACTAAGTATTTTCTTAATTTTATCTACATGTTAAGTACACAAACATACATACACACACATATTTTTTGCTTTATTCCTTTTGGAATACTTGGGGCACGTGAGATAGTCTTTGTTATCATTGAGGTATATGTGTACTCTTCCATTTGAGTAAAATGAAGTTTATTATTTTGACATTAGGACAACAATTTATATTTTTATCACAGATTTTTTTTATTGATTGACTTTTTAGTAATATTTTAAATGTAATACTATAAATGAGTGAGGTGATGTTCAAGATATTGGCTGGATATTTTTGAACATCAAGAATTAAATTAGATAGTCCAATTTATAGGTTTCAGGATTTTGGTTTTGTTTTAAACATGAGATCTTATTTTTGTCATTCAGTTTGGAATCTGTGAGTGCAACATGTAAACAGCTGAGCCAAGAACTAATGGAAAAATACGAAGAATTGAAGAGGGTGGAAGCACATAACAATGAATACAGGGCAGAGATTAAGAAGGTAAAAATCTGCATACCTAGGATTGCAAAATTGTATGTGTTTATGGACTGAGCTGTGGGTTGGGAGATTATAGTGGTTATTTTTAATGAGAGAATAATGTAGTTTAAGGGACCACTTGATATTTAGGAATGGAAGAGTACCTGGACTGTGCATAGGGAAAGTGCCTTCTTTCTCTGGCATCCCCCAGATGCCCAATACATATTTTTAAGATAATTGAAGGCTGCCCCTTTTGAACTCAAAATCTTTATTTTAAACATACTTTGATGAAAAGTTTTCTAAAAGACATACACTTGGTTGCTTGCAAAAAAATGTGAGCTGTTGATTTAATATTTTCTTATTTTAAAGATGAGTATTTATATATTGTCTGCTGTGTTGTAATGTAGTTAATATCCTTGTCGGCTATTGAGGTATGCAGAGCTGTTTGTGTCTATGTGAAAGGGCCCTAACTGTCCTATTTGTTGATTTGTATTTTTTATTACTTCTTTAAGATTACTTCTAGCTCCTTTCTTCTCTTGTCCTTTCTATTTGTTATCCTGTGAACCAAGATACCACATGAGCAAAACTTCTAGATTCGCAACTAAAAAAAGAATGAAGGTCACAGGTACTGTCCTTTGTGTCCATGGACTTTGATTCTGGTCCTCAGCACTTGAATAACCCATCTCTCCCTGTTTTGAAGTATAAGAAATGATTGTAGGTATAACCACCTGACGTTCAGTATGGATGTGCAACTTGGTAAATTGCTAATTTTTCTGTAGATTTAATTTATGAGAAATTTAATGTCTTGAGATAAGGTAAACTTTTATTTTATTAGCTATTAACATAATATTCTGTCTAAATGCTTTCTTTTAACTTTTGGTGCTTTCTTTTCTGCTTTATAGCTGAAAGAACAGATTTTACAGGCTGAACAAAGTTATAGTTCTGCACTAGAAGGAATGAAGATGGAAATCTCCCGTCTAACTCAAGAGTTACATCAGCGAGATATCACTATTGCTTCCACCAAAGGTTCTTCCTCAGACATGGAAAAGCGACTCAAAGCAGAGATGCAGAGGGCAGAAGAAAAAGCAGTCGAGCATAAGGTGAAGCCTGAACAAAAACTTTCTTAAATTTGAAATTTTTTTTAAAGATGGAGTTGATTAAAGACGTAATTTTCATAATATTTAATTCAGTCAATTTTTATTAGATACCTGCTTTGAGCTGAGGGTATGCTGGTTAACATAGAGTTTAGTGAAGATGGTGGGAAGGTGAGAGTAGACACAGAAAAGTAAAGTGACTCTATCGTTGGTGTATGGTGAGAGTCACAAGCGATCACAGGTAGCCTGAATCTAGACCACTCACTGCAGAGGACTTCTAAAAGGTGTGATAGTGAAACTGAGTTAGGAGTGAGCTGGAAAAATGTTTCAGGCACAGGAAAATACAGAGGCCTCTAAGAGGGAGTAGAACGTGCTCACTGTGGTTGAAACTAGAGAAGTGGGAGGAATGAAAGGCAGGAAACTGGAAAGCAGGGACTGGCTCCTGAAGGGCTCCGTTAGCCACATAAAAGAGTTATACTGTGACCTTGAGGTTAGTAGGGAATGACTGCAAACAGGAGTAAAATTGAATGGTTCTTAAATGGAGAATAAGCAAGGAGACAAAGGGAACACCTAGATGCTATTGCAGAAGTAAGATGGTGGCCACCCAGATGTAAGATGGTGGCCTGAGAAGTGGCAAGAGAGGGAGAGGGAAATAGATGAATTCTGGAGATACTGGGCTGGTAAAAATGACTGGGCTTTGTATTTGATTGGCAGGGAGGGTGAGGTAGGTAGAGTTAAGGAACCATGTTCCTTAGGATTTAAGCTTAGGCAGCTGATGGAAAGTGATACCCTTCAATTAAATAGAGAAAAGACAGGGGAGCAAGTTTGGTGAAAGATGATGAATTTGTGAAAAGTACACAGACTGGGGAAGCTGGTGGAGAGGACATTGGTTTGACACATTTGTTTGGAATAAAGGCTGGGATTTTGTATGGGTAATAGTCAGTTCCACTGAAGGCCTGGAGTTTAAGATTAAAATCAGAATTCGGCATTTAGCTGTGGGTGTCCTTTCTTCATGGTGACATTTGAAACTCCCTGAGAGACCCCTTAACGATTATAGTGAGAAAGCATAGCATAAGAAGAGAAGTGACTCAAACCAAACTTAGGATACTTCTCATTTAGGGTGAAAAATATGTTGGAATGAAGCTTAAAAAAAGGAGCAATGAGGGAGAGAAATCGGATAGTTTTTGCCAGTCCAAGGAAAGAAGGACTCTTTTCAAGTGGAAATGGTCAAGCATAAAAGCTAAGGGGAATGAGAACTGAAAATAAGTTATTATTTTTGTGAATGAAGTACAATTCTGTGTGATGTTGCAGGTAGAAGCCAAATTGGAGGAGGCTAGCACAGGAGAATGGGTAGGGATTTAAGGGATTTACCAGTGAATTGAAACTTTGCTGCTTCATCATCTGATATATCCTATTAGAATGATATCTGCATCCCATTCATCTTCATTCACCTTAATAACACCTTAAAAATCTTTGCAGAAAGTCTCTCTCTCTTTTACTTATTTATTTATTTATTTATTTATTTATAAATGAAGAATGTGACTTAGCCGAATGAAAATTCCACGTGGAAAAATTTTGTAAGGTGCATTTGAGGCAGGGTGCAGTGGCTCACACCTGTAATTCTAACATGCTGGAAGGCCGAGGCAGGTGGATCACGAGGTCAGGAGTTTGAGACCAGCCTGGCAAACATGGTAAAACCCCGTCTCTACTAAAGTTACAAAAAATTAGCCGGGCCTGTAATCCCAGCTACTCGGGAGGCTGAGGCAGGAGAATCACTTGAACCCGGGAGGCAGAGGTTGCAGTGAGCCAAGATGGCCTCATTGCACTCCAGCTTGGACGACAGGGTGAAACTCCATCTCAAAAAAAAAAAGAAAAGATGCATTTGAGTTACATGTTGTGTTTATTTTTTTCTGCTTTCCCTTTTTCAGGAGATTTTGGATCAGCTGGAGTCCCTCAAATTAGAAAATCGTCGTCTTAATGAAATGGTGATGAAATTGGAATTGGGTTTGCATGAGGTACATAAATAGAAACTTGTTTTTCTACTATCCAAGCCTTCAAAAAAAACCACTTTGTAAATATTGATATTATAAAGAGAAGGTTAAGATCAACTTAGAAATTTTCTCAAAGAAAATGAAGGCAAAACAATGCTGGAAGTGAGCAAAATATGACTTTCCACTCCAGTGTAGGAAGATATTTTTTATATTACGTATGTGATAAAATATACCTACAGTCTGTGTTCTTAGTTGGAAGAATTTATATGACAGACTTAGTGTAGTACCTGGCACTTGGTGAGTATGTAATATATGCTAGATGGTGGTATTATTATTGTTGTTAATGATTATTGTGTTCATTTTATCTTTTTAGAAAGTACTGTCTTTAGTTTTAATTTTATTTCTACAAGATATAGTTCACATAAAATATTTTAGAATCTTTTATATTCAAAGAATTTTAGTACATGCTATAATGAACACAGGATGTATAAGATAGCTTTCTTGGTTTTAAGAGAGATTTTGGATCAGCTGGACTCACTCAAATTACTGTGGCCTTTAAGAGACAAATCTAGTAGCAAGGGTAAGAAATGCATACAAGCTTCTGTGAAACCAGAGAGAACATGATTACCCAACAGTGAGTTACAAACAGTACAGATGCTCTTGTAACTATTTTGTTACAAAATTCCTGTAATTTGCAAAATTACTCATCTATTCTGACCCATTTTCTTGGTGTAGGTCAGATGTCTCAAAATTGTATAAATGCTGTTTTCCTGCATTTCCAGAGAGTATTCCTCCAAAAAGATATATAGTTTAAAGTTGCTTCCTCTTTGCTCTCACAAGTTCTAATTTTACAATCCTGGATTGTGGATACTGGGGGTGAGAAGAACGTGCAAAAGGCCATACAGTACCTTATTTCAACTGGAAAAATGGGGGACTATTTTTGTAATCTTTCAAAAGGGTAAGATTCTCCAAACATCATGAAGCCATAAAGGATTTTACAACATAAAAATGTGAAGTTTCTGGATGGCAAAAGGCCCAATTAAAAAAGGATAATAGGGAGAAAACAATCTATAATCAGACAGAAGGTTAATATGAATTAATATATAAAAATTTCTTACAAAGATAATAAGGAAGAGATAATCCAGTAGAAAAATAGGCAAAGGATGTAAATAGATACTTCACAGAATTAATATAAATGTCCAGTAAACAAAGAAAAAACTCTTCAACCTCTCTAATAATCAAAGCAAAATAAATCGACATTCTTTTACTAATTGCTTTGATAATGATCTTTAAAAACTAAAGTATATATATATATAGAGAGAGATACCTTTATACCTTTAAGAACTAAACTATATATATACGTTAGTGTGTGTGTGTGTATATATATATATACTTTAGGTGTGTGTGTATATATACATATATACTTCAGTGTGTGTGTGTGTGTGTGTATTATATATATATACACTTTAGTGTGTGTGTGTGTATATATACACTTTAGTGTGTATATGTATATACTTTAGTGTATATATACTTTAGTGTGTGTGTGTGTATATATATTTATATATACTTTATACTTTATATATATATACTTATTTTTATATATATATACTTTATACTTTACATATATATATACTTTACATATATATATACTTTACACATATATATATACACTTTACATATATATACACTTTACATATATATATACTTTACATATATATACTTTATATATATATACTTTATATATATATATACTTTATATATATATATATTATATATATACTTTATATATATATATATACACTTTATATATATATATACACTTTTATATATATATATATATATATAGCGCCAGTGTTAGGAGGATGTAGGGAAACAGATTTATTGTACTGTCAGTGAGAAAGTGATATGGCGTTTCTAGAGGACAGCTTAGCAATATCCATCAAATGTGTAAATACATACAGCCTCTAAATTCCTGGGTCATGTGTGTTTCTGATTTTGATAGTCATTGCTGAATTGTTTTCAGAATGGTCTTACCTGTTTACATTCCCATAGAACCCATTGACTAGGGGCAAATGTGTACAAAATGGTCATTGCAGTGTTGTTTGCAATATCCAAAATTTTGAAATAAACTAAATGTTTATTTAAATCATTAATTTGTGATTCTATTAAATATTACACTGTCATTGAAGGTGGCAGATGAAAACATTCATCTAATCTTGCTCTATCTTCAAATCCCTCTAAAAATATCGTGAAAGGATTTACTTTTAATGCACAAACCCACAAGGGTGGGACTAATGGGAGAGGAGACGATAGCTAAACATTTTATAAGGCGGAAGATGGAAGGAAGGAAAGAAGGAAGGGAGGGAGGGAACTTGATATCCCCTAATTAAAGCCAATACTAAGCTAGTAGTGGAGAAATCAAAAAACTAAACCTGATTTACACCACAGAATTCTGTAAAGGTTTAGGATTCGGCAGTACTTGATTGAGAGGATCTTATCTTATGCAGTGATTATCTATTCATATTTAGGAATGAGAAACTCTCAGGGGAACTTAAGCCAGACCATGACCAGAGATTCTGTTCAGCTTAATTTCTCCTGAAACTTCCAGCTATCAATAATAGTGGTAATACTGTTCTTTCTTATACAGCTAGGTGTGTGCAAAACATGCCTGACAAAAGCAAGCATTATCATTTTTTAGTAAGTATGTTTAATGACATCACCCATCAAACTAGTGAAAACCCTGTCAGCAGTATAAGCTTTCTCTAGTTTTGAAATTATAGTGTGAATATGTTGTAGATACTATTAAGAATAATTGTTAGAAAGTGCCCTTTTGCATTTTACCATGTAGGAAGCTGATGTTACTTTTACAAATGAATGTTTGGGTTAAATGTCTATTTTAATAAATTACCTAATTATCTTAATAATGAAAGCAACAGCTCTGATGATTTACCATGTTCTAAAAACTGATAATAGTTTCATCTTAACTCATCTGTTCTGCAAATGTTCTTCCCTGATATTTTACCTGGCATTGGCAGCTTGTTGAAAGATTTTGTAGCTTGTAGTGACTACTTGTACACAGATAGTTCACAGGTATATTCTAAAGTTTACGTTTTTGTTAGGAAAATTATGTTTGTCAGACCACTCTTGACCAGCTTACTTTCAGATTTTTTTTTTTTTTATAGAAAAGACCAAGCTAACCTTGGTATTAAACTCCAAAGAAGATTACCATAACTTTGCAGAATACTAATTATTTTGTCATTAGAAAAAAAAAATCACCCAGACTGCCATTTTTTCAGGTAGTGTCTTACCAGGAAACACCTAGAATTGAAGAACAATAAAATTTCTGATACCAGATCAGAATAGTAATTCCCGCTGTATACTTGAATCCTGCTTTATCATGTCCAAATTTATATATGAGTAGATACCAACGTTGTAGAAAACTGTTTAAGATTAGAGAGTATTTATTTAAAAGTTGTCCCTGCCAGCCAGATTTTTTTTCTCAGAACTTTTTGTTCAAATTTCTTTCCTTGAACTAGGTCTCTGTTTTCTTCCCTTGGTATTCTGGGGTTATTCAACCTTCCCCTTCTTGCAGAAGAAACATGGCTGCCATTTTCCTTTTTTTCCCCCTGTTTCTGATTCCCTCTTACAGCTTTCGTCCATCCTGGTTCCATCCTTCCTCTACCTCCTTGGAATTCCTTGGCACATAAGGAAGCCCATTGTGCTTCTAGAGTTCCACTACCATTTACTTGAAGAATTCTTTTCTCTGTTAGTCTTTGGAGGACTAAAAAGAAAGCTTCACTTTTTCTAAATTAAAGCCATATATTAAGTAATTACAACTAAAAAATACTGACTGTTCCAACCAGCAGTATCACAGATCATAAGTATTCTCGTACAGATTAAGTGATTCTAGTATTCTTTTTATTAGGCGAAAGAGATTTCACTAGCCGACCTCCAGGAGAATTATATTGAGGCATTAAATAAATTAGTGTCTGAAAATCAACAACTACAGAAAGATTTGATGAATACCAAATCTCAGCTGGAGATTTCTACTCAGATGTGCAAAAAACAAAATGACAGGATCTTTAAACCAACACACAGCAGAACAACTGAGTTCAAGAATACAGAGTTCAAGTAAAATTTCTTAAAAGTTTATTTAAAATGTGTATTGGTGGTACAATATAATTCTCATTTCTTTGAAAATAATTTCTGACTTACAGAAATTAAATCTTCATCAAAGGACTCTGTTTAATTCTGAAGTATAGTGTGCACAAGTAAAGCTATGATCATGTTAAATTAGTGAGGGGGAGGTGTATAGCATTTTTATGAAAGCTTTAATTTTGTACACTCTGGATGTCAGTATAAACAACATGTGTATTACATGAGGCTTTTCATGCTGCCTCCCACCTCTTCAACCCCATTTGCCCTATAAGAAGTAGAATTTGGCTTTTTATAAACAGCTTCCTTTGTGATTTTAGTCAATTTGTTATAGGCTATTACCATAAGCAATAAGCATTCAGTGAAACGCCATCTGGCTTCAGCTCATACTATAAGGCTTACATGTTTTCCTACCCAGAGCATTTGCTGACACCCTCACCTCCATTTCTGTACCCATTCCAACCTGCTAGTGAGGTAAGGTGCCTTCTTATGTGTCCAGTACTTCTCCTGTCCCAGCACTAACCACACTAGATTACTCTGGCAGCTTATCTTTCTTGCTATATGATAAGTATTTGAGGGGGCAGGGACCTGGTGGTGGGGATTAGATCTTTGGGGCCTGAATGAATGAAAGAACACCTGATCTGAGTAGGTGGCTAATTTTGTAAATTCTGGCTTTTTTAGTTAGGCTATTTGCTTAAGCGAAGTTCCTACATTTTTGTTGGAAAGAGAAAAGTTACTACAATTTTCTATTTGTTTTGTTTTCTAATCTACCATCCAGGCCAACCCATGGCCAGCACAGACATGATGGAATAAAGATTGAGCACTACAAAACAGGTCTTCATTCTCCAAGAGGACGAGCGTCGGATAGTATAGACCCCATGTCCAGGGTGCTAAGTCCCCTGAGTCCTCAGATCAGCCCTTGCAGCTCTACCAGGTCTTTGACTTCCTACTCTCTGTGTAAAACTCACTCTTTGCCTTCAGCGCTAGATACAAATGAAGCCAATTTTTCTGACACTGTGTCTGAGAGTATGAATGACCAAGAAGAGTTTATGTCTTCGGTATGGAAACTTTCTGATCTTATTAATTTGTTATTTTTTTTAGTTTGGTTTTATTTTTTAAGGGTGAAGAGGGTGATTCTTTTTTTTCCTTACTGGTTTTTTTATCATAGGTACTCTTCTCAGGTATCCCTGTCATACAGTTTTTGCTTATGAAGATACATTCAGCCAAGACTACTTTTCAAAATATATCCTAGTTCTGAAATATAAGTTAAAGATATTAATTTGTCCATAACCCTAATTGGAAATTCCCTTCCTGTCCTTTTCAGAGATGCTCAACTTTTTGCTGGAATGGTTAGTTCAAGAAATGTCTTTGGATGCCAAGATAGTCTTGAGGCACAGGCAATGAAGGAGGAAAAGAGGAACTGCTGGAAAGGAGAAAGGGAGTACGGAGGTGGAAGAAGGCTGTGCCTCTGATGTGTGCAGATCACAGCTTGGGTGTCTGTGCCTAGGACACTATGCCATGCCAGTCCCTTGCTCCTTTCATTGCCGTGCAGGCTGCGCCATCTTTTTGCCTTCTGTGCCAAAGTACTTGCCATGGGCCCTTCATTTCCTGTCACCAGCTATGGCCATATTGCCGTGAAAATGCAGTATTTTTGACTTATGTGCCACCAAGGTCCATGGAAGGGGTTTCTTTTATTTCTTAGAATAAGTCCTCGCGTCACTTTCTTCTTAAGTTTAGCAGCAAAAATTGTTTGGCATTAAAACTTTCCCTGGCCTGAATTGATGTGTTAATATGCATAGACTTTCTCTATTCCACTTAGTGTGAGTATCCATGTGTTTTGCTTCAGAAATGTCAGTGTGTTTGGTTATGGGAAGTTCCCTTAGACTCGACTGGGGTAATACAGTTGATCCTCATTATTCATAGATTTTGTATTTGTGAATTTGTCTACTCCCTAAACTCTATAACTCCCAAAGTCATTCGTGGACATATGCAGAGTGGCAAAAAATTTGAGTGACCAATTTGCACAATCTCAGCCAAGGTCAAACTTAGGCAACACTCTGCCTTCTCGTCCCTGCTTACGTGGAGGTGACCAGAAGTTGGAGATGGCAGGGGCAGCGCAGTATAGGGAAAGAAGCTCAGCTCTGCGCCAGTTGAATGGAGTCTGAATCCCCAACTTCGGCACCAGTTAGCGGGGCGGCCTCAGGGGAGTTATCACTTCTGAACGTCATGTCTCTCATGTGAAATTAAAAAAAAAAAAATCTACCAGAATGAGTTGTTCTAGGATTTAGCATTATACTCTCTGTGTGGGGGTGTGTGTGTGCGTGTGTGTGTGTTTGTGTGTGTGTGAATTTGTTGTATGTGTATATTTCCCCTGGGCCAAAAATTTTGTATTTGCTAATTCAGTGTTTTGGGTGACTTCATAGAACACAACTACTGCTATTGGGAATGAGTATTGACTACATATGGCATATGTTCTATATTGCCTTTCTAAAATCAGAATTCTGAAACATCATTAGCCCCAAGGGTTTCAGATAAGGGACTGTGGACTGAAAATTTGGAGGAGAAAAAATACTGATTTTAGCTGGCATCTAATTTATTTTTGTTAAATTTTCTGTGCTTTAAAATCAAAGTGACATATACTCAGGTTTTTAAAGTGAGTTTGAAATAATAGGCATTAACTACAGAAGGATATAGACGTCTAAATTGAAATGTTCTTCAAACCAATAACTTATGTATGATACTTGACATTGTTGCAACTTGGGTCAGAAAGGGAGAGATGTGTATTAATTTTTGCAGAACTTACTGATTTTTTTTCTTTTATTGCTCTTTTTAGGATAAAAACCAAAAGTTCTCTTCAGAGAAAAAAATCACCTTTTAATATTGCTAGTTAGAAAATATCATGAACAGTGTGTCTTAGAAATGTAACACTCATTTACATATGTCAAAATTTGTCTCTCTTCCAGTGTTCCTTGCCTGTATCTCCCCCTTGGTTCAGTAGCTACCAGATTTTTGGAAGAGGAGGAATTGAGGTCTCATCACATTCTAGAGCGCTTGGATGCCCATATTGAAGAACTAAAAAGAGAGAGTGAAAAGACAGTGAGACAATTCACAGCCTTAAAGTAGCCTCTTAAAAAATCACTATCTTGGAAATAAAAATAAACACCAAAGAGTTACTGTCATCTGAAGTAGCAGCTCTTTAAAAACATGAACAGATAAAATTATAAAAATGATACATCTAAAGCAGTGGTGAAGAAATCTGAAAAACAGGTACTTTTGATAGGCATTTTGTCTACACTGGTTTGTTTGAAGGACTTCTTCCAGCAATAACTTGTGAGAATAAAACACTTGCTAGACTTTTTCTAATACGAATATTTATTATCATAAAGTGATACTTATCTTGCTGACTTAAATGTGAATAGCTATGTACTGATTATAAGGATTTTATGATACATGTTGAAAATAAAGTCAGGAACTTTCTTTAAGGGAAATGTGTAGAAGCATGAGTTTAGGGGTCAAACTTACCTGGATTGATAGACTGGTTTTGTCATTTACCAGCCAATTGGGTTGATTATTTACTGGGCTGGTACCCCTCCTAGCTAAGGGGCTGGTGATGTGTAAAGTTAGGCTGGCAGTGAATAAGGGGGGAGTGTGCTGAAGAACCTTAGCAAGGAGTCCTCTCTTGCTCAGCACTCAAGCAGAGGAGAGAGGTGGGGAGGGCAAGGTACTGGCTTTAGTGTGTGGTACCCATGGGATATCCATTGGAAATAAATGTTCAGCATCTGCATTGCTGAGGACAAGTTTAGATGGGAGACAAAGTTAGGGATGTTGACATGCTGGAGGCATTTGAAACCATGGGAGTTGATAAGATCCACCAGGGAGTCTGTGGAGAGAGAGAAGAGTAGGAGGCTGGGTCTGGGGCCCTGAGAGATACCAGCATCTGAGGGTCACAGAAAATAGATCTAGCAAAGGAACTAGAATGTGCAGTTACAGATGAGGTCAGTGTAGTGTACTTGCCAGCTCAAGGGTGTGGCTGTGTGTGAATCCTCTTCGTCTAGTGGATCTTTCCCATCGCATAAAACATCCTGTTATTTACCCTTTTTAAAAAAAAAGCTCAATTTTTTTCATGTTCTCTGTCTACTGTTCTGTACGTTTATTTGCTTCCCTTCACCCAAACACTTCTGGAAAGAGTTGTCTGTGGTGGCTCTTTCCAGTTCCTCACCCCACCCACCACAGTTCTCTCCTAACCCTCTCCAACACCACTTCCATCCCCAGACAGCTTTCTTGCTCTTGAGTTTACCAGTGACCTAATCAGTGTCTGAGCATCATTCAGGACAGTTGGACCCTCTTTGGCTTCTATGACCTGGAACTTCTGGTTTCCTCTCTCCCTCATCCTTCACTCCATCTCATGGCTTTTCCTTATCTAACCTCTAAGTCAGAGGGCCTCCTAGAGCTCTGTCATTGGTTTTCTCACTCAGTATCCTCTTACCTAGAAGTTTCCATTCCATTCTCAAGCTCTTCATACCACCTATAGGCCAGTGACCCTTATTACTAATCTTGCCCTCTCCCCAGAGCTGCTGTCTTAGACACCTAGCTGCTTATGTGATATCTTCACTTGAATGTCGGACAAACATCTTGTTTCCGAGAACTCTTTATTCTCCCTCTTGCTAAGATTCCATGTCAGGACATAGCATTATGTCAGTTCCTAGGAGTTATTCTTAATTCCTTCCTTACCCACATCTCCATATCCAGTCATTTGGGAAGTCTTGTCATTTCTTCCCCTAGAATCTTATCTCAGACCCAACCATTTCCCCCTTGCACTTTGACCACCTGATCCAGACTACTTCTCTTTCACCTGGATACTAGCAGTAGCCTCCTAACTGATACTACTCACACCAATAACTCATGGAGCTTCCAGTTATGCTTTAGAATTGTAAATGAAACAGTGTCACCACTACTTCCCTTCAGACTCTTCTGAAGGCTTCTTTTTTTTTAATTTGAGACCAAGTCTCACACTGTCGCCTCGAATGAAGTACAGTGGCAAGATCTCGGCCACTGCAACTTACGCCTCCCAGGCTCAAGTGATTCTCTTGCCCTAGCCTCCCGAGTAGCTGGGATTACAGGTGCGTGCCACCAGGCCCAGCTAGTTTTTGTATTTTTAGTAGAGATGGGTTTTCACCATGTTGGTCGGCTTGGTCTGGAACTCCTGACCTCAAGTGATCCACCCGCCTCAGCTTCCCAAAGTGCTGGGATTACAGGCGTGAGCCACCGTTCCCGCCCCAAGGCTTCTTACTGCACTCAGAATAAAATCCAAATGAATTATAGCCTACAGGGCCTTGATAATCTGGGCCTCATCACCCATTGCATCATCCTTTACTGTGCTCCACCCGTGCTGGCGTCTTTTCTGTTACTGAGTGCAGCAAGCTTTCACCTGTTAGGGTCTTTCACTTGCAGTTTACCCTGAATATTTCCTTTGTCCAAATTTGTCAGAACATTTGACTGTAGTCTCTCACCTTCATTTTTTAAAAAGATATATTAATACCAAATATTAAAATTATCAAAACTAAATTTGAGTTAGTGTCTAACATACATTTTGCAAAATCTGTCAGTGATTAGGGTACCCAAATGAGATGAAAAGATTAGAGATCTGTAGTATACTTTTGGTGTTTACAGGTAATGTTTTATTGGGCAAGTTATCTCATTCCTCTTGTCTTGGATTCCCAATGAATTGTCATCTGGATTCCTGTGCAGATTTTAGCTGAAGAGGGCAAAGTTGACTTCCCGCTGTGGGCTGGACTTTACCTTCCCTTCCAACCTCATTTGATCTCAACAAGTGTAGAAAAAACATTACATCACTCCGTGTTTCTGTGACGTCTGCTTAACCCTAGACAATTCTTACCTTCTCTTTCATACATACACATAACCCTGGTAAACTGTGGGTGATGATTTTCTGTTTGCAAAACACTCAAGTCCAGTACCTAAATGTTACAGATAAGAAAGATAACTACAAAATAAACTCTATGGTATGAGAACATAGGTTAAGCAAACAATTGTCATGAACATTGAAGTGTAGAATGACAAAGTTAGAAATGTGTCAGCTTGTCCCAAAACAGTTTGAAATAGTATACGTAAATGTATCAAAAGAAACAAACAGTGGAATCAGGGCAGAGGGAAAATGAGGGTCGTAAACATTAATTCACTAATGAATCCAGTTGTCCAGTCCAGTTGCTAGAGGAAGGCAGCCAAGTTTCCTCTGACCTTCAGAGGTGGGGAAAGCAGAGGAGAAAACATTTACCTAAAAGTTTTATGGTGTCCATGAGATTAAAAAAAAAAAAAAAAAAAATCATAGGCTGAAGAAAAGCACAGTTTTTTTTTTTTCTGTGTGTTTGAATAAGCATTTTGTAAAGTATGTGAGCATCCAGAAGAGAGGTCCAACATTTTTATAACTGGTAATAATAATCTGCACAGCTCCCCCACAGTGTGCTTCACTCTAGGTTGATGGCATAAGGCTGACATCCAATTCAGAGGAAACGGTTCTGAGAGGGCCCCAAACATGATGCTGTAAAGCCGTTATGAAAGGGTAAAATTTAGAGGGATGATGGACTGCTTTAAAGCAATCTTTTGTAAAAGCTATTTCTCCAGGGTGCAATTTTGATAATTCAAACAGTATAGTTCACATCTTTTTTTTTCTTTTTTTTTTTTTGCTCTGTGAGGACCTAGAATTTGGGAATTTTATGTTACCCATTAAGGCCAGGTTCAATGATCTGACAACCATCCAATAAGAAGAACTTTTGCACTGCTCTCACGGAAAGAACGTAAGGCAGTAGTTGATGGGGGAAGGTCTGGGAACTCCTTGATATTAAATGCAAAACATGTAAATGTGCATGTGTGCATTTTTCTGGGGGAGAAAATTCATAATTTTCATTAAATTCTTGAAGGTGTCTGTGAATCAAAAGAGATTAAGAACCATAGCTTTAGGGACTAGAGTTCTCCCAGAATGGTATCCTGTCTTCTGAGGTGAGACATAAAATTGGAGGAGTCCAACCTCTCCCTTCTGGGGCTGAATTTTAAAGCGCAGTTGAATAGTCATTCAAAATTGAAGCTTTTCAATAATAAAAAGACAATTCAAAAATGGACAAAAGATTGGAATAGACATTTCTCCAATGATATACAGATGGCTAATAAGCAAATGAAAACATATTCAACATCATTAGTCATCAGGGAAATGCAAATCAAAATCAAAATGCGATGCCATTATACACCCACTACCATAAAAAAGATGGACAGTAACAAGTGTTGAAGAGGATGTGGAGAAATTGGAATGCTCATATGTTGCTGATGGGAATATAAAACTGCACTCACTCTGGAAGACAGTTTGGCAGTTCCTCAAAAATTTAGAGTTACCATATTACCCAGCAATACCAATCCTAAATATATGCCTAAGAAAAATGAAAACATATCTATACAAAAAGTTGTACACAAATGATCTTAGCAGCATTATTCACAATAGCACCAAAGTGGAAGCAACCTAAATGTCCATCACTGATGAATGGATAAAAAAAATGTATATCCATATAATGGAATGTTATATGGGAACAAAAAGGAATGAAATGTTACACTACTGATACCACAACATGGATGGACCTTGAAAACACTATGCTAAAGGAAGAAAGCCAGCCACACAAAAAATCACGTTGTATGATTCTGTTTATATGAATTGCCCAGAACAGGCAAATCTATAGAAACAGCAAGTAGATTGGGAGTTGCTAGGGGTTGGTGGGCGGGGAGGGGGCGGTGGGGTGGAGGATGGGGATAGAGGATGAGGAGGTGAAGACTAAAGGGTATGGGGCTTCTTTTTGAGATTATGGAAATGTTCTAACATTGTGATGGTTGCATAACTCTGAATATAACAACTAAAAACTGAATTGTGTACTTTAAATGGGTGAATATAGTATGTAAATTATATCTTAATAACTGTTACCAAAAAAAGCCTCTGATGCATGGCAGCACCTTAAAAATATCAAGTTTATATTAAGGAAATATCACATATAGCACAAGTTATTCTAAAGTTTGCTATTTTCAGCTCTCAGTTCACATTCAGGAGTAACAGTGGTACCTTTCTTTGAGAGAGTGGATGATCAAGCTCTGTCAGTCATCGCTTGTGGTGTGGGGCGGCTCTGCACTGTGTGATATTGTGGGACAGAGGGCCAGGGGCCTGCACACTGCAGAGGTTCCTGCTCCTCTGGGTGGAGTTCAGTCTTGGTACTGCTGCCTGCTAGGTGAGGGTACAGGCAGCAAAGTCCACTCATCAGCCAGGCAGTGTCTTAGCTAAGTGTATGCTAAGGAGGAGCTGCAGGAATACTTGGCACTAACCTCAGTACTTAGAGGACTGTTTACAGAACTCTTTAGAGAGGGTTATAGACCACTGATGTGGAAATGTGAGCATATTGAACTTCCACCCTAAGACTGCTTAGCAAGTCCCTCAATATTTCTACAAGCATGACTGGGCAAAGCAGAGAGAAGAAAAGCCAAGTACATTACCTAAACCTGCTTTATTTCTTTGGCTGTGAGAAATGGATCAGCTAAGACACTATTTGAAACTAGCCTTCGCAGTCCTTTTCTGGAGTGGCTACTCCTTTGATAGGCATCTAGTGTAGATGGGCTAATCACCACTTCCCAGAGCTGTCCTGATTCCTGTGGCACTGGCTTTGGGAGGCAATGGAGGCCTCTCAGTAGGCCAACTCTTGGATTTGTTTTGCCATTGATGTGTAGCATAAATCCAGGACAGCCCACCAGTCCCTGATTTTTCTGCAATCTAGGACATGTGTTTCAGATCCTCAGCTTAAATGAAATACAATAAACAAGACTGGAAGTATTATCTCCCAGTTAGTTTCTTCAGCCACAGAAAAGCACAGCCTTTGGTCCCAACAGGAGCATGCACTTCAACCCTCCAGGTCCCTGTGTAAACCAACAGGGCAGTGGCTGGGTCAGGAGCCCGGTGCTTCCCCAAGGATCTCCCTCTCCTGGAAGACAGGCCCCTCAGCCCAGCATGGAACCCCAGCAGTAGCCTGTTCATATTAATTCTGGACTGTGAGCAAAGGATGGGAAAGGTTCAGTGTCTATGTAGACTAAGAAGGCATCACCTGAGCTGTTTATTTTGTTCCAAAAAGGTTTAACATTAACACATTGTTTAATAACACTAAGCAATTCCAGACTCTTCTCAGGCAAAGTCATTCCTTAAATCCACATTCCTTAAATTCTACATTTCTCAAGCTGTTTTCCAGAGATCCAAAATATTTGGAGTATTAAGTGTTTTATTAGTCCATTATCATGCTGTTGATAAAGACATACCTGAGACTGGGTGATTTACAAAAGAAGAAAGAGGTGTAATAGACTTACAGTTCCACGTGGCTGGGGACACCTCACAATCTTGGCAGAAGGCAATGAGGAGCAATGTCTTACATGTGGAGGGCAGCAGGCAAAGAGATCCTGTGCATAGAAACTCTGCTTTTTAAAACCATCAGATCTTGCAAGACTTATTCACCATCACTAGAACAGCGTGAGAAAGATCTGCCCCCATGATTCAACCACCTCCCACCGGATTCCTCTCAACACATGGGAATTCAAGATGAAATTTGGGTGGGGACACAACCAAACCACATCATTCCACCCCTGGCCTCTCCCAAATCTCATGTCCTCACATTTCAAAACCAATCATGCCTTCCCAACAGTCTCCCAAAGTTTTAACTCATTTCAGCATTAACTCAAAAGTTCGTAGTCCAAAGTCTTACCTGAAACAAGTGAAATCCCTTCCGCCTATGAGTCTGCAGTATTGAAAGTGAGTTACTTCCCAGATACCATGGAGATACAGGCATTGGGTAAATATACCCATTCCAAAATGGGAGAAATTGGCCAAAACAAAGGGCTACCGGCCCCATGCAAGTCCATAATCCAGTGGGGCAGTCAAATCTTAAAGCTCCAAAATGATGTCTTTGACCCCATGTCTTGCATCTAGGTCATGCTGATGCAAAAGGTGGGTTCCCATGGTCTTGGACAGCTCCATCCCTGTGGCTTTGCACAGTACAGCTTCTCTCCCAGCTGCTTTCATGGGCTGCCATTGAGAGTCTGGCTTTCCCAAGTGCACAGTGCGAAGTGTCGGTGAATCTACCATTCTAGGGTCTGGAGGACAGTGGCCCTCTTCTCATAGCTCCACCAGGCTGTGCCCCAGGGCTCTGTATGGGGGCTCTGACCCCACATTTCCCTTTACACTGCCCAAGCTGAGGTTCTGCCTGAAGACCCTGCCCCTGCAGCAAACTTCTGTCAGCGCATCCAAGCATTTCTATACATCTGAAATCTAGGTGAAGGTTCCTAAATCTCAATTATTGTCCTCTGCATACCTGCAGGGCCAACACCACATGGATTCTGCCAAGGTTTGGGACTTGTAGCCTCTGAAACTATGGCCTGAGCTCTACGTTTGCCCCTTTCAGCTATAGCTGGAGTGGCTAGGGCACAGGGCACCAAGTTCCTAGGCTGCACACAGCATGGGGACCCTGGACCTGGCCCATGAAACCATTTTTTCTTCCTAGACCTCCAGGCCTGTGATGGGAGAAGCTGCTGTGAAGACCTCTGACATGTCCTGGAGACATTTCCCCCATTGTCTTGGGAATTAATGTTTGGCTCCTCATTACTTAGGCAAATTTCTGCAGCTGGCTTGAATTTCTCTTCAGAAAATGGGATTTGCTGTTCTATTGCATTGTCAGGCTGCACATTTTCCAAACTTTTATGCTGTTTCTCTTTTAAAACAGTGCTTTTAGCAGCACCCAAGTCACCTGTTGAATGCTTTGCTGCTTAGAAATTTCTTCTGCCAGATACCCTAAATCATCACCCTCAAGTTAAAAGTTCCACAAATCTCTGGGGCAGGGGCAAAATGCTGCCAGTCTCTGCTAAAACGTTTCAGAGTCACCTTTGCTCCAGTTCCCCCCCAAGTTCCTCATCTTTATCTGAGACCACATCAGCCTGAATTTCATTGTCCATATCATTATGAGCATTTTGGTCAAAGCCATTCAACAAGTCTCTAGGAAGTTCCAAACTTTCCCACGTTTTCCCGTCTTCTTCTGAGCCCTCCAAACTCTGTTCCAACCTCTGCTTACTGCCCAGTTCCAAAGTTGCTTCCACATTTTCAAGTATCTTTTTAGCTGCGCCCCACTCTACTGGTACCAGTTTACTATATTAGTCTGTTTTCATGCTGCTGATAAAGACATATCCAAGACTAGGTGATTTACAAAAGAAAGAGGTGTAATGGATTTACAGTTCCATGTGGCTGGGGAAGCCTCACAATCATGGTGAAAGGCAAGAAGGAGCAAGTCACATCTTTCATGAGGACAGCAGGTGAAAAAGCTTGTGCAGAGAAACTCCCCTTGTTAAAATCATCAGATCTCATGAGAACTTATTCACCATCACAAGAACTGCATGAGAAGACTTGCCCCCATGATTCAACCACCTCCCACTGGGTTCCTCCCACAACACATGGGAATTCAAGATGAGATTTGGGCAGAGACACAACCAAATCACATCAAGTATTTTTAAGAATATGCCAAAACGGAATGGAAAACACGACAAGTCAAATTCCCCCAGGGCCAGGTCAGCCTCTGAGCGGGATTAGGAGAGCCCTCTCTCCCTCCCACCGGCAAGGATCCTGCCTCAGATTCCTCTGTTGCGTCCCAAATGGAATGCGAGCTGGTGGCTTAGTTACTTAGAGATTCTTTACCTTCTGTGTGTCAGGGACTCCTCTGGCAGAGTTGGGAAGCCTATGGACCCCTTCAAATAATGACTAAGTACATAAAATAAGATTCAAAGCATTAAAAGGAAAATAAATTATTTCATCATTCAAGTTATGAAAACCAAAGAAAAAACATATTTGTTATGGACTTCTTTGTTAACTTATTAAATAACAAGACTGAGTGCCAGGTCAGGTCTATCACCTACCATGCTTTTAAAGTGGGGACACATGAAAGTAATGTTTTAAGATGTCCACGACTATTGTAATGAACAATGACAATATCTGTGATTTCTTTTGGAATAAAACTACAGGTAATGCTAGCACTGTGGCCTATACTCATAATGGAAGAAAGCACATTTCAGTCAGAGGTTATTGAAAATAAGGATGTCAGTTTTTTCCACCCAAGTTCATGAAGCTCTAAATTTTATCTTTGGATCCCTTGGGGAGTGTCTGTGGACTCCAGGTTAAGAGTTTAGAGGCTTACTTATGTTTTGTCTCATGCCTGGTCATGTTGGTTCCCTGTGAACATTCACTTGTTTACAAGGGGCAGTACTTGTGCTTAATGTCAATCATTACTCTAAGAACTTAGTCTTTTTAAAATAAATGATTTCAACTTTTATATTAAATTCAGGGAGTACATATGCATGTTTGTTACATGGGTACACTGCATGATGCTGAGATATGGGGTATGAATGATCCCAGCACCCAGGTACTGAGCATAGTACCCAATAGGTAGTTTTTCAACCTTTCTTCCCCTCCCTTCTTCCTCTTCTATTAGTCCCCCAGTGTCTTTTGTTGCCATCTTTATGTCCATTACTACCCAATGTCTAGCTCTCACTTGTAAGAGAGAACATACAGTATTTGTTTTTCTGTTCCTGTCTTATCTTGCATAAGATAATCGTCCTCGCTGCATCCATGTTGCTGTAAAGGACAATGATTTTGTTCTTTTTTATGGCTGTGTAGTATTCCATGGTGTATATGTACCACATTTTCTTTATCCAATCCACCACTGATGGACACCTAGGTTGATTCTGTGTCTTTGCTATTGTGAATGGTGTAATGCTGAACATAGGAGTTCTTGTGCCTTTTTGGTAGAATTATTTATTTTCTTTTGTATATATACCCAGTAATGGAATTGCTGTATCAAATGGTAGTTAAGTTCTTTGAGAAATCTCCAAACTGTTTTCCACAGTGGCTCAACTAATTTACATTCCAACCAACAGTGTATAAAGCATTCCCTTTTCCCTGCAACCTCACCAGCATCTGTTGTTTTTTTGACTTTTTGATAATAGCCATTCTGACTGGTGTGAGATGGTATCTCATTGTGGTTTTGATTTGCATTTCTCTGATGATTAGTGATGTTGAGCATTTTTTCATATGCTTGTTGGCTGTTATATGTCTTCTTCTTTTTTTTTAGAGCGCAAACGCAGTCCCACACTACTACAAATAATGCAGTCGAGTTTCCCACATTTGGGGAAATCGCAGGGGTCAGCACATCTGGAGTGCAGTGGATAAGCTTCGCCCTGGGAGAACCACCTTCGTGATCATGGTATCTCCTCTGCCACGTAAGTATATATGTCTTCTTTTGAGAAGTGTCTGTTCATCTCTTTTGCTCACTTTTTAATGGGGTTGTTGAGTTATTTTTTTGTAGATTCCAGATATTAAACCTTTGTCAGATTGTATATATAGTATGAGACTATGTTCTCCCATTTTTGTTTACTCTGTTGATAGTTTCTTTTGCTATGCAGGAGCTCTTTAGTTTAATTAGGTCCCCCTTGTCAATTTCTGTTTTTGTTGCAATTGCTTTTGGGGATTTAGTCATAAATTTTTTGCCTAGGCTGATGTCCAGAATGGTATTTCCTAGGCTTTCTTCTAGGACTTTTATAATTTGAGATTTTACGTTTAACTCTTTAATCCATCTTGAGTTAATTTTTGTATATGGTAAAATGTAATGGTCCAGTTTGAATCTTCTGCATATGGTTAGCCAGCTATCCCTGCACTGTTTGTTGAATAGGAATTCCTTTCCCCATGGTTTATTTTTGTTGACTTTGTCGAAAATCAGATGGCTGTAGGCATGTGGCCTTATTTCTGAGTTTTCTATTCTGTTCCATTAGTCTATGTATCTGTTTTTGTACCCTTACCCTGCCTGCTGTTTTGGTTATGGTAGCCTTGTATTACAGTTTGAAGTTGGGTGGTGTGATGCCTCTGCTTTGTTCTTTTTGCTTAGGATTGCTTTGGCTATTCTGGCTAAATAAGAGCTTAGTCTTTAAATGGGCTGAGATAATAAATTAACTTACCCAAGGAAGGTAATATTAATTTTTTTTATTCATGACATACTTTTTTGAATTTTGGAGAATTATTTTTCTGTATCTGACAGATCAGAGCGTTCTACCTCTGTTATAGTTAGGCCCTGAGGTTTTGGAAGCCCTCAGCATTTGGGGCAGTGAGGTCAAGCCTGTGATGGGGGGTGCTCCTTTCCTGGGGCTTCTTGGAGGAAGACCAGGTTTGACCAAGCACACTACAGTCTCTGTAGGTCACAAGCCCAGTGCTTGACATGCAGCCTCGTGGGCTGACTGCATATGACCAGTGAGAAGCTGGACTACTCAGACATTTTCTCTGCAGAGTTGTAGAGTGTGCTCCTCTGTGGACAAAGGGCCTGTAGCACTGTTGGAGGAGCTGGTGCTCTGTGTGTTCCAAGACAATTGCTCACTGCCAAAGTGCAGTCCCTTAGGACTGGGGTGAGAAGAGATGGAGGAGGGACTTCTGCAAGGAGACCAGGCAGAGCTCAGGTGGGCACAACTCTAGACAGCAGTCCCAAATCTGTCCTTACAAAACAATCCAAGAGTTTCTGAATCTTTCTGAAATCTCAAGATGCATTTTGGATCCTTGACCTAAACTTAAAAATGGCAAACAAGGCCAAAAGTATTATCTAGTCATGTGTCAGACAATTATGTCTGTCTACTGCTGGCATACTCTGCTGCCTCTCTTGCCAAGCCAGCTACAGGGTGCCTACTCCAACAAGAAACATAATTCTCCAAATAAGTGTTTCTCATTATTTTTTAACACTGGATCTAAAAATATTTGATTAGATTCAAAATTTATTCATAATATTGCTAAGAATTGTGTGTGTGTGTGTGTGTGTGTGTGTGTGTGTGTGTGTGTGTGTCAGTGTCATAGAGTCCCATTCTGTCACCCAGGCTGGAGTTCAGTGGTGCGATCATGGCTCACTGCAACCTCCACCTCCTGGGCTCAAGTGATCCACTCATGCCTGAGTAGCTGGGACTTCAGGCATGTGCCACCACACCTGGCTAATTTTTTGTATTTTTTGTAGAGATGGGGTTTTGCCATGTTGCCCAGGTTGATTTTGAACTACGGGCTTCAGGTAATCAACCAACTTCAGCCTCCCAAAGTGCTGCGATTACAGGTGTGAACTACCACCACTGGCAGCTAAGAATTTTAACAATTTGTCAATGAAAGAAGGGGGAATCTCAATTAGAGTCTTTATATGCAATCTGTACTGCTATAAGTTTCAAATAAATATTGTAAAGAAAATTAACAATATTTTGGCAAAGCCTCTCGTCAATACGGACTATGAAGAATTTAAAGATTGTTACTAAAAATGTCAGGAATTTTCATGCTAGAAAATTCAAGATTTTCTTTTTTTCCCTGCCTCCCTTCCTCCCTCCCCTTCCTTCTCTTTCTTTCCTTCCTCCTCCCTCACCCCCTTCCTCCCTCTCTCTCTTTCTCCTTCCCCCTTTCCTCTCCCTCTCTCCCCTCCCCCTCTCTCTCTCTCTCTCTCTCTCTCTCCCTCCCTCCCTCTGGGTGGATCACTTGAGGTCAGAAGTTCAAGACCATTTTGTGGTCAGGAGTTCCCTCCCTCCCTCTTCTTTCTTTCTTTCTTTCTTTCTTTCTTTGGAGACAGGGTCTCACTCTGTTGCCCAGGCTGGAGTGCAGTGGCACAATCACGGCTCACTGCAGCTTCAGTCTCCTGTCCTCAAGCGATCCTCCCACCTTAGCTTGCTGAGTAACCGGGATTACAGGCACCTGCCACCACATCCAGCTAATTTTTAAATTTGTTGTAGAGATGAAATTTCCCTATGTTGCCCAGGCTGATCTCAAACTCCTGGACTCAAGCAATCCACCCTAGGCCTCCCAAAGAGCTAGGATTACAGGCTTGAGTCACTGTGCCAGGCCATAGGATTTTCAGATATTTTTGCGAAGATTATATTAGAAGTTTCATATAAATTCAATGTTTCTTAATACTTGCATTTTGTTTTCATCATCATAATGATATACTGCAGACAAATGCAATGAATTTTACATATAGATTCCTTTAAATTCTCTCCAGTTTACCCTGCAGGTGTAAATACTATTGATTATGCTTTTCACAGGAAGTCTTCTCTTGAATGTTGCACCACTAGATGAAAGTGCCTTGGTGGTGAGGCCCTGGTACGGTTTCTGGGACATTGTAGGCCAGCCCTTTCTCCTCTGCCTTTATGCTTCCACTAAAATGTTTCATAGTTAAAATTTATTTTGGTTAATGCTTAAACATACATGGGCTACTCAGAATGACAGTTTATCCATTTATTAATTCATTCATCAAACATTAATCAAGCAAACCCCTCATCTTAGAAGACTGAGCTCCTGCTAGTCCCTGAAGATGCCAGCACAGAAGACACAGATGCCAGCTCCCTTTCTGTTCCAAGAACCTCCGATAGGTGCACATGGCAGGACTAGTAACACACCTGTGCCCTTAGCAATTTGCATCGCCAATGCTTGAAGGAGATGAGACTGAGAGCAGAGAGATAGGGCCTCAAAGCCAGCTTGCCACTTAGCAGCTGTACGCCCTTGGGCAGTTTCTTCATATGCAAAATGTGGACTGTGATCCTAATTCGTCAAGGCTATCACAAGGCCAGGTGAGATGCTGAACAGGAAGATGATAAAAAAGCTGTAGATGGGACTCTGCATGTAACATCAGCCACCCAAGAGGGCAGCTGTAGGAAAGCATTCGGGCAGGAAGCTGACCCTGGCCTCGGGGTCTGGGAGACAATAGAGGGGCACATGTGGGGTGACTTGGAGAGCCAGCCCATCTAAAGGGAGGAACTAAAACTTGGCTCCCTGTGTTCACAGGCTTCTCAGGAAAAACTGGCTGGTCAGATTTTTAATGTGGTTTTCCTGGTTTTTAAATGTTAGCACCGATTAACTTCAACCAACCAAACAAAAAACAACACCGTGCAGGCTGACAGTAAAGGTTGTAACCTCTGCCCACACTAGTGTTGGGGTGATAAAGATGACCTGGAGCCATGGTGCATTACTGTAGGTAAGACTCCCAGGAAAGGAAGTAATGGCCAGCAGGAGGAGAGCCATCTTCCCTTGCCTGCAGGGCTCCAAACAAGACTGGAACCACAGAAACTGGCCACCCATCATGTGTCCCTTCAACCAGAATGGGGCTCATTTTGCAATAGAGTGACATCTGTAAAGAACCAAAGCCAAAAAACTAGGAAAAAAAAATTACAAAAACCATAGGTGAAAACTGTGACCCTGGGTTAGGCAAAGCTTCTTTTTTAAAAATAGTAGCATGGATGGTTTTTTCTCTGGGATTTAACAAATGTCAGCATTTCATCATATATGCTTCATACCTGTATGGAAGAAGAGCTTACAAAAACTTTTTTTGTGGCCTTTTTCTAATCCACTTTTTTTTTTTGAGATGGAGTCTGGAATATTGGCTTACTGCAATCTCTGCCTCCCAAGTTCAAGCAATTCTCATGCCTCAGCCTCCCTAGGAGTTGGGACTATAGGTACGCGCCACATGCCTGGCTAATTTTTTATTTTTAACCTTTTTTTTTTTTTACTTTGAGTTCTGGAATACATGTGCAGAATGTGCAGGTTCATTACACAGGCATATGTGTGCCATGGTGGTCTGCTGCACCTAGCAACCTGTCATCTAGGTTTTAAGCCCCAAATGCATTAGCTATTTGTCCTAATGCTCTGCCCTCTCTCTAGGTTTTAAGCCCCAAATGCATTAGCTGTTTGTTCTAATGCTCTCCCCTCTCTTGCTTCCCATCCCCTGACAGACCTCAGTATGTGTTGTTCCCTTCCCTGTGTCCCTGTGTTCTCATTGTTCAACTCCCGCTTATAAGTGAGAACATGGGGTGTTTGATTTTCTGTTCCTCTGTTTGCTGAGGATGATGGCCTCCAGCTTCATCCATGTCCCTGCAAAGAACATAATCTGATTCCTTTTTATGGCTGCATAGTATTCCATGATGTATATGTGCCACATTTTTTTTGTCTAGTCTATCATTGATGGCCATTTGGGTTGGTCCCATATCTTTGCTATTGTAAATAGTGCTGCAATAAACATATGTGTGCATGTGTCTTTATAGTAGAATGATTTATATTCCTTTGACTATATACCTAGTAATGGGATTGCTAGGTCAAATGATATTTCTGTTTCTAGATCCTTGCAGAATCACCACGCTGTCTTCCACAATAGTCGAATTAATTTACATTCCTAACAACAGTGTAAATGCATTCCTGTTTCCCCACAGCCTTGCCAGCATCTATTGTTTCTTGACTTTTTAATATTCGCCATTCTGACTTTTTTTTGTTTTTGTTTTTGTTTTTGAGACAGAGTCTTTCTCTGTTACCCAGGCTGGAGTGCAGTGGCATGGTATCAGGTCACTGCAACCTCTGCCCCCTGGGTTCAAGTGATTCTCCTGCCTCAGCCTCCTGAATAGCTGGACCTATAGGCATGCACCACCGTGCCCGGCTAATTTTTGTATTTTTAGTAGAGATGGGGTTTGCCATGTTAACCAGGCTGGTCTCAAACTCCTGACCTCAAGTGCCTTGGTCTCCCAAAGTCCTGGGATTACAGGTGTGAGCCACTGGCCCAGGCCCTCATTATGGTTTTGATTTGCATTTCTTTAATGATCAGTGATGTTGAGCTTTTTCTTTTTCTTTTTTTTTGGAGACAGAGTCTCACTGTCACCAGGCGCCAGGCTGGAGTGCAGTGGCGCGATCCTGGCTCACTGTAACCTCTGCCTCCCAGGTTCAAGCACTTCTCCTGCTTCAGATTCCCAAGTAGCTGGGACTACCGGCGTGCGCCACGACGCCCAGCTAATTTTTGTTTTTTTTTTGGTAGAGACGGGGTTTCACCATGTTGGCCAGGATGGTCTCGATCTCTTGACCTGTGATCCGCCCGCCTCGCCCTCCCAAAGTGCTGGGATTACAGGCGTGAGCCACCGCGCCTGGCCGAGCTTTTTTCACGTTTGTTGGCTGCGTGAATGTGTTCTTTTGAGAAGTGTCTGTTGATATTCTTTGCCCACTTTTTGATGGGGTTGTTTTTTCTTGTAAATTTAAGTTCCTTGTAGATTCTGGATATTAGACCTTTGTCAGACGGGGTAGATTGCAAGAATGTTCTCACATTCTGTCGGTTGCCTGTTCACTCTGATGATAGTTTCTTTTGCTGTGGGAGAAGCTCTTTAGTTTAACACCTGGCCAGTTTTTGTATTGTTAGTAGAAATATGGTTTCACCATGTTGGCTAGGCTGGAACTCCTTACCTCAAGTGATCTACCTGCGTTGGCCTCCCAAAGTGGTAGATTACAGGCGTGAGCCACTGCACCCAGCTTCCACACCATTTCTTTAGCAGAAACAACTGCTATCCTGGTGATGGTGTTGACACTTGACAATCATATTTTTGTGTGTGTACACATTCACAGACAACACAGTGTGATTTCATGTATTAGAAGAAGTATAGTATATAAGACAACACCATACATAAAATTTGCAATAAATAAATGAGTACCTTGCAAGGTAAATCATATGTTGTCCTTGGAGTAGGGTTGGCTTATACAGAGTTGGTCTTTGCACTTTCCTGGGAATAATGTGCTGAATTGTGGGGTTTATGTTTAACTTTTAAAAATACCAAGCTGTTTTCCAAAGTGGCTAAGCTATTTTACATTCTCATCAGCAACGTTTGAGGATTTCGGTTTAACCACATCCTCACCAATGCTTCATAGTAATTAGTCTTTTAGATTATAGCCATTCTAGTGGTTGTGTGCTGATAACTCATTGTGGTATTAATTTGCATTTCCCTAATGACTGAAGATGTTGAACACCTTTTCATGTGCTTATTAGCCATTCATATATTTTCTTTGGTGAAATTCAAAACTTCTGTGCAGTTTTTAATTGGGTTGTTTATTTTCTTATGAAAGGGTAAGAGTTCTTTATGTATTCAACACAGCAATTCTACTGCTAGGTACCTAGAAATGAGAATATATATCCATATATATATGTTGCTATAAAGACATAATTTGAATGTCCATGGCAGCATTACTCGTAATAGCCAAAATGTAAATGTCTATCAACTGGTAAATGAATAAAAAGTGGTATATACATGCAAAGAATACTATATAGCAATACAAAGAAGTGACGTACTCATACATGCTACAACATGGGCAAAACATGCTAAAGGCCGGGCACGGTGGCTCATGCCTGTAATCCCAGCACTTTGAGAGGCCAAGGTGGGCAGATCACCTGATGTCAGGAGTTCTAGACTAACCTGGCTAACATGGTGAGGCCTCATCTCTACAAAAATACAAAAATTAGCTGGGCATGATGGTGGATTCCTGTAATCTCAGCTACTGGGGAGGCTGAGGCAGAAGAATTGCTTGAACTCGGAGGCGGAGGTTGCAGTGAGCTGAGATCGTGCCATTGCACTCCAGCCTGGGTGACAGAATGAAACTCCATCTCAAAAAAAAAAAAAAAAATCTAAGTAAAAGAAGTCAAAAGATTATATATTATATGAATATATATAAATAAAGTCAGGAAGGCAAATCTATAAAGTAGTGGTTGCCTGGGGCTGTGGGTACGTGGAAGCTTTTTGAGGTAACTTAAATGTTCTAAAACTGGATTGTAGTGATGGCTGCACAACTCTAAGAATTTATAAAATTATTGAAATGTGCACTTATACAGAGTGAATTTTATGATCTAAAATTTACATCCCAATAAAGCTATTTAAAAACAAACGCACAAACAGAAATAGTAGCAAACCATACCTAAATTCATGTAGAAAGTAGAAGAGAAAGAATTCTTTTCAACTTCTTCTATTAGGCTGGCAAAACCATGATACCAAAAGCTGACAAAGACATTATTAAAAAAGAAATTTATGGACAAATATTCCTCAGGAACACAAATGCAAAAGTCATTAATAAAATATTAGCAAATTAAATCTATTAATAAAGAACAAGCTTAATACGTCATAACGACATGCAGTTTATCTCATATGAATGCGAGACAGCCCTCCAAAAATGTCTATGTCCTAATAATCCCTGCAATCTGTAATTATCTTACATGTCAAAGGGAAATTTAGGTGCCAGAGGGAAATTGAGGTAGCAAATGGAATTATCAGCTGACCTTAAAATATGGAGATTATCCTGGATTATCTAGTTGGGCCTCATGTAATCACAGGGACCCCAGTGTGGAAGAGGGAAGCAGAAGAGTATCAAAGTGATGTGGTATGAGAAGGACTCCACTGGCCATTGGTGGCTATGAAGATGCATGGGGACCACAATCCAAGGAATTCAGGCAGCCTCTAGAAGTTGTAAAAAATACAAAAACTTTGACTCTGGGTCAGAGTTAAAAAAAAAAAAAAAAAAACAAAAAAAAAAAAAAAAAAAATACAAAAACTAATTCTCCCATAGAGCTTCCAGAAAAGAACACAGTCCTGTTATCACCTTGAGTATAGCCTAGTGAACCTCATTTTGTACTTTCGAATATACAATAAATTTGTGTTAAGTCGCTAGTTCTATGGTAGTTTGTTACCACAGCAATAAGAAATCAATATCACATTAATGAAATAAAAAATTATATAGGCCAGACGCAGTGGCTCACACCTGTAATCCCAGCACTTTGGGAGGCCAAGGCAGGCAGATCACCTGAGGTCAGGAGTTCGGGACCAGCCTGGCCAACAAGGTGAAACCCCGTCTCTACTAAAAAATATAAAAATTAGCCAGGCGTGGTGGTAGGCACTTGTAATCCCAGCTACTCAGGAGGCTGAGGCAGGAGAATTGCTTGAACCTGGGAGGTGGAGGTTGCAGTGAGCTGAGATCATGCCATTGCACTCCAGCCTGGGTGACAAGAGTGAAACTCTGTCTCAAAAAACAAAGAAACGAGCAAACAGAAATTATGTAATTCCTTTAATAGATGCAGGAAAAGCATTTGACAAAACTCAATACTCATTAATGATGAAAACTTTTTTAAAACCAGAAATAGAAATAGATCATGCTTTTAAGATAAAAAGCATGATCAAATAAAAAAGAAGAGATTTAGTGATGATAAAGTGTCAATCTGTCAGAAGATAAAAAATTCTAAATTATATGGCACTCATAATATAGGCTCAGGGGAAAAAAACTGGCAGAAATAGAAGGAAAAGGAAATTATAACTACAGTGGGTGTTATTAATACATCTCTCTCAGTAAACATAAGTAAAGATGTAAAAGATTTGAGAAATAAGGTTAACAAACTTCAATTAATGGACTTACGAAGAAGATTCCATCCTAAAATTTCAGAACATGTCCCTCTTCAAATACAAATAAAACTAATATTGGCTGGGCGCAGTGGCTCATGTCTGTAAATCCAGCACCTTGGGAGGCTGAGGCGGGTGGATCACTTGAGGCCAGGAGTTCAAGACCAGCCTGGCCAACATGGCAAAACCCCATTTCTACTAAAAAATACAGAAGTTAGCCAGGTTTGGTGGCACGTGCCTGTAATCCTAGCTACTCAGGATGCTGAGGCACCAGAATTGCTTGTACCAGGTGGGTAGAGGTTGCAGTGGGCCGAGATTGCGCCACTGCACTCCAGCCTGGGTGACAGAACGAAACTTCATCTCAAAAATAAATAAATAAATAAATAAATCTAATATTAAACATCTGTTAGAAGAAATGCTCAACAAATTCAAATGATTAATGTAATCCTTGACAGAGTAGAATTAAACTAGAAATAAATTTTAGATGGTATTTTAAAAAATACCTAAGTGTTTGAAAATTAAGCAAAATTGAGCAATTCACCATGTAAATACACATGGGTGAAATGAAATTACAATTGAAAGTACAGAATATTTTGAAATGAATTATCATGAAACAACTGTACTCTGTGTGTGCAATTGAAGTTGTGCTCGCAGGGAAACTGCTAGCCTTAAATTAGTATTTTAGAAAAGAAAAGCACTGAGAAAATAAATGATCTAAATACCTATCTTAAAAAGAAAGAGCAAATTAAACCTAAAGAAAATCGAAGGAAGGAAGATATAAAGAGTAGTAATGAATTAGAAAATGAATGTGCAATAGAGAAAACAACAAAGTCAAAAGTTCTTTAAAAAGACTAGAAAATTGATTGAACCTCTGACTAGACTTATCAAGAAAAAAAGTAAAGGTACAAATTACAAATGTCAGGAATAAAAATAATAGAAAGTAGACAAATGCAGATCTTACCAGACTCTAACAAAAAGCATAAACAACTCTTTGCCAACAACTGTACAGATTTAAACACAATGAATACATTCTTTTAAAAACTGAGCGTACCAATATGGACACAAGAAGAAATAGAAAATATGAAGAGTCATATATAATTTTAAAACTGATCCTTAGTTGAAAAAATTTCCACAAAGAAAATATCAGGCTCATTTGGCTTCACCAATGAATGTTTCCAAATATTTAAGGAATAAGCATACACAACAAAGTCAGAGAATGACGAAAGGCGGAATAATTCTCTTCTCATTTTATAAGACCAGCATAACCTTGAAACAAAGTCTGAGAAGGACATTTCAAAAAAAGAAAAGTATAGACTCTCTTATGAATACAGATGTTAAAATCCTAAACAAATTATGGCCAAATCAAATGATATATAAAAAGTGATATATAAAAAGAATAATATATTATGACCAAGCTGAGTTTATTCCAGGCATGCAAGTTTTGTTTAACATCACCTGAATACTGAAATATTGAGCACTTTCACCCTTAGATTGGGAACGCGCAAATAATGCGTATTACCATCATCACTTCTACCCAGCACAATCATATCTGGAAAAGAAATAAAAGGTAAAATGACAGAGAAGAAAAGAATACTTATCACTTCATATCAATCAGAATGGCTACTACTAAAAAGTCAAAAAATGACAGATATTGGCAAGGTTGTGGAGGAAAGGGAATGCTTATACACCACTGGTGGGAATGTAAATTATATCAGCCATTATGGAAAGCAGTTTGATGATTTCTCAAAGAACTGAAAACAGAAATACCACTTGACCCAGCAATCCCATTGTTGGGTATATTCCCAAAGGGATATTAATTATTCTACCATAAAGACACATGCATGTGAACGTTCATTATAGCACTATTCACAATAGCAAAGATATGGGATCCACCTAAATATTCATCAATGGTAGACTGAATAAAGAAAATGTGGTACATATATACCATGGAATACTATGAAGCCATAAAAAAGAATGAGATCATGTCTTTTCAGAAACATGGATGGAGCTGGAGGCTATTATCCTAAGTGAACTAACACAGGAACAGAAAACCAAACATCACATGTTCTCACTTACATGTGGGAACTAAACATTGAGCACATAGGCACACAAAGAAGGAAACAACAGATACTGGGGCCTACTTGAGGATGGAGGGTGGGAGAAGGGTGAGGATTGACATACCTATTGTGTACTATGCTTGTCACCTGGGTGACTAAATAATCTGTATACCAAACCGCCATGACACTCAATTTACCTACACAACAAACCTGTACATATACCCCTGAACCTAAAACAAAAGTAAAAAAAAAAATTATTCATAGGCAACATGATTCTGTGTGTAGAAAATCCAAAAGGATTTCCCTATAAATGATTAGAATTAATTAGTACAGTTAGTAATATCGTTGAATACTAGGTCAATGCATGACAAGGGTTGTATTTCTACTCATTAGAAATAAGCAATTAAAAAATGAACTTAAAAATGAATATCATTTACCACATTATCAAAAATACACGTGCAAATGCCCAGAAACATATCTAATAAAAGATGTGCAAGACTCCACAAAAATCTACCAAGCATTACTAAGAGAAAGCGGGAATTTGCTTGCTCTAGAGTGGAAGATGGGAAAGGGAGAATGGGGCTGGAATGGCTCTAGATAGATGTCTAAACACAGTGCCTAACACATCAATACTTGGCATTTACATTATTATGGCCATGTAAATATCAACATATAGTACACTACGATTACATTTACTTTCTTTGTACAAATTTTCCCCATGGAGCTATCATTTGCTTAGTTTTCTGCATGCCTTTCACCAAACGGTCCTCTAAAGTCCTTAATAGCAATGTACAATTCCCCCATAATGTCAACTGTATCAGGTAACCACTTTATCAGTCCCATTTTATTTTTCCCTATGACATGTCTCCTGGACAGGTCTGCCCTGCTCCTGTCTGGACTGTGTTCATCCTGCTCACTGCACAGCTGTTCTCCAGACACATCCCATTACTATCCTCTCAGGAATTCCCTTTGTCTCTTCTTTGTGAAGGAGCCTCCTGGTTCCAGGCAGACCTCTTTCTTGGTCTCTGACCCTCACTGGGTGGACTCCACCAGAGAAATGGCTCATGAAAGGTAGATTTTCTTTGAGACGTTGGAATGTTTCTAAATGTTCTTATTCTACTCTCACCCTTGATTGAAATTTTAACTGAGGATGAGAACTCTAGGTTGGAAATTATTCTGCAGAATGTTGAAGGTATGGTGCCAGTGTTTTCTCACTTACAGCATTGCTAGTGTGAAGTCATTCTTATTCCTGATCTGCTCCAGGTGACTTGCTTTATTTATTCTCTGGAGGACTTTTTTGTCTCTAGTGATCTGAAACTCATAATCACAAGCCTTAGAGTGGATCTGTTTTCATTCACTGCTCTGTGAGTGTCTCACAATCCTGGAAAATTCATTGAAATATGTCTTTAATAATTTAATTCTCAGCAGATTCTGGCACAAACTAGGCACAATGACAGTGTTTGCTAGTGTTATCATTCTCTTTGTGGGGCTCCTGTAGGTCAGACATTTTCCTCAAGTCTGGGGATCTTTAGAAGTCCTCTCAAAGCCCTTTTTAAGATTGAGGTACAGGTGAGGCACAATGGCTTATGCCTGTAATCCCAGTACTTTGGGAGGCTGAGGTAGGTGGAATGCTTGAGCCCAGGAGTTTAAGACCAGCCTGAGCAACAAAGGGAGACACCATCTTTACAAAAAAAAAAAATAAATAAAAATTAGCTGGGTGTGGTGGCACATGCCTGTAGTTCCAGCTACTTGGGAGGCTGAGGTGGGGAAGATGGCTTAAGCCTGGGAGGCAGAGGTTGCAGTAAGCTGAGATTGCACCACTGCACTCTAGCCTGGGCAGCAGAACCAGAGCCAGATCCTGTCTCAAAAAAAAAAGAGATACTAAAATGCTGTATTAGCTATCTATGGCTGTGTAACAAATTACTCCCAAATTTAGCAGCTTCGAACAATAAGGTTTTTATAACCTCACAACTTTTGGGGGTCAGGAATTTAGGAATGGCTGAAGTATGTGGTTCTGGCTCTGGCTCTTTCACGAGATTCAAGTCCAGAAGCTGGCCAGGGCTGCAAAATCCTCACAGGATCCTCTTCCAAAATAGCTCACTCACATGGCTGCTGGCAGGAGGGCTCAGTTCCTCACCATGTGGGCCTCTCCAGAGGCTGCTCAAGCATCTTTACAATAGGGCACCTGGCTTTGCTGAGAGCAAATGATCTGGAAAGAAGGAGGAGGCTATAATGCCTTTTATATCCTAGTCTTGAGTGTCACACACCATCATTTCTGCCACATTTTATTTGTCAGAAGAGAGCCACTAAGTATGGCCTCCACTTAAGAGGATGGGACAAGAACAGAAAATCAAATACCGCATGTTCTCACTCATAGGCGGAGTGTTGAACAATGAGAACACATGGACACAGGGAGGGGAGCATCACACACTGGGGTCTGTCGGGGGGCAAAAAGGGGAGGGACAGCGGGGGGGTGGGGGAGTTGGGGGAGAGATAGCATGGGGAGAAATGCCAGATATAGGTGATGGGGGAGAAAGGCAGCAAATCACACTGCCATGTGTGTACCTATGCAACAATCTTGCATGTTCTTCACATGTACCCCAAAACCTAAAATGCAATAAAAAAAATATAAAAAAAAAAGAGGATGGGAATTAGGCTCTACCTTTTGAATGTAGGAGCACGAATTCAAATTACCACAAATGCCTTCTGCAAACTGTGTGTGTGTGTGTGTGTGTGTGTGTGTGTGTGTATGTGTATGTGTAGGAATTGACTGACTGGCTTCCCAGAGATGGGCAAATGGGTTGGTGGTCCTTTCACTGGGGTGCTGCTACAGATGGTATCTGTGGGCCTTTTTTTGGGTTGATCATTTTTTTCAGAGTGATATCCTCCAGTTTTTGCTTTGAGGACAAAAGTTAGACAGCCAAGTTTGGGGAGTTAAGTAACATCAGGGTTTGAGGTGGTCTCACCATTCACTATGCAGATTGTATTTTTGAAAACCATTCACTAATTTTTTTAACCGTTAATTTTCTTCATGTGGTTTCTGATTTACAACTATCTTGAGTGGGAGGTTTTCTTTTTCTTTCCGTTTGCTCTTTGGGCTCCCTTCCTTGTCTGAGTAGATTGCAGTTGCTCCTACCTAGTCCCCAGAAACCCCAGACTCAAGCTAGGCTTTGTAGTGGCGACTCAGGGCTTCCGCTACATGGTTGTCCTGGCATAAAGTAGACAACTCACCGAGCCTAGTGGGTGGATTGGTTCAACTGCCCTAATTTAAGGCAGTTATGTATAGGTAAGGCCTTAACATAGGTGTCCAGTAATGAATGGCTGCCTCATGGAGTGGAGAGCTCTGGTCCCTGGAAGTATTCTAGGAAAGGCTGATTGTATATTGTATATAGGATTTCTGCATTGAAATCAGTGACTGCTATGATTTTATGAGGCACTTGAGACTTTTGGATTCCTTAGGGAGCAACACATCAGTGTCATCCTCATTATGCTGACAATGACTGCTGTGTCATGATGGTAGCCAGTAGTTACTGAGTACTTACTATGTGCCAGGGACTTTTCTAGTCATTGTACCAGTGTTAGCTCATTTAATCCCCATAAGAAGTATACACAGTAGGTGCTATGAGTATCCCTATTTTACTAATGAGGAAACAAAGGCAGGGAGGTTCAGTAACTTGCACAAATCAGTTGGGAGCTGGCAGAGCTGGGGTTAGGAATCAGGTGGCCGGCACCAGGTGTGTGCTCTTAGCTGGCACACACTCCTACCTGCTGTCAAACAGGAGCTGAGCCACAGGCCTCCCCAGCCTCCTGACAGCCAGAGCTGAGGAGGGGTCCACAGGACTTCTCCAAGTCAAATCAATGTGTATAGAGGAAAACTCGAGGCTTTAATCATACAGTAATGGCTCCTGACCACACAAGATTTCAGTCAAACAGGGGACCAGCAGCTAAGAGGCCATCTTTCTAGAAAGAAGCCCATTTGCTTCTTTTAAAGATAGACTTTAACACTCTGGTTGAGCTTTAAAAATGTCAAGTGAAGCTTTTACTGCCAGAGTGAATGCTCTCCCATGATCAGGTTAACATGTCTCTCTCCACTGTGTTGCTCCTGGGAGATGGAGAAAGGGGATCTGATACTCATGAGATGAATGCCAAAAGGTTCACAGTGCCCATGCTTGCCCAGTCCCTAGGGTGGGGCCATCACAAAGGGCTAGGAGGAGGGGACGGCCTTCAAGTGCTGCCAGTGTCTTGGCTTCATTTAACTTTTTAAATATAATAAAATGGTGGATGTTAATTTGCAGACTTCTTTGGTGTTGACATACATTCAAATACATATATAAATATCAGCAAAGTGTTCACCAGGCAATCTGTATCTCCCACCGTCTTGTTGTTTTAAATAAACGCTTCCTCATTTTTCCTCACCACCATCCTTTACCCAGTTGAGAGCCGCCAGGGGCTCCCCCTCTCCTAATATCTGCGCTTCATCAGTCATGCAGCCCAGCTGGTCTTGTGCACTTGTGGTTGTGGCTGCCCCTCTGCCCTCATGCCACCAGCCTCTCTATAGCTGCCCCTGCCACTATAAAGGGCGACGTCACTGCCTTGATCCTCCCTGCACAGCCAGGGCAAAATGATGGCTGATTCCTTGTGTCACAGAGGCAGTCAGCCATTCCCTCTGATGGAAACAAAGCAATCTCAGCACATGCTCAAGGCGGGTGGATTCCCCCGAGAAGAACGGCATTCCTCCCATCGATTGGTTGCCCATGCCCTGATTGTTTCCCAGAGGCAGACACCATGAGTACTCCCAGCCAGGTGGCAATTTTTCTCTTCCTGTAAATATACATTTCCCACAGGGGCAAAGGAGTACACTGCTGTGCATATGCTTTCCTAGTTGAGCAAAAGAAGGAAATAACTATTTAGGATGTTGTAACTCAACAGCTGTTTTGGTCAACAGCCATGTAAACAGCCCAGAGATCTATCATTTCGTTTTTGAAATGACAAGGCAATGTTCACTTCAAAAATTTACTGATCACTTATTCTAAATTCAAGGCACTGTTTAATCATGGAGATAAAAGAGCAAACACATTCTGCCTGGGCTCCTTTTCCGTGGAGTGATAGGCCTGTGTGCATTTGTGTCTGAGCTGGGTGGCATGCATGCTAGGTAGAATCTGGCTGGAGCCCAGGGGAGGTCAGGAGGCCCCCAGTACATCCTGGGACCTTTGGTTTAAAAGCTGACTGGTTGTCAGTCCATGAGCTAGCTTGCGGGAAGCCAGTGCTCTTCACTGGTCTGAATAGCCTCTGATGTGGTTTGGCTGTGTCCCCAACCAAATGTCACCTTGAATTGTAGTTTCCATCATCTCCGTGTGTCATGGGAGGGACCTAGTGGGACGTAATTTAATCATGGGGGTGGTTACCTTCATGCTGTTCTCATGATAGTGAGTTCTCACGAGATCTGACGGTTTTTTGTTTGTTTGTTTGAGATGAAGTCTCTCTCTTGTCGCCCAGACTGGGGTGCATTGGCACAATCTCAGCTCACTGCAACCTCCTCCTCCCAGGTTCAAGTGATTCTCCTGTCTCAGCTTCCTGAGTAGCTGGGATTACAGGTGCCTGCCAACACACCCGGCTAATATTTGTGTTTTTAGTAGAGATGAGGTTTCACCATGTTGGCCAGGCTGGTCCTGAATTCCTGACCTCAGGTGATCCACCCACCTCGGGCTCACAAAGCACTGGGATAACAGGCATGAGCCACCACGCCCAGCCTGATGGTTTTATAAGGGGATTTTCTCCCTTTTGCTCAGCACTTTTCTTGCTACCACCATGAGAAGAAGGACATGTTTGCTTTCCCTTCCACCATTATTTTAATTTACCTGAGGCTTCCCCAGCCATGCCGAACTGTGAGTCAATTAAACCTCTTTCCTTTATAAATTACCCAGTCTTGGATATGCCTTTATTAGCAGGGCAAGAACAGACTAAACAGTCTCCTTCATTATTTTGGTCTCAGCCCTGATTTGGCTACCTTTAAGCTAGGATTGGCAAATACATAGTACACCTCACCCTTCAATCCATTGTCTACGACTTACTAGCTAGTCATGACACTCTTTCCTGCCGAGCCCAGATGTGGACTCAGAATCTGTCTAAATAAACCTAGTTCCCCAGGCAATGATGAGCAAGCATCCAGAGCGCTGGTTTAAGTGGACAGAGGGACTTTCTTGGTGGGCCCTGTCCAGGTGGCCTTATTCTCAAACCTTCATGGCTCAGCTTTGCCATTGGATACACCGAGCACTTTGTGGTACATTGTCTTTTTTACACCTCATCCTGCAGGGGCTCCTCTTCAGAGGATCAGCCTTGAGGACAGCTGTGCTCAAAGAAACTATGAGTCTGAATGTTCCCTGGAGCATTGCTTTCCATAATATCAGCTGTCTTCAGGATAGCCCTACATACTCAGGCTTTGCCTGTAGAAAATGTTTATGCCTTTAGACCATAGATAGCTACATTTGCATTTTGCAGCTCTTTCCCAAGAAACAGGTTCTTCTGGGGCTTTAGAAGCTTTCCCATGGAAAGGTTTGTCAGTCTCTGGGTGGGTGGGAGTGGGATTGGCAGCTTCCCTCAGCTAAATTTTTATGTCATTCTGGGTTAAACAGAAGCATCAAGCTTAGGTTATACAATCTTCAAACGGAGCCATGGGGAAAATTTGGAGCAGGAACGAATCTAGATAAAGGAAAGAAAATTCCATTAAAACTGTTCACAGCCAGAGAATCCCTGACCACCCTCTGCTACCCACCTTCACAGACAAGGTGGCCATCCTCTCTAGTCAAGACCAAGTCCTATTTTCAGGACTTGTTCTATCTTCTACATAGTCAGTGTGTGTCTTCTTTTAGACCTTGGACTTGTTAAAGGGCCTCTTCCTTTGAAGACTACCGTTAGCTGCATCCTCAGCCTCCTCCTGGGTGGTTACTCCATTCCCAGCCCTCCCCAGGATGGGGCCCTCCTCTGAGAGAATCTTGGGTTCTCCTCCTCAATGTCCAGGATGTGGCATCCCAAGTTGGGCAAAAGCACAAGGGCCAGCCCTGGTGAAATGAGAACATGCTTTGACAAATGCTCAGTGGGTGGTTATGGACTGCTGGGCGATAGTACTTCCCTGGCCCTGTCTTCCTAGCCTCTCTGTTTCCCCAGTGAAACACTTGCCAAGCATTTACCAAACACCTACTGTGTGCCAAGGAGCAGAACCAAAGCATGTGGATTCAAGGAATTCACACCGTAGGGGCAGAACCTCCAAGTATCTCCTCAATCCCAGAATCTTGTAGAAGGTTCTGGGTTAACAGATAAGCAACAAAGTGTAACATGAACATGGAATATGGGCGGATAATTCCCCCCATGGCTTGGGCAGTGGGAGGGCTAGGAAGCTCTGACAGAGGGGTGGGCTGGCCTGATCCATGAAGGCCAGGCAGAGTTTCCTCAGGCTGGAAAAGGCATCCTAGCTAGAAGGGATAGCACATATAAAGGACACTGGTGGGAGGTCCATGGCCTGCCTGGTTGAAGTGGCTCTTAGGGAGAGTCATGGGAGACAGAGTGAAGAAAGCAATGTAAGGCCAGAGTGGGGGTCTAGTCTCATCCCTGAACAATGGGAAACCATTCGCCAGTTTTAAGTAAGAGTGGAGCATGGACCGATCCTCTTGGCTGTTGTGTTCAGGCTTCCCTGGGTGTCAGGGGCAAGAGGCAGAGAAGGAGGAATAAGAAAGAAGCTGCCTTTCATCAAATTAGTCTGCAGCACCTTGAGGGTAAGCCCTTGGAGTACATATTTCTCCTATGTAGTGACCGCTGTCCCTTCCACAAACCATCTTGTGAAACTGCCCCAGTGATTGCTGGATCCCAGATGGCTTTGGGTATGCTGACTCCACACCCAGAACCTTCACCCAGTCTTTCCTGAACCCTCCATAGCATAGGCAAGTTAACCTGTGTGCGCTGCACAGGTCTCTCTTCTGGAAGAACTTGCTGATTCCCTGCAAGGAGCGCAGGTAGTGGAGAGTCTTCAGTGGTTAGCACCTTTGGGGTCTGCCTGAGCTTTCGAACTGGGGCCAAGCTCTTGCCAGGCAGCCCCAGCAAGTGGCTGAGCATGATGGTTTCTCTAGGGCCTGGACGTTTCTGTGCAGCTCCAGACTCTTCTAATAAAAATCTTTGCTTTGAAACTCCCTGTTGGGTTGGTTGGGACTTGGTCAGACTTACACCACTGTCTGAGCTTCTCTCTGCCTCCTCCTGCTTCCCCTTCCCTTTTTACCTTCCACACGTATTGCCCTCCAGCACACTGCTTGCATTCCTACCTATGTCTCAGCATCTATTTTCCTGGGAATACAACTGGCCCACCTGAACATATGATCTATGCTGCTGCTGGTCCAGGAGGACAGAAGGGAAATAACCTGGGAGCCATGCATGCGGAGAGTTTGGCTTCAAGATGGAACTTGTTTACCTGCAGGTGGGGCTCCACCCCTGCACCCTGTTGAGTCCCCCACCTGGGTGTGGTATGAAGAGCCACCCTGCATACCCTCACCCAGTAGTGGAGTAAGCCGAGGCAGCCAGTGTGAGGTCCAGTGAGTGACGTGCATCATCGAAGGCGCTAATTATTTTGATGAAACACATTTCTTTCAGCCCATAAAATCAAAGGTGTGCAAAAAGACTGTTTTTAGGGTATAAAACTCCCCTCGTTTCCCTGTGGTGGTGCATAGCTGTTGTGCCTCTGGGACCTTTGTGCATTTTTCAGGTGTGAGTGACATGAGGCTGGCTGGGTGGCCTTGGCACCTTGTCTCTAGAGAAAAAGGAGACAGGGCTTCTTCCTGATTCACTATAAAAACAGTTTTTGTTTGAAGACCTACCTTTCCCGCTAGTGCCTAACACCAATTACGTCTTTCCAGAGATGGTGAGCTTCTTCTGGAAGGATTTCTTGGAAACTTTGTCTTGACAACCCGATCATCCTGGTGCTATAGGAATATATGAATGGGAGGCCAGTGTGGACAGTGATGGGACCGGGCAGCATCATCTCACCGTAGGAAGTATAAAACATAAACAGTGTAGCTGAGATGATGAAAACCTGGGTTGTAGCGGGTTGTGGGAAAGGATCGAAGGTGGAGTTGGGAGAGCAGGTGGGAGGTGAGACACATCCAGAAGGGACTGGGTTTCATCACCAGTGACCGCCATGAGTCTTACTTAGTTATCTGGTTGGATGGGATGCATTTACTGAACTGGGGGCCCAGGAGGAGTTGGGAATAATCTGGGGGAGAAAAGTAACTTCAGTTTAGCATCTTTTGACTCGGAGATGCCTCTGGGACACCCCAAAGAGAACATCTCAGTTAACTTTCAGTTTCCTTTAGTTCTGCTTGCAAAATCAGACAGAACCAACATCCTGTCAGAGGTTGTTTTTCTCCTTTGGTCCCTCTGCTGGGCTTTCTCCAGCCCCTTGCCCTCAGGCAAGAGAGGAGGCAGCAGTGCAGTCTGCCGGGGGCTCCAGGGGCAGGCTCTTAACACAGCAGGGCCCTTCAGATGTTCCACAGCAGGACCCTTCAGATGTTCTGTAACTGACAACCCCGGGCCCACTGCCTGCCAGCATCTGTTCACAGAGACAGGACATCACAAACTCTCCGGACTGGAAGGGACGTTGGAGGTCATCCACTCCAGCATCGGGGATGGCATTTTCAGACGGTTCTAATAACTCAAGAGTTACTCCTTCTTTTGTGTGGAAGACTGTTTCTTCTGACTTCCTCTTAATATGCTGTCGGGTCTCCTTCCTAAGGAGAAGCATGCTGGGCCTCATTTTTGTGGATCTAGCAGCGAGAGACATGACGAAGCCAGATTTGGGAACACAAGTTCTTTTTGTCCTTCATACTACAGCTACGAGAATGGTCTCCATGGTTACAGCAGCTTCTCAGAAATGTCTGGATTTTCATTTTCTGTATTTCTCTAAATGTCTAATTTATGAATAATCTGCTTAGGTGACCCGCTGGAAAGTTTCTGCATATATATGAATATCGAGAAGTATATATTTACATACATTCAAAATAAAAGAAAAGTAGGCTGGTAGGTGTTTTTGGTACACTTTTTTTCTCCCCCTATGAAAAGAAATTAGGATTGACTTTAAAATGTTCAAGTTAAACAAGATTCAGTGAAAGAAACAGTGCCTTCATGTTCTTCAAAGGCATGTGAGGCAGAGTGGCTGGAGCTAACCTAATTATGTTTCCTTTAATATGAAATAGCTATTTGCCTGACGTTCCATTTGCATCTCACCGTCACATTAAACTGGCTGGGACATTGATTTTTTTCTAGGGCTTTCTTTGAACATGAAAGTGTTTTTCCTGTTTCTCCCTACTCCCCACCTTGTGAGATCCATGATAAGAATGAATCGATAATTACATTATTGGATAAAAATGAATATAAATTTTATTGAAAAACAACAGCAACAACGTGGGGAAAGCACACTCAACAGCTACCAGCCCACACAACTCAATGCACACATTATGAGAAGTAATCACCTCTTTCGATTGCCTACTACTTACTCCAAATGAAAAGAAATTATAGACAAACCGAGGTGGGCTAGAGAGGCACACCATCTTTGAAAATTTTGCCAATAGCAAATGACGTAGTGATGCCGTTAACCCTCTGTTTGCTGTAGGCAGACCAGACTATCTCAGGAATTAATTGGTTTGGAGAGGAGAGAACCCACTCCTAGTGAACATGGCATCTAAAACCTCAGACCACTGGGAAAACTTTTCTCCTTTTCAAGTCCTTTGAGAAGAGGATTTCGCAAACTTTCTTGGCAACTTGTCCCTCCTGCTTAACAACAGGAAATAGTTCTTTATGTCTAGCCGAAATCCTTCATGCTTCAGTTAGTCTATTTATTTCCTTTTAATCTCAGCAGGGAGTGAGGAGGCTGTCCTGATAGGACAATGTAACATATGGGGAACACACAATGATCATAATCAGATTGAAAATGGAGTCCAGCTGAGCTGGTGGCACTTCTGAACAAGCTGCAAAGAAGTGAACTGCAGTTATGGTTGCAGTGCCTCTGCTCACCCTCCTCCAGCCTCGGTTCCCTTCTCCCTTGTGTGGCCTGGGGGCTGCCATCCTGGGACTTGCAAGGAGATGCTCTCTGAGTTTGACAGGTTCCAGTCCTTCATTGGTATAGTAATGAGTGTAGTCAAAGCTGTCCCATCCAGTCCTATGTCCAGTGTTTCTGTTTCAAGAAGTGATTTCCGGGCAAAACAGTCCCAGCACATCCTTTGTCTTTTCAACACACCAGGTTGTCCCCCAGGATGCCCTCACAGCTTGTGCATGACAGAGATGTCCTCCGGGTACACATGAGGAAGTGCTGAGAAGCCACGAGCAAGCACCTAGTGATTTTAACATAAACACCTCCACAGCATTTTCAAGTTCTGCATAAAAAGGCTGGTGATAGATCAGCCTCGCGGTGTGCAGTGCCGGCAACACTGCACTTCGGACACCTGGGGGCGCCCGTGCCATTTCACCGGTGACGGGGACTCGTCGCCCGGGAAACAAAGATGGGGATTTGAAGAAAAGCCTTCAAAATGCAACTCCGAATGTCTACCCTGAGCAGCATGCATGTAAAAATTCATGAAGATTAGATTTCTTTTCATGTATTTTTACTTCAGTGGAAAGAAATGCAGGTGATTTTCTGACTGCACCTACAGCTGTCTTTACAAACGGGGTGCCTGGTTAAATGGGAGGGAGGGGCTTGCCGATGCCCTGTGGTGCTTTGAGAGGCGGGGCCTTCCCTCCCTGGTGCTGGGGACAGCCCCTATTTTGCTGGGTGGCATTCTCTGCATGCTCCAGGATGTACTGATTAATTATACTGCATATCAAAAAGGTATGCTTTTATTAAAAGGTCTCCAGCAGAGCAGGACTAGGCAAGGCAGCCAGCGCGGGGTCCAGTGAATGACATGCGTCATCGAAGGCACTTATTATTTTGATGAAACAAACACATTTCTTTCAGACCATAAAATCAAAGGTGTGCAAAAAGGCTGTTTTCAGGGTGTAAGACTCCCCTCGTTTCCCTGTGGTGGTGCATAGCTGTTACGCCTCCGGGGCCTTTGTGCATTTTTCAGGTGTGAGTGACACGAGGCTGGCTGGGTGGCCTCGGTGGCAGAGACTGTGGAGGGTGCAGGACCAGGCCAGGGCAGTTCAGCCTCTCCAGGGGAGGCACCCTTCATGCTCGAGGCCCCCGGCCTGTTAGATGATGGGCACCCTTGTGATCTGGCCCTGGGCTAGGTCCCTGCTGGGTGGCAGTGGGGACTTTTAGGGGAGGGATACCAGGGGATGATGAACAGAAATGTCTGGAGCCTGCATCTTCAGACAGGACTGGGCAGGGGGAAGCTGCTGCTCCCTGGCAGTTTCCTCTCCCTGTGTTCTAGATGGCAGGGGCCAGGCCCCCTTGGTTCACCTCTGTAGCCCAAGATTTGGCACTTACCAAAGCACTCCATGAGCGTTTGTTGGATATAGGGATGTGAGGGTGAATGCAACAGAGGAAGCCTTGAGGGTTTCGGCTGGCCCTGGCTGTAGTTGAGCCTGGAGGCCTGTGGAGGGGCAGTGGGGAGAGGTGCCAGGCAGTTCCAGCTCTCAGGGGTTGGGGGGCACCAATACAGGCAGGGGCCATGGAGCTGGAGAAGCTGGAAGTTCGGCAGGGAGCGTGTCTGTGTGCCAGGATGGTGCTGCAGTGGCCAGGCAGAGCCTCTCTCGCTTTCCCTCTCAGCTGCCCTCAATGAAGCCAGCCTTTCCTCCGTTGCCATGGCAACGCCAGCCCAAGGCGCTGCTGAGGGCCAGCTCAGCAGCCAAGGCTTCTCAGGCCGGGTCTGAGCAAGCAAGGGGACCTCAGCTGTCCCCATGCAGGGTGAGACTGGAGCAGGGTGTCTTCTCAGAAAAAGGAGGAAAGGAGATGGGATAGGACGTTTTCTCTGAAACAGGCACAAAAGCTGCTCCCATGCAGCTGGAGGTCTTCCCAGCCTGGCTTTGCTGGTAGAGACGCTGGGGGGCAGGCAGAGCCCTGCTAAGGTGTGAGTCTCCTCGGCACTGCCACACTGCACTACCCACCTGATCTGTGCCCAGGTCCTTATTCAGGGCTATCCGCAAGGCTTCCGAAGGGCCTGGCAGCCTCTGGAGGCTTCCTATGGAGGCTGGGCAGGGGCCTGAGGCCCAGGCTCTGGGAGGTCCTGGAGGACACTCCAGGCCTTAGACTGAACTGACTGCCCTGCACACTCCTTTCAGAGCAGAGCTGGAGGTCTTCCACCCTCAGACCCAGGCTGCCCCTTCCACCCGGAGACCCACAGTGGGCATGGCCTGCTCTTTACTTTGGAGTCTCCTCACAACTTTCTGGTTGTCATATTCCTGACTAAGGGACTGTGGAGACCATCAGCCTCCAGCCAGTTGTGGGTTGGCTAGCTTCCTTACCACACCCTTTTTCTAGGGCTCTTGAAGAACAAGAAGTACCTAATGAAGAGGCAGCAGGATGCAGAAGATGATCAGGTCTGGGAGGAGAAGATAGTTCAATATCCCCTGGGGGCAAGAGCTGTGGAGAGGCACTGTGATGTTGCTGGAAATGGACTCTGTGTTTCAAGGACAACTCAGTCTTGTAAATCATGTCCCCTGGGACACAGAGGAGAATTCTCGAAGCATCATGGGAAAAACTGTCAGCCTGGGCATTATCCCTGCTTTCCCACATTAGCCCTACAACAGCAGCAGCAGCAGCACTCTATGAGAAGGGGCATCTGGATGCGGGTGTACAGTTTACAATACCTTGGATTTACATAGCACCTTTTTCTTCTAAAGAGCCATTGCTTCTGTCCCCTCGGTCATAGCCACAACTGAGTGAAGGCTTCAGAACACAAAGATCACAGCTCCTGTGGCAGAGGAGGGAGACCAAGGCAGAGGCCTAGAAGGGATTTCATGCAGACTCAGTGGTGTCTAGGGCTCCCTGCACTTCCCTTGAGCCCTCCCTGGGGAGGTCTGGCCTTGGCCCTTTGGGATGGGAAGTCAGAGGCACAGGCCTCACTGGGCATTCACTTTGTATTTCAGGATGTAGGAGTAGAAGCTGTGGTTGGCATTCTCTAGCACCATGACATAGACTTCCTGGCAGCCAGCTGTGCTGCAGCTGCCCTCCCAGTAGCCCTCATGGTTCAGGGTCAGGGGCCATGTGTCCTGCCCCTTTACCAGGACTTTGGCAATACCGTGCAGCTTCAATTTGAATGGGATGTGCCGGTTGGCAGGAAGCACGCCCGACAGAGGCTCCAGCAGCTCATTGTCCTGCCCCCAGTTGCCAAAGCTCTCAGGGAACATGGGCCAATTCACCTTGGTGTTGGCACAGCATAGGAGGTAATTGAAGACGAAGATGTAGTTTCCTGGTTCCTGCCTTTTCTTGACAAAGATCTTGAGGGCAAACTTGCCGGCATGGGGCAGCTGGACTTTCAGCTCGGTCCGCTTCTCCCGGTGCAGCTGGAAGATGTAGCGCTGCTGTGTCTCCTCAGTGATGGGGCCGTCATCCCCCATGGAGGGAAGCCAGGACGCTGATGCCCTCCTCCACGCTGAAGCTGATGGAGCAGCGACCATCGCTGGTGTGGATGATAGGGTCAGGGTGGGAGGGCTTCATGATGCCCATCTGCTCCGAGAACCAGCTGGGGCCCACAGGCTGGTGAAGCTCAGCGGGCAGCTGGACGCCCATGTCCACATAGTTGCACTTAAGTGTGTACTCCAGCACTGAGCTGTAGATGTCGGAGTTGCCCTTGGCAAAGATCTGCAGCTTGTGAGTGCCCATGGTTGGGGGGTACACCTCCAGCTTCATCCCGTTCTTCCTGAGGCTCAGCAGCCCATGCTCCTGCTTGCCGTTGAGCATGAACATGAACAGCGTTGGGGCACAGCTCTCAATGGTGACTGTGGCCTTCCCGTTCACTGTGGAGAGAAAGTCGGGGTCAGGAGAGATGGGTCTAGCACGTGCTGATATGCTGGTAAATGTTTCAGAACTGTCTCCCTGGGAGAAAAATGTCCTCACTTACAGTGCTTGCCCATTTCCATGGTGTAAATACTTTCACCACAATCCATTTTAAGGAACCAATATGACATCACTGAGCATGGCATCAGCCAGTGGCAGCACACCTCTGGAAGGGTCCCTACTCCCTTCAGGTGGTTTTCTTTCAGAGAAATGAAAGCTAAGGGGCCTCTAGAAAAATTAGCCCCCAGCTGTATGTGTGCATCCTGCCCATCTGATTCACATTAGATAAAGGTTGCCTGTGTCCAGAGAGGGTCATAGGGGAGGAGGGGCACTATGTCCTCCAAGTCTTAGGTCTAGCTTTCACCTTGCTCCCTCCAGAATCTGTGTAAGTGTCAATGCTGTCATGTCAACACATTGTCCTTAAACCTAGAGAGAATGGCTTCACTCCCTGAGACTGTGCACAGGAGGTTGGGGCGGGCCAGTTCCCTGGTCCCCCTTTACCCTCAAGCTTCTCACATAGGTGTGTCTTAGCCATGTTTCAGGAATGGGTCCTGAAGAGTCAGTGTGTGCACAGGAGGGTCTTTTGCAACCCCCCATCCCCACCCACCATCTCTCCCCTTGCCCTGTGGTTTCATCTTCATCTGTCCTGGTCATTGATTTTCAGGAACAGGTGGTCAGTTCTCCAGTCTTTGCAGCCCATGAGAACTCACCTGCCTGGTCCTTCCCAGGGCTATAGGGAGGGGAAGTGCCTTCTCTTAGAGCCTGGCCTTGCTTCTCTCAGAAGTTGGTCATCATCCGCCCCTAGCTCCAGTAACCTCCCCCAGCCCTGTTCACAGATGAGTGCAAAGGAAGGACAGAGGCTGTCTGAGCCATGTCATGAGTAACTTTCCCCTAGTCTGGGATCTTGGTGGGGGAGGCAGAACACTGTGCCTGGGCTCTAGGACAGAGGCCTGAATAGACTGAATCTGCATTCCGTGCCAACTCCCACCTCAGGAATGGGAGAAGCCCACATGGGCCAGCATGTCGGGGGTGGCTGCTTAGCCCCTCTGCCTTCTTCACGGCTGCTCCACCTCGAAAGCTGTCCCTGCCCTCTCAGATGCTGCCCACTCCTCACCTGCCTCTCACTCCCACATGTCCCCCACTGCCTCTGTTTCCCCTCTGCCCGTCAGCTCTCCGGCATTCCAGTGACTTCCCTCTGCCCCCACCCTCCAGAGACTTCCTATAATGAGGCCTCTCAGACCTTGGAGGACCCAGGCTGCTGGCCTCCACGCCCTCCTGCAAGTTTTCTCCTCCCTCTGCGACCCCCCACTCTTTGAGGCCTGGCCCTCATCTCACCCTCTGAGCACTGCTTAACTCCAATGCCATCGCTTCCTTTTCTGTTACACTGAAATTGTCTGACTTTGTGCTTTAGTGCTATTTTCTTTGTCTACATGTTTTCTCTACTGCCTTCAGCCACTGCATGCCACATCTGTCCCGCAGTAACCTCCAAAGGAAAGTGACCAACATCAACAGACTTGTTATCCCTCTTGGTGAAAACCTTCCTCTCCCCTCACTTGTGAACCAGCTCTGTGGGCAGAAGCTACCTCAGCTCCTCACTGCTCATGGCCCCTGTCCTGTTCCATCTCATAACTCAGTCTTTTCTGCACAGTGAGGCCCAGATCCCCCTGCGATTCACCTTCTATTGTGGAGCACCACCCAGCACCCCATGCAGAAGCCCCAGGGCTCCCTTGAAAACATCCACCTAGCTCTCCTGGGCTCACGTCAGAGCCCTCAAGCTGGAGACCCATGGAGAGGCCTGTCTCTTCCTGTCTCTTCCTGCCTCCCAGCATCAAGCACTCTCTCAGGTCCTCTAAGGCCACACCCCTTCATGCCTCAGGGTCCTCCCTCCTGCTCCTCCCTCCCCACCACTTCCCCTAAACCTGGATAAGGTGGAAATGTCCTGAAGGCAAAGAAGCCTACCCGGACCCCTCAGTTGAGGCTGAGTTTCTTGGCAGCCTCTCTCCTAGCCCTGGCTCTCCTTCAGAGAACGTTCCACTGCTACAGTTCATCCATGAGCATCTTTGTGTAGTGTCTGAACTCCTTGCTGGGCTATGGGCTCTGTGGCAAAGGGACTAGCCTGTTTCATTTCCTGCCAGGTCTTAGTGGCTGGTAGCGGTGCCTCACCCAGAGGGATCTTGCCAAAAGTGTGTTGAATGACGGGGAAGACTTGAAATAAAGGACTGGCCACCCCTGCAGACCCCTGTGGAAGCACACGGCTCTTCTAGACCTCCCTGCCTCCTCCTCCCCCGCTTTCCTGTTGTGGTGCTCTCCTGGAGCCCGGCAGCTTTCCATCCCCCCATCCATCAAGGTGCCTTCTTCCTTTCCTTCCTTTCTGCCCACCTCAGTTCCCCTATTTTGCCTCCTTCCCATCCCCCACTCTTAACATAACTACCTACCACAAAGAAATACTCTGTAAATATGTATTAGATGTATGGAATCATATTTAGATTTAGATTTCTGTAAGTTAAGGAATCTGGTGTTTATATTTTTATGTCTCTTAAAAAGGCAAACTCCACTCAATGACATTAGTCTGGTGTTGCTTTGGCCTGGTCAGTTCTTTCTGGTGGTTCAATGGCCTATGATACGTTGAAGAAGCCCTCCATCTGTTCTAAGTGCAGGAAACAGATTCTCAAAGTGAGCAACTTCCTGCTGTTATTTTGGCTGCAGGAGCTGCCAGGTATTTGGAGTTGGGAGAGTATGCAAGAGCTCAGCAACCTGGCAAAGGAAGCCACTGTGTGGTGGAAGGGACAAGGCAGTTGGAACTAACTTGGGGACACCTGTGCTCCCCCCGTCCCCTTGCCCTGCAGTGTGGACTGGAGTTCCCCAGGGGCTCTGGGCCCACCCACAGGCACCTTGTGCTAATAGTCAGTGTGAGCTCAGGTCTCCTGTCCTGGGCGGATGGAGGCCCCAGTGGCAGAGACGGTGCTGCCAGGCAATCCTTTGCTGAGGTGTGGGAGGCTGGGCTGACCAGACTTAACGGGGCTCTGCAGTGTGCCCAGGCTGTGTCCCCAGGACTGGACCAGGTGCCAAGGCCTTGGAGAGGCATAAGATAATCTTCCAGAGAAGGCCCTGCTCTTTTGTGACCAGTTCTGGCCCCCAAGTTAGCCCCTGTATGCCTCAGAGGGTGTAAACGTACTCAGCTGCTATGGCTACATGGTGAGGGTTCGAGGAGCAAATGTCAGCCCAGGCCAGCAATGGGCTAAGATGGCTAAGCTGCACATCTTACACTGCCCCGCCCCAGGGGAGTGGGCTGGAAATGGCTCGGTCCTGCCTCCAGAAGGGAGGGATACTGAGCCGGCCATGCAGAGCTGCTGGAGTCTGGCCCTCATCTAGCGGTGCCTGAGTGTGGAGGTTGGGGGCCTACTGTGTCCCCTCCTCTCCTCTGCTGCCTAGAACATGTCCACCTCTGTCTAGCTACTATGTCTGTTCCCCTGTCCCAAGACCCAGCTCAGTGGCCACCTCCTTAAGGAAGCCTGCCCCAACCGCCTGTCTTGGGTGGGACTGCCCCTACCTGTCCTGGGAGACCCCTGCTGCTCCCCCGACCTTGCTGGTTGGACCATCAACACCCAGATACCAACTCTGCTGAGGCCATGCATTCTCTCCAGCAGGAGTTGGGGGAGGAGAACACAGCAGGCCAGTAGCTTTGGGCATCTGAGCTCCTGACGCTGTGTATAGTCGGGGAGAGGCCGTCCTTTTCCCTGCTATATGAGCTGAGAGAGACTCACCCAGCTAGGAACTGTCCAGCCCTGGCTCCTGTGACAGGCCAGGCTGTGTGTCCAGACCTCAGGTGCTAGGAAACCTTCAGCCTTCCGACACATCCCCTTCCTGGTTTATGCTAGTGTGAGTATAAACCAAGTTTGAAGGGGGCAAAGACATAGCCTACGGGCCAGGCAGTGGGGGCGGGGGAAGGCAGGGAGACAGAGTGCTTGAACTCACTGCCTCCATCTACCCCAGCTTGTTTCTGTCCCTGTTGATGTGGCCTATGGCTCTTCCCTGGCCTGATGGCCTGAGCTGCCTCAGCAGCCCCCACACATCCACATGCACACACATGGGCTTTGTGTTGAGCTCACAGGCCGTACTCCTGGAAGGCACACCCCAAAAGCGCAGTCTCAGGCGGGGTCCTGGGGGACAGTGCAAAACACTCCAATCCCCTGCTGCTAGTACCTGCTCCGGGCTCACCTGTTCTGATCATGGGAGTCTCCGGGTGGGCACTCAGCATCCCTTTGTTGTAGAATTCACTCTTGTGGTACATGTTGTTCTCAAACTGCCTTAGAGATTGAGGAGGTTTTAGCAGCTGCCAGTTCTTGTTGTCTGGGAAGTGGTCCTCGATGAATAGTGCAGGGTGGGTGAGGAAGTAGAACTCATTGTAGCTGGAGCAGAGGACAAGCTGGTTAGCAGCCAGCTCCGTGCAGGGGGAGGTGGGGGCCCAACACACCCACCGGAACAGTCCTGTTGACACCCTGGATGGGAAGATGCGCCATCTCCAACCCTGACATGGGCATTGGAGACTCCTCCTCAGTGGGTGCTTCCAGAAATTGGAGCCAAGGCAGGGTCTTCCCTTCTAAGGGAAGGTCACAGCCTGCAACTGTGGCCTGCTTTCAGGGCCCTAGCTTGTCATGGGGAAATGGACTCCCTCGTGCTCAAAGACAATCAGAAGTTTGAAGAAGGCAAAGGCATAGCCTGCACAGCAGGCAGTGGGGGCGGGGGAAGGCAGGGGAGACAGAGTGCTTGAACTCACTGCCGCCATCTACCCCAGCTTGTTGCTCTGCTGTGCAGCTGTGCTGGTGGGACCTTCCGTGGCTCTCCAGGGCCGACTGGAGTGCTGGCTCGCCGGAGGTCAGTAATGGGATGGAGAGAAGAACAGGGGAGGCTCTTCCCGAGACGGGGGAGGCTTTGCTCTGCCTGAGAGGAGCAGTGTTGAGAATAACGGAGGTAAAGAGGGTATCTGTGAGTACGCGAGCCCTGCGTGTGGGATGTGTGTGCACATGGCTTGTATTTGTCTCGTGTGGGGAGTGTCAAGATTTAAGCTGCAAAAATCAGAGAGAGCACACTCATTTTTCTGAATAAAAAAAGATAAAAAGGGATCTGAGCTGCTGATAGACATCATAATCCATGAAGAATATTGTATGTAGCTTTAGGTTAAGGCCAGGGTTGGCCAGAGCCCCAGAGGACAGAAATGCTTCAGTCCCCTGCACCCCAGCCGCCCTGCCCCACTGTGTCTCACAGCGCCCCTGCACCGCCAATAACACCCCTTCCCAAAAACCGCAGCCGTTTCCTCAGAAATGTGATACAGCCTCCCTCAGACCAGAGAGGAGAAGGAGCCTGGTGTCTGGGCAAAGCAGTAAGAGAACATTCTGGCATTTCTGCCTAGTAATGAGGTTAATGGCCAAAGTCTGGAAGGGAACCTGCCAACAATTAAGGAAGGCTGTTAGCCCTGCCTTTGTCACCTGTGGCCTGGGGCAACCGCTGTAGGCTTTCAGTGCTTTGGTGGAGGGGAGCTACGGGGAGTAGGAGAGGGGAGTTTGTCAGTGGAGGGTGAGGTGACAAAGGGTCTGGGCCCTCACAATTGACCTGGAGCCAGCCCACTTCAGAGCCCAGGAGGGGTGGGTGTACGGGGCCTCCTGGCTCTCCTTCCCCCTCCTACTTGGTCTTCTCCACCTGCTGCTTCATGCAACCCGGCGCCTCCTCCACTTCCACCTGCAAGACGCCCAGCAGCACGGAGACAAGTACTTACAGGAAGGTGAATTTGGAGGTGGTGGTGTCCACCAGGCCGCTGCCCCAGGTGCTGTCCACCAGGTGCCATCGTCCCTCCAGGTACACAGCATTCCAGGCGTGGTCAAACTCCCCGGAGAAGCTCTGCCCTGTCTGGTAGCCGAAGCCCTTGGAGTAGCCAGGTACAGTCATACACTGCACTCCAGCGATCCTGGGGGCGGGACAGGGGGCCTGAGAGGGGGATCCCGTGGCAGCTCACCCCCCAGTCTGTCCGTGGTCTCAGGATCAGGCATGTTTGCTGCCCATCAGTCCTCCCTGTCCTTCCTTTTTCCTGCTTCTTGCGCTCACGTATAAACAGCTTGAGGGCTTTTATCTCTGGGCGTGGGGGACAGGGAGACACAGTGCTCGCTGGTCCTGCTGGTACAGGCTGGCTGCAGTCTCCGCTGTCTGCTCCTCCCCCTGAGACCACGACCATTCAGATCACTTCTGAAATGTTCATCCCTAGAGCCTGCTTGACACGCTGCTCAAGCAGCCCTTCAGGAGGAAAAAATGGGGGCAAGCATGAGGCTGACCTCAAGAAAATGGGAGCTGGGGAAATGACAATGTTCCTGGAACAAAACCTGCATGTAAGGGGTGAGCACAGCTGCCGGGAGAACCAGGGCATTTCTAGACATGTGACTAAAGAGATGGGTCTCGTGACATGGATGAGATGTCGGGGGGCGGGAGTTGCTGGTCATGAGGGTGCAGAAGCCAGGCTCTACTCCCCTGCTACTTCCTCCCAAGGACGCCTGCGTGGGAACCCAGGGGCAGGCAAGTGGGTATCTCCAGCCCTGGCCCAGGGAGGACTGTCCAGGCTGCCAGATTGCTCAGGTCTGACTGGCAGGTCTGTCCTTCGTGAACATGGTGCAAGAGCCATCATGGTGCATTAAAGTCGTCATTGGCTGACTAGCTGCCCTGGCCATGGTACTGTCCTCAGGGAATGGAAATGCTGACAAGTCAACCTGCACTTTGGGGTCTTTTTGACATTGTGCTTCCCCACTGCTCACAGTAGAGCTGGCAGCGTTTTCTGGGAACCTGGATGGGAAGATGGGCATGGGTCACCTTTGGGGACCACATAAAATTAGACATTTGGAGCTAAATCCCGAGGCTCAGGCCTGGGCTGTGGGGGACCAGCTCAAGGCCAAAGCAAGACCCCTGGTTGTCCTTTCATGGCCTGCTTGTCTTGCTCCTCAGCGGCCCTGCTCCCCTGAGGACAGCCAAGGGGATGGGTTGTGCAGGCAATTTCACTGCTGGTCTGACCTTCTAGGGCCTTTGTGTAAATTAGAAAAAGGTTCCCCTTCTTTAAGACATTTATTCCTTGCACTCATGGAAAACTGGTGTCACGGACACACAGCCTGTGAACCCTATAGGATGTGCCTGATGCCCCATTGATGCAGCTCCTTTGAGCACCACACAAACTGCCCAGTCCCCAGCTCAGTGCTCACCCCGTGCTCTACTCAGCTGAGCTGAGTCTGCCGTCCAGGGGGTCGGTGGGGCCTGTTTCAGTGAGATGGGCCCATCGGGGCTGGGCCCTTCCACAGACCAGGGCTGCAGCTCAGTTGCTCTAAACAAGAGGGCCATGGAGCCTCCCAAGGTAATGGGGTGAAATAGCCACGCGTCTACTATAGGAATGGGGGGGAATTTTCCCTATAAAAATGAACATGTAATTTAAAATTAGCAAAATGCTGGATTAAATATTACTCATCTATGCTTACATATCACTTGCCGAGAGTTATTGGGATCAAATGTGATGTCCCCGAGGGTTAACAGATTCTACTTTCCCTGCCATCAGTGTTCCTTCACACGCATGCAGTGATGACGTGTTACCATGTCTGCCTTAACCTCTGCTCACCTGCGGAAGTCTGGGCCACTAGTGCTGAGGTTCCTTAGGGGTTTGGAAGTTTTCCAGCCCCCGCCCTTCTGCCTGCTGCTTCACCAAAGGAGGTTCAGGCCTCCTAAGCCCTCTAAGGAATCCCATGAGAACATGCCAGCTGGGCTCTGTGGGAAGGCTTCTGGGAGCACTTGGGGGCGTGGGGGACAGACTGCAAGAGAAACTAGATCCCAGTGTCGTGATTTTCTGCTGGCAAAGGCCATAAGCCACTCCAGGGCAGAAGGCAGTAGCTGAGGAGACCGTGGAAGGAAGGGGAGAAGGTGCTTCCTGCATACCTGGAGGGGCCTGTACCTCACTTCTCTGCAGTGCAGAGAGCGGAGGGTGGTGGGCAGTGCTGGGGGGGATGCAGGGCTGAGGCGTTGTTCTCAGGATGAGGAAGTCTGAATGTGTTTATAGTCTGAGAGGAAACAGCTAGCAGAGAGGGACCAGTGGAAAGTAAGGCCAGAGGGGTAGGTGGGAGGTGTAGGGGTGGGATAGGCCTTCGATAGAAGGTGGGGCCCCATCTACTCAGAGACTGGGTGAGGAGAAGAAATGTGAAAAATATTTAGTGAGCTAAGCAGTGCCCCTGACATGATGTGAACTGACAAGAGCATGTCAGTCTCTCCTGTCAGTACGGTGTCACGCCGATGCTGTGTGTGTGTGTGTGTGTGTGTGTGTGTGTGTGTGTGTGTGTGGTCCCTGCATGCACAGAGAAGGAGGGGCAGGGAGGGAGAGGGGAGAGACGGCACAAAAAGCACCTGATCTCTTGGGAATGGGATTATAGGCGATTTTAATTTTTTTTCTTGAAACTTCTCTATATTTTCTAAATTTTTAATAATGATTATGTGTTACTTTGAGAATTGGGAAAAAAAAAAGCCATAAATATGACTTAAATTATATTCTTCAGGAAATTACTTTCATTCCAGCCTAGAATGTCTGTGCAAATCACTTTCTAGGATGATGTGGAGGGATAAGGGTAGTCCTGGGAACAATGGGGCTTGGAGAATGGCTCATTTTGCATTAAGGTGAACTGATTTAGGGGAGCTGTGGACCTCTGGACATGCTGCCCACTGACGCTTGTCCTCTGCTCAGAGCCACCTGGAGTCAAGGAAGGAAGGAGAGGAATCTACCATCTGTGCAGCCTCCAGGTGGTGGAGTAAATCAGAGTGGGCATGGAATGCCCTCCTGGGGAGAAGCCTTGTCCTAGGCTGTGTGCTCAGGGGGACATCCTACCCTCCAGGGGATGAAGTGGAGGAAGATCTGAAGAACCAAGTGGGAAGCAGCAGTGAGAGCCTGCCCCAGCCCTGGAAAGGAAAGGAGGAGGAAGAAGTGAGGGGCAGGGATGTCCACCTGTACTGCTCTGAGTGGGGGGTGGTGGCCCCTGAGCCAGGGTATCAGGTCACCTCCCAGCCCTAATGGTCACCTCAAGGGTGATCTTGCCAGGCTCATCATGGGCGGAGAGAAAGGTTGGCATTAAATGATCTCCAGGGGTTGATTCTTCTCTGACAGGCTGAGGAGAAGCTGGGAAGGCTGTGGGGGAATGCCTGGGGCAGAAAAAGATGAAAACATAAACTCAGCTCTAAGCTAATACCATGCTTGACTCTGATATGAGGACATTTTATTACCTGGAAGCAATGTGCAAGATGAATGGGACAAAGAAAGTCATAATGTAAAGCATTATTGTTAATACTCTACAATTCTTGTGCAAAATAATCTGTATGTATAAGATGATGATTGTGGAACTCATAGGAGTTTTGTCCCCAGCCACTGTTGCTAGCCAGGATGAACCACAGCTCTTTCACGTCATGGAACACTGACACACGCACCGTGTGTAAAGCACAGTAGCAGGCACCAGGGAATAATGTAACATGTCACAGCACCATGCAATGCAACACAATGTAGCAACATAATAAAATATAATATCCCAAAAAGAAGACTCAGTGGCCGCCCTAGACGTGCTGATAGTTGAAAGGACGGTGAATATGGGAACTGTCACTGGAACTGTCTCCAGAACGTTGCTTATAAAATGCCAGTCTATATGCAAAGCCCTGGAGAGCCCAAAGGTGGAGGAATTAATTCTGCAGGCAGGAGCTGAGAGAGCACTGAAGGAAGGGCAGAGCACTAGAAACATTTCCACCTCCTGAAGAGCTCCGACCAGCCATCCCAGAGCCTAAAATATCACCCAGGGAGATTTATTTAACAACCTCAGACTGCAGAATCGTCGCTTCTGCTTTACGCAATTGACAACCTCAGTGCTACATCCACAGCTCATGACTGATATGTATCCCAAGCCACAATAAAAACGTGGATGCAAGATGCCCTGAACAAGCTTCCATGGAGCGCCCCTGGAGGATTTGGAGAAAGCTGCAGCCCCCTCTCCAGCAAGTGTCAGGGCTCAGGGGCTCCATCAGAGAAGCCCTGAGGGCTGCAAAGGACCACATGGCTACCAAATGTGGCCTGATGGGAAGAGACTGAACAGCCAAGCAGAAGGCAGTGTCATTACCTGGGTTACCCTTGATGATCCCTGAAGCTGCTGAGTCTTCTATGAACGCATTATCCTTATTATTTAAAAAGATGATGAGCTTGTGTATAACATTCACCTGGCTGTCAATTTCTTGGTGTCATTGCTCAAGAAAAACTGGCAGATGTCCGGGCCTTGTATATCAAGAGCACCATGGGCAAGCCCCAGCGCCTATATTAAGGCATATGTGAATAAATTCTACTACCAGTCAAAAAAAAAAAAAAAAAAAAAGATCTGTGTGTTCCGGCTTGGTGCAGTGTACCCTAGGGTATTAATTTGGTATTATTTTGTACTGAGATGGTCCAGGCCCTGCCATAGGAACTATGTGATGCTGCTACAGCCAGCACCAATGCCAGGCCCCAGCAGCAGTGTGGCTGAAATGTCTGGGTGGGCAGGTGCACCCTACACCAGTGGGCTGTGGCCACAGTAGACTTTCCCAAATCTGATCGCCTCTCCCAGGATGTCTGAGCCAAGTGGGGGGAAAAAGGGAGGGACCGTGGCTGCAGGAGAGACAATGAAGCATGCTTTTCTTTTGGTATTTTGTTGAAAATACTGTGGTTTCTATACTGCAGCAGGACAAACAAACCATGACTTATTTTTCACAATTTATGTACTTGATTTCTTTTTTCTTTTTTTGAGGCGGAGTTTTGCTCTTGTTGCCCAGGCTGGAGTGCAATAATAGGACCTTGGCTCACTGCAACCTCCACCTCCCATGTTCAAGCTATTCTCCTGCCTCAGCCTCCCGAGTAGCTGGGATTACAGGGGCCCACCACCACACCCAGATAATTTTTAGTAGAGACGGGGTTTCACCATGTTGGCCAGGCTGGTTTCGAACTCCTGACCTCAGGTGATCCAGCCGCCTCGGCCTCCTAAAGTGCTGGGATTATAGGCATGAGCCACCACTCCTGGCCTTGATTTCTTACAATCTGACAGTGTCTTTATATCTCTCCCATGTGCTCTCTTTTCCCTTTTCTTACACACTACCCTGGTGGCTAGGTCAATAAGTAGTAATCTTGATAATTCTCTCTCCAGGGCTCCGTGCAAAACCTCATGAGATGTGACCTCAGAGGCCTCCTCTTCGACAGGTAAGAGAGGAGTCAGCTGTTTAGAGAGAGAGGCTGCCTGGCCTGGCAGTGGCAGAAGCAGCCGTAGATGCAGTTGTCCTGATGCATAGTTCAGGAACCTTTGTGTTGCACCAGCTCTTTTGTAAATTGAGATTTTGTTTTGGTTTGTATACTTATAAGAGGTATAGAGAGTGAAATGACAAGATGGTTTGCTCCAGTGACATAACTCATCTTCGTGAGTGTCATTCTTTGGTGTCAATGCTAAGCATTTTCAAATTTGCAAAATCAGATGAAAATAATCATGTTCTGAAAGATGCTAGGCACAAATGGAGCTAAAAGACTATACGGGTGGGGAAGTTAGGATGTCCCTTTCAGAGGCCTTATACACCAGTGTCAGATTTGGTGATAATTTAGGGTTATCCAATGAACTGGCATCTCCCAGAAGGCTTAGATGGCCACTCCCTATCTTTTGGGGCCTTTGGAACCAAGCGATGTTTTAGGATTGTAGGGAACATCATACTGCTAACCAGAAGCAGCCATCTGACTGTACACACTCCTCCCCCTGCTCTCGGTGACAGCTAGAGGATGGGTGGAAAGCTAGCTGACATCTCATTGGTGACAACCAGCTCCCTCAGTGTCAAACTGGTAATAATCTCCTGGTTTTATTCAAAGTCTCCGAAAAACCTGTTAGCTGGTGATGCTAAAGCCGTGCTAACGGGAAGGAAATTTATTAGAGGTTGACTCAGTGGCGGGAATCTGGGGAATTAAGCTTGGCTCCTGTGATTAGGCGGAATCAATAAAGAATGTGGGCAATTGAGGCAAAAGAGAGACATTAATGCTGGATGATAGAAAGTCAGAAGGAAACTGGACCAGCAGTCACAGGCTATAGCACTAACCAAAAAACTCCACATCAGTGACTTGGGAAAGACAGAAGGAAATGATGTTGTGAAAATACCTGAATCCCCACCAAATTACTTTATTAAATCAGTCCTTAGTGAGGCAATTTCAGGGAGCTGGAATGGACTGGCAGGAAGTAATGATGTTCGTGTGGGCACAACTCTTTCTAAGAAGCCACCCTGACAGCCAAGCAGGGATAAATCAGCAAGTGTGGATTACATATCCTCAGTTATTAAGGAATTAGCTAATTAATTTACTGAACTTTCGGCAGTTATTTTAAAGGTAAAGAGAATTAGTAGAGGGACGCATGGATAGGTTAGTGATCTTTAAAGCAAAAGTTAAAGGAATTCAGGAGACTGAGCTATTGTTACACATCTCAGGTAGTGTGAGGAATTTTGCACACAGTAATCACCATGTTGGAACTAACTTTAAATGATGCAAAATGTTAGGGAGAGTTTTAATGATCAGCTGCAGGCCAGAATAGGGCCATTGTTAAGTATCTGGACCAGGCCAAAAAGCTGACAGTTTCACTCAAGGTAAGTGTCAATTTTCTGAAGCTATAGGCTGGCAGAGTCTGTAGGAAAGTTCCACAGAGGAAAAGCACTCTAATACTCAAGAAAGACAAGATAGGTTAAAAAACAACCACCCCCAAGTCAGGTTGGCAAACCCCAAACTGCAGTCTCATTGAGTCCTATAGCCCTGCCAGGCAGGCAGTCTAGTCTCCAATACATTGATGAGAGCACTGAGGCTGCAAGAGGTTAAGTGCCTTACAAAAGAACAAAACTAATAGGTGGTGGATCAAAAACTGGGAGCCGGATCTTTCTGGCTTTAACTTTGGCACTCCTAAAGGATGCGAGGATGCTTATACGGGATCAAGGAGGCGATACCATTCTGAGCAGTGGACCCTGGTCTTTCTAGCTTCGAATCTGGCTTTCCTTCTGTAGTATGCTAGAAAGCTTATATTGGATAAAGAGGGATATATCCCAGAACTTGGAAAAAATACTAAGCATTTTCAGATTTGCAGGATCAGATGAAAATGATCATGTTCTGAAAGATGCTAGGCACAAATGGAGCTAAAAGACGCGTGGCTGTTTCATCATTGAAAAGAGAATAAGCCCCACTCCACACAAGTCTGCTAGGAATTTCCTGTCATTCCTATATGTGTCTGTTGAAGGCCTACTGGGTGTAGGATTCACAGGGGAGGCAGAAGGAGAGAGGAGATGAAGGCAATTATAGACGTATACAACCGGTAGGATATATAACAAGAACTGAGCACAGGTAATTCCTATATGCACAGAACACAGTCTGGAAAGGAATATGACCAAATGTTAGCAGGGTTAGCTCTAAGTGGTGAGGTTCAGAGTAAAGAGTAACAATTTCTTCTTTTTGCTTTCATGCATTTTATAAACCATCTACAATGAATGATATTTTTAAATTTAAAAATGTTATTAATTGAAAGCATAAGGCAACACACGAATTGGTGTGTAGCTGGGCTAGGGGCACCAAGAAGGGGAAGGTGGTGGGCCATCCTGGGAGAGGGGCCTGGGAGGAGCACTGGGAGAGGGAGCAGGGGTGCATGCAGAGGTGGGCGGGCAGCTGGTGTCACACAGTGCAGGGCTGGAAAGTTGGCTGAGGTCAGATTTAGGAGGACTTTGATGGACAGTATGATCCTTTAGTGGTGTTCAGGAACCCAGGGCCAGGGGGGGCCTAGGCAGAGAGGCCAGCAAGGATCCAGGCTCCTGGAGAAGCCCACAGGCAGTGGGGGGTATGCTTGTGTCTGGGGTAGGGGGTGGCAGGAAGAGTGGATGGGAAGCAGCCAAGGTGGCATCTTCTGTACCCTGACCTGCCATGGCTGCCTCTGGGGCCGTGGTCTAGGGATTGGCCTTGGAAGTGAGAAAGGGAAGAACAGGGGAGCAGAGCAGGAGGGTTGGAGCAACTCAGCAGCCGGGTATGTGCCTGTGCTTGGCAGTGGTGATGGGGGACAGGAGGCAGGACAACAGGGGGGTTGGGCCAGGAATAGGTTGCATGCACCCAGTGGCTGGCAGCTGCTGCCCGTCCAACACTGAGGCCATCACAACTGCCTGCCTGTGGACTAAGTGTTACGCTTGGCTTAATGAATTGCCACCTGCAGTTCTGGTGGGCTGACATCTGGGTGCCTGCGAAGACTCACTCCCAGAGGCCTACAGAGACAGTGGGCAGCTGTTTATCTGTCCCCCGGAGAGGGGTTCTTTGATGGCCCCAGGGCTAGCTGAGTGTTTTCTGGAGGAACCCAGCAGACCTCAGAGAGTGAGCTCAGGAAGCTGTGTGGGTCAGTGGCAGTCCTCTCACCCGGTCCCCCCCCCCCCCGCCCCTTCTTGAGCTTGTTTTGAGTCACTGGGAACCAGCAGTGGGCCATTCTCTTGCTCAGGTCACCCACCCCAGCAACCTGGCCATATGCCCACTCCCAGAGTGCTGAAAATGGAGCCCAGCGACCCCAAGAGAAGCTGCTTCCTAGTGCTTCAGCTGTCCAACTGACAGATCTTTTCAGGTGGGAGATCTTTTGTTTCCCCAAAAGAGGCCCCCTGTGTCAGCCTTGAGGACAGCCTTTCACAGTCCCCTTGGCATCTGCAGCCACTGTCCTCCCGCTCCCAGGCCTGCCATTCTTTTAACCTTCAGCTGCATAGAGATGGGAGAAGGCAGAAAAAGGGCTTTTTATAACCAAATTATCTCTGTGCATTCATCTGCCATTATGTTAATGCATCTCGAAGCCTGGCAGATGGTACAAAGTCAATTATGCTGGTGTTAAAAAGGGAGAAATTGACCTTTTCAGGACTCACTTGGGTTCCAGAGCAGAGTTTGCAAACTGAGGTTTCAGGCCTGCCATGCGGGCAAAGGCACACGGCACTTTGGAAGAGGGAGAGGGATAAGTCCGGTGGTCAGCATGGGGACTCCTATCTCTTGTACCTGCACATTCTCTCAAAGAGGCCAGCATAGCCGTCACAGTTGGTCTTCTGAGTCCGCAGGATGTCAGTGGGTTTGAAGGCTTGGCGGTCCTTCTCCTGGGCAGCCACAATGTCGTACTCTGCAGGGCAGGGGAGGGTATGAGGAACCTGAGCCTGGGAGGTGAAAGGTCCACCCCCACCCCCAGCTGTGCAGTGGCCAGCACCAGCCCTGGGAAACCACAGTGGGCTTAGTGGAGCTACAGCCCCAGCCCAAATGGGATCTTGGAACTGTCACCTCTTTGTGCAAGTGGTAAGAGGAGGAGAAGGCCTTGGCAGAGGGGGGACACCTGGCTCCCCAAGCCTCTGAGGAGGGGCTAGCAGGAGAAGGGACCAGGACAGTGCAGGGGCAGGGGTTCTCTCCACTAACCCCTACCACGCAGCTCTGCACACAGTTCCAGTGAAATCATTCATCCCGTCCTGCAGCCTGAAGGCCTCATGCTGACCCATGGGGCACTCTGAGCTCATCCCCAAATGGAGAAGGCTGCTCTCCCATAGCCTATCACTTCACTAAGGAGGGGATGCAGACATTGTGAAGAAGCCTAAGGTCTGCAGTGAGGCCCTAAGACAGAAGTCTCTGCACCCACTGAGGACCCAAAGGGACTGTGTCTGTGTGTGTTGGTATGGGGGATAGGAGCAGTAACAAAGTCCTATAAAGGTCCCATTTCTGATCTACCCTTTTAAGGCACAAGCACAGCTGGTGGAGTTGGGATGGGAGCTGGGGGTCTCTCAGGTCCTCAGTTTGGACCTCCTACCTGTGCCAGATGAGCTCATTCTCTAAGCTGCATTCCCAACTGTTGTTCCAGAAGAACAAAAGAAAAGCCCAGTGGCAGTAGGTCGAGAAAGACCTGGCTCGTCTTTATGTCAAAGGACCAGGAGTCTTGCCTCGAGATCTGGCCCTGCCCGCTCTCATTTGTGTTTGCAAGGCAGCAAGGGGCAGCATCCCTTAGCCACCACCTCTGCAGCTCTACTTGACCCGGGAGCTTCCCAAGGCCATCCTGTGGAGAGCTGTGGACAGCAGCTGCATAGGCCGAGGTGTCTCAGGTGGCTGCAGGAACCCTGGAGACTGGGCTGGGACCAGTGGCCAATGTTGGTAGTGTGGGGAGCAGGAAGTGGAGAACCTGCTTTTCCTGGCACAGGTATTTAATAAACCCTCTGGTATTGTGATCATTTTTCAAACAGCTGCAATTTCTCTCCACCAATGATCATCCTTTTTGGAGATGATCTGCTGTCCTGGGCCCTCATCTCTGTGGTGATGAGACAGAGGGAAGGCTGGGACAGAGGGAAGGCTGCTGCTGGATGAAGGTCCCAGCTCTGGGCACTGGCTGTGGGCAGAAGGCTGCAAGGGATTCTCCTCCAACTGACTTTCATGGAGACTGATAGCACATGGTGAATTTTATCTTCCTTGGTTACTCTCTGGTTCATCAGTCCAGTCTTCTGGGTCCTTCTCTCCTACCTTTCATGTCACTCTGCACACATGAATAAGCTGATAGGAGCAGGGGCCTGCAGGGAATGGCAGCCAGGGGTCTAGAGCCTGCAGTGCCACAGGTGGGCCTACCTATGTGATGGCAGATCCAGATCCAGATGGCACGGACTCTTTCCAGGTCAGTGTGGGCCTCTTGGAGCAGGTCACTCACCAGTTCATCCAGGCCACTCTTGGCTGTCACCTGGGGAGCAGGAAGGGCATGCTGTATTAGGAACTCCAGGAGGGGCTGTTGGGGGCCCAGCACCTACATCCAGTGCTGCTCTTTCTCGAGGCAGAGAAGCTACAGGACAGGCTCTCAGGGGCAAAGGCTGGCTACGGACAAATTGGGAGGAGGTGGGAGAAGTTGGACAGGGCAGGTGGTGCTGACCAGCTCAATCACAGGCCCTAGAGCCACCACAGCTTTTCTCTGAAGATCTGGGGGCCAGCCAGGCAGGCATCTGGACAGCTGTAGCAGCCCCTGGTCATGGTCAGTACTAAAGATTTAACATAATCCTTATCAAAATTCCAATAGCCTTTTTTGCTGAAATGGAAAAGTCAGTTCTCAAATTCCTGTGGATCCCAAGGGGCTCCAAATAGCTAAAACAATTTTAAAAAAGGAACAATTTGAAGGACACAAACTCCCCATTTTCAAAACTTACTGTAGAACTACAGTAATCAAAACAGTTTAGTACTGCCATAAAGATTATATAGACAAATGGAATATAACTGAGAGACCAGAAATAGGCCTATGTATCTATGGTTAGTTGATCTTTGTCAAGGGTGTCAAGTCCATTCAGTGGCGAAAGAATAGTCTCATTTACAAATGGTGCTGGGACAATTGGGTTTCCACATGCAAAAGAATAAAATTGGATCTCTACCTCATGCCACATACAAAAATCAACTCAAAATGGATCAATGATTCAAATATAAGAGCTTAAACCATAAAACTCTTAGAATAAAGCACTGGGGTTAATCTTCATGACCTTGGATTTGGCAATGGATTCTTGGATATGGCACCAAAGGCACAAGGGACAAAGGAAAAAATAGATAAAAGGGCATTCATGAAAATAAAAAAATTCCGTGCATTAAAGGATATTATTGAGAAAGCAAAAAGATAACTTACAAAATGAGAGAAAACACTGCAAATCATATATCCAATAAGGGTTAAATATCCAGAACATAAAAAGAACTCCTACAACTCCACAAAAACAAAAGCAAGCCAATTCAAAAAGGGGCAAAGGACTTGAACAGACATTTCTCTTAAGAAGATACACAAATGGCCAATAAGCATATGAAAAAATGCTCAACATCCTTAGTCACAAGAGAAATGTAATCAAAACCGCAGTGAGATAGCACTTCAGACCTACTAGAATGGCTATTGAAAAATGAAACCAGAAAATAACGTGTTGGCAAGACTATGGAGGAATTGGAACCCTCGTACAATGCTGGTGGGAATGTAAAATGGTGCAGCTGCTGTGGACAACATTTTTACAGTTTCTCAAAAAGTTAAATGTAGAATTATCATATGATCTAGCAATTTCACTCCGAGGTATACACCCCAAAAAACTGAAGGCAGGGACTCAAACAGACACTTGTTTCCCGATGTTCACTGCAGCACTATTCACAATAGCCAAAAGGTGAAAAAACATCCATCCATGAATGAAAGGATAAATAAAATAGAGTATGTACAACATATACAAGGGAATATTATTCAACTATAAAAAGAAGGGATCAAGTTCTATATGTGCTACAACATGGATGAACCTTGAAAACATGATGCTAAGTGAAATAAGGCAGACCCAAAATGACAAATATTGTATGATTCCACTTACATGAAATAATCTAGAATAGGAAAGTTAATAGGCAGTAAGTAGAGATTACCAAGGGCTGGGGAAGGAGAAATGGGAATTTCATTGCTTAATGGATACAGAGTTTCTGTTGTGGGTGATGAGTGTACAACATTGGGAATATAATTAATGCTAGTGAATTGTATGCATACCAATTATTAAAATGGCAAATTTTATGTTATTTTATCACGATTTAAAAAAGGACAAATTAGCTTCTTCCCAGGGGGCCCTCAGGGAGATAGGGCTGAGGTTGTTGGAAAGGTGGCCCCGACCATGTTTAATCTCTGTAGAGAAGCTGGGGCACTGGGTCCTGCAATGATGCTCGTGCTCCACTCAGACCCCAGCTTGAGGGTACTCCAGGACCTTGTTTTCAGCTGGAAGCATCTCACTGCTCACAAGGGACTCCAGGACCTACCTGCTGACCACTGGCCCAGCACACTGGCATTCTGACCTCTGGAGACCTCTGGGCCCCTGTTCTACTCTCTCAACTGCTTTCTGTTTCATTTCCTTTTGTGTTCAGCTCCAACTCCACAGACTTTGTCCTTGTCCCCCCTCCCAGGGCCCCGAATGGTGCTCAGCATTGCAGGTCTGCACTGTAGCCTGGAGTCCTGACTTAGTCTTGTACTTCAGTGCCATGGCTTCTGGTCCTTTGGTCCCGACCTCCTGGTCCCACCTGGGCCTGGTTTGCTCTGGTGCCTCCATGCTCTGTGGCTGGGTCTCTGACCTCCACTGGCTTCCTGGCACTGTTCTATGAGTCTGGCCAGCAGCCTGTCCCATCCCTTCTCATGGCCATTACAAAATTCCTTGCCCTTTGAAGACTCCTGACCCCACCGCAGGAAATGGCAGGAAATGGCAGGAAATGGCCTGGCTTCCACTTCTCAACAGGCCAGATGGGACTTCCTCACTAAGAGCCTCATTCTCCCCTCTTGCTTCAGCCATCTCTATGTCTCAGGTCTTCTGCCTTTGCAGGGACTTCCCCCTCTTCAATGAATATCCTCCTTCTCCTATGTCCTCACCTCCTTTCCTGGCTGCTCCATGTTCCCTTATTCCCCTACCTTTGGATGCCCTCCTCGTCTCCTCAGTTCTGCCGTTCTAGCCTCCCCTTCTCTGCAGGCTCCTGTGGGTCTTCTCTCCACTCCACACTCCTCACCTCCTGCTTGCTCTTCCACCCGCCTGAGACCTGAGGCCTCTAGCCCTTCTGCACTGCCCCTGGAGGTAAGGTGCACTTTGATGCTGCAGTAGCAGACATGAGTCTGTCCTGATCTCACTTGAGCAGACAGCACAGCTAACACTGTTGACCATGCCTGACCCAGGGAGCCCCTCCCTGGACCTTCCAGAACTCTGACCCTTCCTGGCCTTGCCCTAGCCTCTTTGATGGCTCCAGGCCCTATGGGCTTCCCCCCACCCCCGCAATAGGATGCCCATCCTATGGCTTCAGCTCTTGACTAAATCTGATGACTCCCAATGAGTGTCTTCAGCCCAGACCTTTCCAGGCTTCTATATTCAGCTGTCCTGGGGGCATGTCCCCTGGATGTGCCACAGACACCAGAGCCCCTTATGTCCCAAACACACTCATTCCCTAAAACCTGCTCCTTCTCCTTTGCTCCTCATGGTGAGGCACTGGCCCACCCTCCAGGAGTCAATCCAATCATCTGGGCGCCCCTCTCCCCGACCTCCCCACCCACTCCACACCAACTGGTGATGGAGTTCTTCCCCCTCTGCCCCTAGCTCAGGATTGGCCTTTCTACTCCTCTCTTTCCTCAGTGTCTCCACTTAATCCAGGTCATGTCTTCTGCCAGGACAGGTGGATGCCCTCAACTCATGTCCTTGCTTCTCATCTGACTTTCTTGATCCGTGCACCCAGCCATCCACTAATCATTTCAACAAACAAGTTTCCTGAGTTCCTACAAGGTGGTCTTTCTAAGACCACTTAATGTCCTGACTTCACAAAAGGGTTCAGCACCTTGTACCTCCTGTCAGACTCTGCTGAAGCTCCTGCCTGGCTCCAGTGACTTCCATATGTCCCTAGTGGTTCAGCTCTTCATCTGTCCCTCCCACCTGCATCTGAGACATGCCCAGGCCCAGAGGCATGAAAGCTTGGTAGCTCATGCCCTTCAGAGGTGAGCACGGCTGTGGTCACAGTGGTCCTGGCCATCTGCATCCATGGTCCTCCCATCCTCTCCCTCCCTTCCTCCATGAACTGGAGGGGGGCATAGCTTAGGAGCAGCAATGCCAAAAGGGACATGGGGAAGGCAGGTCAGGGCTGGCCAGAGGGGCCTGCCAATGAAGAGCTCCAGGGTGTGCAGTGTGGGGTGGGAACAACCAGATCGTGGGTGGGGTGGGGGATGGAATGGCCTCTGGCCCTGGGCAGGGGCTGCTGCTTTGCATCTTCTGTCCCCATCCATATGCTATGAAAAGACATTCTAGGGCTGTCCGATCAAGTGACTCAGGAATATGTTCAGGAGGTGTCTGGAGAGAGGCTTTGCTGCCCTAGAACTCTAAGCCACCTTGAAGGGGTTCATAGTCAGAGGGACCAACTCTCCTACCTGTGAGGCATAGATATCCAGTTTTTCAAACTGCTGCAGGTCCAGGGACATAGATTTCAGGCTGGATCGATCCCAGGGGTAGGCTGGAAACACAGGGGCAGCTTGGTCAGCAGCTGAGACCCACTGAGGAGGGCTGCCTGGCCTAGGCCTTCTGTCTCTTTGAGGAGCTGTCACTGTCCAACCCTGAACATAATTTTCAAAGCCTGAAACATTGAGCCTAAGAGCTATATGGGAACTCTCCTAGAAGGATCTCCTGATCAAGTTAATTTGGGAACTATGGAAACTCCCATCGTCCTCTTAGAGGTCTACAGGGAACATACGCCTATTGCAGACTCTGAGAAGTCAGAAGTAGGAAATGGGCTTAACCTCAGTTAACCCAGCAGTTCCCAGACATGTTAATGATGGAATCTCCTTTCCCCATCATTTGGTTTTCTGTGGATTCCCTGTTATTTTTCCCAGGAATGAATGGTCTTTCAGAGTGTCCAGGCATTGCTGCTCGTGTTGACAAGTTCAAGGAGGGAGGTCTGTGCCACAGCCACAGCGCTAGGGTAGAGATGCCAAAGGACACCTGGGTGGAGGAGGGCATGGAAAGGCCAGGCCATCCGGGTCCTGCAGGGTGAGGTGTGTTTGGTACCCAGACAGACTTCCTTCTTTGCCCGTGGCCAACTGGAGACTTGAGCATCTCAACCATGTATTCTGGTAACAGGGCCTTGAGAAAGGCTGGGCCTCTGAATCACTCATCTATGCCTAGCCTTACTCACAGGGGAGCCTTTTTCCCAGAGACCAAGCCATGAGTCAGGTTACTGAGACAGAGCTACAGGAAGGAGAGAAACTCAAGACCAACGCTGATGCAGGGCCAGCAATTACTCAGGCTTCCCACTGGACACAGGACAGCCATAATCAGCTGCTGCTGGGGCTGCTGCCTGGCCAATGGTCAGACCAGCAGATGCATGGACAGCAGACCCCTGTCCCAGCCCAGAAAGAGTCTTGGCTCTGGTAGAGCCTTCTTATCCAAGGGTCCCTGAGTCAGGCAGATCAAAATCAAGGAAGCTGGGTATAAAGACAAGGTGGGGGGTGGGAAGAAGTTGAGGTCAAAGAGGAACTGAGCCCCTAACCCAGGTGGATCAACCACCCACCTCTCAGCTTCCATGTTGGGAGCCTCTGGGTGCTGGGCAGGTGAGGTGTGCTGGAGAGGCCCCAGGGTATGGTAGGAAGTCTGGGAAGAGCAGGGCCATGTGAGAAAGCACCTGATGGGGCTGCACTTCTCCTTTGGTTCCAGTCTGGTCCTGACCTCTACCTTGCTGGGAGGGACTGGACCCCAGCCACCTGGCTTCAAGCACAGATTTGTGGGATTCCTGGGAGCATGAATGAGATGGCAAATCATGTTGTGATGTTAGTGTCACACTGCTCTCTGGGAGGGTGGAGGGTGTGGGGCTTCTCTATAGGTACATGTAGGGAGGGACATGTTTCCTTCCTGCCTGGTAGGGGCACTGCAGGTGTATTTGCCCACACATCCTCAGGGCTGCCAGTATTGGTGACAGTCCCTTACTCTGGTGCTATTAGACCCAAGAGATGTAGGGAGACTGTGGGAAGGGGTGTGTGTCACCTCTAGACCTGGACCCAACTCCTTCATGACCCTCTTCTGGGCCAGCATGGTTTTAGAGGCAATGCCCAGTTATTGGGGAGCTGACCAATATCTGGCCCAGGGGTTTCTTGCCTGGCCACCATGACTTATGTCATCAGCCCCTGCCCTGTGTGGTCCAAGTGCAACCAGAGAAGACAGGGGCTACTCAGGCAGGACCCTGCTGAGCCTTCCCTCTTCTGCAGAATCTGTTCCTACCATTCTCTCACAAGAGCCATCAAGATGACTTAAGTGCATTCAAAGTGGACTCACACATTGAACAGATTTCCACTCAGTATAACTCTGCAAATGAGGTCTCCCTGCACTCCTATTTAGAATAAAAATGGCATTTCTAAAATGGTATTGAAAACCCTATTACTAGTTTTCCCCTTTCTTGGTTTCATTTTCCAATATCTGAACATTAAAAATGCTCATGATTTATGCCTCATTAATTCTACCTTTAAGCAGATTATATAAGATCTAAATATGATTCTACATAAATACATTTAAAACATCAGTGTCATTAACCAAATTATTCTGATTTTAAAGCAAAACAATAGGAAGAAGTATGGAGCTGCACCCAGCCTTGGATAACATCTGGCCTACTGAGGGGGAAACTGAGGCACAGGGAAGGGGAATGAGGGGCAAAAGCAGGATTCCAATGCAGGCTGTCTATCATCCCTCTCAGTGTTTCTTCCTCTGCCTCCCTTTGCTTACTCACCTGCCTCCTACCTTACAGACATTTGGCATTCCATTTAAAGTTAAATAATCCTGAGTTACGGTTGTAATGTGTTTCCTATAATGGTCTGCCTTGTTATTGGTGGGGTTTATGCTTTAGCTTTAGGATGACATCTGGTGCATGAGCTTTTTTCCTTCTCCCTCTGTGTCCATGGCAGACACTGCTAATCAATCATGACACTTCCCCTCTCAAACCCAAAGGTGGCCCCAGCCTCTTGGACAGAGACCTAGGAAGTGACTGCCAATTGATTGGAGATTAGTCTATAAGGCTAAACCTATGTGCTTTCTTAAGAATTGCCCTGGAAGACTCTGGAACTTACCATGGGCGTCTTTCCCCTCCAGGTTGCCGGGGTCTTGTGTTTCCATTTTTATCACCTTGTAAACCTACAATATTCCAAAGATCAGAAGTATAATTACCTCAGAAGAAACAGAAATGCAAGCACTGATGACTCACCATGTGGTGGTCCTTGCTTTGACCCCTCCTCTTTACTCTCCTTTTCATAGCTTCCTTGTTCCCACCCCACTGACCACTGAATTGCTGTTGGAATTGCCAGGAACTTCCTGGTGTGGCAGAGGGGAAAACTAAGAACCAGGAAGTGGATGACAAGAAAGGGAACTGCATTCTGCAACTGGAGTTAGCATTTGCTCTGGAACCTGGTGTTCCTGCCCTCTTTGGATTTTCCTGCTTTCATGAATTCACTGCCAGATAACCCCAGGATGAGAACAGACCATGGATGGAAACAAAGATGCAGGGAGGGGAAAGCAGTTTGTTAGGAGGTCAAAACCTAGAAAGGTCAGGTCATAATTAAATGATTCCTTGAGAGGCTTAAAGGCCAACTGAATTTTATACATTGTGGACTGTAAAGGCAGAACGGTAGCCAATAGTTATTAGACTCCCTGAGCAAAAGGAAAGGAACTTTTCCTGCTGATCTGGAACCAGGTCAGGAAGATTTGGGTCCCTGATGGGATCTGGGGGAGTTGAGGGTGGGGATGCCAAGGCAGGTGGTTTTATGCCCCTGAAGGCCACTTCAGGCTGTTAAATATAACACAGGAAGGTTGTAACCACACACGGGTCATTCTGAGAAACAGTGCTCCTTTTATTTCTTACATCTACATTTTGTATTTCACAGCTACATTTTTTTCTACCCACATTTTTGATAGAATGATAGGTGTTCAAAATGGTTGCTAGCATTTATTACATGCTTACTATGCCTGGCTTGGGCTTTATATTTACTCTCTCATTTAATCTCATAATAATCTTATGATGGAGATTTGCTTATTTTCCTCCTTTTATAGATGAGAAAATTGAGTTCAAAAGAGGGGTTAGGCCAATGGCCCAAGGTTAGACAGCTGAAACATGAACCCAGTTAGTCAACCCTAGAGCTTGCCCTCTTTACACTAGGCTGCTCTGTTGAGATCCTGACTGCTGATGACTTCAGGACCAGACAGTTTTGGAGGACTTTGGCTCACTGCATAGACATGAAGAGGACTTGAGCCTCAGTTGTTCTGCAGCCTCTTTTCCTTAACCTGCATTCCTTCTGAGGCCCCTATTTAGCCATAAGGTAGACAGATGTAGGGAGAGGACTGAGAAGGGAGTGGAGGAGACATCCTGGTCCTGGGCCTGAGCTTATGTGCACTGCACTGAGGGCTGAGAAGTGTGGTGGTTAAGACCACAGGTTCTTACCCACTTCCCAGCTGGGTGACTTGGGTAGTTACTTCACCTCTCTGAGCCTCACTTTGCTAATCTAAAAAGTGGGGATGATATTTGTATACATCAGAAGGTTAAAAAGTTAATAAATGTTAAAGTACTTAGCATTTTGCGTGCCACTTTTTGGGCAGTCAACCAGTGGTATCTAAAAACAACAGCAACAACACTCTTGTGATGCAATGTATCTCCAGCTAAATGTCTTGTGTTACCTATGACTAATTCCAGAGATGCAAAATCAGTGGGAGCTGGGTGTGGAGAAAGAGCCTCCCAGGATGAAGCTGTCATGCTTCTGCCTTTTCCCAGTTTGCAGGCTCATGTCACTCTTCTCCTTCCCTCAGAAGATGCTTGGGCTGGGATCTGGCCCAGCCAGCTACCTTCAATCCTCTCTGCCAGCCCTTCACCATGAGTACCTGTGTCATACATACGTTTAGCCAAGGAGAACTTCTTGAGCAGCTGGGGCATGGCATCTCGAGGGTGGACTTCCACAGTCAGTTGTGTTCCTACAAAGGAAAAGGAGATGACATTCTCAACCAGATGCTGCCAGGAAAGGGTGCAATCATGACTGATGATTGAATAACAAAACAATTAGTTTTAGAACTTTCTTTTATGCATACAAATCATCCTTGTTTTTTTCCTTTTTTCTTTTTTTGATTCAGACTCTCGCTGTTGCCTGGGCTGCCTGGCTAGAGTGCAATGGCATGATCTTGGCTCACTGCAACCTCTGCCTCCTGGGTTCACGCAATTCTCCTGCCTCAGCCTCCCAAGTAGCTGGGATTACAGGTGTATACCACCACATCTGGCTAATTTTTTTTTTTTTTGTTGGTATTTTTAGTAGAGATGGGGTTTCACTATGTTGGCCAGACTGGTCTTGAACTCCTGACCTCATGATCCACCCACCTTGGCCTCTCAAAGTGCTGGGATTACAGGCGTGAGCCACTGCGCCCAGCCCCTTGTTTTTTTTTCTTTAAATCAAAACAACAACAAACCAAGCAGATAGTTTCCAGAATCAAGCAAGATGGAGTAAAGCACACTCAGCCCTGTCTCTCCCACTGAGTGCAACCTTAAACACTGTACAGAATGCAAAGGGAAACTATTAGAGAATCCTGCAAAGTAAATAATAGAATAACTGGGAAAGACTGAGAAAAAATTTTAAAGTATTAACAAATTGGCAGTGAATTTACCATTCTTTTTCCCCCTCTGGTATCATCTAGGCTGGACTTAAAGGCATTCCTAAACCCAGAAGGGAACAATGGATGCAGAAAAAAAAGCACTCAAGAGAAATCCTCTCTTTCTGGCTTGCAAAGTGAGAAAGGGAACCCCTAAGAGTCAGAGAGAGTGAAGAAATCTTTTGTTTGTTGTTTTTCCCCTCACTTTATTATGTTATTTCCCAGCTCAGCCCCCAGACAATTCTGGTGGTAGCGATGGCAGCAGTGATGTTGGTGGCCAGGGAGGCACCTACAACTTTGGGGGCAAGGATAGCTATTTTCTTCTATCAGAGAAGTTACAATCCCAAGAATGTGGGGGTAAATATTCCTTGTTTTTTTTCTCTGTTTTCTGTTGATTTGTCCCAGAGGCAGACACAGTTGTGGAACCTATATGGCAGAGTGAGGAAACTGAAGCTGTAGCTTTTGGGGTAGAAAAATGAGAAATGGGTCATGAAGAGGAGGGCACTCAAGAAGCAATTCCATAAAGTTGTAAATGGACTACTGTGGTTACCTCTGAAACGTGAGTGCATAGATCTTATCCTACACGTCATACCACAGTCTTCTGGAAGTAAACTATGGGGTAGACTAATGCCCAGGTCCCAGACTGGCTACTGGGTGGTGCACATGCAGGGCATTTCTGTATAGCATTGCAAAAGCTACAATTCAAAATTACACAGCTGGGAAGGCTCAGGACAATCTTAATTTGAAAAGGAAAAGATAATAAACAGATGCCAACTCCACATGAGAAAGCATCCACAATAACATGCTCTAACAAGTAATGACAAACAGTTTTGAAATAAATGGAAAGATATAAAGTATCAGCGATGAAAAAGAAGATATAAAGGAGAAGAAAATGAAGATTTTAGACTGAAAAATATAGTTAAAAATTCTCTGGATACACTCAATAGCAGAATGAAGATGACAGAGAAGAAAGTCAGAGAACTTGAAGCTGGATCAACAGATATTGTCCAGTGTGAACAACAGAAAATGTGAATAGTGTCTTAGGGATCTGTTGGTCAGTACCTAAAAGTCTAACATTCATGTCATTGAAGTCTCAGAAGGCAAAGAGAATTAATATGATGTAGAAAAAATATTTGAGGAAATAATGAAAACTTCTGAAATCTGTTATAAGACATAAAACCATACTGATTCAAGAAACTCAGTGAATTCTAAACAGGATAAATGTAAAAAAATCCAAGTCCAGACACATAACCAAACTATTAAAGATAAAAAAATGGACAGTAGCCAGTGAAAAGTGATGCATTACATATAAAATTTTTGCAGATTTCTCAGATAATCTGCCTCTCAGATTTTCTGAGAAATCTGCAAGAATTTTATATGTAATGCATCAATTTTTGAAGGATGTAGAAAAACATTTTCATAGTACTAAAGGAAATAAACTGTCAACACTGAATTCTGTTTCAATAAAAGTATTATTCAAGAGTGAAAGTTAAATATAGACATTCTTAAATAAAGTAAAGCCAAGAGAATTTGGTACCAACAGACTTGCTCCAAAAGAATTGCTAATGGAAGTTCTTCAAATGCAAGAGAAATCATACCAGAGGAAAACTTGGAAGAGGGATAGAAATGGTAAATATCTAGGTAAAGATAATATTTTGTTCTCCTCTCAAGTTCTTGACAATATAAATAATAACTGAAATCAATAATTATAACACATGATAGATTTTGGATATAGTAGATGTAAAATATATGACAACTACAACATAGAGTAGGAGAGTGAATGTACCTATATGGAGGTAAGATTTCCCCATTCTACTTGAATTGTTAATTATAATTAGATTATAAAAAAGTACATATAATACATACAAAAACAGGTATGTGGAGAAATAGTAAAAAACTTAATAGGCAAATTTAAATGTAATTCTGAAAGGCAAGGAAAGGAAAGGGGAAACAGAGGCACAAACAAAACACATAATAAAGTAGAAAACTTAAATCCAAATGTATCAGTAATTACATTAAGTATAAATGGTCTAAACACACAAAAAATAGAGATTGTCAGAAAGGGCAAATACATAAAATTAAACTATATTTGGTTTCCAAGGATCCAACTTTAACTACTGTGAAATAGGTTGGTTAAATGAAAAGATAAAAGAAATCTGGAGTTGCTATATTAACATTGGAAAAAGCAGACTTCAGAGAAAGGAAAATATCAGGGATAGAGGAATATTAGCAAGAAGACATAACAACCTTCAATATACACATGTCAAACAGCAAAGTTTTAAAATACATGAAACAAGAACTGATAAAACTGAAAGGAGGAATAGACAAATCAACAATTATAGTTGAAGATTTTAGCACTACTCTTTCAGTAATTGAGAGAATTAATTGAAAGAAAATCAGCAAATATATAGAAGAACTGAACTACACAATGAATAAGATTTATATGATGTTTATAAAATATTCCATCTAATAACAGCACAATGCACAATCATTTCAAATGCCCATTGAATATTCACTAAGATGGACTATATTCCTTGGTCACAAAACAAACTTTAAAAAGTTGAAGAGAACTGAAATTACAGAAAACTCTTCTGACCATAATGAATTAAACTAGAAGTGAAAAACAAAGTACCTGGAAAATTTCCAAATATTAAAAATTAAGTAACATACTTTCAAATCACACATAGATCAAAGAAGAAGTCTCAAGGAAAATTAGAAAATATTTTGAACTCATTGAAAATAAAAATACAATTGGATCCAAGAGGGCCAAATAGGAACAGCTCTGGAGTGCAGTTCCCAGTGAGAACGCAGAGGGTGAGTGATCATCGCATCTCCAAACGAATTTTTACTGCCCACAGACCAGGAGATTCCCAGATGGAAAAGTGCCACGAATCTCCAGTATGGCTGTTTCAGCCAGTACAGCCAGTCTCCACACAAAAACTCACACAAATCTGGGTGGCTGTTTCAACTGGTGCCTGGAACACCTGAGAGACAGAGTCGCCCATTCGGCTGAAGAAAAGGGGGCTGAAACAGGGAGCCAGGTGATCTGGCTTGGCAGGTCCCACCCCCACAAAGACCAGCAATCTGAAACGCTCTGGATTGAGAGTTTCACAGCAAGCACAGCTGAACTCGGGATGGTCCAGCTCTGTTGGGGGAAGGGCGTCCATCATTACTGAGGCAGCCCACCACTACTGAGGCAGCCCGCCATTACCGAGGCAGTCCACCATTACCTAGGCAGTCCGCCATTAGCGAGGCAGTCCACCATTACAAAGACAGTCCGCCATTACTGAGGCAGACTGCCATTACCTAGGCAGTTCTAACTATACCTCTATAAACAAAACTGCAAGGAAGTTCACACAGCAGCTGGGCAGAGCCCATGGCAGCTCAGCAGTGCCTCTGCTGGCAGACTGTGACTAGGTTACCTCCTCACTGGGTGGGGCATCTCTGAAAAAAGGCAGCAGCACTCCAGGAACTTATAAATAAAGCCCCACCTTCCTATGACAGAGCACCTGGGAAAAAAAGGTGGTTATGTGTTCTGCAGCAGACTTAAACATAGCTGCCCAGCAGCTCTCAACAGAACAATGGAGCTCACAGCTCAGCACTTGAGCTCCTATAAGGGACAGACTGTCTCCTCAAGCAGCTCCCCAACCCCCATATATCTAAAGAGACACCTCATAAGGGAGAGCTCAGGCTGACATGTGGCAGGTATCCTTCTGGGACAAAGATAGCAGAAGAAGAAACTGGCAGCAACCCTTACTGTTCTGCAGCCACTGCAGGTGATCCCCCAGGCAAGCAGGGTCTGGAGTGGACCTCCCGCAGTCCTATAGCAGAGGGGCCTGGCTGTTAGAAGGAAAACTAAAAAGGAAGAAATAACTTCATCATCAACAAAAAGGATGTCCACTCAGAGACCCCATCCAAAAGTCACCAACTACAAAGACCACAGGTAGATAAATCCACAAAGATGAGAAGAAAAAGTGCAAAAAGGATGAAAACACCCAAAACCAGAACGCCTGTCCTCCTCCAAGGGATCACAATTTCTCACCAGCAAGGGAACAAGGCTGGATGGAGAATGAGTCTGATGAATTGACAGAAACAGGCTTCAGAAGAATATAAATGAATTGATGGAGCTGAAAAACACAACATGAGAACTTTGTGAAGCATACACAAATTTCAATAGCCTAATTGACCAAGCAGAAGAAAGGATATCAGAGATTGAAGATCAACTCAATGAAATAAAACGAGAAGGCAAGATTAGAGAAAGAAGAGTGAAAAGAAATGAACAAAGCCTGCAAGAAATATGGGATTATGTGAAAAGACCTAATCTACGTTTGATAGGTGTACCTGAATGTGATGGAGAGAATGAATCCAAGCTGGAAAACACTCTTCAGGATATTATTCAGGACAACTTCCCCAACCTAGCAAGGCAGGCCAATATTCAAGTCCAGGAAATACAGAGAACACCACAAAGATATTCCTCAAGAAGAGCAACCCCCAAGGCACATAATTGTCAGATTCACCAGGGTTGAAATGAAGGAAAAAATGTTAGGGTCAGCCAGAGAGAAAGGTTGGGTTACTCACAAAGGGAGGCCCATCAGACTCACAGTGGATCTCTTGGCAGAAACCCTACAAATCAGAAGAGAATGGAGGCCAATATTCAACATCCTTAAAGAAAAGAACTTTCAATCTAGAATTTCATATCCAGCCAAACTAAGCTTCATAAGTGAAAGAGAAATAAAATCCTTTACAAACAAGCAATTGCTCAGAGATTTCATCACCATCAGGCCTGCCTTACAAGAGCTCCTGAAAGAAGCACTAAATATAGAAAGAAATGACCAGGACCATCCACTCCAAAAATGTACCAAATGGTAAAGAGCATTGACACAATGAAGAAACTATGTCAACTAATGGGCAAAACAACCAGCTAGCATCAAAATGGTAGGATCAAAATCACATATAACAATATTAACCTTAAATGTAAATGGGCTAAATGTCCCAGTCAAAAGACATAGACTGGCAAATTGGATAAAAAGTCAAAATCCATCAGTGTGCTGTATCCAGGAAACACATCTCATGTGCAAGGATACACATAGGCTCAAAATAAAGGGATGGAGGAAGATTTACCAAGCAAATGGAGAGCAAAAAAAAAGCAGGAGTTGCAATCCTAGTCTCTGACAAAATAGACTTTAAACCAGCAAAGATCAAAAGAGACAAAGAAGGGCATTACATAATGGTAAAAGGATCAATGCGACAAGAAGGCCTAACGATCCTAAATATGTACACACCCAATACAGGAGCACCCAGATACATAAAGCAAGTTCTTAACAACCTACAAAGAGACTTAGATTCCCACACAATAATAGTGGGAGACTTTAACACTCCACTGTCAATATTAGATCAACGAAGACAGAAAATTAACAAGGATATCCAGGACTTGAACATGGATCTGGACCAAGCAAACCTAATAGACATCTACAGAACTCTCCACCCCAAATCCACAGAATATACATTTATCTCAGCACCACATCACACCTACTCTAAAATTGACCACATAATTGGAAGTAAATCACTCCTCAGCAAATGCAAAAGAATGGAAATCATAACAAACAGTCTCTCAGACCACAGTGCAATCAAATTAGAACTCAGGATTAAGAAACTAACTCAGAACCACATACCTTCATGGAAACTGAACAACTGGCTCTTGAATGTTGACTGGATAAACAATGAAATGAAGGTAGAAATAAAGATGTTCTTCAAAACCAACGAGAACGAAGACACAATTTACCAGAATCTCTGGGACACATTTAAAGCAGTGTCTAGAGGAAAATTTACAGCAATAAATGCCCACATGAGAAGCAAGGAAAGATCTAAAATTGACACCTTATCATCAAAATTGAAAGAGCCAGAGGAGCAAGATAAAAAAAACTCAAAAGCTAGTGGAAGACAAGAAATAACTAAGATCAGAGCAGAACTAAAGGAGATAGAGACAGAAAAACCTTTCAAAAAATTAATCCAGGAGCTGTTTTTTTGAAAAGATCAACAAAAGAGGCCACTAGCCAGATTAATAAAAAAGAGAAGAATCAAATAGATGAAATAAAAAACGATCAAGGGGATATCACCACCGATTCCACAGAAATAGACTACCATCAGAGATTACTACAAACCACTCTATGCACATAAACCAGTAAACCTCAAAGAAATGGATAAATTCCTGGACACTTGCACCCCTCCCAAGCCTAAACCAGGAAGAAGCTGAAACCCTGAATAGACCAGTAACAAGGGCTAAAGTTGAGGCAGGAATTAATAGCCTACCAACCAAAAAAAGCCCAGGTCCAGATGGGTTCACAGTCGAATTCTACCAGACATACAAAGAGGAGCTGGTACCACTTCTTCTGAAACTATTTCAAGCAATCCAAAAGAGGGAATCCTATCCAAATCATTTTATGAGACCAACATCATCCTGATACCAAAACCTGACAGAGACTCAACAAGAAAAGAAAACTTCAGGCCAATCTCCATGATGAACATAGATGCAAAAATCTTTAATAAAATACTGGCAGACCGATTGCAACAGCACATCAAAAAGCTTATCCAACACGATCAAGTAGGCTTCATCCCAGGGATGCAAGGCTGGTTCAATATATGCAAGTCTATAAACGTAATTCACCACATAAGCAGAACCAAAGATGAAAACCACATGATTGTCTCAATAGATGCAGAGAAGGCCTTTGACAAAATTCAACAGCCCTTTATGCTAAAAACTCTCAATAAACTAGGTATAAATGGAACTTATCTCAAAATAATAAAAGCTATTTATGACAAACCAACAGCCAATATCATACTAAATGGGCAAAACCTGCAAGCATTCCCTTTGAAATCTGGCACTAGACAATGCCCTCTCTCACCACTTCTTTTCAATATAGTATTGGAAGTTCTAGCCAGAGCAGTCAGGCAAGAAAAAGAAATAAAGGGTATTCAATTAGGAAAGGAGGAAGTCAAATTGTGTCTATTTGAAGATGACATGATTGTATATTTAGAAGACCCCATCATCTCAGCCCAAAATCTCCCAAAATCTCCTGGAACTGATAAGCAACTTCAGCAAAGTCTCAGGATACAAAATCAATGTGCAGAAATCACAAGCATTCCTATACACCAATAACAGACCCAAAGAGAGCCAAATCAAGAACAAACTGCCATTCACAATTGCTACAAAGAGAATAAAATACCTAGGAATACAACTAACAAAGGATGTAAAGGACCTCTTCAAGGTGAACTACAAACCACTGCTCAAGGAATAAGAGAGGACACAAACAGATGGAAAAACATTCCATGCTCATGGTTAGGAAGAATCAATATTGTGAAAATGGCCATACTGCCCAAAGTTATTTATAGATTCAACACTATTTCCATCAAGCTACCTATGACCCTCTTCACAGAACTGGAAAAAACCACCTTAAACTTCATATGGAACCAAAGAGAGCCCGCATAGCCAAGACAATTCTAAGCAAAAAGAACAAAGCTGGAGGCATCATGATACCTGACTTCAAACTATACTACAAGGCTACAGTAATCAAAACAGCATGGTACTGGTACCAAAACAGAGATGCAGACCAGTAGAACAGAACAGATGCCTTGAAGGCAATGCCACACAACTACAACCATCTGATCTTTGACAAACTTGACAAAAACAAGCAATGGGGAAAGGATTCCCTGTTTAATAAATGGTGTTGGGAAAACTGGCTAGCCATGTGCAGAAAGCAGAAACTGGACCCCTTTCTTACACCTTATACAAAAATTAACTCCAGATGGATTAAAGACTTAAACATAAGACCTAACACCATAAAAGCCCTAGAAGAAAATCTACAAGAAAGAGAAATAAAAGGCATACATATTGGCAAGGAAGAAATAAAACTGTCCTTATTCACACTTGGTATGTCTGTCTACATAGAAAGTCCCAAGTAATCTACAAGAAAAAGGTCCTAGAACTAAGAAGTTAGTTTGGCATTGTCACAGTATACAAAGTTAACACACAAACATCAGTTGTATTTCTCTATATCGGCCATACCCAATTGGATATGGAATTTAAAAATAATTTCCCATAGTTCCAAAATTAAAATATTAGGTATAAATCTAAAAGAAACAAAAATCCCAAACATGTGCAATAATCGCAGACTAAAAACTCCAAAATATGATGGAACAAATTAAACAAGAGGACTTAAATAGATGTGGAGACATACCATATTTATGGATTGGAAGACTTAAAATTGTCAAGTGGGCCGTTCTCTAAAATTGATCTATAGATTTAATGCAAGTTCAACCAAACACTTTGGGGAAATTGTGCAGATACATAATTACAAAATTTAGATGTTGAGGCGCAGGAACTGGATTAACTAAACTAATTTTGAAGGTTAATTAGTGGCTGGAGGACTCCTACTCTGATTTTAAGATGTATTAATGAAGCTATTGTAATTACAACAGTGTGATATTGGCTAAAGCGTAGATAAATAGATCAATAAAACAAAACAATAAAAAATAGATTCACACCAACATGGCAAAATAAATTTTACAAAAGTCCAAAGGCAATTCAGTTGGAAAAAGGGCAAAAGAACAAATATTCCATCATAAAAGTGATTATGGATGGAAAATAAGCACATGAAAATTTGTTCAGCATCATCACCCATTACGAAAAGCAAGTTAAAACCAAAATGAGACATCACATCTATTAGAAGAGCAATAATATACAACTGACCCTTGAACAACATGGGTTTGAACTGCATGAGTCCACTCATATGCTGCGTTCTTTCCTACTAGACTTGATTATGTCCACATTTGGTTATATGTGGGTGGTCCTAGAACGAATCCCCCATGTATACTGAGGGGGTGACTCTAATTTAAAAATAGTGATAATATCATATGCTGACAAGGATGCAGAGAAACTGGATCTCATATATTGCTAGTGGGATTGTAAAACAGAACAGTCACTCTGGAAAATAGTTTGGCAGTTTCTTATAAAACAAAACATGTACTTACCATACAACCTAAAAATTGCCCTGTTGGGCATTTATCCCAGAGAAATGAAAACTTATGTTCACACAGAAACCTGTACACAAATATTTATATAGCAGCTCTATTCATAATCACCCCAAAATGGAAACAACTTAAATCTTCTTCAACAAGTGAATGAATAAACAACCTGTGGTACATCCATATCAAGAAATAGTTCTCGGCTGGGTGTTATGGCTCATGCCTATAATCCCAGCACTTTGGGAGGCCAAGGTGGGTGGGTCAGTTGAGGTCCGGAGTTTGAGACCAGCCTGGCCAACATGGTGAAACCCCATCTCTACTAAAAATACAAAGATTAGCTGGGCGTGGTGGCAAACACCTGTAACCCCAGCTACTCAGGAGGCCGAGGCAGGAGAATCGCTTGAACCTGGGAGGTGGAGGTTGCAGTGAGCTGAGATCGTGCCACTGCATTTCAGCCTGGACAGCAGAGAGAGACTCTGACTCAAACAAAACAAAACAAAACAAAACAAAACAAAACTTCTCAACAGTATAAAGGAACTCTTAAGAGTGATGGGAGGATTAGAGTCCACACAAGATAATTTTAAGAGGGTAGTAGAACTGCTGTATGTCCTGATCATGGTGGTGGTTACATGAATCTATGCATGTGTTAACAATGAGTACTATACACTACAAAAGTATGTTAATTTAAAATAAAAATTAGAGCAAAAATATCAACCACACAAACCCAAGCAGAATTAAAACAAAAACTTGGATGGTACAGAAAGAGATAAAGTAGAAAGTGAAAATCCTTTGAGACTTCATTTTTACATTGAAAAATCCAAAGCAGAATTATAGTAAACATATTTTTCATAACCTGCTTTCTTCATTTAAGTCTTTACATATCAGTGAGCATAGCCATATGTTATCAGTTCAAATGGCTGTATAGTATTCTATTTTGTAGATGGTTTATAATCCATATAAGCAATCGTTTTTTGTTGAATATTTAGCTTTTCACAAATGTTTTGCTATTAGAAATGATGCAGTGAACACTCTGATACATCTTTGTATGTATGTAAAGTGATTTGCACACTTTGCAAGTCAGTTCCTTTGGATAAATTCTTAAGTATGAATCAAAAATATGGAGATTTTAAAGGTTTTTGTTGGATATTGACAAAAGTTTCCTATGAATGATTTTATTGGTTTATGATCTCATCAGCAATGCAAGAGAATACCCATTTTGCACATTCTTGCTGTGATTGATTGCAAAATTGGTCAAAAAGTGCAATACTTCGCATTTCCTCCCAATGAGAGGTCTTGCCTTCCACCCCTTGAATTTGGGCTGGCCTTTTGACTTGGTTTGGCCAATTAGCACATGGCAGAAGTGATGTACAAATTCTGATCCTACGCTTCTAGAGACTTTGAAGCCTTCCGTTCTCATTCTTGGGATCCCAGCCGTAACTGCCATGTGAATGAGCCAGGCTGTAGATGAGAGACCACATGGAGCAGAGCATAGCGTCTCAGGTGAGGCTATCCTAGACCAGCTGGTCTCCAGCCAGCCCACTAGCTGACCACAAACACATGAGCAAGTCCAGCCGAGATCCAGGATCAGCTAGGTATGGCTCCAATGAGAATGTCCAGCCAACCTACAGACTTGTGAGCTAGTAAATGCTTATTGTTTAAAGCTGCTAAGTTTTGTGGTGCTTTGTAATGCAAAAATAGATCACATATATACTCACTGATGTTGGTTTTATCAATCCTTTAAATTTTTATCAATGAATAATAATTCCTGGTTGCTTTGCATATTTCTTTAGTTTTACTGTGGTATTCTTGGCACATATTTCTTTGCCATTTTAAATTCTTATTTTGTGACTTGGCTATTTTCCTGTTGACGTATTATTTTTTCCTTATTGGTTTTGTAAAACCTCCTTTTACTAACCTTTCGCTTGCTAAATGCATTGCAATTATTTTTTCATAGAATAACAATACTGTCTTTTTTGTGTAGCTCATAAACTTGCTCTGCATGCCAAAGAGGGTCATTCTCAAACAATTTGAAAAGATACAATGTGGCCTCCGCAAAGCATACCTTTGAAGGGGTTCACATTCATTTTGAAGTGTAGTTTCTAGCATATTCAATGATGAGAGAAAATCAGCCTTGTGAGTTTATAACTAAAACATTAAGCATTTCAGCGTTCACAGCATAATTCAGTTCTGGTCGTAGGATGAGGTGCTATCACCATCGGCAGCAAGTACTTCCTGTGTGTCTTCCCGTGATGTGTGAGGCACCGGCCTGTTCTCCTTCACCTTTTCACTTTCTCCACCTCAAACCCTCGGAGATGTCTTTTAAAGTGAGTGCTAAGTGGTACTTGACTTCAAGATGCCTTGTGAAAAATGAATTGAGAAACATGCTCACTCTCTCCCCTCTCGTAGGTCATAATACACAATGAACTGAGTAGTTCTGTAGTAAAGAACTCTGTTTGACCCAGTACTATTTTGTCAAACACATTTTAGAAAATGCTGGACTGGAACAATCTCCATAAGCTTAGAGAAACTGCAAAAGTGAACAGCTTGTTGGCATAGGGTTCAACAACACATCTCTTCCCCAAACTTCTCATAATGCCCAGGTACTTCCAAGTACTCCCAGTTCAGCTGTGTCTCTTTATGAAAGAGTGATCAAAATGAAAAACAAATTGCTTATTAAAGCCCCTCCAGGGCAGGGTGTTGAGGTGGGCTCACTTTCGCAGCATGGCCCTGGCCCAGAAGCTCCAGCCATCACTATTCCTGATCCCGTCTCTCCTTTCTGCAATTCCTCTTCCCTCTTGGATAGGGGTCGATGTCCAACATTCTCCTGAATCCCACTTCCTGGTTCTCCCCCAAAGCTGTGCTGCTGCTTAGTACTTCTTCAAGGAAAACGGCAACTTTCTCAGCCTCCGTGATCTGTGTGGGAGTATGATTCCTGTTCTCACTTACAGGTGTGTGAAGGCACCACTGGGAGGCTTTGCTGGCTCCAGAGACTGGGCCTGGGCTGGACAGGTTGTCTCAAGGGGAAGAGCCTTGACAATAGAGCTTTATGCTTCCTTGAGGCATGGGGTGGAGAGAGTTTGCTGGCTATGACACTCCTGTATCAAACAAAACTCTTAATTTAAGAAAAATATTAATTTGGTCAATCGCTAACAAAGAATAGATCATCATTTGGGGCAAAATTCACAGTCAGATCTAAACCTAAGTACAGCTTAAGTATAGTACAGTACATATTCTAATCTTGACTATTAACCGTCACAACCAAACCTACAGGAGGCCCTCCCTGGGATTCCAGGCTGCTTGGCTGGCCTCTCTCATGCACCCCTCCCCAGCTCCACCAGTGGTCGACAAAATCACATTTCTGAAGCTGCAGCTTTGGCCATCTGAGTTAAGAGCATGTTAGTAATTATTTTCAGTTAATCCTAAGAAGTGGCTCCCTGGCCCCTTTCCTAGACCCTGCCAGCTCTCCTTGCTCTCTTCCCACCCTCTCAGAAACAGCACACAGGGAAGCACAAGTATGTCCACATGCTTCCTGCCCTGGGCCTGCCTTTCACCCAGGGCAGGTTTCTCCTACCTGACTGCTGCTCTCCAGATCTCTTCAGGTTTCAATCAGGATTTACCTAAAGGCCCAATTGGCTCAGAACACCTAACGCAGGATGGCAAACAGGTTTCATGTTTTTCATTAACTCTGACTGATTGGAAGTGGCTGCCTGAAGTGATCAATTAACAAAGACTGTCAAGTGTGTGTGTGTGCCTGTGCACATGCACGTGGGTGTATATGTGTGCATAGAGGTCGTGGGATTCTTGTGAAATATTTGCCATCATTGGTTTAAGGTGTTTGTTAATTTTTTCTATAACAGGTTGGCACGTTTACAGCTTTTTTTTTCTATCTTGGAGGTTTTTTTTTTTCCCCTGCAGTACCTTAGGGTCAGGAAAAGCTTAGGTAAAGCATTGGTAGTTTTAAATAGTCCCTGGTTAGGTATTCAGTAGAAACATGCTGTGGTTCTACCCAGGATGCAGTAATCAGGAAGTGGAGAACAGTGACATCCCAGGAGTGAGCCTGCTAGATGGTGACAGGGACTATCTAGCTTTGTAGAACATGATGGAGCACCACCCTTAGGGGATACTGCCAGACACAGCATGAAAACCCCACTCAGCAGCTCTCATTATGAGATCACAACCTAGTGTTCCAGAGCTCAAGGCTGAGACTGTTTGGGCATTGGCTGATGTACATGACACAGGGCATCGATGGCAGCCCTGACTGCCCCTGGCTGCCATTAGGATCTGAAAACACAGGACCATTCATGATTTCTTCTATGGGCTGGAGCTCCAAAGGGAGGTCTGAGGTCTGGAAACATGGCAATTTGACCCCAGTGCACATATGATCAAAGAAGGCTACTCCACAGAGTGTTTGCATGGGGATAAGGGCTGATGACCTTGAAGGACAGAAGCCCCAGCAGAAAACTGACTCCTCAAGAATGTCCTTTGGGGCCAAGCATGGTGGCTTATGCCTGTAATCCCAGCACTTTGGGAAGCTGAGGCAGGAAGATTACTTGAGCCCAGGGATTTGAGACCATTCTGGACAACATAGTGAGACCCCGTTTCTACAAAAAATAAAAAAATTAGCCATGTGTGGTGGCACTCGCCTGTGGTCCCAGCTACTTAGGAGGCTGAGGAAGGAGGATTGCTTGAGCCCAGGAGTTTGAGGCTGGAGTGAGCTGTGATCGCACCTCTGTACTCCAGCTTGGGCCACAGAGTGAGACCTTGTCTAAAACAACAACAACAAAAAAAGAGAATGTCCTTTGCAGCGGTTCCTTGTGATTACTCTCCTTCCATTCAACCTACACACTCACTATAGATCATCTCCAAAGCCCCTTCCCATGACCCAAGATTCCAGTGTTCCTTTACCACCTGTTGCATAAAGTCTACCACTGAAAGAGGCTGAGGAGGAGGGGAAAAAGTTGAACCATTCCTAGCAAGTTCGGACTGAAAGACTGCACGTTGAGGGCGGGGATTGGGCAGGGTGCTGCAGCCAAATCCACACCACCAGATCGGTCCCCGTCCCATATGGAGGAGACAGTATGGTGGAGTAGTTAAGCCCACTGGTTTTGAGAGCACACAGACATTGTTCAACTTCTGGGTCTGTTACGTGCTAACTGTGAGACTTCAGGCAAGTTACCTAAATCTCTCTGAGCTTCGGTTTCCCTATCTGTAAAATGAGGATGATAACCTTTCACAGAAGGTGGTTGTGGAGATTAAATGAGGTGAGCCATGAGAGGGCCTTAGCTTGATGTCTGGCACACACCAAGTGTCCCACCTCTGGTCACTGCTATTACTGTGATAGACGTTCCAAGAAGGCTTCTCTGGGGGCTGGTGTGGTTTGCAGAACAGAGCCCAAAGGTTGTCAAAACTCATGAGATGAATAGGAAAGTGGCGCATGGAGTGATGATTCCCTGGCCACTGCTTTCCAGAATGGCAGGTGCTGCCACCAACCTCAGCAAGGCCAAATTTGAATTCATGTTTCTTTCTTCTCTTCCTGCTCTTCCTGCATCTCCCTCACCTTCATCCTCCCCATTGCTCAGGTCCCAAGCCTTGACTCCTTTCTTTCTCTTATACTCCAAATACACACCTTGGGGAAACCTCTCTTGCTGGATTATCATGATGCCTCTCAAGGGGTTGTCTTGCTTCAACCTTGCCCCCCTCTGTTTATTCTCTGTCCATCGGAGGCTGTCACGTCTACAACCATCTAATGGTTTTCAATCGCACTCAGATTAGAAGCCTCCCAGGCCCTGCCAACTCTGCCCTGTGTCCTCTCTGGCTCATCTCCTGCTCCACAACCTTGCCCATGTCCCCCTAACCCCCCACAGCGCAGTTGCCTGCTCCCAGAGCACCCAGCACGCTCCTGCCTGGGGCCCGTCATGCTCACTGCTCCCTCTGCTGGAAGCTCTTTCCCACATACCCATGTCTTTTGCGCTTTCACCCCTCTCCTTGCTTAGGTGTCACTTTATCAGTGAGACCTTTCTCACCGACTCTACTTTAAATTGTCCCCTGGGATAGGCTGAAGAATGGCCTTTAAAGATATCCATGCCGGATCCCTGGAACCTGTGAATGTTTCCTTATGCGGTAAAGAGGACTATGCGATGTGATTAAATTCAGGATTTCAAGATAGAGAGACCGTCCTGATTATCTGGCTGGCCCTGAGTACAATCACACATACCCTTATACAAGGGAGGCACAGGGAGATTCACCTATCTATAAGCAGAGAAGGCCATGTGACAATGGAAGCAGAGATTGGAGTGAGGCAGCCACAAGCCAAGGTGGGCCTGCAGTCTCTGGCAGCAGGAAGAGGCAAGAACGAATGCACCCCTAGAGCCTCCAAAAAAGCGGGCCCTACTGACACCTTGACTTTAGCCCTATGAAACTGATTTTGGACTTCTGGTCTCCAGAAGTGTAAGAGAATAAATCTGTGGTATTTGAAGCCACCTCATTTGCGGAAATTTCCTATAGCTGCTATAGGAAATGAACACACAACCCTGCACACCCCCAGCCCCCCATACCCGCACACACCCTGTATCATCCTTCCTGCTTTACTTCCCCCTCCAGCCTTATCTGGCTCAGGGCGCTTGACTTGTTAGGATTGTCTGTGTCCCCCTCACTAGGATGCCAGCTCTACAAGGACAGGAGCCTTCATCTGTCTTCTTCACCAAGTGGTGCTAATCCACTCTCATTATAGCCAGATATCTCTGAGTCTTTTTACTGTTGAGCTGTGTACAGTGGAGCTCATTTTAGAGAAGCCACAGGGTGTGGGCTTGTCCTTGTGGTGCTCAGGGCTGGTGGCAGGTCCTGCTGGGCCCCCAGAGGTTTCTAAGGCCTGTCCTAGAGCTGCATTCCCAGGAATTCTGGTCTAACAGGACACTGGCCTGTATTGTGAGGAGAGCCAGCTCCCCCATGCTGGTAACCCCAGTTGGCTGGCCTTTCATCACTACCTGCCAGCACCTTTCTATAGAGGAGCTGGTCCACTTGTATTTCAGAGAGCAATTCCCTGAGAGGTTCCAAACCTCCAGGGCCTCCAGAGTCCTCCTGTTTCATGTGGTGCATGGGGGAGGTCACTGCCTCTGAATTGGATCAGATAATTTCCTTACAGGTTAGGACGTCAGCTCTCAGAGCAAGCATGGTGAACTGTTATGGCTGAGCCTGTGAGAGCACTCAGACACCAGGGCCTAGGATTTAATGCAGAGCAGTTCACCAAGGTGGCGCGAGAGTCTCTAAATGGCCTCCTGTCACCACGGCTGTGGGGCCCTCCTGTCTCTATCTTGTCATGTGCTCAGATCCGTCAACTGTAGAGTCAGTGATGCCTTTGCCTGCCTTCCCTGAGTCCCCAGAGTCTGTCCCCCAAAAATGAGGACTCCCCCAGGAAGGGGCCTCTCACTCTGCCTTGCTGTGGCAAACTCACTGGGTGGGAGGCCCTGGGAAGGTGCAGTCTCAGCTGGAGAGGCTGAAGAACTGCTGTGGCTCAGGACAATGGAGGGCTTGTATGCCATGAGCCAGCAGGGGGAGGCTGGTTTCTAGGGGAGATGAGGATAGAGAGATGTGTGAAGGTTAACAGCTGAGGTCTTGGTGGTGGTCAGACTGCCTGGCTGGTACTCTTGCTGGCCATGTGAGCTTGGACACATGACAGCCTTTCCAAGCCTCAGTTTACTCATCTGTAATACAAGGATGGTCAGGATTGCTGTGAAGCTTAATTTTCATGAGAATAAGTGTGTAAGTGGCTTGGCAGGGTGTCCAGCACACGGTTAGCATTTAACAAATGTTGAATGTTGAATAGTGATGACAGTAATAGTGATGATGATGACAGCAGTGGGCTCTGAGGCCCACGGGCTTTATTTCTTGATCTCAGGGTGAGGGGGAAGCCTCAGACTGTGCAGCCTCTTGCTGCTTCCTGTGAGACTCAGGTAGAGGAAAAGGGTTTTCCAATATCCATGGGAGCAGAGAGGACCCTGCTCCTCATAGTCTGAGCTCCACATCCTGGGCTGTTGCTGGCTGGGGCATCAGGTCTGGGCACACATCTGCAGGGGAGCTCACGGCTGGTGGTGAATCACTTACCTTGGCTGTCATAGGAAGTGATGACCTGAGGCTGCTGAGGGTGCTGCTTCTCCACCAAGTTTTCTATTTAAGGAAGACAGAGAGGCTTGCAGTGACCACTGGGGAATTTTCCTCAGGCAGAGCAGAGAGCTGTATGTGTTTGCAAGAAAGGTGGGCTGGTGGGTGCCAAGCACATCCCCAGGTCTGAATGTGTGCACACCCTCACAGTGTGCACATGTGCAAACCAGCACAATGACACTGTGCATGGAGGCACATGCCTGGAAGCCCATGTGCGCATATTCCTTGTGCCTCTTAGCTGGTGCTAACGCAGACTGGGTTTCTTCTGGAACAGGCTACCAGTCTTCCATGGTCTTTGTAGCCATAACTCCCAACTTTGGTGTCATCAGGCACAGTTTCAAAGCCCTGTCCCATACACAGATGGCTCGTTGATCTTCACATCTTTCTGTGGAGCAGGCTTGGAGGTTCTGACCTGGGACTTGAACCCCAGGTCTTCTGACTCCTAGTTGAGCTTCCTTCTTTTTTTTTTTTTTTTTTAAGATTCAGTCTCGCTCTTGTCCGCCAGGTTGGAGTGCAATGGCATGATCTAGGCTCACTGTAACCTCTGCCTTTAGGGTTCAAGCGATTCTCCTGCCTCAGCCTCCTGAGTAGCTGGGATTACAGGTGCATGCCACCACGCCTGGCTAATGTTTGTATTTTTAGTAGAGACAGGGTTTCACCATGTTGGCCGGGCTGGTCTCGAACTCCCGACCTCAGGTGATCTGCCCACCTCGGCCTCCCGAAGTGCTGGGATTACAGGCGTGAGCCACCACGTCCAGCCTCCTGCTTCTTGATGAGAAGAACAGGGAGCCAGCCTGCCTCCTACTCCAGCCTAGCAGTTGGGATGATGTGTAGTTTGTTTCTGTTTCACAAACATTTGCAGGGTATGAACTCTACGCACATTCTCTCCAATTGCTGGGATATTTCTGTCCCTGGGACACAGAGTTGTCCTCAGAGCCTAGTGGGGTCAGGCTGCTGTGGAGCGATGCCTGGTTCCTGCCATAGGCCAAGAAGGGGGAGCTCACAGGCTTACTTGCCCTCCTACAGGAAGCATGAGCTTTCCTCCCTTTTTTACAGCTGCTCCTGTGGCCTGCTCTGACTGAGGCTGCCCTTGAGCCTCTGCTTCAGAAGGGCAGGAGGAGAGACTGTGGGCAAGGGGAGGATTGTGGCAGCTGGGGGTTCCCCTACCACTACCAGCCTGGCCTGCCATCTTCTCTCTGTAGTTTCCTGCTGGCCTGCAGTGGGCTTGTCACTGGAAGTGACCACTGGGACCAGTGCCTCTGTCTGGAAACAAGTATGCCTCTGGGGCCTTGGCCTGAACAGGTCCATTTAGATGATTCTTGTGCATATCAGCCACTCAGTGCTTCCCATGCCTGGGCTTACACAGAAGCCAATCAAGGTGTGGGGTGAGGTACTAAGCCAGGCAGGATTTGTGATCCACCTGGCAGGGTCTTGCCCTGGAAAGGTTGCCTGCTTCAGCCTTCTCCTATGAACAGGCCCGGCTAGGTCCCTGAGCCCCACACTAGTCAGTTGAGGGCCAGGTCCACTGTGTATTCCAATACAGGGTGCGGTGGCATGCGGGACTGGATCCCCAGACCAGACTCAGGTGAGGACGGGGAGGCCAGGGCCACCTCCTGTAGGCACAGCTGACAGCGCCTCGGCTGGCTGAGGGAGGAAACAAGATCCTGGAAGGGAATCCTTAAGGAGAGTGATTGGCTGGCATAGCTGCTGTGGGGTATTTATAGTCAGGGCTGCACAATTGGTTTCCCTTTAGCTGTGGGGCGTCAGTCCCTGTGCTGCTAGGCAGACTTTAGCCAGGACCAAGGAAAGCAGCCAATCACAGCAGGGGAAGCCCGTTGCTGGCCAAGCTATTGGGGGTGGGGTGGCGGGGGTGAGGAGGTGGCTGGGCCCAAACACCTGCTGCTTGGAAAAGTTTGGAGCTCTCTAGTCTCCCCAACACCCTGCCAATGCCCCAGCCTAAGCAGTGCGTGGGGTAGCAAGAGGGGGAAAATGTGCCCTTCTGGATCAACCCTGTGCTCAGCAGCGTCTGTGTGCACTCCACCAGCACATGCCATCAGCTGCTTCCTTCTCAGAGGGAAGCCATCCAGTTACCAGGGCTGGGCAGCCTGCTGGTTCCCAGGGCTGGGTGCCTTGGGCACGAGTAAGGCAGGTATAAGAAAAGGTCAGCTTCAACACCTGCACCGAGCATCTCAACATCAGAAAACACAGAAAGAAACGAATTTTAATTTCTGCATGCATGCAAGCATACCGTTTGAAAAATAAATGAAATTTTGTTTTACATATGTTGGTGGAGTGGTAGAAGTGTCATTTTTTTTTTTCTGGGCTCAGGGCCACTGTGAAGCTTCTCTCCAGCCCTGCATTTACCTGAAACTCCTAGTTCTCATGGTGGTTTTGCAAGAACTGTTTTAATCTTCCTCTATCAGCTGACACACAGTGCTAAGATCCACTTCATGTCTTTTACTCGAGTCTTGTAATGGTCTTGTAATAGTCAATGTGTCACTTTGTGTTTTGTGATATTTTTCCACTAACCTTCTCCCAAATCAGAAACCCAGAAGATGATAAAAATAGAATGAATTCAGTATATTTCAGTCCTCTCCTGATGTAATAATATGCCTGAGAAGCCCTAAGATGAGTGTCAGACAACTCAGGCAAGGTATGAGACAGCTGCAACCAACAAGGACGCTGTGCTTCTTTGGTTCCACCTGTGGCTTGCTTGCCCACTCACCCACTCACACATGGTCTAGCAAGCCTGCCTTGCATGTGCTGGATGGCCATTCTGTGGCTAACAGGGTCTGATTCTTATTAAAATTCTCAATAGCCCACAGCAGAGTTCTGTTAGTAGAACTAACTGAACTGTTGGTGTCTAGTAGAACTAAAGTTGGCATGTCCACCAGCTGATGGCCCATCTAGCAAGGTTGGGGAAACCATTGCACCCATGCATGCCTATCAGTTAGGACACAGAGGGGTGCCTCCCTGGCAGTGGTATGGCAGGGGTGGTGTCTTGAGGACTCCTACCAAAGGCAGGGGACACAGGAAGACTCTTCACCTCCAGGGTGTTGGTACTCACCTGAAGTGCATTATGATTCCAGTCATTTTAACATAGCCCCCTGAGGGCAGGGTTCTTGGTTGCCTTGTTGACTGTTTCATTTCCAATACTTAGAATCATGCCTGGCACAAAGTAAGCACTATAGGCATTTGTGGACAGAATGAGTGAATGAATTAACTTGTAGACCTTCATCTTTCCCTTTCATTATTATCAGAAGGATGGTAGAACATAGCAATTTAGTCCTAATAATTTGCAATCCTATTTCCCCATTTGTGGCATTGAGGGTGGTTCCTTCAGACTGGCATTTGATAAGCCAGTCATTTGATTCCCAGGCCCACATAGCTGGGGGCTGATATAGTTCTCTACTGATGCTCTGGGAGCAGAGGTTTGACCCCTATTGGAATCCTCACGTGCCCACTGTGCAATGTCCCTGATGTTGTCCCTGGAGGCTGGGCCAATAAGCTCTAAAGGGAATAGAATAAAGCCCATTATAGTTGGCCCCTTAGTGTTCCCAGAGAGATCCTGGGCCTAGGGCGGCAGATGCCTGGCACCAGAAAAGAGAGGCTTTGGAAGCTGACTTCTTATTGTATTTAGGGTCCCAGGCCAGCAGGGAGCTATATACAACCCTTGAGTGGCATCTTCTCAGGCTTCAAGTCATACTGACCTGAGGCAGACTACTGTCCTCTCTGTTGGGAAACATTTTCAAAAGATGGATGGCTTGTACCACATAAGCAGCCTTGCCTCTGGTGGGAGCACTCAAACCTCACCATCCCAAGGGATGTTAAGTCCTCCCCTACAGCTCAGCCAGCAAACAAATGGGTGCTCAAGTTCCTGGCACTACTCTTCAGCTACAGCCTGCAGGACAGCAGGGGACCTGACACCAGGGAACATTTTCCACAGTCACAGTGGCCCTAGAGGCCTGCATGGCTCAGGAGTGGCCACTATCTGTTCAGTGGTTGGATGTCTAGGGCCAGTCTTCAAACAAGTGAAACCCAATCCTTCCAGTTATTATTCAATGTATTAAATCCTATAGGTTGAAAGAAAAAAGAGAATTTACCGTGCAGGTCATTTCCTTCTAATTTCTGCCATTGTCGGACTCCATTTCCAATGCCTTGGAATCCTGCAAAATAACGAGTTTCTCTGAGGCGGGAGACCCAGGGCAAGAGTAATGTACCAGTTGCAGACTTATCTTGGTTCTGGAAGAGCAGGTGGATTTTGGCTCTCTTGGAATCTGAGAGAGGCTGCCCATGAATAAGATGCACTTCAGGGAATGAATGCAACTCTCAAAATTCAAACCATTAAAAGTCAAAACAGTTTTCAAGGGCAGTGGGGTTGGTTGTCAGGTTCATTCGGGGAGAATTTCTGTAGTACAGATGCCCATTTCCACTCCCACTTCTCCACTGCACACATATGAAAGCATTATTTTAGAAGTCACTTGCTATCCATGTTGCCTGCCTATTTCGGTATGTGCTAAATCACCCACTTTTAGAGTCTTGATATAAAGTTGGGGGAGTGGGCAAAGACTGTCAATCCAATGGGAACTGAAAATGACGGTTGCCTGTTCTCTTGGCCTCCCTTGCAGCTAGAGGGTGGACATGTATGGCCTAGCCATGGCCAATCAGAAGTACCTGTGTTCCACTCTGCCTTGGGACCTGGTGATGCAACAGGGAAGGGAAGGAAAGCTCTCACTCTGGCTGCGGCTGGAAGTGGTAGCCGCAAGGTCGAGTTCCTGGCACAGCATGGGGATACGTTCTGGCAGCAGGAGCTGCTGCAATAAAATTGAGATCCTGGCACGGAAGGAGTATCCAGTGCTCCTTGGTGGCCGAGGAGGTTTCCTCACCAGACCAGCTCTGTGGTACTGCTTATGGCACTGTTCCTGGAAACTCAGCCTCGAGTCTTATTCTCCAGCCCTCTCAACCACTCAGGGGCCGCCACTCCCTTCTTAACACCCTTCTTTTCTGCAGAGTCCCCCATAGCCAGTGCCAGTGGCTTATCACTTGGAATCCTCATGACACACCTACGGAGTAGAACACACAAATCACGTAGACTTTTGGCTTAAGACCTAAGACTTCAAAGCTCATTGGGTCTTGCTGCAGGCAGCTGTAGGTTATATCCTCTACCGCCGCAAGAATATATGCACTCTACTTTCTGATAGGAATTGAGGGGTTTCAGGCACAGTACTTTTCTAGGGAAATGACTGGGAGGATGCTAGTGCCTTCAAGAAATGGGAGAGAACATCTCCTGGCTCTGCAGCCTGAATTCCTAGTGACCTAGCCTGTCCGCACTCTCCTTGCCTGCTCGTCCCCCTGACTCTCTGCTTCCACAAGGTCACCAGCAGAAGAGCCACTGGTTACAGATTACTCCATCCCCTGCTTTGCAACGGTAACTGAGCTCTGATCTTTTCTGACATGGAGCCTAGGCCCTCTTTTACATATCCAAGGAAAATCCACTCTCCAATATAGGACCTGGAGTGTGGAGGTGAAAGGAGGAGATACCTGGAAGTGAGCATGGGTTTGTTTTAGATCTTTGCACCCACGGGAGGCCTTGGAACAAGCCGGTCTTGTTGGGCATTTTCTTCTCTTAGGCTGTGTTTCAAGGAGTGGGTCCGTAAGCTGACTTAGCCTGGGGTCTCCTGAATATCATTGCTGCCCACCAGGCATCGAAAACCATGCACTTTCTCTCTTCTCTGCTCTGGTTGTGAATAAGTGACACAGCTCTCTACACTATCCTTCAAAGCATCTGTGAGAAACCGCCATCAGAAAAATATTTGGAGAAAAAGATCAGTAGAAAGGGCCCGGCAATTAGGGATCTTTTTTTTCTCTACCATAGTCATGAGCGTGAGTACGTTAGTCTGGAGTCATGGCGAATTTGTGCTAGGTGTTGGGCACCTCTCAGGGCAGTCCTGATGCCTGGTATTTCTGGGGCTTCTCTGCATTCTTTGTCCTCTCTAGTGTCAGAGCCTTTCAAGTGATGCGATCAGAGAAGATTGGGAGTAGCGGACTCCTGGGCTGACCTGGAACTCAGCCTCGCCACACAGTGGAGAAGGCCTTTTGGACAGTGGTATGTGTATTCAGAGCAGCCTCGTTTCTATCAAGAAGTTGATGACCTCTGCTAATTTTCTAACTACAAATACTCTGGGTGAGCCATTTCCCCCTTCTCCCAACAGCAGGTCTGAGAACTAAAAAGTCAACCAATCCAAACAGCTCCTGCTTCAGTCAGGAATCAGTCCTGAGGCTAGAGTGCTGGTCAGTATACTCAGCCCTTCAGAATCTGTTTCTTTCCCCCTGCCTGCCTTCCCAAGAGGTCCCCCAGGGCTCTGGGGGCAGCTCCAGCCTATGTGTCTGGTGGTGGCAAGGCCATCACAGCACCACTGCTTTAGCAAGGCAGGTGGAAGGTGGGTGCTGAGTGTGCACAGAGGCTCTGGGGACAGAAGAACCAGAGGCAGAGCAGCAGCAGGAATTCCAAGGAGCTCCAGAGCTGGAGGAGAGGAGGGAGGCAGAAATCATTCTCATGCATGGCTGCCAGGCCTAACTCTTAAAGAACTGGCCCACAGTCTGCCTGGTGCATCCTCACACCAGCCTAGCGATCCAGGACCCTGAGGTTCTCTGGTTTCTCAGGGGCTTATTTAACCTCCGCTGCACTCTATTCACATTGTGTTCCGTTGTCGGGAGAACAGAGAGGCCTGGATCCTGCTTTCCGCAATCACTCTATAAACAGTCACTTTACCAGTCTACAATTTGCAAATTTACCCAGAAAGTATGTAGGACAAATAAACTCGATGGATAGGTTCAAGTGGAGACAGCAAGTTTCAAATCTTACCCTATCCAAACCTGGCGTTCCTTTTACGCCTTTCATGCCTTCCATCTATAGGAGGCTGGGAGAAAGTCTCAAGAAAGGAGAAACTGAGGCTGTAAATCGTGCAAGGCCACACAGGGATCTCCCCCATCTCAAAGTCTGACTCAGCACAAAGGTTTCCCTGCGTCGGATGTGCCCTGCAGTGTGCTGTGGGGGGGGGAGCAGGCCTCTGCTACCCATGAGTCAGACCTGAGGCTCTGGCCCCCCTTCCTCCAGGGTATCTTCCAATTCTGCTCTATACCCGTCAGGGAGTGGCTCAGAGGAAAAAGACTCCCTGGGGTGACGGAAGCACCCACAGGCCTGCACAGGGAGTCAAACTGGGGCAATCACGGGGCTGCGCGTTGCCACGGGACTGCGCGTTGCCACGGGACGCCGGTGACACCGCGGGGAAGCGACGGCAGCCTTGGGGGAGAGGGTCGGGCTCGCTGACCTCGTTCGGGGGAGCAGTGGGCGCCCCCCGGCGGGCGGGCCCCTGTGGCGAGTAGACCGAGGTGAGGGGGGACGCGGGGACGTGGGTCGGGCGTGCGTTACCTCCTCGGCGCTGCAGCAGTGTACTGGGTCCGCCTGCTGGTCTGAGTGCGTGCCCTGTGTGGCGCGCCGCTTCTCCGAGTGCACGATCAGCAGCATGTCGATAGACACGGCGTTGATGTCCTTCTTCAGCTCCATGGTGCCGCCTCCCTTCCGACCTGGGCGCCGCGGCCGCACGCTAGGCTGCTTGCGCTGCAAATGGCCCCGTGCGCGCCGCTGCCCGACACGGGAAAGGGCGAGGGCGCGGGAGAGGGCGCTCCCCCAGCTGCCGGAGCCTCCAGGCGCCGCGTTTCGCTGACTCTGCCAAACACTCCATTAGGGCCCGCCTGGGAGGGCGCTACCCTAATGAAGCAGCTCTAAGTCACCTTTGAAAGGAAATCCCCGGGCCAAGCCTTGACCTGCACCCGGGCCACAGTCGGCAGAGGCCCGCCAGTCCAGAGCTTCCCTCCCCTCGTCCCTGGCTCCTGCCCGGTGCACTTGGAGCGCTGGTCCTGAGCTCCAGGACTTCTCCGCGGGCTGAGCGCTGCCTCATCCCCCACGGTCTCCGGAGGGGTTCCCCGAGAGGGCCCGGAGCCGACCTCCCACGAGAAGCCACTGGGAAATACAGAAATCGTACAGTGCTGTCAACACTGAGAGTTGGTTCAGGAAAAGGAAAGGCAACAAAGGGGTCCAGATTGAATTGCAAGATGTGCAGAAATTGACCAAGTTTTGGCTTCGACCTCACTCATTTCCTGGGTGGGTTGATAACTGTCTCGTTAGGAGATATTTGGGTGGGGTGTTGGAGTCAGGAGCTCCCCCACCAATTACGGCCGCTCCAGAACTTGGAACATGCCCACTGAGTATCAAGCTAACGATCCTCTTTGGTCTGAAACCAAAGACTTAAAATCTCTATTCGTTCTAGAAGCCTGGCTCCTGCCCTGTGGGGAAGCAGGGAGGGGGAGAGGAGGAGGCTGGGGCATAGGGAGCTGGACCTGAGAAACCTTCTATTTTTAGCCCGGCCTGGCCTGCCCAGTTAACAGCAGCAGGGGTTTGGCTGCAGGTCTCAGGAGTGTTTACAGAGGCTTCTGCCTGATACCTCTGGGCACTATGGGCTCACCCTGCTGGGGGCGCTCCTCTAATTCTGGTTTCTACTGTTAATAAATGCCCCGCACATGGAGGCCTGTACTCTGAGAGCCCTCCTCGCATTGGAGTGTATGGCCCCCACCTTGTAGCATGGTCCTGAGAGTTCCCAGATCCTCCTTGGAGCAGCCTGTGTCACACAGACTGCCTTCCAGTACCTACTCCACCACTTCCTGGCAGTGTGGCCTTTGACCAGCCATTTCCCACCACCTTCTCACCCTTATCACTGGGTTAATAAAAATTTATCACATAGCTTTTGTGAGAATGGCGTGAATGTAAGGCACCTGGTGTATAGAAAGTGGTCTTCAAATGGTAGCTGTCATTCTTCATTTTAAGGGTGAGGAAAGGGACAGATGGAGTGACGAGTTACTGATGGAGTGAGGGAGCAGGAAAGATGTCATAGCCACACCCTAAGATTCTGAAGGTCCTCCCCCCAATGACAGTGGCTCAGGATTTGGTCCTATGTAAAGGCTGTCATCTGATTGCATTGCCACTCCCCCGCTCACCTACTGGGCATCTGATGAAAGGAGAGGTTGTTAGCTTCCAGTAATGTTGAACTGGAGTTCCTAGAGAGCTGAGCCCACAGGCAGACAAGTGGAGATGAGTGGCTCCCAAGGCAGGTTTCCTTCTGCTAAAGTGAGTCTTGTCCAGTCTGCATGTGTGCAGGCACACACACACACACGCTCACACACACACCCTTACCTGGGAGGCTGGCTAACACTGCTCTCTATGTGGCTGGGAAAGTAAGAACTATGAATTATGCAATGCTCTTGGGGTGTTGGAGATTGCTGAGGCAGATTTGAGGTCCCAGAGCCCCTCCAACTGCCGTGGGCCAGTCAGTGTTGCCTAACCCCTTCAAGTGTCAGGTTGTCTGAAGTGCTGAAACCAACCAGAAGCCCCTGTGCAGCACTCCTGGTTGCTGGATGGGTCTGAGTGCTGGTGGTGGTGGGAGCTGAAGGCTCTTTTCCTTACACTTGCATTCCCATCTCCCAACCCTTGCTCTCCTGCTAGAAAGTGTCACTCCTAGGAACTTGCCAACTCTGGTGCCCCCTCCCAGAACTGCCTCTGGAGCAGGATATTCTGACCTGGGAATGTGCTGCCAGGGGTCTGGGGAGATGGTGTGGAGGCCTCCTGTCTGTCTGCTGTGTATGAAGACAGCCTCGGAGCAGGGTCTCTCATCCTTGGCACTATTGACATTTTGGGCCAGATAACTCGCTTTTGTGGGACTGTCCTGTGCACGGTGGATGTTTAGCAGCATCCCTGGCCTCTACCTATTAGATGTCCATCACATTCACTTCCCGATTGTGACAACTTAGAATGTCTGCAGACACTGACCAATGTTTCCTTTGGAAAGAACTGCAGTGTGAACAACGCTTTGGAGCAAACTCCTGAAATTGGAGTCACCTCGGCTGCTCTGGGAGATGCTGTTGACCCTGGCTCCTGATGCTGCCTGACACCTAGACCCTCTCCCCCAGAGGTTTACCCATGGCCATCAGTCCAACAGCCCAGCTTCTGGGGCCTGCCAGGAGCATAGATGAGATGCTCTTCTTAATGCCAACTCTAGTCCCATCGTTGACCTGGGTTGACCTAGCTGCTTCCCATCTTCCCCACTATCCATTCCTGGGCTGAGAGGGAGACACCATGGGGAAGGTGATGTGGCTGAGGGCATTTGGATGTATCAGAAAAGCAGAAGGAGAGACAAGGGAAGACTGAGGTGGCTGGGATATCATTGAGGCAGAGGCTGTATCCCTTCTGCTCAAACCCTTCCTCCAGCTGCTCACCCTGTCAGCAGGAGAAATGACAGAACCCCCAGCCTGCAAATCCCCACACTCATCTCTTCCTTTTTCCCTACCAAATCCATTCGTGCTTCAGCCAAAGCCATGCCTTTCACACCCCAAACACACCACACTAGCCCCTCCATCCTGCCACTATCTTGAATAAAAAAGATGCAAGGTGGTCTGTATTCTGACGTAAATAAATAAAATCTGCATCCTTGTCTTAGCATCTGACAAATCAGGGGCTTTCCCCATTCTTGAGCAAAACTTTATTTTAATCACAATGAGTGGGAAATTCCAGGATACAGAAAGACCAAGAGCAGTCAAAATAGTTGTATTGTCACCTTTGTCAAATTTAACACTCACACACATCCAGCTGTCAGCAACCCTGCATCCACTCCTTTGCTGGAAGGTGAGATTTGTCAGTTGTCTGAATGGTTCTGGGACCTGAGTTGGTTCCACTATCTTGGAGATGAGGCGTGTTCGCCAGGGGCAGTGCTTACTCCTGGCAGTTGAAACCGTCACCAGAGAGGAGTGTGTTTTGACTCTCAGTTTTCCCCTCAGAAGTAGTAGTTTTGCAGGGACCATCAGTCACAGCTGTTTTACCACTCTTGAGATTCCAAGAGGCAAGTTTCTCTTTCTCTATAGAGGTAGAGTAAGTAAGCCAGTGCAAGAAGGGCTTTTGGCAGGGAATTTTCTCCACTGATGCCATGGGGAAGAGGCACACAGAGAGTGGCATGGCTTGGTGAAGAGTAGCAGACCAAGTCCCAGTCTTCTAACTCCCTCAGCCTCCCCTGAGATGGGTGAATCTTTACACCAGGTCTGGATGCTTTTCCCAGAAACCTTTCCGCAGCCAGTGTAGGCTTCTCATGGCCTCTTGACTGGCCTGGCTTAGCTTTCTTCTGCTTCTGAGCCTTTGCTATTGCTATGACTTCTGTCTGGAAAACCCCTTTGGACTTCCCTGGCAAGTACAGTCTGGGATCCTTCCAGAGCCTGTGGGGGAGGGTCTTATGGCTGTGGTTTCATAGTTGGAGGGCGGGTATAGAAGGAACTGGAGCCATTCCCTCCTCTCTACCTTGAAGCTTTCCTGGATACCCCAGTCCTTGGAGCTCCTGGGGAATGCTAGTTCTCTGTGGTGCCTCTTTTACAATCCCGATAGTTAATTTGGAAGCTCACCTCTGCTCTTGTCCCACACTCACCAAATTTGGAAAACATATCAATCCCCTCTGGAGCAGTTATGCCAGGCAAACCTGTTTCCAGACACTGTCTCCCAGCAGGGTGATATTGAACAATGTACTTAACCTCTCTCTGAGCCTCAGTTTTCCTTATCCATCAAGTGGGTGAGGGTGTTGCTGGGATTAAATGAGGTAAAGTACTTAGCTATGGGTAGTTATAGCTATGGCAACTTCCTGTCAGACACCCTGCTGGGTCCTGCTCTGGGGAAGGTCTCATAGATGTGGTTTCACAGTTGGAGAGGGGGTGTAGAAGGAACTGGAGGCATCCCTGACCTCCCATGTTGCCTTCCTTCCTGTACCACTGCTCTGTGGCCACTGTTCTACCATCACAGAGAAACTCAGTGAGCCACAAAATCCATTCCTTGAACTGACATCAGATCTGTGCGGCTGCAGCCTGTTTGGCAGGAGTTATGGCATGGCACAGTTCTGCTTCCTTCCCACCCCGATGACACTTGTGAACTGTGTGCATTCAGTAGGATGCACCTTTGCATTATCTCCATGCTATAGATGGGAAAACAGAGGCTTAGAAACCTAAGGTGACCTACTCAGGGTCTCACATGTATCTCACAGATAGCAGGGGACACCCAACCCTTGACACCCCACCCAACTCTGCATACTCATGTGCTGACCAACACCTGCCCACTCCTGCCCTATACGACCATAACATGCCCATGAGCTGAGGCTTCATAGTGCCCAGGCCAAGGAAAAGATCAGCTGTCAGCTTGTGGAGAGCATGTTCTTAACAATCATGAGGAATACACCTTGACCTGGGGTTTCAAGACCTCTGTTGAGGTCCTTGGAAAAATTATTTGAGCTCAAGCTATGAGCTGGGCCTTTGGGGACAGATTTTACAGGCTCTGTGGCATCAGTTGTTTTGGGTGGGGTGGGAACTGTGGCAGTGGCAGTGGCAGTAGGGGAAAAGTTGGTGGCTGGGAGCATTCAGCAGTCTTCAGGAGCAGTGAGGTAGCCCTGCCAGGGATGGAGAGGAAGGCAGAAGACTGCCATTTTTGTAGACAGCAAAAGAAATTTTGTGTTGTGATAGTTCCATACCATTCTGGGGTGAGGATGGTTACACTGTAAAGAGAGCGTTCCACTTCTGCTAGGTTTGCCATGAAGATGTTTCCCAGCACAGGTGATGGCTTGTTCTTGAGACCCCACTATGTGCAATGCCATAGGATGAAATGAAAGAGTAAGCACAGGGGAGGGGCACCTGTCCTCCCAGAGAGGAGGGGCCAAGAAGGCTACACCTGCAAACACTGTCCTTAGGAATGAATAAGTAGGAGAGAGGGGACGCGGCTTTCCGGGCAAAGGAGGAGCCTGGGGCAGGAAATAGGAGGGGCTGGAAGCAGTGCTGGAGGTGACAGGGAGAACGGTGTGTCTCAGGAAGTGAAAGGAGGGCAGTCTGGTTGGTGCTATGGTGCAGGGGAAGAGGTTTGAGGGGAGCAGAAGAGCAGCCAGGGCCAGTCTGTGGTGAAGCTTCAGCTGCCTATCTGAGTGGCGATGCTGGTCCTGGTCAGCAGGGAAGCGGAGAGCAGGGAATATTCACAAGGGTGAGGGTACAGGTCCTATGGTTGCCTTAGGCATGATCAAAACCACTGCCACCTGAGACTGGCTTTCTGGAGAAGATGCTAGGCAATGGTGGTGATGGTATGAAGAGAGTCAAGCACCACATGAGATGCTGTGTAAGAAAAGGAGGATCTGGGAGTGTGGGGCAGAGTGAGGGGCCTGGGTGAGGTGGGGGAACTAGGCTCAGATAGAGAAAACAGGAAGGGGAGACACAGAGCCTCCACCCAAGCTGAAGGGCCAGGCCCCAGCTCAGTCCTCAGACTCAGGCGACCCCTCTGAGTGAGCTGGGTCATAAAGTCCCACAGGGCATCAGGACACAAGATGGTCTGTCACATTCAGGCTCATTATTAACAATATAATAATGTTAGAAAGTGTAGGAACTATATAAAGAAGAAAATAAAGCCACCTAAATCCCATCATTCCACCTTCTAGAGATAATCACTTCTAAACATTTTGTTATTTACTATTCCCTTTCATTACTACTACAACATAGAGTATAATAAATGAATATTTGTTACAGCCGTTTTCATGCTGCTGACAAACACATACCCGAGACTGGGAAGGAAAAGAGGTTTAATTGGATTTAGAGTCCCACATGTCTGGGGAGGCCTCAGAATAATTGCAGGAGGCAAGAGACACTTCTTACATAGCGGCAGCAAGAGGAAAATGAGGACGAAGCAAAAGTGGAAACCCCTGATAAACCCATCAGATCTCATGAGACTTATTCACTATCAGGAGAATAGCATGGGAAAGATCAGCCCCCATGGTTCAATTACCTCCCCCCTGGGTCCCTCCCACAACATGTGGGAATTCTGGGAGATACAATTCAAGTTGAGATTTCGGTGGGGGACACAGCCATACCATATCAATAGGTATAAAATAAAAATGAATATATATTTTTAAAAACTATAATTGATATTGCATCATATATAGTTTGGTATCATGATTTATTTTTGCTCAAAATATAGTGAAAAGTTTACTAAAAACTCTTCAAAACCCAATTTAAAAGATTGCCTAGGCACTTGTTACACTGATGTGCCACAGTCCATTTTTCTATTTTCTTATTGTTGGACTTTAATTTGTTTTGCATTGTCTACTTTTATAAATAATATGACAGTAAATATCTTTGACTACATACTGGTTATTTCCTTAGAATAGATTCTTGGAAGTGGAATTACTGAGTCAAAGGATATGACTATTTTAAGAATTGAGATATATATATACAAATTACCTTCCAGTAAGACTGTGCCTATTTACACACGCTAGCTGTGTATGTCAACCTCTCCATACACTATCATAAGCATTGAAAACTTATCAGTACATCAACCTTTGCCATTATGATAATTGATACATGGTAACCCTTTCTAATTTTCATTTTTATTACCACGGAGATTGAACAATTTTTAATCATAAGTTTATCTTGTGTGGGCCAGGTGCGGCGGCTCACGCCTGTAATCCCAGCACTTTAGGAGGCCAAGGCAGGCAGATCACCTGAGGTCGGGAGCTCAAGACCAGCCTGACTAACATGGAGAAACCTCATCTCTACTAAAAATACAAAATTAGCCAGGCATGGTGGCACATGCCTGTAATTCCAGCTACTCGAGGGGGCTGAGTCAGGAGAATCGCTTGAACCTGGGAGGCGGAGGTTGTGGTGAGCCGAGATCACACTATTGCACTCCAGCCTGGAAAACAAAGAGTGAAACTCCGTCTCAAAAAAAAAAAAAAAAAAAAGAAAAGAAAAGAAAAGAAAATTACCTGTGTGTGTGGTGCGTGCATGTGTTTATATTTTAAAAATTCATATCCGTAGTTCCTTTTTTCTACTTTAATGGCACGAATATTTAATGTCAGTTGGAAAAAAGATACTCTTCCAACCTACCTCAGAGCTGTCGTATTTCATAACAAAGTCTATGGCAGAGCCATGGCCATCGCTCTGACCACTGGAAGCTCTTTGAGGGCCAGGTCACGGTCTTACTCAGTCCTAAATCCCCCTCATCCCCCAACACTTTGTGCCAATGTGTGTTGCACACAGAAAGTGCTTAACAAATGTTTGAATCAAATTGGACAGAATTAATGCTTCCAGCAAGCTGAGACTTCTCCCTTTAGCCTGAAGGTAGAACTGAGCCTTCGAGAGATGTGTAGCATTTGCTCTTCTGTGTCTCTTTCACAGAACTGCAGGGAATGAAGAATAAGGTTAAACGAGGGCAGGCAGCTCTGAAGGGAACATTGACAGAACCATCATGAATTTGGGGAGAGCTTGGTTCTGAGACAGTGCTGCTCAGTCCCACGCAGGCACCAGCCCTGACCCCTGCCCTGATCAGAACTCATAAGCCATGATTCATGCTGTTAGGAGCAATTTTCATTCTTAACCTTTCTGGTCTGTCTCTTCCTGATCAGTTTGTCGGCCACTCCCTTCCTCAAGGTATTTCTGCTCATGACACCTTAATTGACTTTCCATATTTTTCTGTCCATAGCTCATTAAAATCCCATCTTCTTACATATAATGATGTGTAAGTGTGCGAAGCTCTGCATTCCAAATTTCGGGTACTTTGAAGTTTGGAGTCTCTACACTCTGGCATTCTTGGCCCTTTGCTGGGGAGGGAAATGATGAAGATCAATTTGTCTTTCACCACCACTTTCAAAATCTCTTGGGCAGTGCCAAGAGAGGTATCCAGTGGCATATGAGAGCGCATGGAGAGATTACCTCTTCACCCTAGCCAAGTGTTTATTTCCCAGCTATTGAAATGCCCCTCGCATGTTCCTCGATCCGCCCCTCTCTCTGACGTAAACAAGGTGTCATCTGGAAGTCTGTGCTTCAGAATCTGCTCTATACCGGTCACCCCCTTCTGTGCAGAATTCTGCATTTCCATTTCCATGAACTGACGTAGTCTTCACAATAGCCCAAAGCTGGGCTGTTGCCTTTATGCCCATTTTATTGACAGAGAAACAAAGGATTGAGAAATCAGTTCACACAGTTCTCCAGTAGCTTCTGCATGGGCCTAGTCCTCCCATCAAGCCTAACATGCTTGCCATTCTGTTTCAGTGAAAAGGTGTCTCTTCCGGGAGCAGGCTGAAATGTGGGCCAGCAACTCTCAGAGGCCGGGCAGGGCTCCTAGTGGTGGGATCCCCCTGAGAGAATCTCTTCTGGTGGTTCAAGATTGTCTGATCAGGTGGTGAGCAGGAACACAGAAAAGGGCTGTGGAGGATCTGAACAAAACCACGAATGAGCTAAGAGCAGCCTTTTGATTATGACTGTGGACCCCCAGGGGCCTGGCGGGAGGATGTTGGTGTTCATTGTCCCAAGCAGGACGTGCCCAGTGGCCTGGATCCCAGGGGGCATGCGGGAGCCAGTTTTCAGTGTCAGCGCAGACTCCAGCCTTGCCTGTCCCCCGGGGCAGAGCTTCTAATAGGAGCCGCGGGTATTTTTAGTCTCACGTGTGCAGGCACAGGGCAAGGCGAGCTGGACAGGAACAGCTAATAAGCCTCAGTCCTTATTAAGTTGGGAAGGATGAAATGAGGGGAGGAGGGTGAGCCTGGTGGAACTTTTCACGTGTCTCATTTTCAGAAAACTCTCTTCCATAATTCACAGAGAAATATTGAGTTCAGGGTGATTATGCACAGGCCCATTTGCAGAAACCTGAAAGTGGGGCATGTTCAGGTCCTGTGGGCTATAGACCTCCTCCCCACAGGGCTCTGCTCTGCCCTCCAGGCAAGGAAGTTGGGATGAAGGGATGAGCAGCTTTAGGGCTTGGCTGTCAAGGCTCCAGGGGTGGAGGTGGGGGCTTCGAGAAGGACTAGATTAGAAACCAGTTCCTAACATGATGCTGAAAGCCGCAGGGGATAGTTGAATGGTATCAGCCATTAACCTGAGTTCACAGATGAGGAAATAGAGGCTCAGCCAGGTGCGGGACTTGGTAAGGTCTCATAGTTCGGAAGTGGCAGAGCTGGGATTCACGTCTGGTGTCCTAGACCAAGGTGTACCATTATGTGCCCCCAACGACAGGCAGTTGTGTGTAAGACTCACTGTTCATTTTACTTAACTCATGAACATGTTTCTTTTTTCTATGCCAACTCTGTATCAGGAACTCTATCACTGGAATGGGGCAGTGAGGATGATATAATTCCTGCTCTCGAGGAGCTCTTGATTTAGTGAGGGCAACATAGAGTCCACTCCCAGCTGGACTTTGGTGCAGCAAGTGTGCAAGCTTGCCCTGTGGGAAAAGCAGACTGGGAAGGGAAATCGGCAGATTTCCAACCTTTGGTCTTGAGCGTGAGGATAGTCAAGGCTAGTACAGTCTCGTGCAGTCCACTAGTACCGTCCATTTTCCTTCTGTATACCCTCTTCTGAGGGTGAGACTGGAGAGAGGGCTAGGAAGGGGCAAGTAAGTCCTCAGCCCTTTTCTGGGCCCTGTGGCTGTGGCAGTCTGTGCCAGGACTCCCTTAGCGAGGATGTGGGCAAGGCGGGATTGCAGGTGGCACGCGGGCCTGGTTGGTGTCGGCTGCCCTCTTCGTCACCACCCCCCATCTTTATGGTTTGAGAGCAATAGGAGAGAGAAGGAAAATTGTGATTTGGGGTGAAAGTATTTTCGTTTCTTGCAGCCTTCCTGTCCAGCCCAAAGCCAGCCATGGCATGTGCTTCTGCCCATCTATTTATCCTTCCACTGCACCACATACTTGAGCACCATGCTCTTTCATATCCATCCATCCACTCCATCTATCCACCCATCCATTCACACTCTCATCCATCCCACTTAGCTATGCCTTCCATTGCAACCTAGACACAGCTGAGATGGGTGGGATCACCTGAAGTCAGGAGTTCGAGACCAGCCTGGCCAACATGGCAAACCATCAGCCAATCCCACCCTTCCATTCCTTCCATCTAATATGCTTTGTCCATTCACCCATTCTTTATTCATTCACTTGCCCCTCTCCCCCTATTCCCATCCAATTACGATTCCTTCATTCCATCTGTAACCAACACTGTGTTCTAGACCTGTGTCTGGTGTTGTGGGGATACACAGATGAACACATCTCTCTCTTGCAGTTGACCTATAAGATAGTGTATAGATCCACATATGAAGATAACAGTGGAATTGAAGAGGGTCCCAAGAGAAGCAACACAAAGAATCTGGCTAAAGAGGAAGAGAGAGCTGAAGAGGAGCAGCTGAAATGTTTGGCACTCTCCTTTCTGGGAACATACTATGAAAAGAAAGACAGACAGACAGAGAGAGAGAGAGAGGGAGGAGATAAAAGGGAAAAAGGGAAGGAAGGCAGGAAGGAAGGGAGGAAGGAAAGAAAGAAGAAGGGAAGGAAGGAAGAAGTAGGGAATTAGGGTGCTATGGGCTGAATATTTGTGTCCTCCCCAATTCATATGTTGAGATCCTAACCCTTAAGGTGATAATATCAAGAGGTGGATCCTTTGGGAAGTGATTAAATCATAGGCTGGGGCCCTCATAAATGGAATTAGTGTCCTTGTAAAAGCTGTTCAAAAAACCTGCTTTGCCCCTTCCACCGTGTGAGAACATAGCCAAGAAGGTGCCAGCCGGGCACGGTGGCTCACAGCTGTAATCCCAGCACTTTGGGAGGCTGAGGTGGGTGGGTCGCCTGAAGTCAGGAGTTTGAGACCAGCCTGGCCAACATGGCAAAACCCTGTCTCTACTAAAAATACAAAAATTAGCTGAGTGTGGTGGCATGCACCTGTAATCACAGCTACCCGGGAGGCTGAGGTGGGAGAATTGCTTGAACCCAGGAGGCAGAGATTGCAGTGAGCCAAGATCACGCCACTGTGCTCCAGCCTGGGAGACAGAGGGAGACTCCAGCTCAAAAAAAAAAAAAAAAAAAAAAAAAAAGGGTTGCCATCTTTGAACCAGGAAGTGTGCTCTCAGCAGACACTGTATTTGCTGGCACCTTCATTTTGGACTTCCCAGTGTCCAGGGCTGGGAGAAATTTCTGTTGTCTATAAGCCACCCAGTTTATGGCATTTTGTTATAGCAGCCCAAATGAACTAAGACTGTGGGAAAGAAGGAGGGGAAAAGTATGTATTGGGTACCCACTCTATGCTGGGCCCTATGCTAGGTGCCTTCACAATCTTAATCATCCCAACAACCTTTTGAGGTGGTCAGTTACCTTTATTTTAGAGATGAGGAACTAGGCTCAGAAAAGGCAGCTGTTCAGCATGAATAAAACACAAACAGCAGGGTAGTTCAAATATGTTTGCTGATATAGAGCATCAGAATGGAGTTTGAAGCAAACATGTCCAGGACAATTGGAAAGCATGCTACTTGATAGATAGCTTCTGGACTGAGCTGCCTGAAGGTGGACGTGATCAGAAACCACGAAGTCTATTGCCCAGTGAGAAGGAGGTGGTGGGCATGCAGAGCTGTTGGAGTGATGCCAGGTTGTACCTGTTAGACAGGGGAATTAGAGCACCCCTTGGCAGCTGTATCAGATCCAGGGTCCTACTGGAAGATTCCTGACCCTGGGCTCTCTGGCTAGAATTTGCCAGGTACCCTCAGGCCAGATCCATGGGCATTCACACAGCCAGTTTAATGTCCAGCTTTGCTGTTCTGGTCCAGGATCTCCTCTTGGGGATAGGGGTGGAGGTAGAGCAGAACCCCAGAGAGGAGAGGAGCTTTGCCTCCCACTGCTAGTGCTTCAGCCAGGGCTCCATGCACCTCACATACAGGCCCCCTGGTACCCAGTTATATGCACAATTTTCTGCAGGTACGTAATACCTGGCACTTTCCAGATCCACACCCTGTGCTCATTGCTTGGCACCACCAAACTGTCCCCTGATCATTCTGATGAGTCTCTGAGGAGTATTGATTGACAATTGCTGTCCCATGGCTGGAGTGCTCCCAAATGGTGAGGTAGGTGGCTCAAGTAACCAAGAGCTCTAGTGACACCAGGGTGAAGGGCTTGCTTGCGGGGGAGGCAGACCAGCAGTTCACTGGACAGATGCTTTCTCACTGCTGCAGAGCCTGTGGAGTAAGGATATGGCAGAGGCTGGGGGAGAGTGTCAGTGCTAATTAGATATTCTAGAATGATAGAGCTCTCATTCACGTGAACCCTGCTGCTGCCCACAAACCCCAGGGGCCTCCTATTCTCTGAAGTCAGTGTGTCTGTTCAGAAACCTATTTGGCTTTGCCTTTGCCAATTCCAGAGAGCAGAGTTTGGGGGGAAGGGAGTGCAGGTTCTGAAGTCCTGCTTTGGGGTCCCGTAGATCAGTCCCTGGCATGCAGGGCCTGAGAGGGGCCAGGAAGGAGGGCAATGGGGATGGGGAGAGTGGCTGCCCCAGGCTTGAGTTACCTCAGCCGTCCTTCCTCCCCAGCTTTCCTCTTGGCATGGTGGGGCCGCCCACTGGCCAGCTCAGCTGTCCTCCTTGCTCACCATGTAATCCCTGCCAGGAAGAGGGGGAGAGAAACCTGAGCCAGGCCTTCTCCCACTGCATCCTGCCATCCTGTCCTCCCTGCAGCCAGAAGGGAGGGGAGGGCAGGGTGGGGGACAGGGGAAGGGCAGGGCTCGGGGGAGAGCTTCTAGGCCTAGCTGCTGCTGCTGGGCTGCTGCAGTGCTGGGCGGCCTGTGGGGTGTGTGGGAACTGCAAGACTTGGGCATTCCCTCTGGAGCCTGCGCCTAGGGGCTGCTCTGGCCTCCTCTGGCATCTGGACACCTGTTAGGCTGCTTTCATTTGCTGCCTGCCCTTTGCTTCCCTGTGTCTTGGAGAGCCCCTGCTGGGTATTTTTATTTTCATCCTAAAAAGGCCATCTAGGAGCCAGGGAGTTGAAGTCCCAGCATTCCCAGGCGAATCAGAGCCTCAGCCTCCGTATCTGTACCCCAGCAGCAATCATGCCCACTGCCCAGGGTGGAAGGCAAAATGAGGCAGTGCAGAGTGTGCCCCCGGCACCCAGCCAGGCACCCAGCCAGGCACACAGTGGTGACTGCTCGAAAGCAGCACCAGCCCAAACCTGAACCAGGACACAGCCGCAGACGTGCAGCCTGGCGACTGACCTCACACTCGGGGGCTTCTCTGGAGCACTGGACGGGAAGAGCAAGGACAGAGGCAGCCCCCCTTACACGCCCCTCACCCTGGGATCTCAGAATCATCAGGGTGGTGACGTATGCACAGGAGTTTGTGTGGGGCGGCTGTCTACGGCAAGGATGGGGCCATTTGTGTTTTCCTAGAACGGCCTACCTCCTGGCACATGACAGGTGTTCCTTTAAGCAGTTCCACGTGTGTGCATGTACGTGTGTGCATGTGTGTAACCTGGCCATTCAAACTTTAGCCATCCTACTAGTGTCATAGGATGTTGGAAGAGTCTTTTTCACTTTTTTGGGCCCTGGTTTTCTCATCTGAATAATGGGTATACTGATTCCTGCCTAAAGCGCTGCTCTGAATTCAGCACTGGCCCACTGCATGGCCTGCAGTAAATAAAGGGTTCCTTGACTTCTGTTTCCCATATTCACCAGTGCAGAGATGTTTCTCGGGTTGCTTTGGGGTCTGACCCAGGAAAGAAGGGAAGGGAAAGGTGGGGTAACTGGGGCGAGGATCCCAGGCTTCTCAGCAGACACTCGCATGCTCTGCAGACTGAGGTGGGCAGAGCCACCCTCAGGTCAGCTACATAAGGCCACTTCTGGTGCTATCCGGTAGATCTGGGAGAAGTCAGGTAGGGGGCTTCAGGGCACTCCAGACTGGCTTCTTCTCCCCATCTCCTGGTATGAAGGGGACTGGGCTGGGGGAATGGGTCTGGGGCATCTAAACTGCTGTGACCACTTCCTCTCAGTGAGAAAGGTCAGGGCTGGCCTGGGGTTCATGGGGGACCCCTACCTCCTGGTGCTACCCTTGTACCTAGGAAAAGCCTACTGCAAGCAAGGCTCCCCTCACCCCATCTAGTTCCCTGAGGCCAGGCTTCTGGCCCCTGGAGTGGCTATTGCACAAGCAGGGCGGGAGCCTGGCCCATCTCAGGGTTACCAGAGGCAGGCAGGCTAGGGCTGGGCCTGGACCTGGATCACAGTGGTGACAGCGACCTGTTTGTGGCAGGACATTTTGCACTCCCCAGGTGGTCGCTGAAAAGCTGCCACTGAGGGAGGGGCCTCCGTGATGAAAAGGGGCCTCTGGCCAAGGCCTGACAGCCATCTGTTCACAGCCACCAGCCCGGAGTCCTCCAGGAAGGGTGAAGACAGGGGAAGAGAGAGAGGGGAGAGACAGGGACATACACACACACACACAAACACACACACACACACACACACACAAACAGAAACACACACAGAGACATAGGGACAGAGAGAGACAGAGACACTCAGAGAGAAACAGAGACATAGGGACAGAGAGAGACAGAGACACTCAGAGACAGAGAGATAAACAGAGACATAGGGACAGAGAGAGACAGAGACACTCAGAGAGAAACAGAGACATAGGGACAGAGAGAGAGACACTCAGAGACAGAGAGATTAACAGAGACACAGAGACATAGGGACAGAGAGAGAGACAGAGACACTCAGAGACAGAGAGATAAACAGAGACACAGAAACATAGGGACAGAGAGATGAAGAAAGACCTGCAGAAAGGCAGAGAGACAAATGTGGAGGAAAGATAGCCAGAGGAAGGAGACACAGAGACTAAGAATGAGGACGAGAGAAGTCGAGGGACAGAAAGAGACAGAGACAGAGACATTGGGAAAGAAACAGAAGGACAGGACAGTCAGAGAGGGACAAAGAGACAGAACAACAGAAACAGAACAAAGGGAGCCAAAGGGATAAACAGACAGAGTGAGACAGAGACAGAGAGACACAGACGTTGCCTGAGACAGATAGAGGGGGTGTTTGCGGCAGTGGCTGGGGTCGAAGTGAGGGTAGAGAGACAAAAGTATCTTGGGCAAGCTCTCTGATGGAAGGAGGACGCTCATGAGCCAAGCCCCTTCCAGCCTCAGCACATTCAGAGGGAAGAAGCCACACGGGATCACAGCCTCTGGATCCAGCGTCCTGACAGCAGTTTTCAGCCCCCTGCCTGACTTCCCCCAGACCTACAGGGTGGGACCAGGTTTTATTATCTGTCTTTCCACGTACTCTAACAAAGACTCTAACACAGACTCACCTGCAGGGCACGTGCAAATGCAGGTGCCCGGGCCCAACCCAGAGTCTGATTCACAGGTCAGGAAGACCAGAAATCTGTATTTCTAACCTGTTCCCAAAAAAGTCTTTTGTAGGGATTGCACCAATCACAATGAGAAATGCTGCACCAGGATATTCCAAGCACTGGTTACCCATCTCCCTCTCATCTCTCCCCCACTGTAGGGTCCCTGAGTGGGTAGGGGGCAGGCAGGAGCCAGGGCAGGGGGTGCTCTGAGGGTACATCCTCCACAGTTGCTGGAGGCTTCCTACACCTTTTGCTTCACCAGTTAACAATCCCCGGGAAGGGGGTAGAGGCCTTCCATTGACCCCTGGTCAGGCAGCCTGGGAGGCACTTCAGAGGTCATGACTCAGTCCCAGCCCCTCTGCACTGTGGAGGAGTCTCACTGGCCGGGCCAAGGCAAAAAAGACACATGGCACGTTCATTTATCCAGCTCTGCTATGTGCCAGGCTCGGTCCCCATCAGTTCATTTCATTCTCTTAAATAGTTTAGGGATCCGCATTGACGCCACCTTAGGGATGAAGAAATGAGGTCTAGAGATGGCAAGTAATATGCCCAAGGTCACACAGCGAGCCAGTGGCACGCCTGCCCTAGTATCTGGGTCTGTCTTACCAGAAAGCCCATGCTCACTCCCAATGTCCCCGTCCCCTGTGTCTATTAATGGCTCTATTGCCTCTCAGGCTAAGATCCCAAACTCAGCTCTGGGCTCCTCCCCCACGTCCTCCCCCATCAAGTCAGTGTCCGGGCCTGCCCGTGCCAGCCCCACAACAGCTCTCATTCATCACCACGTTTTTCCATGGTGTGCCTCTTCCCAGATTCAGCCTTCACGCTGCTGGCCTAGCACTAGGCAGTCATCTTCCAGCTCACTTCCCCCAGCTAATGTTGTTACATAAACCACTGGAAGTGAGTGAGCTGATTTTAAGTGGCTCTCTTTCCAGGTACTCTAACAAAACAGAGCCTGAGGCAAATTTCCGTGCTAACACTTTACAGGAGAGGAAGAGTCTGGGTTGGATGCAGTTTCTGGGCAGCAAGCTTGAGGGGAATGCTGTGAGGTGGTGGCGGGGACGCAAATTCAGGGGGTTCGTTACTGAGTTGGTCACGGTCTTCAGAACAAAGCTTCTTCTTTGGACACCTGGGTTATTTCCAGAAAAAAAATCATGCAAACAGTATGTGTGTATGGGTGAAAGGACAAGGAATTTACCCTCTCCATCCCATCTCTTAACTGGCGCTGGTGAGAGTTCACCCCGGGGGAGACACTAATTTCCCTGCACTTCTGGGTTGTTGCTTGGGCAGCTGTGGGACACACTGGCTGGGTGTTCAGCTGTGGCCACTCCCACGGTGGTGGGCAGGGTAGAGGCTGTGTCATGCCCAGACCTCAACCCTTGAGAAGGCGGAGATGGCTGGTCTGCTGGGAGATGAAGTGAGGAAGCCAGTAGCCAGGTTCTCTTCTGGGCAGGCAACTAAGGCCCTGGGGCAAAGAGAGCCATGCTGCTCTGCTGGGGGATCATAACCGGGTATGATACAGGAGGGGCGTCTTTTATTGGTGAGTGAGATGATACAGAGTAAAGTAGGCAACAAATAGAAATCAGTTTGGTCAAGTTCAAATTGTATTAAAAATATATAGACTTGATAACAGGAAAACAACAGGGTCAGTGGAACACTCATGGGTCTGTCTCCAGACATATTTGCCCTGGTGACATATCCTGGGAGGGGACTCTGTGGCTCCAGATGTGGTGGCCGGCATGCCTCATGCTCCAACCAGCATTAGGGTTCTCACTGAGGACAGACCTGCAGGAACTGCTCCACATCTGACCTCAGTCTCTGCCCAAATCCTACTGATGGAAATAGCTGGAACTGGCAGTGTGGACCAATCTGGGTCGGTCTGGGGGCTGCACTGTGATGCTGCCTTGGAAGGAGGAGTTGGAAGCCTGTAAAACTGTGTAAACCCAAGTCTGCAAAACTGTGTAAACCCAAGTCTGCGCTTGGAGGACTCTTGAGTCTCTCTGACCTACTGTTTCTTGTGCAACCCCGGCCAGGTTAGGGAGGGAGGAAGCCATAAAGCCTATGGTCATGAGAACACCTCGTCTGCCAAGCTGTCTCCCTCAGCCTGAGGAGGAAGCTGAGGATAGAGAAAGGCTGTCCAGGTGTGAGCTGCTCAGCGGGGGAGCTTCCCGGCAGCCCTTACCCCCTAGGAATTGAGCCCACCTAGAGTGAAGAGCAGAATTAGGAGGTGGCATTATAAGGTAATCTTCTTGACTATCAAGACAAGCCAAGAACATATCATGGATCTGCTTTTAGCAAAGCAGACCTTCAGGATCTTCTCCATCACCTTCTGTCTGGGTGGTGTCCAGGTCACCCTCATGATAAAATCACTTACCGTTCTTTTAACTGAACTCTATAGTTCTTCAGATCGATGACCATGCACATCTTGTAGATTTCCATATTTCCGTTTTTCACTTTCCATTTTTTCTCTTGGATTGGTTTCTTCTTAATAAAGCACATCTCCTCATTTCCATCAAAAGGCCACCACCTCCACCTCCGCCACCTCCACTACCTCCACCACCTTCACTCCCAACCCCAATCCCCAAAGAACTTGTCTTATACCTCAGAAACCCTCAATTTTCAAAGTAGCAAGCAATGGAAAGGAAAGCTGACTGGTGCAGTCTAAGGAACACAGACCATGGATTTAGGGCAGTATGCGTCCTTCTTTTTTTTTTTTTTTTTTTTCTGTGAGACAGGGTCTTACTCTGTTTTCCAGGCCAGGCTGGATTCCAGTGGCATGGTGGTCACAGCTCACAGCAGCCTCGACCTCCTGGGCTCAAACGATCCTCCACCTCAGCTTCTCAAGTAGCTGGGACTGCAGGCGTGTGCCACCACATATGCCTTAAATTTTTTTTCTTGCAGAGAGGGGGTTTTGCCATGTTGCCAGCTGGTTTTAAACTCCTGGGCTCAAGTGATCCACCCACCTCAGCCTCCAAAAGTGGTGGGATTACAGGGGTGAGCCGCCATGTCTGGCCCCGGTCTTTGTGAGCCTGTTCTTGGGGTTCTGGTCAGACACTGTGTTGGGATAATGTCCTGCCCACTCCCTCCACCCTGTCACTTGTGGCCCACATAATCCAGAAGTCTGGCAGTGCAGTAATGAGCAGGGTCTTGGGCCCAGGTTGCTTTTCAGCTGGTTGGCATAATATGTCTGCCCCAGGCTGTTGACAGGTACTATCAGTTCTGATTGATCAGCTTCTGAGTGGTGTGGATCATTAAATATTTTGCATAACACCAGTGCTACCTGATGAGAACTGTGACTCAGTTTATGTTACTTATTGAGGAGACTAATGGTGATTTCAGTGATGACAAAGCTCTTTGGCTTCATGGTTTCTATAGGACTAAAGTGTCTGGCTAATTGAGTCAAGATTTTAAATAAAAATAGAGCCAGTGCATGTTAAAAAGATGGAATCTGGGGTATGGCAAATAATTTCTGGGCACAAGAAAAGGTTTCAATGGTTACCAACTAGATTATTGCTATAGACTGAATGTTTATATCCTCTCAAAATTCGTATGTTGAAACCTAATCCCCAATGTGATGATATTTGGAGATGGATCCTTTGGGAGGTGGTTAGGGCATATGGGCAGAGCCCTTGTGAATGGGATTAGTGCCCTTTTGAAAGAGACCCTGAAAGTTCCCTTTCCCTTTCTGCAATGAGAGGACATGGTGAAAAGTCTATAGTCTGCAACCCGGAAGAGGGCCCTTGTCAGAACCCCACCATGTTGGCACCTTGATGTCAGACTTTCAGCCTCTAGAACTATGAGAAATAAATTCCTGTTGTTTATATGCCAGTCAATAATATAGCAGCCCAAATTAAGACAATAATCCAATTCAAATATGATTTTTGAGGCTCTCTGAGCTATTTTCACAGAAAGTTATAAGCTGTTTGCCTCCAATATGAACACACTCTTCCCCAAACCACACATGTAAAATGTAAATTTTGGTTAAGAAAGAGTTGCTAACTATGGAGGTGCCTGATTTGATGAAAACACTTGAGGAGATGCTCTGGGAGAATCTTAGATGGTGAAGAGAACAGAGTGGGGGATCAGTGGAGAAAATAAGGCAGTGTTCCATCGTTCCAAGGAAGGTCCATATGGAGTCAGCCAGCCATGGAACGAGAGATGGTGCTGTTGAGAATGGTGGTAAATTCCTAACTCTCACATTAGCAGGACAGTGAAGTCTAATGACACCATGGCTGGCTGTGGATGAATGGACTACTTACAAACTGAATATAAACGGTTATCATAAATTTGGAGAGCTATTTGGCAACATCTGATAAAACTGAAATGTGTATACCTCATGAACCAGATCATGTACATGGTTGCTTATCACAGCAGAGTTTATACAGCTTAACAACGGGGAAATGTCCATGGCAGGGGGTATTGTATAAATCGTGGTGTCCTCCCATACTGAATACTGTACAGCAGTTACCATGCATGCATTAGATCTACGTGGAAACGCGTGGATGGACATCTACTACACAAAACTGAATGAGGAAACTACAGTTGGAAGGATATTATAGTATGACGTCATTTAGCTATAGTTTTAAAACATGCAAAACAATATTATATATTTTCTACAGATACATACAGTTGTGGTAAAAGTCTAAAGCGTGAATAGAAGCACAACTTCAGAATAGTGATTCCTCTGGGGGAGGAAGGGAGAAGGGGGCATTGGAGACGGAGTCATAGAGGTCATCAATACATGTGTCATATTTTACTTTTTAAAAAAGGATCTGACTATACAGCCATAAAAAGGAATGAAATCACGTCCTTTGCGGCAACGTGGATGCAGCTGGAGTCCATTACCCTAAGTGATCGAACTCAGAAACAGAAAAGCAAATACCGCATGTTCTCACTTATAAGTGGGAGCTGGACAATGGGCACACATGGACATGAATATGGGAACAATAGACACTGGGACTCCAAAGAGGGTGCGGTGGGAGGGGGCTGAGGGTTGAATAATCACCTATTGGGTATGATGTTCATTATTTGGGTAATGGGTATATTAGAAGCCCAATCCCCACCAGTACTGCAATATACCCATGTAACAAATATGCATGTGTATGCCTTGAATCTAAAATGAAATAAAATTGAAAAAAATCTGAAGCAAACATAGAAGACAAATGTTAACTTTTGTTCACTCCCAGTGGCAGGCATGTGAACATTTGTGATATTACCAGCTGTACTTTTCTGTGTGCTTGAAATATTTCATAATGAAAATAACAAACGTGCAAAGAAAAAGGAGAATCCAGAGTCCTGCCTTTGTGGAAGTGTTTAAACAAAAAGCTGTATGAGTGTCTGCTGGCTACAGTGAACAAATGCTTTCTACACAGGGGTGGCAGAGTTGGGGGCTGGCCTGAATGACTGAAAAGTCAGAAAAAGGGTTTGAGCCCTTGACACTCATGGCTTGTGGGATACTTTAGCTGGTGGGGATGTGCACCAACTGAGCTGTTGTTTCCTCATCTGTGAAATGGGTTGCTGTGAGCCAAGGGAGGCAATGTGTGTGGATGTGGGCAGGGAGCAGTGAGTCACACAGTGAGGGTGAGGACCTGGGCTGGCCAGAGCTGTCCCTCGGAAACCTGCAGTGACAGATGGTTGTCAGGTAATACCTTAACAAGTGTGTAGGGTGGAGTGTTGAAACCACTTTCAAAAATGACTCTCCTACCTCTCCAAGGACCACAAAACCCCCTCTGTAAAAAATGAGGTATGCTGATTTTATCACTAGCCACCAGAGTCAGAGTGAATCCATACTGTTACCCAGTCACTGCCACGTGTTCATGTGTCACCTCTCTGAGTTTTTTCTTGCTTCTAAAAATGAGTAATAATAGTAGCATCTGCTTTGTAGGGTTATTCTGAGGAATAAATGATATTTCACATATAAAATGCTTAGCACAGACTTCAGCACTTAGTAACCCGTCAGAAAATGTTAACCGGTCATTGTGACCATTGTTACTTCTGGGTCTGAGCCTAAAAATGACTAACCAAGAAACATTTTGCTAGCTTAGATTCAGTGATACTTATGACTCGAAAATAAGGCCAAGGAGAATACGGTTGCTAAATTCAAAATTGTCATGATTCTGGTTGATTTTTTTCCTAATTAGATATTCTGTTGCTTTTATAATTATGCCTCTAAAAGGGGGGAAAGACAAATAATCAGAAATCTGGCAAAGGTGGCTAATTTTGCTGAGGGGCACCTCTATCCTCAACTACCCTCATTCCAGGGCTCCCAGTTCCGTCATGAACAACTTCTCTTCCCACTCTCTCCCTTGCCATCTCTCCATGCTGGGTCTTGTCTTCCTCTCACTGTTGGTCCTTTCTGTCCTGGCTCTCTATCTACTCATTCTGTCTTCTGGCTTCAGCTCCAGTTATGTGTTAGACACCTGGCCCCTTGCCCCAGCCCAAGCCTCCATCAGCCATTGCCTGGACCATGTAGTAGCTCCCTCCCCCATCTCTCTCCACAGCACAGCAGAGTGAGTGTTTAGCAATGCAGCTCTAATAGTGTCATGACTGGGCTTACATTGTTTCAATAGTTTCCCTTTACTTATAGGATGAAGCTCCAGTCTTTGGTAGGCCCTGTAAGGCCCTGCATGGGTGGCCTTAGCATCAAGCCCGAGCTCTCCCATCCTTCGTAGTACTTCTGCCCCTCTGTGAAAACTCCCAGGATTAAACTTCCCCTGAATGAGGTGGATCACACTCTCCTTTACTCTTCAACAGGTCTTCAGGAGTAAATTTTGTTCCTTTGTTCATACCTGAAGCCTGTAATCATTAAGGAGATGCCACCGTTCATCAATAACCTCATCTCAGAGCCCCTGATCTCTGTTAAACTCCAGTGCTTTTCACTCATTCTGTCCTAGAACTGCCTCCTCTCTGAGACCTTCTCCAACTACAGCCTCACATCCCCCCTCCAACTGACATCTCCCCTCCAACTGTCTCATGGCCTCATCCAGAAGTCCCTGGGCTTCCCGGAGACCACCAGTTCCAAAGTTCCACCCTCCTCCCTGGCCATCAGCTCCTTTTGGCCTGTCTTCCCTCCCTGCTGTGCATGGTATCTTCAGTGGTCCATCCAAATGGCTCTCTCACTACCTCTCAGGATTCTCTCATATCCTTCCTTCTGCCACACACACCTGACAGGACGTCATCCCTGGCTCAGTGTGGCAGCCAGCCTGAAGAACAGAGCACGGCCCACCCTGAGGGTCAGGACCTCCAGTCAGTTTAATCCCTTCCCCACCCCCTCCACCAACAGATGACCTCATCTCCTACTCTTCCTGCACACCACCTACAGACTTATGCACAGGCACACCATTCTCTCCCTCCTGAGGAGGAATACCCTACCCCAGGCTCCCTGGCCCCATTCTGTGGTGAGCACCTGTATTTTTGCTACCCATCATCTATCAATCGCTGTTCTGGTGAACCAGAGCCCCAAGGTTTCTTTGGGGGCCCACCATCTCTTACTCTGATCCCAGGTCCTATGTCCAGGTCCAGGTCTAAACTAATCAGCAAAACTCATTTCATTGGATACAGTGATTAGCTTCTGGTTGTGCACATGACTCAATTTGGACCAATGAGAACCTGGCCCTGACTTTTATTGTACTTTTGGGGTGAGATGTTCTGTCTTTCCTACAGAACACAAACTTCCAGCTATAGAAAGTCATCTCATAGCGTTAAGAAGTGAGTCTGTCATCAACAAAATATAGGCAAACCAAATCTAGGAACATATAAAAAGATACTACATCATGAAGAAGTGGGGTTTATTCTAGGAATGCAAGGTTGGCTCAACATAAGAAAAGCAACAAATGTAATATGCGATATTAAAAGAGTAAGGAGAAAAACCACATGATCTTCTTAACTGATAGGAAAAAGCATTTGACAAAATCTAACATTTCATATTAAAAACACTCAACAAACTAGGAATATAAGGGAGCTTTTTCAATTTGATGAAAAAAAATCCATGAATATCACACAAGCAACATAAACTTAATGGTAAAAGATTAAAAGCCTTTCCTGTAACATTTGGAACAGGACATGCATATCTTCTCTTACCATTGCTACTTAAAGAAAGTTCTTTTCTGGGAAATTGGACAAGAAAAAGAAACAAAAGGCAGCCAGATTGGAAAGCAAGAAGCAGAACAAATTGAAGATGATGTGATCTTATATATGAAAAATCCCAGGGAATCCATGAGAAATCATTAAATCTAATAAATGAGTTTAATAAGGTTGCAGGAAAGAAGATCAATATATAAAAGTTAATCGTTTTTCTATACCCTAGCAGTGAACATTCCAAGAATGAAATCAAGAAAATAGTTCCATTCACAAATAGCATCAAAATGAATAAAATACTTAAGAATAAATTCAACAGAAGTATAAGAGTTGATACTGAAAACTACAAAAGATTGTCAAAAGAAATAAAAGGCCTTTAAAAATGAAAAACATTCTGTATTCATGATTGAAAGATTTCATATTAAGATCCCCAAATTGATATACAGATTCAACACAGTCCCAATCAAAACCAGCTACATTTTATTGTAGAAATTGGAAAACGTTGAGCATAAAATTCATATGGAAATGCAAGGGACCCAAAACAGCCAAAACAATGTAAAAGAACACAGTTGGAGAACTCACACTTTACAATTCAAAACTTACCACAAAACTTCAGTAACCAATACTGTGTCATTTGGCATACAAATCGACATGTAGATGAGTGGAATATAATTGGGAATCCAGAAATAAACCCATACATCTATGGTCAATTGATTTTAAACAAGGGTGTGAAGACAAACAGTAAGCACATGAAAAGATCCTCAGCATCATTAGTCATTAGGAAAATGCAAGTTAAAACCACAATTAGATACCACTTCATGCCCACTATGAAGGTATATATAATAAAAAAGATAGATGATAACAAGTGTTGGTAAAGATACAGAGAAATTTGATCCCTCAAACATTGCTGGTGGGAACGTAAAATGATACAGCCACATTGGAGCACTTCTGGCTGTTCCTCAAAAACTTAAACATAGTTACCATATGTACTACTCAGCAATTCCGCTCCTAGGTATATACCCAAGAGAACTGAAAATGTAAGTTTACCCTAAAATGTGTTTGTAAATAGCAGCATTCTTCTTAACAGCCTTAAAGTGGAAACAACCCAGATGCCCATCAGCTGACGAATGAATAAACAAGCTATGGTACCCATACAATGCAATATTATTTAGGCATGGAGAAGAATGGAGCAGTGATACATGCCACAGTATGGATGAACCTTGAAAATAATCATGCTGAGTGAAAGGAACCAGTCACAAAAGATGACATATAGTATGATTCCATTTGTATGAAATGTACAGAATGGGCAAGTTCAAAGAGATAGAAAGTAGATTAGTGGTTGCCAGGGGTTTGGGGTAGAGAAAAACGGGGGCGGGGGGGGTGACTGCCGATGTATGCAGGTTTTCTGGGAGGTGACAAAAATGTTCTGGAATTAGACAGTGGTGGTAGTTACACAAACTTGTTAATATAATAGTGATTGTAAGGAAAAACACATTGTAAGGGAGAATTTTATGGTATGTAAACTGATCTCAATTTTTAAAAAGAGAATTTTAAAAGTGAGTCTGTCTGAGAATGGGGTCAACAGTGAGGAATTGGGGACAGGAGAAGGAGAAACAGGATCCTGTGATATCACTTGAGCCCCTGTAATCGAGTTGTGCCAGAAGTCAGACTACCTTGGAATGTATCAGTTATGTGAGCCAACACATTTCTTGCTTCTGGTCCGGGGTGGGTCAGATTTTCTGTCACTTACCCCCAAGGAACCCAGCCTGGCAGATACAACCTGTGCCTTCCTCGGGTCAATGCTGTTTCCTTCTGCATTTCCATCTCCATGTATTAGCCCCTTGCTCACGCTTCTTCCACTTAAAAAATAGTTCTCCCAGCCGGGCACAGTGGCTCATGCCTGTAATCCCAGCACGTTGGGAGGCTGAAGTAGGTGGATAACAAAGTCAGGAGTTCGAGACCACCCTGACCAACATGGTGAAACCCTGTTTCTACTGAAAATAGAAAAAAATTAGCCAGCTGTGGTAGTGCACGCCTGTAATCCCAGCTACTCAGGAGGCTGAGGCAGGAGAATCGTTCGAACCTGGGAGGTGGATGTTGCAGTGAGCTGAGATGGCGCCATTGCACTCCAGCCTGGGCGACAGCACGAGACTGCGTCTCAAAAGAAAAAAAAATAATAGTTCTCTCCTGACTTTACCTTGCACCCATTTCGCGTCCTCATTTCACTCATATCTCCCAAAGAGTGGTGATCCACACTTGCTATTTCTATGTGTTTATCTCTGAACCCTCTGCTTCTGGGTCCTTACCCACACTGCACGGGCACTCTACTGTCCTCCTGTGGCCAAGTGCCACAGGTGCACCTTCATGGTCTTGTGCTTATCCCGCAGGGTTGGTGCCCACCTACTTCCATCTGGGAGAGCTCTGAGTTCTCTGGGTATCCCTTTGACCTTGCTCCTTAGCTTCCTCGGTGGTCCGGATTTCTCTGCTCATTCCTTGACATTTGTGCCTCCCCTAACTCTGGGGTAGGGCTAGGGTTAGGGTTAGGGTTAGGGTTATGGTTAACCCTAACTGCTCTCATCCCCTCCCTCTCCCTGGGCTGCTGCCTCCATGATCAAGACTTTGAGCTCCATTCCTCGTATTGGACCCCTTGCCTGAGCCTCAGATTTCCCTCCTCTTTCCCCAGTTGTTTGGAAGTACCCCCATGTACACTGTCACTCATGCTGGCAACATTCCTCCTCCCTCTCCCTCTCTTCACATAGTCTTGCAGTCACCAAGTCACGCCGTGTCCTGAGTGTTCCTGGCACGCTTTCTCTCTCCCACGTCCCCATCACTATCACCCTCTATGCCAGTGTACTTGCTGGTCTCTTTGCCTCCAGTCTTCTCCCCCTCCAGTTTCCCTTCTTGCACTTGTTTTCAAAATGCAAATCTGAGTATGCCATGCCCTGCTCAAACCCACAGCGGTCCAAGTCCAAGCCTTTTGCAGGGCACCTGGGCCAGGAGGGCTCCCACCTGCTTCTCAGATGCCTTCCCTCTGCTCATGCTCTGCTCCTCTAGCCCAGAGTTGCTTGTTGGTAGCCACAGGAAACATGCTGCCCTGTTTCTCTCTGTGATGTGGTGCTCTCCTACTCCCTGCTCCTTCCCAACACATTCCTTCTTCCCATGGCCAGATGACCACTTCTTGTAAATGCTTTTCTGGACACCCCACCCCAAGTCCATCCTCTCCGTACCGTCACCCAGGCCAGATCATGTGCTTTTCCTCTGATTTCCGCAACCCTCTGGACTTGTCTCTATGAGACTATAAAATTGTTTAAATAGGCTTCATGTCTATGCTGTGTGCTTCTGGAAGGAAAGGCTGTGTTTGTTCCTGGTGCCTAGTATAACGCTGAGCACTCACCAGCTGCTCAATGAGTGTTAATGAATGCAGGAGTGAGCCATAACAGCTAACACTCCCCCGGCTACTCACTGTGTGTCAGGTGAGTCGTGACCTCTCAGTCCAAAACCTCTTTATATATTAACTCATTTAAATCCCTCAACAAATATGAAGTGGGTACTATCATTATCCTCATTTTACAGTTGAGGATACCAAGGCACAATGAGGCTAAACAACTTGCCCAAGGTAGCACAGCTAGATTCAAGCCTTGCTCTAGGGGCTTGAGTCACACCCACCTCACTGTGCTGCTTCTGCAGTTCTGCCAGAACCCCATGCTGACGTCTGCTCATGCATCCCCCTCCACTTGGAATGTTAGTGGCTGATCACCTTCTCCACCTGGATCAAGACCAGCTTACGCCCTACCTCTGCATGAGCCATGCAGAGCTTGCTGGCACACTGCACATGGGCCCCGAATCTATGACGTTCACTGTAACAAAGAATAGTTCCCCCAGAGCTCATCCAGGTCTCAGCACCAATTGTCTTGTAGGCTCACAGGGCGAGCTGGCGATGCATAGACCCATTGGATACTGGCTGTTAGGAGACATCACCATCGACATCCATGCTTTTGGAAATATCGTCTTCTTGTTGGAGGATGGTAGTTTACTCAACAGGAAAAAGAAACATATATTTTAACAGTTTTCATGTATTTCATATAATTATGGTTTATATAATGCTGCCATCTATTTGCTTTATCTTAATCTTCTGTATTTTCCTGTGAAGTGGCCAGGACAGGTTAAACCCATTTTATTGAAGAGAAAACTGAATGTTTATGACACTATGTAATGTGCTTAAGGCCCCATGGCTCATTAGGACCCCGGTTTGTCCACTTCTAATACTTGCGCATATTCCTGGCTTGATGTAAGCATGTGAACGGTATCTGGCCACAGAGCTGAGCCACAGTGGAACGCTATGCAAGCGGTGCGTGGCAGAAGCCGTCCTTAGCAGTCTTGGGAGCAGCCCAGCAGCACGTCTCACTGCAGAACAGCATGGAGGGCTTCTCACCACGCCCTTACTTCACCAAGTCAGTTATGTTTTTCTCTTTAAGATATACGTACCATTATGGACTCGCTTGCACCTCCCTGAAAATTCATATGTTGTAGTCCTAAACTCCAGTACCTCAGACTTGACCGTGTTTGGAGATAGATTCTTTAAAGATCTAATTAAGTTAAAATGAAGTCATCAGGGTGGGCCCTAATCCAACATGATTGGCAGTTTTGTTTGTTTGTTTGCTTTTGAGACAGAGTCTGGCTCTGTCACCCAAGGTGGCACGACTTCGGTTCACTGCAACCTCTGTTTCCTGGGCTCAAGCAATCCTCCCACCTCAGCCTCCAGAGTAGCTGGGACTACAGGTGTGTGCCATCACATCCAGCTAATTTTTGCATTTTATGTAGACACGAGGTGTCGCCATGTTGCCCAGGGTGGTCTTGGAACTCCTGGGCTCAACCAGCCACCTGCCGTGGCCTCCAAAAGTGCTAGGGATTACAGGTGTGAGGCACCACACCTGGCTGACTGGTGTTCTTATGATAAAAAGAGATTAAGACACACACAGACACACACACAGAGGGAAGATCATGGGAAGACTCAGGGAGAAGATAGCCACGTGCAAGCCAAGGACAGAGGCCTCAGGAGAAACCCACCCCACTCATGCCTTGATCTTGGACTTTTAGCCTCCAGAGCTCTGAGGAAATAAATTTCTGTTCTTGAAGCCACTCAGCCTGTGATACTGGCAGCTGTAGCAAAGTAATGCACACATAGATTTTAAACTCGGCTTAATCCTATGGCCATTCATTTATGTTCAGTTTTTTAATATCCCTAGTCTTATGACCACTGTTAAGTTCACCAAAACAAAGGCCATGGGGGGAAGGGGGCCTGGAACTCTCCATGGAAGCAGCCATTGAGGGCTGTGCACTGTAGAGCACATTGGTGAGGCAAGAATTCTGGACAGCTGTGTGCATGTCCAGCTCGGCCCATCACTCCCCGAGGGGTCTGGGGAAATAAGCAGACTTTACTGAGCCCCAGTTTCCTCAACTTCAAGTTGAGGCATATGACTTTAAGGTCTCTTCCAACCATTCCCTGATGGAAGAGGGTGTAAAAGTTCTGGCTTAGTGGTGCTGTGAAGCATACGGGTTTTAGTTTGGGGAAGTCTAAAGCCCCCACCAACTTCTTCCTATTGAAAAACGTAGATACAAAAGGCTCTTTGGTTTTTCTGCAGGATAGTTCCTTATTGAGCTAGTGGCTCGATAAGAAGAGAGCTCAAAGAGATCTAAGAGAGCCTGGAACTGCCAGCCGATGGAGCGGGTGGCAGTTTTACAAGGACTTCAACGAGGGCCTTTGAAACTTTCTGCTATTCAAGTCTGTTTAGAACTCGCTTCTGAAGCCTGATATCTTTCAACTCTGGTGTCTTAATTCTTCCCCTCCTGCCCTGGCAGCTGAGCCCAGAGGAGCTTTGCAGGACAGAGGCACTTGTTAGTGAAGCCACAAGACAGGTGGCACTCAGGACAGGATACTCTGAACACGCAGGGCGGGCCTCAGAGCAGGACAAGGTTCAGGGGCTGGGGAGAGCCAAGGGGAAGGGGTGGACCCTCACAGGGCCCTGTTCCTATAAGGGGTTCTCTGATTTTGAGGAGAGAGCCAGGAAAGCAGACTCTATGAAAAGAGAGCTGAGGGAGTGTGGGGCGGGTTGGGGGGAGGCGGTGGAATTAGCCTTCTGTGTCTATTCGAGTGGGAACATGTCACTGTGTTCTGCGGCATTTTGTAAACTGTGAAGTGAGGAATGGTGGCCTGGCACATTCAGAGACCATCTGTGAACACGTGGCTGCAGGAGCACTGGCCCAAGCACAGATAGGAAGGCCAGGAGCTGCTGAAGGTCAATTAAGGCAGAGAACCATAATCTTAGAGTACATGATGCTCCAAGAGGCCCATAAGCATGCATTGTGAAGTCTATGAGGCCCTGAACCCACATGCAGTTTGTGGTCACGTGGACCTAGGGTGGTAAGAAGCTGTAATTGGTAGTAAAATACAGTGAAGGTTAAACCAGAGCCTGCCCAACTGTTTGTTATTGGAAGGACTACTGTGAGACTCTGGCAGGAGATGGAGGAGCCTGGGAAAAGGGGTTTAGTATGAAAACTTTTTGGAGTTTATCCACTCCTGCTGAGGCATGGGGGGTGGGGATGAGCGGGTGGATCCAGGGGCTCATGCCAGCTCCTGACACAGAAACACTTCCAAGAGGCAGAAAGAAGTTCAAAACAAAACAGATGTTGCCATTTGTTGTTGTGGCAGGCATTTCACGTGGATGATCTCATGCGGTCCTCACAGTTACTCTGTGACGTGAGTATCACTGCTCCATCTTATAATATTTGAAGAAACTGAGGCTCAGAAAAGTTAAAAATGTGCCCAAAGTCAACCAGCTAACAAACAAATCCTGCTGGAGCAGCAACCCCAGCCCCCCTGGCCCCCTTGGCTGCTCTAATTACACTCTGCAAGCCATCTGGAGAGTTCGTGCCTCTGGGTCACCCAGCTCCCCCTTGTTCTAGTTCTTCAGCCAGAGAGCAACCATTTGAGAGCTCAGAGGGTGAGTTTTCTGAGCGGCTAAGCCTCTGGGAGGGAGTTCTCTGAGCAATGCCATGAACTGAAGCTCCCGTGTAACGTATCTCCCATTACACCTGATAAATTGTCTTTCTGAGTCATCAATTGGTTTCATTTAGGAGCGGGTCAGGAGAATAACCTCCTAAAGCCTGTTACTTCTGAGTGCCCTGGAGGATCGACTTCTGGGGTTATCCGGTGACTCTGGGTACCTTTTTAGCTAAAACATACGTAATTGAGAAATGAGTCTGCCATCGTATTGAGAGATGTTCACATGGGATATCAAGAAGAGCAAATTACTAAGAGTTGCAAATCATTAACTAGACATCCTGGGGCCCTGTATGCCAATAGCAAAAGCTCTCAAAGAAGGAATTTGTTGGGGACTAGGGAATGGGCAGGAATGCAGGTGGGGAGAGCCCGCTGTGTGGTTTCTTCCTTCTGAATTGCTACTTCTGTATCTCTGGCACACTATTGTTAATAAGTATAACCTGTGGGGTATGAAGTATTTTTTTCAATACTTCCTGCTTTAATCCATTTGTTCATCCACCCACTCAAGCAACCATTCAGCCTGCATGGAGGAGTCTGTTAGGAATGATACTGATGAAGATGAGAGCTAGCACTTGTCCCATGCTTACTTCATGCTGGGCACTGTTTTGAGCACTTGACTCATTCAGTGCTCACCACCAGTACTCAGAGGAAGGTACTGTTATCTTCATTTTACTGACCAGAAAATTGAGGCGCAAAGAAATTAAGTGATGTACCTATCACATTCAGGGTAGCAGGAACGGGAGAATGGATGGGAACTTGTGGGCAAGCATCAGACTCAGAGTCTTGAGTGACAGAGGGTCATTAAAGGACATTTAGCAGGGACCCTAGGTTCTATGAACAAAAACCCCACAGTTCTGCTTTTGAACTTTTTCTGAAGATTATTAAGCTGTTATGCTTCCCCCTACTTGTGAAAGAGTTTGTGGAAACTGTGAGATAGACTAGCTGCAGCTACAACTGGGCATTACTCATTGGAAGTGGGAATGGAAGTTTTTAGGCACGAGAAGAAATTAGCAGATGACATATCTGCACCGTGAATGCCATTTTATGCTTTGCTAAAGCAAAGAGGCCTTGCATGGTTTTCATCATCTGACGCATGATTAAACTTTGTAAAGTTATATTTTAATGTTTTGAATCCATGATCTTGAAGAAAATAGTTTTGTATCTAATTCAGTGAGTGTGAAGGTTGCTAAGAGACTATTCATAGAAGTATACAGTTTCAGAGCTGGAAGGGACCTGGGAGATTGGGTCCAACAACCTCATTTTACTGAAAAGGACATGGATGTGACTTGTTCAAGGTCAAACAGCGAGAATTTGATGTACATAAGGAACGATTTAAGTATTTTATATAGGGCCAAGAACTTGGTAATAGGAGAGAAGAAACATCATTCTTTTCTAAGGTTGAGATTTATCAACACAAACTCCGTCAGTTACTAGTGATAGAAAAACCATCTACAGTGGTTAAGTCAAAAATCAAGACTATATTCCTCATTCATGTAAATGAAAAGTCCAGGACACTGATTTCAGACGTGGGGCTCAAATGTTGTGATCAGGACTCAGCCTGCCTCTCATTCTGCTTGCTTCGTTCCATATTTGCTTCCTTTTACAGCATGTTCTTCTCACAAGCCACCAAAATGGCCCTAGAAGCTCTGAGATGGTTCCCATCTTTATAGGTTTAGCAGACAAAAGACCCTCCCACTTCCCACGGCTACCAGTTCTGTTTCATTAGCTTCAGTTGACGGGGTCGGGATCACCTGCCCACGCTTGAAATGAGGGTTGTTAGTGGTGAGATGTGGTATTCTCATGGTTAGACCCCAGCCACATGCTCACCTGTGTATCTGGGGTGGGGTCAGGCCCACTGCAAATCATATACCCTAGGGAAAAATGGGGTGCATGGCGAAAGCCACAGGAGAATTGTATGCCTGGGAGGTTAAACTACAGATGTGCACTACAAGGTTTCATGAGAGCAAATTGTCCTAAGACTATTTTGTTCTCATTTGGCTTTTGCAATAGAAAGAGATGCAGTGTTGACTGAGGCCACGAGGAAGAGTTAAGAACATATTTTGGGTTGAGGGTAAAGTACTTTTCTCTGAATAAGGGGGGGGCCTAAGCTGTTCTGGGCTGAGTGTATGGTTCCAGCTGCAGGGGAACTATCTTTCTATTTCAACCTTCCTTTTTTTCCCCTGGGGGCATGCAGCCTAGATAAAGTCTTCCTTTCCATCTTTTCCGTGATTCTCTGGTCAAATAATTCCCCTTGGGGACATGTCTTCTTGCTTAAGCACAGGCTCCTTCATTAATCCTTTGTCTTCTTCCACTAATTCTTTCAAGTTTCACCTAGCTATCTCAAGAGAGCATTTCTCATTCCATTCATCCATAGACGTACTTCCTGCCAGCACAAGGACACTTTCCTGCTACAAATAATAGAAAACTCTCTCTACTTCAACAAAGAATTCACCATCCTGCAGCACAGGAAGTGCAGAGGTAGGGCTGACTGGGCCGGGCACATTGAAGTCAGGCTTGGCTTTCCCATAGTCTTCCTGGCTCTGTGCCCATCTGTTGCAACTTTGTCCCCAGGTGGACCTCAGCTGTGCTGGCAAGGTTGTCTTCTGCAGCAACAGGGGCAACGCGCTTTTGGGCTTGTATTTGGCAGGACAGCAAGGAAACCTCTCTTCTCTCCCGGTACACCTTTGGTCCAACTGGACCAATTTAGGCCTCGTGTCTCTCCCTGGACCCTGACAGTTGTCAGAAGGATCCCTGAACCCAGCGCTGGCAAGAGATGTGCTTATTGTGATGGCTTCCCTAACCTGGATCCTTGCTGGAGCTAGGGGAGGGTCCAGACCCCTAGGGTCACATGGCCTGATTGGAGGAGGGAAGAAGTATTGGGTGCTGGGTAGACATTATATTATGTTTAGTTAGACTGTACATGTTTCATATGTTCTAACATAAATATTTTTTCATTAAAAGACAGTATTTCTGACTTTATGGTTTAAACAGAACTTTATGGGCTAAACTTACAATCTAAACATCATGTATAAAATTGTATGGAGAAATGCATACCTTCATGTGAAACATCTTTCTCATAAGTGCATTTATGCAAATGTAGACTACGCTATGATGAAGCAATGTTGAAAATAATGAAGTCTTTGGGGGAACTCTGGCCACTCAGACCCCTTACAGAGTTTTGGGCAGCAGCCTGTTGACCCACAGCATCCAGGTAAATGCACATGTGCACACAACACACTGAAGGCTTCTCTGTGGATGCCCATCACACCCCTTATGTGGGACTCTTATCAGTTTTTATCATTTGCCTTTTGTTCCAGAGTCTGGGCATAGACATGTGGCTGGTAGGTCTGTGTGTATGGATTATACTCAGTGGTTGGAACAAGACAACTTGAGGTTTCATCTCCATGTGCCCATCTTTATCCCCCTTCTGCGGAATGTTCTGGTTTTGGGGACAGAAGAGCTTGGGCAATAAGAAGCCATAGACGATGCCACCCTCATATTAGCTGATGCTTTTCACCTTCTTCCGGCTGGAACCCTGAACCCAGGAGTTCCCCTCTTCCTAGTCTCTCCACCAGAACAGTTACCAGGGCTGGGGACACAACCCAGGGGTGATGTCATGTACACACAGGATGAGAGCAGGAGCTCGTCAGATCCACTTTTGGGTGTGGCCAAACGGGCTTCAGTGCCCTCCTGCATAAAGTGGGGGGGCACTTCTCCCAGAATTTACTTGACTGCCACGTGTTTAGGGCCTACTCCATGCCAGGCCCCAGGCTACCAACATTACCTACATTTCCTCTTCTAATTCTCAAACACGGCCCTGCTCCAAGTCAATCAGCCTGTGGCAGGGCTGGGGTCCAAGCCCTGGTCTGTCTGACTCCAATGTCTGTGCTGTTAGCACTCCTCTCCTCACAGGGCTAAACAAGACAAGAAGTGGGAAAGAGCATGGAAAGAACCTGGCACTTACTGGGTGATCAACAAATGGTGGTGGCGGCTGCTGCCGCTGCTATGAAAAGCAAAGGTCCTAGATAATCCCCCCAAACTGACAGCCGGCCCTGCGCCACCTACAGCTGGCCGTGGCCTCCCTGAAGACTTGTTTATTGGCCTTGTGGTTGTCCAAAGAAAGAGTTATCTGTCCTCTCTCAATTTCCCAGGCCTCCAGAAGGTATGCTCAAGTTACTGAGCATGCACACCTGTTATTCTGAGCCGGGAGGGGCTGAAGAGCTCAGGTGACCAAGCACACTTCTGACCTCGGCTGGGGTCAGCAGGCTGAGGTACTGGCCTAGAGCCTTCCGGCCAGGGGCAGTAGCCAGGCTCCCCACAGTTAGAAGCCTTGCAGGGGGGAGGAAGTGGGGGCTGCTCTGGGCCTTAAAGTTTCCCTTATTTTATCCCCGATCCCTCACTGTCCCCAACAAACATACACATGACTCATCCCCAAGCCAGCTCCACATCAGCAGTGGTAAGAGGGCTGCTCCCAACCCAGGGAAAGGTCACAAAGATGCAAGTAACTGCAACTACAAACACAGTGAATGCCAATGAGTGCTTCTTAGGTACCAGAAACGGTGCTCAGTGCTTTGCTTATAGTCTCTTGTGAGCCTCACAAGCACTCTATGGAGTGAAGCAATATCATGGACACCATTTGAGGGATGGAGAAACTGAGGCCCAAAGAAATGGGATAACTTGCCTGACTGCGCACAGCATGTGGAATATGACTTGCACTAAATACGTCTAGCGTGGAAGTTTGTTTCTGCACCATGATGCAGAAAACTCCCTCCTCTCTGCAGAGGCTGACGGGCCTTCCCCAAAGCAAAATACTGGGAGAGGACTATTTTATTTCACTTCCTTTCAGTAAATTTTAGCACAGTGACAATGTTGGGAAAGGTGTCAGCCATGCTGGTGCTCATCCAAGCCTAACACGCTGTAGCTCAGAGAGATCAGGCCGCCCACTCCAGGTCACACAGCTTTCTATGCTTTCATCGCACCAACTTTGGTCATCAGGAAAAACACATCATGGAGAAGTTCTCAAAACACATCAGAACATACATTTTCTCATACTCAGCAAATACGCCTTCATCTTCATCAAATTTCTCAAAGGCTACTACTACCCCCTCTCACCACTTTATGTGATTCTCTGGAAAATGCATGCAGAAACTCTAACTTGACTCAGACTGCAGCAGGCACAGAGAGGCGAGCTTCAGCCTGGATGAACGTGCAGCTTATTGCCCAGGTGCCTGAAGAGCTGGGAGATGGCACCATTCTTATTGCGGTGGGGTTTTCCCCAGTGCTTGTCTCCATTAAGAACAAATCCTGACCCCCATCGTGCCTGCCGGCACATCCCTGGTAGGCAATGCTCAGATCAGACCTTGGATGTGTTGGCTCCAGCAGAGGTCAGGAATGGAGGGCTGTGGGAAGGGAGTTACTCAAATGCATGTGGCTGTAGGTGACAGAACCCCACTCTACTTAAGAAAACAGTTTTACTGGCAGGATATAGGGTAATCTACAGACCCCACAGAAAGTAGAATAATCAGGCCTCAGAGAAGACAGGAATCCAGGTAGCCCCAGACCTGTGGCAGGATGGAGGCAGCCTCCTAGGGCCCTGCCCCCAGGATGGGTCAGCCACAGCTATGGTCTGTGTTTTGTGACTTGGCTCAGGATTCAAATGCACAACCCACAAATGGCTCAAATAAAACAGGCAGACAATACCAAGTGTTGACAAGGCTGCGGAGCAAATGGATTCCTTACACATCACTGGCAGGGAAGTAAAATAGTACAGCTATTTTGGAAAACCATTTGGTAGTTTCTGAAAAATTGGACATTAATTTACCATATGATACAGAACTCCCACTTCTGTGTATCTACTCAAGAGAAATGAAAACCTAAACTTAGCAGTATTATTTATGATAGCCACAAGGTGAAAGCAATCCAAATGCCCATCACCTGGTGAATGTAGAAACAGGATTTGGTATATCCATACAATAGATTGCTATTTTGCAACAAAAAGGAATGAAGTATGGATCAACATGCTATAACATAGATGAAACTTTAAGACATTATATAGATTGTATAATGCCATCTACATGCAATGTCCAGAAAAGGCAAATCTGTAGAGACAGAAAGTAGGTTAGTCGTTGTCTTGAGCATAGGGAGTACCTGCAAATAGACACAAGGTTACTTTTTGGAGTGAGAGAAATGTTCTAAGATTAAATCGTGGTGATGATTGTTCAGTGCCATAAATTTACTAAAAGTCATTGATTTGCCTATTTAAAACAAGTGAACTTTATGTTATATTAACTATAGCTCGATGAAGCTATTTTTTATGAAGCTTTGAATTTGCAGTGGAGAGTCAGAGTAGACGCATTTGTTACCCCCTGCTATGGTACCTTATTTGACAGTTGCACCAAGTTGATTACAGGGGAACTGGGATAATCTGGGTGCTGTTTCATCAGCAGCAAAAGTGGGAAGAGGGGTTTCTGTGCAGATAGAAACCTCAGATACTCCTCCACCCCTACCAAGCACCAGGATGGCAAGTGACTGAGACCATAATTTTGGCTTCCTCAAATGTCACGGTCCCTGGCCACTGTGTGCTCTCCTCTGCAGCTGAAGTCTCAGGGTTCATGAAAACCTCCCCAGCATCTGGATCCTCACGACAAAGGCCTTCTTCCACCAAGGGTTAGCTCCTGGGGCTGGAATTGGCTTCTGGCATGGAGACTCTGGTGATAGCTTCCAATGAAGAGCATGAGCCTTTGATTTCATTTAGGTGTGGCTTTGCTCACAAAAACAATAATAAGTGTTTAGTGATGGTTGGGCACAACACAGTTATCTCCAGCCTGTGTATGAAAGGGCACATGAAATGATTCCTGTGTAGTCCCCAGCTATTGAATCTCCTGTTGACCTCATTCTCTCTCTCTCTCTCTTCTCATTCTCATAAAGCATCTAACACAGTGCTTTCTCTTTGGCTTATTATGACTTCTTGTGGCCTCTTTTCTATGCTATAGCCAAAACAATGAGGAAGCCTAAAGTAGGAGAAAAGAAAAGAAAATCAAGCTATGAAATAGAAAAAAATGTACATAGCTCAATACAGATGTCAGCAGGTAGCAAGATGAGAATAGAAGGACTTCCAGAAGGCAATTCAGTCACATCAGTGGTGGGGTCCAAAAACAGAGCTAAACAGAGCTTCACAAACCGTGGTTTGTAAATAAGGTGAAGGACCTTATTTATTATTATTATTGTTATCATTTGAAACAGAGTCTCGCTCTGTTGCCTAGGCTGGAGTACAGTGATGTGATCTCGGCTCACTGCAACCTCCACCTCATGGGTTCAAGCGATTCTCCCACTACCACACTCAACGAATTTTTATTTTTTGGTAGAGACGGGGTTTTGCCATTTTGGTTGGGCTGGTTTTGAACTCCTGACATGAAGTGACCCACCAACCTCAGTCTCCCAAAGTGCTGGGATTTCAGGCGTGAGCCACCATGCCAGGCCCCACTATTTTTTAATGAACATGTACTAATACTTTTATTTAATGCATTAATGGAGAAAACAGTAAGATGTTACAACTAGGTCAATGGAGAATCCAAAATCACATATAATTATAGATCAGGAACAATGAAATAAGTGAGCAAATGGAGGCAAAGCTGGCCCCTTTCATAGTGAGGAAGGAGAGTCAGTTGCCTGACAGAATTTTTGCATGTCTACAGGCAGAAATTATTTTTCATTGCTATTAGTTATTTACAATTTATAAACTGCAAACTAGCTCCGTAAAAGGCTAGACTCAGGTAATCAGGAAAGATGTACTATAGACAATGCATGGCTTTCCCTTGAAGCACAAATCTTTCTGTGTAATACTCTGTTCCCCTCTTTGGTTGCATGACTAGTATTTATCCTTTACATTCATCTCAAGCTTGAAAAGGCCATATTTTAAAAATTTCTAATGTATCATGAAATACTTTCATGAAACAGTAAAAATAAATTACTAGAAAAATAAAATACAAGACATACAAAATACAAGCCTAACTTTCCTTATTGACGGTTTCAACAGACATAAAGTTACTCTGTCAAGTTGTTATGGAAGTCTGTAAGAGCTTCCCATATTTCTGTCCTTTCTCTGACAGTAACTAGTGGTGAAGAGTTTGCAGTCTGGTCGTGGTCCACAGACTGCCTTCTGAGCTGCGCTGCAATAGTGTGTTTATTTACACACATTGCTGCTGAGGCTCCTAGGATGCTGCCTTCTGATGCTGGTTTCCACAAGGTCCAGCCTTTCTTTTGTTTCCATTCTTTACCTGCCGGGAGATTTATCTTCTAACTCTCCACTCTATATCCTTCCTAGTCTAGTCTGGGACAACACATCTCAAACTCTTTGGTCTCAGGACCCTTTTAAACTCTCAACAATTAATGACGATGCCAAAGAGCTTTTTTTAAAAAATGTAGGTTACAGCTATCAATATTTATCATATTAGAAAGAAAGACCAAAATATTTTAAAAATTATTTCTCGGCTGGGCATGGTGGCTCATGCCTGTAATCCCAGCAATTTGGGAAGCTGAGGTGGGCAGATAGCTTGTGCCCAGGAGTTCGAGACCAGCCTGGGTAACATGGCAAAACCGCGTCTCTACCAAAAATGCCAAAAAAAATTTAACTGGGTGTGGTGGTATGTGCCTGTAGTCCCAGCTACTCAGGAGGCAGAGCTGGGTGGATCGCTTGAACTCAGGAGGCAGAGATTGCAGTGAGCTGAGATTGAGCCACTGTACTCCAGCCTGAGTGACAGATCCTGTCTCAAAAAAATTATTTCACAATTCATTAAAAATAGGCATAAGAAATCATTACATGTTAATATAACATATATTTGATGAAAACAAATCTATTTTCCAAAACAGAAGTAAATAATAAAGAGAATGGCATTCTTTTATATTTATTGAATATCTCTTCAGTGTTTGGTGCCTCTATTTCCTTTTTCTAACAGAATAGAAGGCAGCTAGCTAGATTCTTACATCTGCTTTTGCATCTAGTCCATTGCAATATCACATCCTATAACCTCTGCAAAACTCCTTTGTTAACTCACAAGAGAAAGAGAGCACCATAAGCAAATAACACCTTAGTTTATTAGAAAACCAGTCTGACATCACAGTCCCCCTGAAAGGGTCTTGGGGGCCTTCAGGGGTCCTTGGACAAAAACTTGAAAAGCACCGGTTCAAGATACCTAGTCTCATAACACCCCGTTCACACAGACACGAGCGCATTCAGGGTGACCAGCTGTCCCTGTTTGCCTGGGACTATCCTGGTTCCAACACTGACAATCCTATGTCCCTGGCACACCAGGGCTGCTGGTCACACTAACGCTCTTTGGGCGCATACTTTCTTGAACTCCCAACCTCAGGTGATCCACCCGCCTTGGCCTCCAAAGTGCTTGGATTACAGGCGTGAGCCACCACGCCCGGCCTTGGGCGCATACTTTCATTTGGGTTAGCCTGGCATTCCCGCTCTGCTTCTCTACCTTCTCTTCTGCCTCTTTCTTCCTTCTCTTTCTCTCTCGAATCCATTTTCCATACCCTTCAATAACTGGTTGAAACCAGAGCTATTACACAGGTGCCTGGTGGAGACTGCCAGTTGCCCACCCTATATCTTTTCTCCCCCCTTTCTTAATTAACAGAGACCCTATTTTGTTGCGACAGTGTTAATGAAAAAAAAAAAGTGTCTCCAAGCTTCCCTTGTTGATGGGACGGTCATATAACACAGTTCTGGACAATAATATGTTCAAGAAAACTGTTGGGCAGGGGTCCTAGGAAAGCTCATTTAGAATAGTTGCATTCATAGTGCACACAGTTTGCCCTTTCCCCTTTCCACTGTCCTGCCTGGAACTCATGTGATGGCTGCAGTTCCAGAGTAATCTTGCAGACATGAGGACCAGAGCCATACCTGGAGAGAGAACAGCCAAGCTGAGGGCCAGAAAGTGACTGGATCCCTAATGGCTTTGTGAAGCTGCCAAAAAGGCTTTGGGTTAATCATTTCCAGATTTGTTCTGTAAGCAAAAAAGAAAAAAGAAAAAAGCCCATAGTGTTTAAGTCACTGCCTTTCAGATTTCTTTGCCAAACACAATTCATAATAAATGCAAGATGTATTTTGTCTTCTTCATTGGATAGAAAGATTCTTCATAGAAAATGGAGGGAAACAGAAAAATATGGGCTTATTTATGGCAGATGTTTAGCTGCAGTTGGGGCTCAGACGTTCCCAGGAGACAGGATCCTCTGTAGGGAAACAGTACTTCTTGTTTTGGCTAGATTTGGAGGCTACTGATTTCAGCCCATGGTCAGCAAACTCCCTGTTTTCCTGGGACTGTCCTGGTTCCAACACAGGAACATGTTGGACTGCGGCTAAAGAACGTAGAGAACCTGAGTGCAAGGGGCTGCGGAGACAGGGCTGTCCTTTGGCTGCTCTCTACAGGAGGTTTTTGCCTCACTTGCATAGACTGATTTCCAGGGGGCCTGGTGTTGAGTTCAGGGTCCATGCCCTCCTGGCAGTGCATGAGAACCAGCCCCTATGTGTTGCCACTCACTGTTCACGTTCTGGGCTCAGGAACCCGGGTGGAAGGCAATGGCATCCTGCAGGAATGTTGGCAGCCATCCCACGGGCATGTGGGCAGTGCTCCTGGCCAAGGCCCTGATGCTAACCTTCTCGACCAGTTCACTGTCCTCTGGCCCCATTTCAGAAAGCAAAGCCTCCAGCCTCCAGGCCCCTGAGCATAGCTGTCATTCACTGTGAAAGGCAAGGGGCTCTCAATGGCCCCTCGAAGTTACTGGGGGTAAGGTGGGCTCCATGCTAATGTCAGCTCTGCAGACAGGCAGGAGTAGGCACCCCCATGCTCTGTGCTGCAGCTGCACGCCTGCCCTCTTGGTCCAGAATAGGTCTGTGAGCACTGTGGAGCCAGGCATCCTCCCTCCCAGCCGTCAGTCCAGGCTCCTCATCTGGCTGCAGAGGACACCTCCTTTGAGTTGACATCCTGCTCTGCAAAGTCACTGTTGTTCCCCACACCCTTCCCCAAGTTAAGTAAAACAGCAGCCCAGAGTCTCTGAGCAGAATTGATCTACCCTGCTCCTCTGCTCTCTCCTTCATTCCAGCATCAACAAGCATTTCCTAAGTGTTTGTCTGTGCCTGGGCCTGTGCTGGGTGTGAGGGACGTATAAGTGTGTTGCTGCCCTCCAGGGCTCCAGACTAGGACAAGGGACAGGCTCACAAGCCAGATGCCAGGGTCTGGGTTTCACTGCACTCTCTCACAGAGGCTTCTTCAAGGACACAGTATTGAGTGTGGTCTCATTTTGCTCTTCTTTTGAGCATCCAGCTCCCCTCTTCATGTCTTTTACTGAGGCTCCGCTGGGTTCTAACACCCTGCAACCTAGACAATAAACAAATTTTTCTTTCCCAGTATGTATGGCAAATTAGCATTTCACAAGGTTTGTTTACCACAGACAGAGAATCAAGCATTTGCTGTGTGGGTGCACGCACATGTCCGGGCACGTGTGTTTGTATGTGTGTGTGTGCATGTCAGGGGTTCCATTACATTGTGCTTTGGAAGAAGGCTGGACAAGACCAGGGTCTTGAGGGGAAAGTGACGTGAGTATCGACTGTGCACCAGGTTCTTGCAAAGATGAGTTAGCTAAGCTCCTGACCAGATAGCACAGGGATCTGAAATACCAAAAAGTTCCAGGTCAGCCGGCCAGGACCTGCCTGAGCTGTAGGGGAGTGGGGAGGTGGGAGGGGCTGGGCTCTCTGTGCTGCGTGTGTCCTTGTAAAGTCAAAAGCCACTAATGGAAATAACCACTGGGGCATGATTTTTCATGTCCTGATTCCAATCACAGACCTGTCATCCAAGAAGAATATTGAAGGGGAAATCCCATTTCTTTTGAAACCAAATGTTCCCCACAGAAGCCAAAGGCTTGTGGAAACAACTCTGATTGGAAAGACTTGAGCACACATTGCCTGGCTTCTCAAGTGAGAGGTGGCAACACTCATCATTTATTGAGAGATGAGTTTACAGAGAGAGGGGGCCTGCCCATACACGGCTATGACCTTTTTTGTTTCCTTGGATCAGACACCTGACTCATAGGACATTGTGGCCCATCTGGTCTCCCTGAGCAGATAGACTTGGATCCTGGCAGGCGACAGCTATGCCACACGTGCTGGCTGTGGTGGTGAAGTTGGGCACGAGGCACTGCTCAGCAGAGGCAGTAGGGTCCTGCAGACTCCTGGAGGAAAAGAAGGGGCTCTGGACCATACCCAGAGAAATGTGTAATGGCTAGTGCACATGCCTCTCTACTTCTTCTGTAACTCACCGACACCTAGGAAACTGATTAGAGGGCAGTGGGCTGATGGCCCAAGCAGGGCCAGGCAGCTGAGGTCTCCTTCCTGGTCTGCCTGTGTGGCTTGTGAACACACATGGCTGATAGCTACAGTTGACATTGCTTACATCTACTAACTCAGTGAATCCTCACTACAGTCTGGGGGACATAGTCCTAGTAGTATCTCCATTTTACACTGGTGAAAGCCGAGGCTCGGAGAGGTTAAGTATAATAACTTGCCTAAGGACACATAGCTAGTAAACGCCCCTGGGCTTTTCACCACCCTGGTGTACTCCTCCCTTGCCCACCAGACATTGCTTTCCACCTTGTCTGCCTAATAAGACAAGTATCTGGATGGGCTTTTTTAGAGACACAGAGGAGCCTGTCATGTGGCAGAAGTTAGTCTACCTTGCCACCCTTAATATGTGAAAATAGTCTGGCAAAGTCTGCTTCCAAGGGGAATATGTGAAAGGCAGACCTGTTGCTGTCGGCAGTGTTTTACTCACTCTCTAAGCATGACTTACCCTTGAATCGCCGCCTTCATCTTCCGTTGCTTATGCATTCTCTGCCTGGGACAAGCACTGTACTACAGCAAAAATCATCATTCACACGTTGTCACCAGCAGGGAGTTCTGGGCTAAAGGAAGCTCCTGCAGAATGTCTCAGGCTCTTGGTTGACAGTGAGTATAACAGGAGTCAATAGTGCCTGTTGGACTTCTGGACAAGACCACACCCTGTGCTGCTCAGATGACACAGGGCATCCTTCGTCTGGTTCTGGGCATCATGTTTTTAAATGATAACTTTTCATGTGTGAATTAGAAGTAGTATATGTTACAGAAAGTAGGTCAGTGTATGCCAGGGAGTGAGGAAATTACAAAGGGGCACAAGGAAACTTTTGGGGGTGATTATTATGTTTGTTGGCATGATTCTGGTGATAATTTCACAAGTGTATACATACATCAAAAAATTTCAAATTTTAGTCTAAATATGTGCAGTTTATTGTAAGTCAGACCTCAGTAAAACTGTTAAAAAAGAAATTATTTCAATAAGCATATTTCATGGATCTCACAAGATATCTTTACGTTTACATCAATGCTTATAAAACAATGGTAATATGATTACATTCAATTTCGTTTTTATAGAACAGGGGCAGTTGGGAAACCTCACAGCTCTTTGCAATGAAAAACGCAGATGCTCATCTTCAATTTATTCTTCTACATGTGGAAGAGATGATATTGAATATTTTTCTCCCTGCTTTGCAGGCTGTATGTATTTTAAAACACTAAACCAAAAAAAAGGGTAATTATTTCTTATAATTATGTTTTGTTATACACTTACATTTTCATTATACTGTAATTATTATTTTTTATGCTTTTTCCTCATTAGTAAAATGTTCAACTTGTAGATGCTATTCCCATTTTTCTTCCAACTCTCTATAAAACTGATTTTTTCTTATTTTCCCTTTTTAAGTGTTAAAGACAAGAAAAAAAGTAGAATATATTTATTGTGGAATATTCAAGAAATGCAGACAAAATGAGAAAGAATGGTCATCCATAATGCCACCAACTAAGCATTCCCACTGTTCACATTTAAGGGTGTTTCCTTCCTTCCTGTGTGTGTGTGTGTGTGTGTGTGTATGTATGTGTAAGTGTGTGGGAGAGGGTATGCATGTACATAATATTGAGTATCCAAACATGTATACTGCTTTTTCCTTATTCCTCAAAATGATAGTATTTTATGGTTGTACAATATTCCATCATGATGTGGATGTGACTGTACTTTACGTGTCCACTTTCCCATTATTGCGTATTCTCCCGTAATAAATGCTAGTAATTCAGGGAGGAATTGTAAGAGCAAAACTTGGCTCTTCCAGATGTTTATGTGATCATTTCCTCTGGATAAATTTCAGGAAGTCAGATCATGGAAATAAAGCTATGAACGTTGTTAAGTTCCTTGACATACATTGCTACAGCACCAGGCCTTCTTCAAGGAGCTTTGACACAATAGAACCTGTGCGGAGTGAGTGATTGGTCTGGTCAAGATGCCAGCTCCCTTGAGGAATTATTGAGAGTGGGAAAAGGGAGGTAGTGTGAACACAGCAGCTATCTTCAAATGTTTGAAGGGCTCTCCTATGAGACAGGGAATGGATTTCTTAAGAATGCCACATACGGTAAAACTAGCATCAAGGAGAGATGTGGAGAGGGGAGTAGCATCTCAGCCTAACATAAAGAATAACTTTTTTTTTTTTTGAGAGATAATCTTAGAGTTGAGTGGAGGATTTGTCGTAACACTGTGGGATAAAACTTGACAGGGTGTTTTGGATGGCGAGGCATACACACACTGCCCTCTAAAACAGGGGCAGACCCTCTGGCATATGGTTTTGGGCACGTGCCTTTCTGGAAACATGCATGTAGGTGGGCTGTGTACAGGTTCTACAACATAATCCCACCTTAGAAAGAGGTATGAGGAGCTGGAAGTGTCTGGAGGACTACACTTTCCATGGCACTCATATGAGACGCAGTCTGCAAAGGTGCCAGTGTGTTCCCAGCACTCATGCTCTTTGCTCAGTTTTCTTCCCCTCACGATTGTACCCACACATACACACACACTGCTCACAGCCCTAAGCTAATGGGCCTCAGCTTATAGGCGACTGATTTGCTTCTTCCAGTAGTGCCTGCTGATTCCCACGTTCATGTCAACTGTGTTGAGCTTTTGATGCCTGTCCTTCTTATTAATTAGCGCTTCGATTTTTCTTCTCATTTCCCAGTCATTTTTATAAAATGACAAGATCAACCCACAGTAAACTATTCAACCTCTTGGGAAAAGCAAGGGGCGTGAAGCTGATGGACTGGGAGTGGAGCTCCAGCTGGCTGGCAGGTGGGGCCTGGAGCAGAATGTGGGTTGTCCCCTGAAGTACACATGTCCCTCCATTAGGACAGGGGTGTGAGAGTACACAGCATGCACGTGCAGGTTGTCCAGACATGGAAGACTGCCCACATGGGCTTGCTATTCTGCACAGGGTGTATGCTGGGATGGTGGGGGACATGGACGGATGCCCCACCAGCCTGACACCCCATGGCACAGCATGGATGGCACACTTTCCAACTTTTTCACCTTCAGCAGCTCTGAGCAGGATTTGTTTTCAAACCAGCAAGTTATGTATCTGTGCAGAGATTCCCAAAGCAGCTAGGCTGCAGTGGAGATCAGCTCTAGGCCTCGGTAGGATAGCCAAATATAGGTACCTGGACAGCTGACTCTGGAAAGTTCTACAGAGCTGGCAGAGGGGCGTGCCAAGCAGCACTTGGGAGCCAGAGCCAATAAATGTTATCTTTCATCAGACAAGCTAGCTTCTCTGGCTTCTGAGTGAAGTGGGGGGTGGTGGGGAGGTGAGCAAAGGCAAAGGCTGCCAGTGAGGGCGTGGAGGGGCTGTGGTCTCCATCCCCACCTCCAGGGCAAATTTCCATAGAGATGGGATTGGGAGGCCAGGAATGACCCGCCAAGAATGCAGTCTCTTGCTGGAAGTTTGCAGCTGCTGCCTGTCAGGCAGAGATTATTGAGAAGTGGCTCCAAACTGCTGCTAAAGCCACATGCTCTGGAGAATAGGGTGCTGGGCTAACTCCAGGGTGGAGTGAGGAGCAGGTACATGACCTCGGGCTACCCTCACCCATACCTTGTCTCCAGGTAGTCTGATACTGCTCTCTCCTTCCTCAGGTTACCTCCATCAGTGTCTCCCATGAAAAGACTTTTTATGTTTTTGTGCTTCTGTTGTTTGCAAAAATTATTTGCATTTTAACACAGGGTGAGCTCTTTATTCATTCATCCATCGTTTCACACACTGCTGGGAGATATACAATATTCCAGGCAATGTATGAGGTTCTGAGCTGGATGGGCACATCACCAGCTAGCTCTTCTTTGGCACATCCTGAGTAGATCTTTTTCCAAAGTGGATAGTTCTTTGCTCCAATGAGACTGTGCTTCATAAGAGAGGAAATACCCCTCTCACTACCTGGAGAGGGCCCAGTGGGCTTCCTTGGGGCTCTAGCCAGTGGGCTGGGGCCAAATTCAGACTCAGGCAGATGAGGTATTTTATCTGAAGGGGTCCCAGAGCAGGAAGTGTCTCAGGGGAGTGTGGGCCGGCCTGGGTAACAATATCTGTCCTAATCACCTCTGTATGCCCTGTGCCTAGGATCATTTGGGCACATTATGTGCTTAATAAACAGTTGTTCAAGGAATGACTAAAGTCCAGTCCTTAGGAAGCAGCAGGGTCAAACCAGGAGTCACTAAGCTGGGTCGGTCCTGGTATGAGAGGAGCTGCAAACTGCAGGGATAGGCAATGGCCTGGAAGTTGGGAGGGGACAGGATTGACAGAAAGGTGCCACCATAGGTGGAGAAGAGAGTGCGCTATCCAAGTCCCAGGGGAACACACGAGGGGCTAGCTGGAAGCATTTCGCTCCTCCTCACAGTACAATTTCTGTCAGGAGAGGCAGGGCTGAAGCATACAGGACAGACTGTCTCTCTGCAAACATCTTGTTCTTGGCTTCTGAAGCACCAGCTTCTCCTGGCTTCCCCCATCTCTGATGGCTGCTCCTTGTCTGTCTGCCTTGTCATCCTCCTTGTTCTATGTGGGAATGTCTCTGACCTGGTCCCTCCTGTACACATCACAATCACTCTCCGGGCTGTCCAATGTCAGCTCCTGATTTCAAGCATCCAAGGTTGGATTTCTGTCTCCAACCTTGACTGTCATCCTGAGCTACAGACTCACAATGCTTGACAACTTCATGTGGATCATTAACAGATGACTTAATCGTGACTTGTCCAGAAGAACACTTTTTCCTTCTTTGACCTCCCTGGTGAACCCCATGCTTTGCCACTAATTGTTCCCCACCCCAGTGTTCAGTAAATAGCACCAGAACTAACTGAGTCAAGGCTGGGACCGTGGTGAGGCCACAAGATGGCAAGGGCCCAACATGTCAAGAGGCCCTCACTTTCAGGTGTCCGCTCTGCGCTTGTATGATGCCAAGAGTGAGTGCCTCCTTACATGTTGTTCCTTTGGTGGCTGGCTTGTGCCAGCCTAGCACTCACTCTGCCTGTGCTGAGTTCCCCCAGCCCAATGCCTAGAAATTATATTTTGATTCTTCTGATTTTTTTCACTGCCTATATTTAGTTCTTCAGGAAGTTCTGTTGACTCTGTCTTCCAAATGTTGAGAACACATCTTGTTCTCTCCACCTCCATTCCTGCCATGCTGGCCCTGGCCCTCATCAGCTCTCCCCGGAACCACTTACTGGGTTTCCCAGTGCTACCTGTGTCCTCCTCCAATCTATTCTTCACACAGCAGCCAGAAATTCAATTTTTATTTTTATAAAAGTAATACGTGGACATAGTTTAAAAAGACAAATAGTCCTATAAGGCTTATAATGAAAAACAGCAGGTTCCTGTCCCATCCCTCCTCAGTCACAATTCACACTTCCCAGAGGTGAACGCTTTCGATAATTTTGGCAGTTTCCACCATCCTTATACTGTTAGCATTTGATTTTTAGGTTTTTAGTTATTTTTATTTTTATTTTTTGCTGGATTCCAAACATGGAATAAGAAGATTTATCTTTCTTATCATCCTCCTCCATCACACAGACATTTCCCATAACACCTTTCCAATACAGTCGTATCGCAGATTAGATCAAACCCCTAGTCTAGGTACAGTTGTTTGTTTGTGTGGAGTGCGGAGGAATATGGGGGTCTCACTGTCTCTCAGGCTGATCTTCATCCCACTCTCCTGTTTTTAGCCCCACCTGCCTTTTGCCTTCAGAGTCTTCCATTTTTACAGTTCCAGGTTTGCAGCAGAAACCAGCCCCTTCTTGGCTCCCCCTCCCATCAGAGGTGCGTTGCTCTCCCTTGGCTGGTCTGCCAATGTGCTTGTCCCTGTCTGCCTGCTTTCCATAGTATATTTTGCTCACACGTCTTGTCTGCTGTCATCTTCCTCCAATCTTTTTCTCCCTATGGGTTAGTTCTGCTTTTATATGTTTTTTTTTTGTGTGTGTCATTTTGTTGGTGTTAGAAGAGGACATGTGTGTTCAATCCACCATGAGCAACTGGAAGCCAAGGTAGGGAATTTGTGCTTGGCATACAGTGCTCAAAATTTTAATCTTTTTTTTTTTAATTTCCTTCTTTCTTTCTTGAGTGATTGAGTAAAATACTATGGACATCAAGGGTATTCAAGAGTGACAAGAATAATAAGAGCCATATATGACGAGCCCATGGTAAATATACTGAATGGGCAAAAGCTGAAACTATTCCCCTTGAAAAATGGCACAAGACAAGGATGCCCTTCTCACCACTCTTATTCAATATAGTATTGGAAGTTGTGGCCAGGGCAATCAGGCAAGAGAAAGAAATAAAGGTGTTCAAACAGCAAGAGAGGAAGTCAAACTAGCTTTGTTTGCAGATGACATAGTCCTATATCTGGAAAACCTAATGGTTTCAGCCCAAAACCTTCTTAAGCTGATAAGCAACTTCAGCAAAGTCTCAGATAAGAGACAGTGAGACACCATATGCCTCCCCATCTCACACAAACAAGTAACTGAACCTGGACTAGGGGTTTGATCTAATCTATGATATGACCATATTGGAAATATGTTATTGGGAAATGTCTCTGTGATGGAGGGACAAATCAATGAGCAAAAATCGCTAGCATTCCTATACACCAACAACAGGCAAGCCAAAAGCCAAATAATGAACTTCCATTCACAATTGCCACAAAAAGAATAAAATACTTAGGAACACAGCTAACAGGGGAAGTGAAGGACCTCTTCCGGGAGAACTACAAACCACTGCTCAAAAAAGTCAGAGATAACACAAACAAATGGAAAAACATTCCATGTTCATTGACAGGAGGAATCAATATCAGGAAAATAGCCATACTGCTCAAAGCAAGGTATGCATTAAATGCTATTCCCATTAAACTACCATTAACATTCGTCACAGAATTATGAAAAACTATTTTGAAATTTATATGGAACCAAAAAACAGCTGGAAGAGGCAAAGTAATCCTAAGCAAAGAGAACAAAGCTGGAGGCATCATGCTACCCAGCTTCAAACTATACTACGGGACTACAATAATGAAAACAACATGGTACTGGTACAAGAACAGGTGCATACACTAATGAAACAGATGAGAGAACCTGGAAATCAGACCACACACCTACAACCATCTGATCTTTGACAAACTGACAAAAACAAGCAGTGGGGAAAGGAGTCCTTGTTTAATAAATGTGGTGCTAGGAGAACTGGCTGGCCATATGCAGAAAATTGAAACTGGACCCCTTCTTTAAACCTATACAAAAATAAACTTAAGAGGGATTAAAGACTTAAATGTAAAACTCCAAACTATAAAAACCCCAGAAGAAAACCTAGCAATACCACTCAGGACATAAGCATGGGCAAAGGTTTCATGATGAAGATGCCAAAAATAAATTGCAACAAAAGCAAAAACTGACAAATGGGATCTAATTGAACTAAAGAGCTTCTGCACAGCAACAGGAAATATTAACAGAGTAAACAGACAACCTATAGAATGGGAGAAAATGTTTGCAATCTACTCATCTGGCAAAGGTCTAACATCCAGTATCTATAAGGAACTTAAACAAATGTACAAGAGAAACCATTAAAAACTGGGCAAAGGACATGAACAGACACTTCTCAAAAGAAGCTATACATGCAGCCAACAAACATGAGAAAAAGCTCAACATCACTGATCATTAGAGAATTTCAAATAAAAACCACAATAAGATACCATCTCACACCAGTCAGAATGGCCATTATTAAAAAGTCAAAAAACAACAGATGATGTCGAGTTTGTGGAGAAAAAGGAATGTTTATATACTGTTGGTGAGAGTGTAAATTAGTTCAACTACTGTGGATGACAGTGTGGCAATTTCTCAAAGACCTAGAGGCAGAAATGCCACGTGACCCAGCAATCTCATTAATGGGTATATGCCCAAAGGAATATAAAACATTCTATTAAAAAGATACATATATGCATATGTTTATTGCAGCACTATTGACAATAGCAAAGACATGGAATCAACTTAAGTGCCTATCAATGATAGACTGGATAAGGAAAATGTGGTACATACACACCATGGAATATTATACAGCTATAAAAAGGAATGTGATCATGTCCTTTGCAGGGACATGGATGGAGCTGGAGGTCATTATCCTTAGTAAACTAATGCAGGAACAGAAATAATACCATGTGTTCTCACAAGTGGGAGCTGAATGATGAGAACACATGAACACATGCTTGGAGGGAACAATACACACTGGGGCCTGTTGAAGGGTCGGGGTGGGAGGAGGGGAGAAGATCAGGAAGAATAGCTAATGGATGCTGGGCTTTATACCTGAGAGATGGGATGACCTATGCCGCAAACCACATGGCACATGTTTACCTATGAAACAAACCTGCACATCCTGTACATGTACCCGTGAACTTAAAAGTTGGAAAAAAATTTAAAAATAAAAAATGTATATATTTTAAATTTATCCATTTACTTCTACTTGTTGCAGCAGAAGTAGATTTAGAAGGCCTGCCAAAACCTTCTAAATCCTACCTGAGTGGTGAAGACTTTCTCAGGTATTCTGATTAGGCTGCTCTCCTGGTCAAACTGTACTTTCCCATTGGCTTCTGGACTAATCTTACCTTAGCACTCATGGCTCTTTGTGATCTCTACTTACCTGTTTAGACTCAGCACTTGTATTTATCCTATAACTGACTCTGGCAATACCATGTTGCCCATACTTTCCCAACCACTGCATATTCTCCCAGGCCTGAAAGATTTAGTCTCCTAGAGTGTTTTATTCTGAAGTGCCTTTCCCTGGTTTCACACCTAACAAACATCTATTAATCCTTCAAATTCCGACTCAAATGTTATGTTCTTTGAAGCAGGCTTGGGAATACCATTTCCTGTGCTTCCCTACTGCCATGTACTTCTGTGTATGCAAATCTATGATTTCTCTTTCCAGTCTGTGAGCTCCCTGAGGAACAACTGTGCCTTGTTCATGTCTGCATCACCAGCACGCAGGGCCACATCTAACATCCAGTAGACATTTGGTGGGGGAGGGAAAAAGGAAGAGAGGGAGAGAGAAAGAGATAGAGAGAGAGAGACAGAAAGAGAGAGAGAGAGAGAGAGAGAGAATGAAAGGAAGAGAGAAGGAAGAAGGGAAGGCAGAGTCAGATAAAAAAGAAAAAACAGAAAAGAGAGAGAAAAAATGATGGAAGCCATTCTTAGAAGTGTGTTCCACTTAAATCCAGAGGTCATCATAATTAGGAATGGTTCCAGCCCCAGCCCTGTCCATGGGGGAGACATTTCCAGCAGTCTCTCTCCTCTGGAGTCAGGGCTTGCCCATGCCTGCTATTTGCAGAGGGAGCCTACTCCCAGACACTGGGCGGTGCACCTCTCTTGTGAGCCTGTGGGCCAATCTGCCATCATGGTCCCTAGGTGCTTTATTTGGACTAGCTGGACAAGCTAGGACTTGCTCATGGGCTGGGAACTTCCGCAAATAGTGTGTGAGTCCCAGAATGGAAGATCCATGGCTTGCTGAAGAGGTGGGGCCTGGCAGAGGTTTCTTAGCTCTCCTTGAGGAGAGAAGCTAGATCTACAGAAGCAGAGCTGAATCAGCTTGATTCTCTTCTAACAGCTTAGGTCTTATAACCAGTTTCCAAGGAACCATAGGTCCAAAATAACATCCCAAGGGTCTACCTTTCTTTTTATATAGAATGCTTTAGGAGGAATATCTGCAGTCCTGGAAAAGCAGACAAAATTAAACAAGAAGAACCTGCCAGAGGCTAGGGGTCCCCAGCCCTTTTGGATTCTTAGTTCATTTTGTATTGTTATAATATAACAAAACACCAAAGGCTGTGTGATTTATAAGGAAAGAGTTTTCTTAGCTCATGGTTCTGTGGGCTGGGAAGTTCAAGGGGCATGGCACTGGCATCTGCTTAGCTTCTAGTGAGGGTTTTCGTGCCATCATAACATGGTGGAGAAAGTCAAAGCGGAGGCAGACACATGAGAACATCTTCCATCAGGCCTCACCGCCCAACACCGTCCCATTGAGAATCAAATTTCAACATGAGTTTTGGTGGGGATGAACCATGTCCAAACCATAGCAGATCCACTGTGAGATCTAAGGTACAGGGCCTCAATATGGCCAGGGTTTTTGTTTGAGGTTGATTCCCTTTCTTGTCACCTTGGTGAGTACCTTCTTATGGGGAGCTGAGTCCTCAGAGCTGGTGGTGGGTACTCACCTGTACTTGGGTCTGAATGTCAATAGGGAGCTCACACTTACCACATTTGGTTGGCTCTCATTGTTCTGGAGGCTGTTGGTGGGACAAGCTCAGGATATAGATGGGAAGAGGTGTGAATTTCTTCTTTTCTTCAATTATGATTTTGATTGTGCTGAAGTCTTCTGATTCAGGACCTTATATAACTTTCTGTGCATTAAATGATTTCTTTGGTGAAAAATCCATAGAACTGGTTATAAACCAGAAATATTTGAACTGGAAAAACCAGAGGCCACCAGCACTAGCCCACCATTTTACAGAGACTCAGAGGGGTTTGGTGGTGGTGGAGGGGGGCACTAACTCAAAATCACAAGTTAAGTGGAAGTAGGGCTTAGTGGGTAGAAGGGAGAGGATAGAACTAAGTGATAGAAATTTTAACAGGTTGGCCAGGCATGGTGGCTCATGTGTGTAATCCCAGAACTTTGGGAGGCTGAGCCACGCAGATCGCCTGAGGTCCGAAGTTCGAGACTAGCCTGACCAATATGGAGAAACCCTGTCCTTACTAAAAATACAAAAAAAATTAGTGAGGCATAGTGGCACATGCCTGTAATCCCAGCTACTCGGGAGGCTGAGGTGGTCGTGAGCCAAGATTGCACTATTGCACTCCAGCCTGGGCAACAAGAGTGAAACTGTTTCAAAAAAAAAAAAAAAAAGAAAGAAAAAAGAAATTTTGACATGTTGATTAGAAGTTGCTTAACTTTCCTAACCCATTTCTTTCCACTGTGTCATGAAAAACTTGGTGTGGTAGTGGGAGGCCTTAGGGAAGCTATTGACTATTTTCTCAGGAATTGAGGGGGTGGGATTTTGATCTCTAGGGTTCTTGATAGATCTATAGGCCTAAAGTCAGCTTGTAGTCTCAGATCTTCTATTAACTCGTTTTATTACTTAGGGCAAGTTAGTTTACTTATACAGGTCTCAGTTTCCTCTCCTACAAAATGGGTATGTGTGGACTTGGAGGCTATCCAGCTATGAGATGCTAAGATGAGAAAGAACATCTTGGCAGGGGACTGTTAACTCTAGGGCTGAGACTAGGAGGAGGTGCCCATATGACCCTGAGAATGACTGTCTCTTTAAGGGTTGCTCCAAGGGACGTATCCTGCCTCACCCTGTTCCAGTCTAATTAACTCTTCCATTGATGGCTGACATTCTCAAAGTTCACCTCTAAGTCTCTGTATGAGTTTCCCAGGGCTGCCTTAACAAATTATGCAAACGTGGTGGCTTAAAAGAACAGAAATTAATTTTCTCACAGTTCTGTAGGTTAGAAGTCTGAAATCAAGGCATTGGCAGGGTTGGTTCCTGCTGGAGGCTCTGAAGGAGAATGTGTTCCAAGCCTCCTTCCCAGGTTCTGGTGGCTCCAGCAATCCATGGTGTTTTTTGGCTCGTAGATGCATCCTCCATTCTCTACCTCTCCCTTCACGTGGCTTTCCCTTCTGTGATTCTCTGCACGTCAAATCTCTCTCTACTTTCTGTTATAAAGACACCAATCTTTGGATTTAAGTCCCACTCTAAATCTGGATGATCTTATCCTAAGATCTTTAACTTAGTTATATCTGCAAAAACTCTATTTCCAAAAAGGTCTCAATCACAGGCACTGGAGGTTAGGACTTGAACATATCTTTTAGGGGATACTGGTCAACCACTACAGTGTCAATTATTCTCATTATTCATTCAACACAATTTATTGAATGCTTACAGTATCCCAGGACCTGCACTAGATTCTGTCCTAGAGCAGTAAGTCCTACTCAGTCTCTTTCCTACAGAGGATAGAAGGAGACACATAAATAGACAATTACGGAACTGCATTTTAAGTGCAATGGTTAAGACATACAGACATTTTTTTCCAGGTGCTCAGAGGCAAGACAACCAACCCAGTGCAGATAAACAAGGAAGGCTTGAGACATAGCAGGGCAGGATTTAGGCTATGAAGAGTACAAGGTACTGGGGCCAAAGGATTGGGCAATCCTAACTGAATGGATATCACAAGCAACTGGATGATCAAAAGCAAGAGGAGATAAGGGATCTCTGTGTGTCTTTCCCCTTGGCTTCTGGTGTCTTCCTGTTCCTCGATATGTCACTGGAATCAGCTCTACTCCTAGTTCCACTACTACTGTCTCCTCTTGCTCTCCCTGTTGCAGTGAGAGAGTAGAGTCTGCAACAGCTGTTAGGCACAGACTTGACTTTCAGTTACACAACAGTGATGCTGAACAGTGCAGGCTTCTCCTCAGTAGCAGGGTGAATGCACCCCTGGTAAAGAAGATGCATTTGTGCACTTTCATTCTTTTCCCTGTTTTGGGAGAACACAGTTAATAATGCTCATTGAGGTGAACTGGAATTGATGGATGATCAGTCCTCCTCTCACTCTAGGTGGAAGCCCTGTTGAGGGTCCCTGAGACACTGCTGGTGACCTCAAGTCTTCCCACTGCATGGAAAGGGCTGTCCCCAAAGAGCTGGGAGGGTTCACCCGATCCACACATGTCCTCAAGGGCTCACGGTCTTTCGTTGACTGTGATAAGGCTTCCTTCCTCCAAGGACCATGCCAAAATGCACATGTGTATGCAAGAAAGGGACAGGTGAACTTAGGGCAGTCACTAATCCTAGGATGGCAAACAAACAGCACTTACAATGCCTAGAGGGCTCAGGGCAGACGTTGTGAATCAATCCTGGCACCGTTGCTTGCTGAGCTAAGTTCTGGCCACAGTCCTTCTCAAATGAGCATTCTAAGTAGCCCCTGCCAATCAATCACAGTTGGCAGCAGAAATGAAATCCATTTGTCATCTTTGAATTAATCTTTTATCAGAGATTAATTTGTCCAATTAGTCAGGGATTTTCAACAACAATAATGCTTTGCCTGGCAGAGACCAGGTTCCCAGGGCAATGGGTTGCAGAAGGGAGTTTTTCATTATTTTGATAGGTCATTGAGGAAATCAGCAAGAAGTCTGGAAATCTACAGTCTCCGTGTGATAGAATTGGTCCTGAAGGGCCCTGTCAGTCAGACCTCTCCAGGCTTGGAGCGGCCCTCATATTTCCCCTGTTCTGCAGTTCTGTCTAGCTGTTGAAAAGTTTATATACCTTTTACTCCGTCGCAGCCCAAACACAGTTCTGGCATCTTTCTCCATATTGTATTTCGTGTTCCCAGACTATGGTGTTTTATGTTCTGTTGCCATCAATTATTAAATACTTATATCCCTTGACATTTCAGGGCTTTCTCTGAGATGTAATGAGAGATGATATGGGGGAGAAGCACATGCCTTCCTGCCCACTTTGTCCCCAGATGACAAGGTTTAAGAGTACGGGACCTTGATCACAAAGGGATGACCAGCAAGATGATTCAGGATGCGGTGGGGGACCACCATGTGAATGTGTCAGTGTGTGTTGTGGGGGCCAGCCAGTCATAGTCACTCAGCCCTGTGAGTGTGTGTCTTGAAGACTAGTGGGGGGTGGGAGAAGATCATTTTTATGAGAGATGAAGGAGCTTCCTGGGAAGAGGGAGTCAGGCAGGACTTAGGCTCAGGAACAAAACCACTGTCTTCACAAGGGTTGTCACTTGGATTTGTCCACAGCTCAGTGTCCTGTGGACACATAAGACCCAGGGTACAGATGAAAGAATACTTTTTGATGGAGACTTTGTTACATTTTTGGTGTAGGAGCAAGCTCATCCTGGCACCGAGTGATAGAGCTTCCCATGAGAGGAAGAGGAACGTTTTCTCCCTTTAGGCACAGCATGCAGTGTGGCTTTAGTTCTTATGGGCTCCAGATACTCTAGTCCCAGTTTGGCAACTTCAGGACTCCAGAGCTTTGGACATTGCTGTGGGGTGGAGGTAGGAAATGATGAGGGTTATTGCACCTGGATGCCACTGTGCTTGGAGATAGCCAAGTTGATAGTCCTAGAAAATAAAGAATAGGAGAGGAATGACTGCTGCTGTAGAATCAGTCATGGGACATGTTCACAAGCACATGTGAGACACATCTGAGGACTCCCAGAAATAATTGGAAGCTGGGGGTGGGGGGGTTGGTCAGAGACACTTACCAGGGAGTGACAGTTATTTATTCCGATGCCTTCTTTCTACACTGGACTTGCCCTCTTTGAGGAGATGAACAGCCCCTAGCATAGGTTTTGCATAAATAATTCTTACATTAATAAATGGACACTTGTGCAGTGCAGCCTTTGCTCATAAATATTCTCCCAGTGAAACTTTGCATCCCTTCTGGGAATCAGATATGTCCCTCTCCATTTATAGAGACAGTCTGGAATGGTGGAAAGAATCCAGACTTGGGGCCAACAGAGCTGAGTTAGCAGTTACTATGAGTCACTTGACATCTTGATTAAGAAAGGTAAGATATTTAGAGTGCACCTGGCATTAATAGAGTAGGATGGTGATCCGTTAATGGCAGAAAAATGAACAATTTGTGATTATTCATTTAGTTAGATTGGGCACAGACTTGAACAGATTCTTTTCAATGTAAATTCAGGTTTGTCTTTTCCCCCTCCTCCCACCCTTCACTGTATTGGCAAGAAGCAGAGGCAATGTGGAAACTCTTGTGGCCATTGAGTGTTCGGAGGTCTAGGGCTGTTTGGAGGGGTGGGGACCCACGCTTCAGTCTCCAGCTGGCTGGGACCTCAACTGCAGTCAAGTATCTTTCAAGAGAGTCTGAAGGTCTAAGGCTGTCTCCAAATCCTGGAGCTGGCCTCACCAGAGCCAGCATAGTGGGTCTGCTGCTGGAGGTCTCAGAGACCATGGAAGGTCAGACTGAAAGTTTGAGGCCAACCAGGAAAATGGCTGGCTGTTTTCTCCCTGGGGTTTTCAAAAGCTCCGGTAATGTCATTTGTTAGAGTGAAGATCTCTGCAGCAACTGAAGGGAGGCTGTATGCTCTTTGCAATGAGAACACGTCCACCCCTGACCCAGCGTTCCACAGGCTCACTGCAAGAAGCCTAGGCTCCGATGGAATCTCTTGGAACAAGCGAAAATCATTTCTATTTTCAAAAACATGTTTTTACAAAAATAACATGAGTATAGTTGAACAATTCAAACAGTATGGCCTGGCTTTGGCTTATGATGAACAACAGCCATCCCCTCCTTTCCACCCCAGGCACCACGCCCTAGAGAGCCGCCACTGCCTTTTCAGTTCATCTTTCTGTTTCTAAATTATACGACCGTACTTTGGTTTATCTTCCAGTTTTAGATTTATCCACTGACTTTTATTTTGAGATATTTTTGAGCCCTTTTATATACATACACAACCCTCTACTCCTCCCTTCCCCCAATCTTTTTATTTCACCAGATTTGATTAAATAAATATTCAGTATTTACATTAGTATGACTATAAATATAATTGACAACTAAGCAGACTACTGTTGTATGGTTACATTGCTTCTCTCCAAACTTATTGCTTATTCTTTTCCAGGAGAGTTGGGAAGTGGGGATTATTGTCTCATTTGTAATTTGCTTTATCTTCATGTCACTATCACTAAATTTACCAAGTCTCCTTCCAAACGTGGCAGGCAATCCATCAGTTTCACAGCTTCCTTGGGGGATATCCACCTTGGATTCCTCTATGTTTCCTGGTTTCCCTCCAGGCCTTCTGCATACTTGTGACTGTCATCCTGTGACCTCTATTCACTGTTGTTCCAGGAGGTCCCCTGTGCCCTGTATTTGATTTATTCTGGTTTCGTAGGTTATTCCCTTTTTTGGTGACTCATGACCTCCTGTGGCTTCCTGAGAAAGGGTGCACCATTTTGAGACTCTGAGTGTTTGAAAATGTCTTTATTGGTAACTGATAATAATACGACTATTTATGGAGTACCCATTTAAATATCAGTTTTCCTTCTTAATTTTGAAGGCTTTGCACCATTGTCTTCTAACTAGCTGTTAGAAGTTTCTGTTCAGAGAGGTCTGATGCCACTCACTTTTTTTCTTTTTCTTTTTGAGACAGAGTCTCACTCTACTGCCTAGGCTGGAATGCAGTGATACTATCTCAGCTGACTGCAACCTCTGCCTCCTGGGTTCAAGCAATTCTCTTGGTTTAGTCTTTCAGGTAGCTGGGATTACAGGCATGTGCTGACATGTCAGGTTAATTTTTGTATTTTTAGTAGAGACAGGGTTTCACCATGTTGGTCTCAGAATCTGGACCTCAGGTGATCCACCTGCCTTGGCCTCCCGAAGTGCTGGGATTATAGGCATGAGTCACCACACCCAGACTGATGCCACTCATTCTTGATCATTACGTGTGACTTTTGTTCATTTCTCTATGGAAACTTTTGCCCCATGTTCTAAAACTTCATGATCATGTACTTTGGTGAGAGTAGGTGTCTGTTGACGTTGTTTTTTTAAATCCATCCATTGTCTTGGGCACTAGATGAGTCCTTTCGATCTGGAAACTCTGATTCTCAGTCTGGGAAATGCCCTTGTATTTTTTATTTGATAATTTCCTCCCTTCTTTTCTCTGTTCTATCTTTCTGGGACTCGTGTTGTTGGATTTTAGATCTCCTGAATTAATGCTTTTATTCCTTAGGGGACCTCCTTAGTTTCTGTCCTTTTAAAAAAATTCTACCTCCTGGGAAAATTTCTAAATTTCTATTCTTTTTATTACCTTTTAAAATTTCAATTATTTTAAGAAATTTTATAAAACTCCTTTCTCTCTTCCATTTTCAAAAATAACATCATATTCTTATTTGTGTGGTGAAATATTTTCTCTCTTTTAAGTATTTATTAAACTTTTTTTTCTCTTCCTGGATTCTGTTTCCTCCAAGTTCTTTTTCTTTTTTCTTTTAGTTTGTTTGTGGTTATTTGATCTGGTCTTGGCTTTTGCTACTCCAGAAATCCTTGGCTGGTGTTTCTCATTGGCTGCGTATGGCTTGGTGACTAGAGAACTTTGCTGCAAGGAGGTCAGGCAGGTATTTGATGTTTTCTGGGGGGAACTCAAATTATAGAGTGTTTTCTCTTGGGGCAGTTTTCCAGAGAATACTTCTGCAGTTTCTTGCCTGAATATAAACCTGGCTGCCTGGGAACCGAGGGAGGCGAGGAGAGCTGGGACTTTTAGTGAGGCCTGACCCCCCACTCACTGGCACCATTGGACTGTTCCAGGCCAGAGCGTGTCTAATTCCATTTCTCTGGAGTAAAATGCTCCAGTTTTTTGTCTGTGTGACATGGGAGCAGGGATTCCATATCTGTATCACTCAGGACAGGCATCTGTAACAAATAACACTGAACTCTCAGGGATTTAACAGGTTTGTTTTTCCCTCTTTGGGGCAGCACACTAGGACAGTTTTCTCCTATCCCACCGTCCTGGCATGGGCTCCAGGGGCAGGACTTAGAGCAGCCATTCTCCCTCTTCTTTGTTGGCCAAGTCCCAATTTTATGTGTGTCTACACCTTCACCATGGAACTCAGGGAGACATCCTGACTCTGCTAAGCCAATCAAGTCAGTCTCATTTCCCCTTGCTAGCAATTGGTATAGGGATGGGCATGTCACCCAGTTCCACCCAATATCTGCTCAGAAAGGATTCCTTGCTCTTAAATAAGAGGAATAGCCCTCTTTTCTTCCTATCTGGACATGATGCCAGGAATCTTTGCTGATGCCTTCTGACCACGAGGGGAGCTGATCTCTGAGGCTGAGAGGTCTAAGCTGAGAATAGCTGAAAGGAAAGAAGGAAGGAGCCTGGATCCTAGATGGCATCGTGGAACCTCTTGTGAACCCACTGCACAGCCACTCTCCCTGGGGGGGCCCCTTCTTAGGGGCTTCAGCCCATGGGTCCAAGCCAGGTGCAGGCTTGGTCTAGGGAGTGAGATTGGTCCTGGGGCATGCAGTCAGAGCCAGACAAGGGGCAAGAATGTAAGGTGGTGATGCCTACTGGTTAGGAATGCTCTGGAATCCTGGCTTCACCACTTACTCACTAGGTGAACTTGGTAAGCTACTTAATGCATCTAAACCTCACTTGTAATAACTACCTCAGTTGTAAAATGAAAGTAATCATGGTAACTTCCTTCTAAGTTGTTGAGATTATCAAATGAGATAACACCTGTTTGGAGCTCAGAACTGCGCTTGGCGCATAGCAAGTGCTCAGACTTCCGAGGCTGGATCCGCTGTGTGCTGAGCCAGAGCAACCTCAAGCTGTCTGTGTAAGGGATACTGAGTCCCACAGCAGGCTGGGACCAAGCCAGCACCCTCAATGGCTTTCAACAATTTGAAATAGCACCAAGCTGTGGAAGTCACGATACTGCAAGTTATGGAGGAAATACATTAGACCAGTGGTTCTCAAACTCGTGAATGGAAATTTGCATTTCTAATGAGTTGTCAATACCCGGTGATGTCAATACCGCTGGTCTGGGGACCACTTTGTTAGACAAGGTCAAAGAAAACAAGACTCTGAGGGAAAATAATTTGAGGTTGATGTCTTTTTTAAATACAAAATTTATTATATTAAAAATTTTACTATGGCAGATGCAAAAAGGACATAAAAGTAGAGAGGAATATACCGAACTCTCATGCACCCATCACTCAGCTTCAACATGTGCTAACTCATGTTCCATCTCGTGTCCACTGGTGCTTTCTGAATGTATTCCCTCCCTCTCCCCCACAGCCAACAGCACAGGCCCCACCTCAGGCCTGCTCCTAGGGCTCAGAAAGAGGCACATTGTTGGGTCCAGCTTTCTGAAGAAATGACCAAGTCAGGCCAATTCTGAAGAAAGTCAAGGGTGGGCATCTCTTATACTCTTCTGTCACACAAACGTTATCCACCCCATCATGTGTGGGTAGCAGAGGCAGCATCTAGCTATCCCTGGTCAGCCGCTCAGCTGGACGGCTAAGACTACAGGTGGTTGTAACCACCACAGTCTAGGGCTTTGACGACTAGCTCTCCTTCAAATGAGCCAGTCTCCTGGCCAGCCATTCATTCAATCAGCCACAGTACACTGTCCGGTTCTGTGCTGAGTGCTGGGGAGACCAAGAAGAATATGATCCACCCCAATCGAGAAGACAGGCGGGTAAATGGAGACCATAAGAAACAGGCTAAATGCCCAGGTAAAACCTATGCATAAAGTGTCATGGGAGCACAGAGGAGGGTGTCCCAAACACAGCTAGGGCAGCAGGACATCCAGGGAAGACATCCTGACTTCTGATGCTGGAGCACAGCTTCTGGGCTGATGAGGAGAAGCCGTCCACATCTTTGTTGCCGGGCTTCCTTGTCTCTTGCTGTTATAGTTGTCCCAACTCTTCTGAGCTCATGATTCCTGTAATTTGCCTGCATTCTTCTTGTCCAATTACCAGGTTACTACTGTCCATCTCTCCTCCACACAGAGCCCGAATCCAGTTGTGGCCTTCTCTTGTATGAGCCCATGTGGAGTAGGGGTGCTTGGATAGCATTGTTTGGGGTTAGCAAGAGTTTGGAGGTCAGTTGCTCCAGGATGCAGCAGCACAGCTCTCTATCCTGAAATTCCTCACTTATTACTCTAAGTCACCTAGTGATGAATTGCAGGCTTTCTCCTGGTTCCTGTATAGAAGCTAGGTGATTCTGGGATAGCCTGCATTACACATGGAGACATAAGGTAGTGCCTGCCCATTTGCACATGCAGGGATGGTGTTGATGCTAGAAGGGCTGTGCAGCCAGGAAAGGTTTTTTTTTTTTTTTTTTAACCCTCTCTCTGGACTGGGGTGGGAGGCAGATAGGCCTGGGGTCTCACTGTTCACTGTACATCATGATATCAATGCAGTCTCCTAAGATTCTGGGAGCAATGCTGGGCTAGGTCTTCCTTTACAGAGGGCTTTGGCCTCAAAGGAGTCCTTGTACTGGTATCTTACAGGTAGCCTCGTGGGGAGGGATAGAAGAAAGCTCACAATTGATGCACTTTTAATTTCCCCCTTACAAAAATTTCTGTTTTCTAGCCTTCCCATCACACCAGAACCCTTTGTTCAAGATCTCTCTTCCTATGACTAGATATAGCCCCACCAATTTATCATCTTTATATTTAATTAAATTATTGTGTTCTATTTAATATTTTCAATTTAGCTCCTAAAACCAGATCTTACTTATAGATCTAAGTTTTTTATTGTAGGTTCTTTCAAAGACTTTTTTTATTACTATTAATCCCCTATAATAAATAACATCAACTCCAATAATGCTACACCAGATACTTTCCCCCGACTCCTGTCTCCCTGTACATTTATTATTGACTCAGTTTATGTTCCTTTAAATCAGTTTCAGTCTGGGTGGCAATACTCTCATTTACTGACTGATCAATTTGAATTTGTTTTATAAGATTCCATTAATTACTGTGTCCAGTTCTCTTGCAGTGCCTGGAAACAGTGCATCTCTTAGAATTCCCCTGTAGCCCTGTGGCTGTATATTTTCATGGAAATGGTCTTTAGGTTAGACTGGTGAGTCTTCAGATGCTCATATTGTCACATGTTTTCAGTCCTGTTTTCAGCAAGGAGCAGAGGGCTGAATTGCTCTGTGGTCTGGCTCCTTCTGATACCTTTGTCCTCTAGGTATGACCCCTTCCCCAGTGAATCCCCTGGAAATCCTGCAGGGAAGAAGACATCAAGTTTGAGAGGGGGAAAGTCAATCTCTATATGGTGGGTATTTGGGGGCTTATGTGCCCTTCGTGTCATGTATAGTTTGGGTTTTCTAGGGTCTGTCTAGTTTGTCATATATCCAAGCCCCTCCTTGGGTAGAGCACGAACATGTAGACTTGAACCTTCCCTTCTTATTGGCCAGAGGTACAGAGAACACCTGTGCTTTCATGCAAAGCCACCAAATCCTTTTCACAATCCAACTCCTCTCTTGGCACTGTCTTCACAGTCATGCACAACAGTCTTGCCAGCCTCCTCTGCTTCTGTCATTTGAAAAGACAGTAATTTTGTTTTTCTCTGATGGCCAATGACTTTACACCCTTTCAGTTGGTTGGTTACTTACAGGGAGAATGCTAGGCAGGACACCCCAAATCTTCTCTGCAACACTCAAGTACGAAGGAGGGGATGTACATCACAGATTCAGGGTGCTACTTAGGTGAGCACCACCTTCCGAAGGTGCTGGGCACAAACTTACTGAAGGGCAGCCTGGGCTGCCAAATCTGTGTCAGGTGTCATGCCTCCTCTTTTGGCCATGGATATTTGGAAAAAACAGGGAGGCTTAGACTAGGTCTGGTTTATTGTCTGGAGCAACACAGGAGCTGGTCCAATGAGATTCTTCTTTCAGGACTTAGGAATGGAACAGTGAAAGGCAGGTCAGTTGATACTGAGTATGGAGATTCAAACATATAGACAATGGCTAAGGTAGGTGAACAATGGAAGAGCACTGGATGAGGCTGGTAAACTTCTACTGCTAAAGTCCCATGGCCATCTGACTGTGGAAACTCAGTTAGTTTTCAGCTTCCTTGAGGTTGGCAGTGATTTCTGCATCAAACTCCTCAAACACTGCATAACTGCATAGCGTTACCCTGCTCCATCCATCCACACATGTGCATGTGTACGCCACACACACACACACACACACACACACACATACACACAATACCCCTTTGTTTAGTTAGCTTGAGTGATCTTATCTTTTTGCAAAACAGAACACCTTGTCTCAAATAAGTGGTGATCTACAAGAGTAGTATAGAGAGAGTTGCTGATGTTGTGCTGGAGCATCATTTTAATGTCTCCTGGGAGAGTGTGTATTTAATGAGGGCAAAGATGGAGACAGGGGCCAGTAACATAGTGTGTATACATTTAGGCCACAAGGCTGATTCAAGAGGGAAAACAAAAGAAAATAAGTATGGTTCTACTTAGGGCCCGAAAAATTCTATGCAATGTGAATTAGGAGGCTTCTTTATGATAAAAGGTGTTTTGAGGCAGAAGCAATTGCCTGAGAGCAAGAATGAAGACAATAGAGAATCATTGTCCTTAGAAGAAAGATGATCTAAGATTTGACTCTCATCCACTGCACCTTACTGGGCAGAGGTGATGGTGGTTATTCAGCCTCTGCTTGGATGTCTTCAGTGATGGGAGCCCACTCCTCCTTCCCTCCTAAAGGAACCTCTTTAATTTACAGATTGTGGAAATCTGTTGGCTTTACTGACAAGCTTCTATTGTGGAATGAGCACCCAGCTTACTTTTTCTTTGGAGAATCATCCTCCTCCAGTCTCAGTCTTTGTGGTTTGGTCAGGGCTGATCCCATCTCCAAGCTTTAGTGGAGGGTCTGTTAAATCCAAGTCTGGTAAATCATCATGTTTCACACTATGTTCATATGATTAGTTCAAGAATGGGCATGTGACCCAAGCTGTCCAATGAAAATCAGTTCTGGGAATTTTGATGGCACCCTTGGGAAGGAGACCCATTCATTCTCCTGATTATTAAAGTAGGTAGAATCTAAGCCTGGTGCTGCCAGTGGCCATCTTGCCACCACTGAAGGAGAACATGCCTAATAATGAAGCCGACACAGAGAAAAACAGTATGGAAAGATTAAGTGCCTAAAATCTTTCTCTGGACTTTCATGTTAGGTGAACAAACAAACTTTCCATTTGGCTTAAGCCTACTTGTGTTTGATTTCTGAGTCCTGAGTTATCAGGAAGCTTTAAATTTTTGTAATTGTATTGGTTTTTTATTTATTGGCGTGACTTTCTCATACCCTAACTCATTCAATTTTTGTTCTGCCCTCTGGGTCACAGAGAAAACATCCACATTCTCTTTTATAGGATAGTCTTTGTTTAAAGACATTTCTTGCTTGCCTGAATTTTTACTTCTTAATTTAAAACTTACCAATCATTAGATTTTGATGTATTTACCTTATGATAAGATTTCCAATCTCCTCACCATGCAGATTACCTTCTTTTAGACAAACCATAGCTTATCTCTCCAATTCCCCTCTTAATCGTGGCTCCCACATCTGAACCTTGGATTCCAAAAGGGGATTTGATCAGACTGGAGTGCACAAGGCTACACTTTCCTTAGTGGGATGGACACTCTAGTAATTCAGTTTAAGATTCCATTCATAGTTTTGGTGGCTGTGGTGAACTTTTAATATATTGAGGTTATGGTTATGTAAAACCTGTTTTCGTAACAGTTGTAGAGAAGCCAGGTCTACTCTGACCTTCACTTAACCACTAGGTATGATTTCTGTGGTCAAATGAATTTGATTCCAGGCTTCCTTCATTAACTAACTGTGTAAGCCTGAGAAAGCTGACAAACTACCATAGGGCCTTGCTCTTCAAGGTGTGGTACAAGAACTTGTTCTCATCAAGCAGCTTGTTAGAAATGGAGAATCGTTTTTTTTTTTTTAAATAGGGATAGGATCTCTCTATGTTGCCCAGGCTGGTCTTGAACTGCTGGGCTCAAGGGGATCCTTCTGCCTCAGCCTCCCAAAGTGTTAGGATTACAAGTGAGAGCCACCACACCCAACCCAGAAATGCAGAATCTTAAGCTCTATCCCAAACCTATGAATTAGAATCTGCATTTTAACACAATCCCCAGGTAATCTGTATGCACATTAAATTATAAGAAGCACTTTCCTAGGATATAGATTCTTTTCTCACCCATGTAGAAAGTTTATTTTTTAAAGAGCTTCATTGAAGTATGTCATGTGGCACAATCACCCATCTAAGTATACAAGTTAATGTTTTTTAGTATGTGCACATGGTTGTGATATCATCACCACAATCTAATTTTAGGTATTTTTTGTCCTCCTTTGTACCTAGTAGTAGTCAATTCCCATTTCTCTCCTTACATTATCCCAGCCTTAAACAATCATTAATCTGTCTCTGTCTGTATGTATATTATCTGTCTGGACACTTCACAGAAATGGAATCATAAGGTATGTGATCTTTTATGCTTGACTTCTTTTACTTATTATAACGCTTTCAAGGTTCATCATGTTGTAGTATGTTTCAGAACTTCATTTCCTTCTTACTGGCAAATAATATTTCCTTGCATAGATATATCACATCTTGTCTATCAGTTGGGTTGTTCCTGCTTTTCAGTTATTAAATAATGCTGTATGAACATGTATGCATAAGAGTTTTTAAGGATATATGTTTTCATTTCTCTTGGGTATATACCTAGGAGTAGAATTGATGGGTCGTATGGTAACCCTATATTTACCTTTTTGAGGAACAAACAATTTTCCAAAGTGGCTGCACCATTTTACATTCCAACCAGCAATGTATGAGGGTTTCAATTTCTTCAGTTCTTTACAAACACAATTGTCTATCTTTTTATTATAGCTTCTTAATGGGCATAAAGTGGTATCTCACTGTGGTTTTGATTTGCATTTCTCTGATAACCAGTGATGTTGAGCATCTTTTCAAGTTCCTAATGGTCATTATACATACTATCTGGAGAAATGTCTATTCAGAATTTTTGCCCATTAAAAAATGGTTACTTTTCTTTTTACTATTGAGTTATGAGAATTCGTTATTTATTGTAGATACAAGTTCTATATAAAATATATGATTTGCAAATATTTTCTCCTATTCTTTGGTTTGTCTTTTCACTTTCTTAATGATGTCCTTTGAAGCACAAAGAGTTTTAATTTTGACGAAGTCTAATTTATCTATTTTTTCCTTTGCTGCTTGTGCTTTTCGTATCATACGTAAACAATTCAGAGCAAACCTTAGATAATGAAGATTCACTACTGTACTTTCTTCTGTGAGTTTTATGGTTTAAATGCTTATATTTGATCCATTTGATTCACTGATCCATTTTGAGTTAATTTTTGTATATGGTGTGAGGTTCAGTCCAACTTCATTCTTTTGCATGTGGAAATCCGGTTTTTCCAGCACCATTTGTAAAAGAGGCTATTCTTTCCCCCATTGATGGACTTGGCACCCTTGTTAAAAATTGACTCACCATAAAGATAAGAGTTTATTTCTGGACTTTGAATTCTATTTCATTGATCAGTATGTCTGTCCATATGCCAGTGCCATACAGTATCGATTACTGTACATTGTAGTAACTACTGAAATTGGGAAGTGTGAGTCTTCTAACTTTGTTTTCCTTTTTCAAGATTGTTTTGGCTATTTTGAGACTCTAAAATTTCCACATGAATTTTGCTCTCATTTATGCAAAAAAGGGAAGCTGGGATTTTGATTGGTAGTGCATTGACTCTGTAGGTTAATTTGGGGAGTATTGCCATCTGAATAATATTAAGTTTTCCAAGTGATTAGCATGGTATGTCTTTCTACCTACTTAGCTCTTCCTTAATTTTTTTCACCAACACTTTGTAGTTGTCAGCATACAAGCCATACAAGTCTTGCATTTCTTTTGCTAAATGTATACCTAAGTATTTATTCTTTTTGATGCTATTGTAAACAGCATTTAAAAAAAAATTCCAATTTTGGAGTGTTACTAGTATAAAATACAGTTGATTTGAATATATTGACCTTGTATTCTGTCACATTGCTGAACTCATTTTTAGTTCCAATTGTGTTTTAGTTGATTTCTTAGGATTTCTGTATACAGGATCATGTGCTCTACAAGCAGATTTTTACTTCCTCCTTTCTAATGTTGATGCCTTTTTTTTCTTTCTCTTACCTAATTGTCCTTACTAGAGCCTCCAGTACATGTTAAATAGAAGTGGTGAGAACATATATCCTTAACTCGTTCCTCATCTTTGAGGGAACATTTTTAGTCTTTCACCATGTGGTACGATGCTAGCTGTGGATTTAAAAAGAAATAAATTTCCGTAATTAGATTGAGGAAGTTCCCTTATGTTTCTAGTTTGTTGAATGTTTTCATTATGAAAGAGTATTGATTTTTGCCAAATGCCTTTTATGCATGTATTGAAATAATCATATGCTTTCTGTTTTTTATTTTATTAATGTGATGTCATGTATTCGTTGATTTTTGTATGTTAAACCAACCTCCATTTGCAGGACAAATCCCACTTGTGCATAGTATATCATTCTTTTAAAATGTTGCTGGATTTGGTCTGTTAGTATTTTATTGAGGGTTTTGCATCTATATTGATAAGAAGTATCAGTTTCTCTTTTCTTTGAGATATTTTTTGTCTAGTTTTGGCATTAAGGTAATATTGGCTTCATAGAATGAGTTGGAAAGTGTTTCCCTCTCTTCTCCTTTTGTAAAGAGTTTGTGAAGAATTTTGTGTTAATTCTTTTTTGAATACTTAATAGAATTCACCAGTGAATCCCTCCAAGCTTGGGCTGTTCTTTATGGGAAGTTTTAAGATTATATATTTGTTGTCTTTACTTGTTATAGGTCTATTCAGATTTTCTGTATCTTCCCAGGTCAGTCTTGGACATGTATATCTTTCTAGAAATTTGTTCATTTCACCTAAGTTATCTAATTTGTTGGAATACAGTTGTTTATAGTATTCTCCTATAATCTCTTTTACTTCTGTAAGGTTGGTAGTGATGTCTTCTCTCTCATTTCTGATTAATTTGAGTCCTCTCTTTTTCTTGATGAGTCTAGCTAAAGGTTTGTCCATTTGGTTGATCATTTTAAATAACCAATTTTGGTTTTGTTGATTTTTGTATTCTTTTTCTATCCTCTCTTTTATTCATTTCCATTCTAATTTTTACTTTCTGTGTTCTGCTTAATTAAAATGTAGTTTGTTATTCTTTTCTAGGATGCCATTATGTAATCTAAGAAAAGAGAATAATAATATCTGCTTCAAAGTGTTGTTGTAATGATTTAAAAAAGCGTGCCTGGCATGTAGTAGGTATTCAACAAATGTTAGTTCCTTTATTTATTTATTCACTCTTGTGGTTTTAGGCCCATATATTCAGCCTGTTGATATGGATTTGAATTTGATATTGCTATCGGGGCACTAGTCATGCTGCTCAGCTGTGTATCTCTGAAATTCAATAAAAAATTGTTCCAATGCCTACATCCAAGATGTGGATGAAAACAGTAGAGCAGAGCAAAAGCTGATAGCATGCTGCTGCAAGCCTTTTCCAGATGCACGACTATCTATCAGTCTTCTTTGGGCACAGTGGTTTAGCAATAAGTCCACTCGGCTGTCCACATTTGCCCTTGCCAAATGCCCTGCTAAAGCTCTGTTGTCTGTGGCACTTCTGGTTACCTCATCCTTATGGCTGCTGGCTTCACTCATCTGTCATCTGGTCTCCTTCAGAGGTATGGTAGAATGAATTATTGGCCCCAATTTTTCACCCCTCCCTGTGTCCACACCCTTGCCATAGTCTCCTTATGAGTGGAGTGTATTTTTCACCCTTGATTTTGAAATTGACCATATGATTTGCTTTGACCAGTGGCATGTGGATGACAGCCATAGTGTGCTAGTTCCAAGCTTTAAGCCTTAAGAGATTTCACCTGTTTCTGTTTACCGTCTTGTACCCCTGCCATCACCCTGAGAAGAGTATACCTCTAGTCCTTTGGTACAAAGAAGGATAAGAAGTATGTGTAACAAAACTAGGTCCACGATTCTGAAGCACAAAACTAGCTTATCTGGTTCACCCATAGATCCCTGAAAGTAAATGATAATTGTTTCAAGCCAAAGGGTTTGGGGCTGTTGGGCTACACAACATTATCAGAGCAAGAGCTGACCTATATACTAGGAAAGACCCATCTGAAACCTGTGCATGTGGTATTTCACTGGGTATGAGAAAGAGTGATGAAACCACCTTAAAGTTGAGACTCTGCTCTGAACTAGTTGGAGAGCTCTGGGGTAAGGAGGGCTTAGGAGGTGTCTAATCCTGGCCCAACAATCTTGCAGCAGCTCTCACCTCTCTCTATCTGTAATATAAAGGCCTCTCACCAGCACAGTGGTCCTCTGCCATTTTTCTGGGTGTGGGGCATATCTGGTGGGCTATGACTGTATGTAAGATGCATTTCCTCCACAAGATAGAGATTTTAACAAAACTCTAAAAAACTGTTTTGGAGAAGCAAGTCACTGCAATAATTGACAATGACCACCAGAACTGCAGCAGAGTGCTTACAAAGGTCTATGGCTTAGATCTTAGGCGCTGTGGGTGATGTGACAATCCAGCATCTCTACAAGTTTTTCCAGCTCTTTATTTTCCATTCAAGAAGGTAGGGGAGTGAGATTGCTGTTATCCATCAGCTGAGGCTGATTCCCTGGGAGGCATGTGAATCTTCAAATTCAGGCCCCTCACTCACCAGGCCACTGTCAAGACCATGGGAGGGACCTTAGATGTGCCTACGTGATTCTACATTTCTTGTTGAATTTGGAAAGGTGAGAAGTTTTAAGTATAATTGTAAGACCCCATGGTCACTGTTCTTCTCTCTTCCGTTCTGTCAAACTTCTCTTTCTGTCAGGTGGCATTAGAATGGCCAAGGGCTTTTCTGGTATCTGCTAAGGGGGTTTGAGTTGGGATGTGTTTAGTTTAGGTTTAGTGGAATATATTTCTGTGATTTGCATCACTCTCAGGGATAAGTCATTGCTGGCCATGTTGGTATAGGAATGGATTCCAAAAATATTCTCACTGCCCACTCTGAAAACTCTCTCAGCATCGTGACATGAATGTGCCCATTGGCACCCAGCTCCAGAAGTAGGTGGGTAATGCAGGAAAAACAAGCTTTGAAATGTACAGAACCTGCAGCATTCTGTGGGATTATCTTCTGGCTATTAGGCATGTAAAATTGTAAGTGATAGCTGCAGCTCCCATGAATGCCTAGTCAAAATAGAAGTTCACTTACAGAGGAACATGCTCAATAAGGCAGAACATAAAATCATATTTGTACTATAAATCCTTTTTTCATTTTTGATGGGACTAATGTAAAATAGAATTGATTAGGATTCTTATGTTACAGGTACAGGCCTATTGCAGTTTTTCAAAGCACAAATAGAACTGCAATAGCTCATAGACGAAAACATTTGCGAAAAGTTTTCCTAAATTTGACATCAATCCCAAAATGCACATGATGTTACCAATAATGAGAGGTGAGGCTTTAAAAAAAGCTTTTCTAAACTATCAGTAATTTAAAACAAGCTTCAACCAGCTGATCTGGAGGAAATAATAAATTTCTATCTACTCTCTAAATAATATCTAAAATACTACAAAATCATTTTCATATGGAAACATTATTCAAAGGGTATGCAGCCGAAACCTTTAAAAATAAAAAAAGCACTATAGAGGCATGTCACACAATGAATTTTTTTTTTAAAAATACAAGATTTTCCTGAATTTTGCAACCTATGTGAGTTTGTCATAATTCTGTGATTTATAATTGTCATTGATATTTGTCATCACATTTGCAATCATCTATAATTTTTTTGTCATTCTAAATAGATATTCATTTTGCACTTAATTTTGGATGTAATTTTGTATTTTTGTTCTTTAAAATGTGCTCCCCAAATTGTATAGGTTTCAGAGCCCAGGAAATTTTTTTCTGCCCCTGCCTGACAGAGGTCACACCCCAAATACGTATGAGTGCTGTGGCCACTCGGGAACTCACGGCGTCTCTTGAAAAGCCCTGCTCCCCCACTGAAGGGGCAGGTCCCCCCAGTCCCAACAAGAGCTGACATGTGGGAGCACCAGTCCTAAGTTGCCAGGTTTTTACTTTTCCGGAACAAGCTGACAATATGGATTTTTATGTGCATTCTCCTGAATTTTAAAAGTTAATACATACATATTGTGTGAGCTGCCATTTTGTACCCTCTCTTCAGATTACTTTACTTTGCTCTAAGTTACTTGGTAAAAATTAACTGACTTGTAAGCACCAGAACTTTATTGCTGATAGCAGCAGAGACAGGCCTCAGAATTGTTAGGGTCTTGTTGGTTTGGTGCTCCAGTGTCTCCCTCCAGCAGGTTTTCTGCTGCCTGGCGTTAGCACAGATGAGGAAAGACCCCGAACAATGGTGGCCAAGAGGTTCTCACAGGCCCTGGCAGGCCAGGGGGCTCAGAGAAGCGAGGGGCAGCAGAGGCCACAGCCACCAGAGCCAGGATGGTGTCCTCTGTGGCCCTGAAGGACAGGCGTCTGTAGAAGGACAGGGGAATTGCAAGAGTTAATGTGATAATGTTTGTTGATTATTTTAAGCCACATGGAGGAAAAATACATTATAAATAGCAAGGGCCATAACAGATTCAAAGGGTAAGTATATTGATAGCCTTTTTCCTCTTCCTAAGATTTCTGATGTTTCAAAACAAGATTATTTTGGGAGTGCATCTATTTTAATTCAAAAGATTCTTCTTTAAACACGTTCCATGGCGAGAGAATCTGTCTCCTTCTTATTCTCCCTGGCTTTTTCCACGGAAAGGCAGAGCTCTGGTTTCACACACCTCGTGCCGGCCTCAAGCCTTTCAAAACCTTTCTGGGCGCCACCCCGGCCACCGTGCACATTAGTAAAGGCCCGGCTTTGGGTCAGGCTTGACATTTTAATCCCCCAGAATCCTCCTTGTTTACCACTTGACAGTAGGGTTTACTTTGAATGAGGTGCTCTGTAACTTCGAGTTCCTGAAGCTGGACACAGACACACACACGCACACACAAACACACAGAGCCAGAATGTCCTCTGAGGCGAGCTGCCTCCCTGCCTCACTCTCCCTCCCTGCAGCATACCACACCAGCCCAGGAGATGCTAGGGGCTAGTACAGGGCAGTAGCTTGACCCGAATACAAGTACTGGTCAATAAAGGGCATTTAGACTTTTCTGAAGAAGGCTCGGGATCCCCGCCACGGCTGGTCCTGGGCTTTGACAAGCTGGTATTTCTTCACCCACACAACATAACTTCCCCTGATCCACAGCCCCAGCCTCCAGCGCCAGATGCTGAAGTCAGGCAGGCAGCTCAGATTCCTGCAGCTCCTGTTGCTCTCACTGGGATTAGCACAGGGAACTGCCGGCGGGAGCACGGGGCTAGCATGGCCTTCTCCTCTTCCAGCCTGGCTGCAGTTATGTCTTTGCAAGCACTTATTTTTAAAAAACTACTTTTGCTGTCTTGCAGACATGTCTTCCTCATGATCTCTCTCTCCCTCCCTCTCACCTGCCCACTTTCTCTTTCTTCTTCATGCTGTCGTCCCATAGTCTTCACATTTGAGGCAGCCTGCTCAGATTAGGATTTCCACTGATATTTGAAATGAAATAAATGATTCCCATAGAGGAAATAAAAATACTGCCACCATCTTGGAGTTCCGCTTAGAACACCAAGCCCAGTCTGCAAAGGGGAGGGCAAGGGGTTTCACTGCTTCCACAGTGGCAAAGAAATCCCCCATTTAACAGGGAGAGGAGAATTTTTCTCTCTCAATATGAGCTGTTATTTAATGAAGATGAATTAAGATTTAATAGTGTTAGTGCAATTGAATTATAAGTTTGATTAAAGTGGGTGATCACTTTACTTTTTACATACTGTTTCCCATCTTTCTTTTCTCACTAAAATAAAATCACCTCTTATAATCATGAGGATTAAAAAACATGATCATTTTTAATCCCTACATAGCATCCCACTGCATGTGTGTGTTGTAATCTGGCTTACCAGTCCCTAGTTCTGCTGCAAAAGAAGCTTGTAGCTCAAGCAGATATAATATAAATATAAATATAAAGGCCTGAGAGACTTGTTGTTTATGTGCTTGGCAAACGCAAATTGATGATTCTCCTCTCCTCCACATCTGGGTGACTTTGACAAGGCCTTGGCTATTCATCTGTCCTGATGGCATGGCTGTGATATTTAACCAATAACCATGGAGCACATGTGAGTGGGCTGAAGAAGGATAAAGGCCACATTGTATAATAAGAAAGAATCAATTAAATGTAGAGGCATGACAGAGGGCAGGATTCTCAAATGTTATAAATAAACTCCTTGTTGTCAAGTCAATCTATAGACCTACAAAAATAGAAATATTCATACGTAGCTTAAGAATTCCTTGGATATTTATGGATAAAATGCTATGATGTCTAGGATTTGCCTAAAATATTCTGGATGAAACAAAGAGTGTCTATATGTATGTGTTAGGGAGGAAATAGATAAACACATAAAACAAGATCGCCAAAGTGTTTAGAATTATTGAAGTTGGGTACTGGCAATATAGGGGTGTGTTGTACTGTGTTTTATACTTTGGGGTCTGTTGGAAATTTTCTATGCTAAAAATCTTCCCTACAGGTCTAAAAAATTCCCTGGAGACAATTAGGTAACTTATATAAAGTGAGAGAAACAGAGATTCAAAATTTAAAATGGAAGATACAGCAAAAAGCATGAAGGCTCAAGTAGATAGATGGACAAAGTATAGGAGCAAACAACTAGCAAAAAAGAAAAAAATTGTGTCTAATAAAATTTGAAAACCTGTTCAAACTCACTAAAAAATTAAAGAAATTTAAATGACGGCAGTTGGATGCTCTTTTCTTTCCCATGTGGTGAACAAAAGTTAAAGGAATAGTATCAGTGCCCAGCCTTCCCTAAGTAGCTGCTGAGAGTGCATACTAGGACAACTTTTTGGAAGGCAAATTAGAAATGTGATTTCAACAACTTTAAACTTTTTTCCTACCCATTGAGCCAATAATTTCACTTCTAAAAATTTCACCTAAGGAAACAAGTAAAGATATGCTTAGTAATTTGTGATTTATGTATAGGAATGACTGCGCTAGCATTATTTAGGGGACTAAAAGCAATAGGAAATCACCCAAATACCCAACAATCAGAAGCTACTTAGATAATTTTCAGATAATTAATTTGTACATTTATTCAACAGTCACTGATCAAGATCTCTCTACATACCAGATGCAGGGGACACAAAGATGAATAAGATGTAGCCGCTACCGTCAAGGAGCTTGCAGGGCAGTGGAGACGTGTACAGGAAACAGATGACAAAGGTCATTGATGTGATGGAGTATATTGCAGATATTAAAAACACAAGTTGCAAGAGATGGTTTTGCTTTAAGGTAAACACATGATAAAAAATTATGTATATTGCCTTATGTAAACATTACATAAAATATAAAGATTGATAAGCAATATACAAAATATTAACAGATTCATCTTGGAGTGCTGAAATAATAGGTTATTCTTTTTTCCTGAAAGTTTTCTTTAACTTGCAAAATTTTCTCACATTAAAAGATATATTTTTATAGCTAGAAACAAAACCATATAAAAGAGAAGAATGCTACATTTAATGAACACTTATTATATTCCATGTACATTTCTGGGTACTACACACAGGCACCCACACATACACACAAACAATCAAACACACTACACACAGTCTCATTTATCTTACAACATTAAGTATTAGGCTTTATTTTTAATTTTTAAAAATGTTCAACTTTTAATTTTTATTATTAATGAGTTTTATATTCACATGATTCTAAAATCAAAACAATACCAAATGGTGTATAGTGAACCATTTCTAGAACTGCCCCAAACCACTACATTTTGCTACCAACACCTCCCATTCTCACACCAGGGTAATCACTTTCATTAAGTTCTTGTGTATTGTTTATGTAAAACAAGCAATTAAAAATACTTTTTTTAACCCCCCCCCCCCCCAAAAATACTTTTATATTCTCCCTTTTTATACAAAAGGTAGCATGTTATACATACTGTTTCCCATCTTTCTTTCTCACTAAAATAAAATCACCTCTTATAATCATGAGGATTAAAAAACATGATCATTTTTAATCCCTACATAGCATCCCACTGCATGTGTGTGTTGTAATCTGGCTTACCAGTCCCTAGTTCTGCTGCAAAAGAAGCTTGTAGCTCAAGCAGATATAATTTTTGACCTTTAATCTGTATGGCTTCTAAAAGAGTAAGATCTGGTTCAAATATGAAGCTTGCATTTTTACCTCCTATTATTTGAGTGGTTTGTCATAGAATAAGGTCTGGTTCAAAGAAATCACTCTTAATAGTTCCATTTTATAAGTGAGTCATAGAAGTTTTAGAGAAACTCAGTGAATTGATCAGTGTCACACAGCAGGTAAATGATAGCTCTAGACCCCAAAGCCAAGCCAGTTAGGGTCAGAATTCATGCTTTTCCAGTCAGAGCTGTACTGAGAGACAGCCATCACAGACATAATGGAAGAATATATGGGGAACTTAGAGTTTTGCACAAAGGAGTAAATTATTAGTTTATTATAATTAGTTTGGGATAGAAGAGAAAACAATGGAGACTTCTGACTAATTGTGAGCAGGAAAACTCATAGATAAGACTTAGAGAGGGAATGATCAAAATTTCCAGGAGGACTTTGAGAAATCTATACTCGTTGGAATCAAGGAAAGTCCTATGCGGGAAATTCATTAGCAGTCCTTTCTTTAAGGAAATGTCAGGCCACGATCCTTCCGTGTAGGGTTTTCCTGGTCTGTTCCAGCTTCTGAAGCCTCCTGACCTTGGCAGAAAGTCTGGGTGAGGGGGTAGGGTGGGTTGTGTGGCATTGTTGGCAAGGGACCAGGTGGGGAGTTCTAGGATGTCAGCTCTATTAGTTTGAAAACCACATGGGAACAGTGCCCTCATTCCCTAGATCAAATGCTAAAAGGGCCCCTGAGAAAATGCTGGCAAAAAAAGGGATGATGAGCTGGGGTGTCTAAAAGGAGAGTACACATTTCTAACCCTTCTCAGGCACATTCAGCAGAGAGAGAGGTCAGGGGCTTGCAAGGAAGAGCCACCTTGCTTCCCTGCACTCTCCAGTGAAATGAATGGGGTCTTACCCATAGGGCAGGGTCAAACAAAATGCAGGACACCCAGTTATATATGAAACTCAGATAAACAATGTGAAAATTTTAAGTATATGCCATATGATAATTTTATTTGCTTCATCTGGCAACTCTACCATAGAGCCTCAGCTCAGACACCCCTGCTAGCATCCGTTCTTGCTTGGCAGCTATTTGCTCATCACAGGTGAAAATATTTAGGGGAGGCAGGTTGGGGATATTCTGCCATGCCTTCAGACCACTTCCACGGTATGGCTGTTGATAAGTTCACGTGGCTGTAAAAATAACATGATTTCCATATAAGTATTATTTATTTGTTTCTCTATATGTTAAACTATCTCCAAATAATTTTTAGAATACAGAAGTAAAATATGTTTATTATAAGAAAAAAAGACATAAATACACACAAGTATTTATCAAAACATTTAATGCTATTTGGATTTGATAGAAGAAAACACTGAAGTGCAATTGATAGAACAACTAAACTCTAGATAAATGTTTTTTCATAACAAATCAGTTTCTTTTAAAAAACTCTAAACTTAAAAAAATAAAAATAGTGAAAGCAAGGTAAATAAAGCATATGGTAAATGTGCTTTATAATATAAATATCACTGGAGAAATTATTCTATGTAAATCTCTACAATCACAACGTAAAATTACCACGTTCTAGTTACAAGATAGAATTATCACATTAAAATTTAAAATCCATTATACTTCAATTAAACTGTGGGAAAAATCAATACATATTCTGCTTGCAAGAACCACATTGAAGTCAAAGGACATGAAAAGGTAAAAAATAAAAGAATAGGAAAAGATATTTGCCAGGTAAAATAACCATAACCAAGCTGGTATAGCCATATTAATATTATATTTTTAAAAGATTAAAATAATCAAGATATAATGGTAAAATCTTCAACTTACTAAAAGAGATAATCATTATAAACATTAATATACTTCATAATGTAGTCTCAAAATATAGAAAGCAAAATTTGACAGACTAAAAAGGGTAAGTTGACAAAGACACATCGCACTGGGAAATTTTTGACATCCCTGTCTCAGTAATGAATAGCTGAAGCAGACACATGTTTTTGAGGACATTTGGATAGTACGATAAACTTGATTTAGTGAACATATATGTAGAATCATATAGCAAGAAACTGGGGCATCCTTCTCAAGCAGGCAAGAATCATGAATAAAACTAACCAGAAAGTAGTTCGTTAATTAGATCTCTACACATTTCAAAGAATCAATGATATAGAGACCACATATATGATCCCAGTGCAATAAAATGAGAAATAAATGAACAAAATAATTATAATACCCCGTGCATTTTTGAAATTTAAAAACACACTTCTAAATAATTCATGGGTCAAAAAAGACACAAAAATGGACTTTTTTTTTGAGACAGAGTCTTGCTCTGTTGCCAGGCGCCAGGCTGGAGTGCAGTGGCGCAATCTCGGCTCACTGTAACTTCCGCCTCCCGGGTTCAAGCAATCCTCCTGCCTCAGCCTCCCGGGTAGCTGGGACTACAGGCACACGCCACCATGCCCAGCTAATTGTTTTTTGTATTTTTTAGTAGAGACGGGGTTTCACCATGTTGACCAGGATGGTCTCGATCTCTTGACCTCGTGATCCGCCCGCCTCGGCCTCCCAAAGTGCTGGGATTACAGGCTTGAGCCACCGTGCCCGGCCCAAAAATGGACTTTTAAAATACTTAGAGTAAGGGAGAGTTTCCAGGTCTGAAAAATAATGGCAGCTGCTTGAATCTGTTTACTTTCATACCTCATCTCCAAAACCAATGATTTGAGAAGGGAAGCAAATAAAACTACCCGTGATCCACTCCTTCACATTACGAGGAGACAATGACTGCCACAAACTAACTGTAAGTTAAAAAATAAGCACCATGTTCCAACAGTGCTCTTGCTGCTGTTGAAGATCTATAGGGTAAAGTGTAGAGAAAGAGAAGAAAAGAGAATCTATGAAAAGGGAAAAAGGGAGAAGAGGGCATAGACAAAGCACTAAAAAACCACTGCCAGAAAAACGTTTGACAGTAAGTGCAAAATGCTGAACACAAATCTTGTCCAAAAGCAAGAGAAGACATGCTTACTGTGTAATATAGTGGAGCAAAGGGAAGAAATGCTTCCTACCCATTATAAAAGATTTGGGTTCCCTAAGTGCAGGGTTCTTTCCTATAACATTGTGCTAATGTCTTCTGACCCTCTTTACATCGCTCTGTGAACACTGGGGCTTGGGGGAAAACAGTATAAAAATGACAATAGGAGCAAAACAAAAACTTAAAACTGGAACATAGTAGTTCATAGCATCAGCCAAGAAAAAGGGGCAAAAAATGATCAGGACTGGAATTGGCAGCTTCAGAGAAGCATAGCTTGTAAAAGGTAATCAGATAAATAGAGATTAATAATGTCTTTTGTAGTTGTGACAATGAGGGAAAAGCTGTAAATTAGAGAAGAAAAATACTGATCCTACAGAGATGAAAAATGAACAAGATATACCAAGATATTCCATTCTTCTCATCATCTATAAAGAAACTGACCTTCACTAAACTGACAGAAGAGGGTACACTTAAAGTATGAACCTGTATACATAATACTTAGGGAAACATAAAAAATGAAAAATAAATCAAACCAATGCCATGCAAGACTACTAGCAAATAAAAATTCTCCTCCTAACAAAACCCACCAAGTAGAAGAAGCTAATAACAAAATGTTTCATTCTGAATGAAATACACTTTAAAAGGCATTTGAAGATTCCAAAAAGCTGGAATCAGAAATTCAAAAATTAAAAACAGAAATGAATAAAATGTGAGAAGAAATGTAGTAAGAGTTGACTAAACTCAGGAAAGAAATGGAAGAAAAAGGCAATACAATTTTAGAAATAAAGAATAAATTACTAGGTGTGCAAGAAGAAATATATTCAAATGAAATTTTGTTTTTAAATTGAAGGGCAGAAAAAACCCCAATATAATAAAAATAAAATATAGAAGTAAAATAGTTTTGAAAAAAAGTAATCAAAATGGAAGATGGTCAAAGAAAGTTCAACCTACATATAATTGGAGTCCCTGGAAAAAAGAAAAACGAAGCATAGAAGCAAAACAAAAACTTTAAACTGTATCCAAGAAAAGTGTCCTAACATAAAAGAAAATTAAATAATTGAAAGGGCCCATTATATTGTGATCTGTGAAGGGTCTTATATTTTATTCTGCTTCTAAGCTAACAAATTAGCTTGCCACACTTGTATGGATATCAGCAGAAATCAAGAGACTCCTAAGTCAGAAAAGAAAATACATTACTCACAGCAATAGCAGTACACAAGTATTGTCATTTTAATACTGTTTTCCCCAAGCCCCAGTGTTCACAGAGTGATGTAAATAGGGCCAGAAGACATTAGCACAATGTTATAGGAAAGATCTCTGCACTTAGGGAGCCGAAATCTTTTATAATGGGTGGGAAGCATTTCTTCCCTTTGCTCCATTATATTACATAGTAAGCATGTCTTCCCTTGGTTTTGGACAAGACACCATTTCTATCTTCTGAGGCTGTTTGCTATACAAACTCCCTTGAAAAGACAGACTGAACAAATAATAATACGTGCCTCACTCACAATCTGTATAGAGCCATGAACAATCCATGGAGAATTGTCTGCCAGCATACATACTTGGAAACTTACTCCAGAATGATAAAATCTCAAACCTGAGACATATACTAGTAATACTCCTAGACTTTAAAGACAAAAAAAAAAAAAAAAAAAAAAAATCCTCACGGCTTCCAAGCAAAACTATCAAACTACTTTAATACATGCAAAAAATTTAAGCTTCATGTCTCCTTAAGAACAACATACAAAGGAAGGCAGCAACAGAATGACATTACTTGGAAAGAAGACCAATACAGATATAATCAGTTAAGATGATATTATACTGGGGTAGGGTGGGCCCATAACCCAATATGACAGGTGTCATTATAGAAAAAGGACAGGAACAGGGACACAGACACAGGGAAGGGGCGAGAATGCCATATGCCAGTGGAGGCAGAGACTGAAGGGATGCAGCTTCCAACCAAGGAACATCAAGGATTGCCAGCAAAGCACCAGTAGCTAGAAGAGGGTAAGGAAAGATTTGCTCCTACAGATTTCAGAGGGATCCTGGTCCTGCTAAGACCTTGATCTCAGGCTTCTAGCCTGCAGAACAAATTCTGTTGCTTGAAACCACCCAGATTGTGGTACATTGTTACAAAGTTCTAGGAAACACTTATAGATGGATACTGCCCTAACATAATAAACCATATAAAGCTCAAATTCAAAAGGCAGAATCTTACTCAGTGGGGCAAAACTAGAGGTATTCCCACTAAAGCAAAGATGCCCACTATCTTCAATATGATTTAACTGATTTAACGTTGTCCCTGAGGTATTAGCCAACGTGATTAGATATGAGTAATATTTAAGGGCATAAGAATTAGAAAATAAGTAAAACTGTATTTATACATACTTACTCTAAGACTCTGCAGTCATACTCCAGGACATTTATTACGGAGAAATAAAAACGTCACGAAACCTACACGTGACATGCATTGCAGCTTGTTTGTAATAGCCGAAACCTGGAAACAGCCAAAAGGTCCTTTAGTAGGTGAATTGTTAAACATACTGTGGTATATTTGTACCTTATTATACTTCTCAGCAAGAAAAACAGGCAAACCATTGACACACTAAACAACTTAGATGAGCCTCCAGGGCATTATGTTATGTGAAAATGCCAATCTTAAAATGTTGTATGATTGATTCCTCTTAAACAGTATTCTTGAAATGACAAAATCAAACATTGTTCTTTACAAAGACTACCAAAATAGATAAAATTTAGGTAAGAATGATCAAGAAAAAAGCCAGAGGCACAAATAAACAATATTATTAATAAAAAAGGGAATAATTACAGGCTCTGCAGATATTTAAAATATAATAAGCATATACTATGAACAACTTTATTCTTATTGATTAGAAAATTTAGACAAAACTGTCAGTTTATTGAAAATTGGCATTAACCAATACTAACACAAGAAGAAACAGAAAATCAAAATTGCCTGATAATCATTCAAGTTCAGCTAATTCTAGTTGTCATGTATTTGTGTTCTATAAAGTTGCTGTAAACACTGAAATAGCGAATATTGAACAGGTAAGATAGAGGGTTAGGTTCCCCCTGAGCCTTTGGTTACAACATTCTTGTCAGCTAAAACGCAATTTGCAGTATATACATTCATTTATATGTTCATTTGTCAGTGTCCTTTTTAAACAAGCTGGTCTCTTCAACGTTGAAAACCTGCTCTGCAGGATACCCATTTTCCTGTATAACACTTAGCGCCTGCAACTTTAACGTTTTTTACAGTGTGTTGTCTTTTGAAATGTGTAATCCAATGAAAAGGGCTCAACGTTTTCTTGACATAGGTGACAAGACTATATTCTTTTCCTTTCAGCCTCACAATAATGCTATAACTATGATTTAAAAAAAATCCATTGTCATCACATGAATCCACAGATTTAGTTGCTTTCCATCTTTTCTATAACTTTATCAAGCATTATAGATGTTAGTTTAGCACTTTCTGGAGCAGCCTCACACACAGATCAATGAAATTCCTTTTTTTTTTTTTGATGTGCTATATTGTTGATTTATTAACATTGAACTTACAGTCAACAACCTACAACTCATGCCTAAATGAAGATGGTCTAACACGTGTATTTCTCTGTAAGGGACATAACAGTTTTCTTGCACTTAGGAACACTAGACAGCACTTGAACACTATGGTTAGTGGCCATTTTGAACAGCAAAATCAGCAACGAAAAGCCCCCAAATGTGAAAAATGTGGTACTAAACTGATTACAAAAAAGGTATTTGTTTATAGTACAGCAGTCGAGACAAGAAGGTAGAGCATCACCTTGCTCAACTTCAGCTGGGAGTATGTGTGTTGGGTGACTCAAATTTTTCATCACTTTGAAGATATTTACAAACAACCACAAAAGCACTACAAATATTGATTTGGGGATTACAAATACATTTTATCAAGTAGTAAAATTGGCAAATACAGAATTTGCAAATAATGACAATCAATTGTAATTGAATCAGTAACTTAAAAAAAAATCGATCAACTAAGAAAACCTAAAAACAAAAAGCAAAACCAAGCTCAGGTGATTTCATAGCAAGTCTATCAAACTTTTCTGTAACATGAATTGTTCCAGAGAAAAGGGTGGGGAAAAGGGAATAATTCCCCAGCTCATTTAATGAGATGGGTATCACCTCGATACTAAATAAGACAAGGACTGTAAAAGAAAGAAAAACTACAAGCCAGTAGCACTCAAGAAAATAGGTTAAAAATTAAACAAAATACTAGAAATCTGAACCCAGAGACAAGTAGGAAAAAATACAATGTTATCAAGTTAGTTTTATCCCAGGGATGCATGACTGATAATGTTGTGAAATTATTTATGAAATTCACTACAGTAACAGGTTAAAGGGGCAAAAGCATATAATCATCGTGCACATATTAAAAAATCCTGCAAAAATTGTACAGAATATGTATGTATATATGTTCAAAACACCTATTGGAAGCATCATGAAGTTTGGTGAAACATTGGAAGCAAAACATTTAAAATAAGGAATGGGAAAAGGATGTCCCATCACCACTGTTATTTAACATTTTACAAGAGGTGGCTCACACAGGAAGACCAGCAAAAGAAAAGACAATTGTAAAGGAAAAAAAGAAAGCTATTATTTGAAAATAATGTAATAACTACATTAAAACATTATAATTAATATAATGGATGGTTGTTAGATACAAATGTACAAAAATGAGTTGCACTCCTATTTACCAGCAATGAATAGTCAGAAAATGCAATTTAAAAAAATACAAATTTCAGTGGGAAGAACAACAAAAATGTAATGTATAGATGAATAAATCTAAGAACAAAGGTTTTTGACCTTTCTGAAGAAACTATTAAACTTTACTGAAAGACATTGAAATGTTCCTAAATAAATGGAATGATACATCACATTCATGGATGGGAAAACTCAATATCATAAATATAAATTCTCCTTAAAGTATTCTATAAATTGGAGTCTTTATAGGGTTAACTTTGGAATTTGCCAGTGTGATTGTAGAATGTACATAAAAGAACATTCATCCCAGATAATGGGAAAAGAACGGGTATAGAATAGTCAAGCTGATTTTGAGGAAGAACAAGTGGTGGCAACTCATCTAAGCACATAAAAATAATTCTTAAAAAGTTATAGTAATAGAGACAATTTGTTATTGGTGTGGGGCCAAGCAAATGGACTAACAGAGCATACAGCCCAGAAAGAGTCAGACATGTATGGGAAATTTTCTTTGTGGTAGAGGTGACATTTTTGATCAATGGAAAAAGGAAAGGCTATTCAATTAATAATATGAGGTCAATTGTTGTTTATATGGAAATAAAATAAAATTGAATTCCTACTTGACAATATAACCAAAAGCTATTCTAGGTCAATTTAAAACAAAAATTTAAAAACACATTAACTATTTTAGAAGAAGATATAGAGAAATTTGGCCTTAGGGTTGGGAAGGATTCCTGATGCAAAACACAATAAGCACAAAATCTAATAAGAAAGATTGGTTAATTTCAGTTCTATTACAATTAAAAACTTGTGATTGCCAAAACATCATACAAAGGTGAATTGATAAGCCAGAGAAGATATTTGTAATATACCCAACCAATAAAGGATTCAAATCCAGATTATATAACCTCTACAAACCAAAAAGCAAAACATAATCCAAGAAAATAAGACAAAAGATATAAATAAGTAATTTACAAAATAGCAAAGCAAGTGGTCAATGAATACATAAAAAAGATGCTCCACCATACCAGTGGTCAAATCATTCAGTTATCACTTGTTGCCTAATAAACTGCTCAAAATTTAGTGGCTTAAACAAACCACTATTTTACTCTTTTTCACTATTCTGTGGGTTAGAAATTTGGAAAGGGCCTAGTGGGGACAGCTTATCTCTGCTCCACACAATGTCTGCTGAATCTGGAGGTGCCATGTGGCTTCTTCTCATGTCTGGCACCTTAGATTGGATGGCTAGCAGCAGGGAGCCAGCTGGAATGGCTCAATGGGAGTATTTGACTGGGGCTGCTGTTACAGGTTTGGGCGAGGTTCCTCAGTTCTCCATGTGGTCTCAGGTCTCTCCTTCCCCATGCAATCTCTCCATGTGGTCTCAGGCCTCTCCTTCCCCATGCAATCTCTCCATGTGGCCTCTCACTATGGTTTTCCCATGTGGTCTCTCAAGGGTTAGGCCCAGCTCTTGCCTTGTGTCATTTCTGCCATATTGTACTGGTTAAAGCAGATCACAGAGATCACCTAAGTTCAAGGAGAGGAATTTAATGAGAGCAAGAATTCTGGGAAGTGTGATTCATTGGAGGTCACCAAAGTGACAGTCTACCACATAGAAAAATGCAAAATAAAATTGTGATCAGATAAAATTTCACACCATCAGGATGGCAAAAATTAAAAAGAATATCAAGAATTACTTGGTTATTTCACTTAAAATAATAGTCTCCAATCTCATCCAGGTCACTGTGAATGCTGTTAATTCATTCATTTTTATGGCTGTGTAGTATTCCATCATATATATATATATATATATACACACACACACACACACACACACACACATACACACACACACCACAGTTTCTTTATCTACTCATTGATTGATAGGTGTTTGAGTTGGTTCCACAATTTTGCAATTGTGAATTGTGCTGCTATAAACATGCATGTGCAAGTATCTTTTTAGAATAATGACTCTCCTCCTCTGGGTAGATACCCGGTAGTGGGATTGCTGGATTGAATGGTAGTCCTACTTTTAGTTCTTTAAAGAATCTCCACACTGTTTTCCATAGTGGCTGTACTAGTTTACATTCTTCAGGGATGGAAAACAAAACATCGTATATTGTCACTGATATGTGGAAGCTAAGCTATGAGGACACAAAGGTATAAGAATGACACAATGGACTTGAGGACTTGGGGGGGGGAACAGTGGGAGGGGACAAGGGATAAAAGACTACAGATGTGGTGCAGTACACACTGCTCGGGTGATAGGTACACAAAAATCTCACAAAGCACCACTAAAGAACTTACGTAACCAAATACAACTTGTCCCCCCAATAACTAATAGAAAAAATATGAACTCTTACAACTTAGAAGACCTATAATTTGCTCAATTTAAAGTGGGCAAAAGATCTGAGTTGCATTCTCTAAAGAAGATATGCAAATAGCCAAAAAGCTCATGAGAAGATGCTCAACATCATTAGTCACTAGGGAAATGAAAATCAAAACCATATGAGATTCCATTTTATACCCTCTTGTTTGGCTATAATCAAAACAAAACAAAACAAAACAGATAACAAGGGCTGATGAGGCCAGGGAGAATTTGGAACCCTCGTACCCTGTTGGTGGGAATGTAAAATGGTACAGCCATTTTAGAAAACAGTATGGGACTTTCTCAATAGGTTAAATAGAATGTTACCATGTGCCCCAGAGACTCTTCTCCTAGGTATATGCCCCAAATAATTTAAAACAGGTGTTCACACAAAATTTATATAAGGATGTTCATAACAGTGTTATTCATAGTGGCCTTAAAGTGGAAGCAACCCAAAGTCCATCAACTGATGAATATATACATAAATGTGATATATCTATAGAAAAAAGAATCATTGAGCATGTGGAGTCATTGGAACACTTATGCACTGTTGCTGTGGGTATAAATTAGTTCAGTCACTTAGAAAAGTGATTTTAAATTGAAGATATGTGTACCCTATGACCCATCAAATTCTTCCTCTCAGCAATCAAGAAACTCTTAGATATATACCAGGAGATTAGAAATGTTCACAGTAGCATATTTATAATAGCAAACACCTGGAGACAATCTGTGTGTCCATCAACAGAAAAATTGATAATGCACTATAGATACTGTAAAATGATAAAAGTTAATGAACTAGTCTCATAAACATAATGTTGAGCAAAGACGGCAATCTATAGGATATTTATGTACAATATGATACCATGTACATGAACTTAAAAACATGCAGAACAATGCTTTTTTTTTTCCTAAGGGACAGATGCATAGCAAAATTGATTAATGAGAATGATACACACAAAATCCAGGTTGTGGTTATAGGGGTGGGTGCAGACACTCACAAAGTCATACAAAAATTATACAAAAAGTACACTAAGTAATTCAGTAGCTGGGTTGTCAATTATTTTTCAACAACATGTTTCAAGTGTTAGGCAATGCCCATCACCTCCTGCTATGACAGATGAGAACACTGGTATACTTGTTCTCTCCTCCTTCCCTTTCCTTCCAGAAGGGAAAATTAGAGGCACCTCCCAGCTGTCTCATGGATACTCCATCCACCATCCTCCACTAGCCTGCAGATTGCTGTCTCCTGGGCCAGGCAATGGAAGTAGAACATGGAGCATCTGATGCTCAGATCCCCCACGTTACTCCCTGGGGGTCTCCAACACTCCCCCCTTTCAGGTGCTCAGGGTACACAGCCCAGTGACCCCTTGCAGAGACTATTTATCTTGCTCTTCTCTCTCCTCTTCAGCCATTGCATTTCGAGAAGTAGAGTAGGAGTACATATTTTTTCTCTTCTTTCCTGTCCTACATCCAACCTTGGATTCTTACCACTCAGTGTGGTCAGTCTGCCAGCAGCCTCAACATTTCCTGGGAGCTCTTGATCCCCAGGTTGTTCCTTAGCACATTAAAGTTGAGAATCACTGATTTAGAACTCAAAGCCAAGAATTTGCCTTCTTTGCTCTCTGGTCCCTCCAAGCTGACTCTCCTAAAGCAATGAGGGCCGATCTGAGGGAAGAGGTTCAAACGAGTATACCTCAGAAGAGAGGAAGTTCAGCAGTGGAGGCGTGTACACGTAATTTAATATTTGACAACGTCTTCCATCACATTTTGCTCCTTTCATCTTGTTTCTTGGTGCACTTTTGCCAAGGTCCTGTGCTGGTTCCTGTTTGGATCAACCCTCTCTGCTATTTAAGGAAGAATGGTGGTGGGAAGGGTGGGGGAGTGTAAGCTGAGGGCAGCTGCGAATTGCAATTTATATATTGTAACACTCAAAACCCTCTCAACAGATGGGTGGTGGCTGTGTGCTCCTATGTTGCCACTCAGTTTTCAGAGGGCTGTTGCTACCCTTCTGTGCCCTTCTTCATCCCTTCTGCCCCACAGGGCCAAGACAACCAACACCCATAGTCCAGCCTGAAGTCCTGGTTTCTTTGGTCTGTACCTTGTTTTATTTCCTGTGAAAAATATAAGCCAGGAGGTTTTACACTCAGTTCTTGAGCATCTGAAGATCTGACAGCTGATCTGAAGAGCTGAGGCCCCCTCATTCCCTCCTAGCTTCAGTTCATGGTTGTTAGGGGTGGAGGGTGAGGCACCATCTCCTTTAGCTGGTCTCGTCCTCCTGCTGGTCAGTCTCCCTCACACACCTGTGCACAGCTCCCCTGCTTCTGCTTCGCCCTCTACCTGGCCAGCCCCTGTGGATGTCTGAGTCCTTGCTCTGATCCAATTAATCAGACAGTGCCATCTCCTTTTGAAAAAATGTCTATCAGGTGTGTGTGGCTCTCACCACTCATACTTGCTCTGGCCTTTTTCATTTTTAACATAGATTTAAACAATGCTGAGGGAGAAGGTCCCAGAGGTCCTGCATGCTGGGGGCTAAGGAATCTGAGCCTGGCAATGGGACCCGCTGAAGACCTTTAACTAGGTCAGTGTTTTTCAACTTTAGCAGGTAACAGAACTGGTTGGAGAGCTTATGGAAACACAAATTGTTGGACTTTCCCTCAGTTTCTGAATCCATAGGTCTGAGATGTGTCTGGAGAATTTGCATTTCCAACTAGTTCCCTGGGGGATGCTTATTCTGGTGGTCCAGGAGCCACATTCTGAGAACCACCAGAGCGGGCAAGGGAACCACTCGGATTTTGGCTGAGATGGACTGGGGAGACACCAACAGCTGCAGGGAGGTGTGTTCGAAGCCGGTTGCTTGGTGCAGGGATTCAGCTCAGCGGAGAGCCAAAAGGGCCTGAACCAGGTGTGTGGGGTGAGGAGGACAATGGAAGGAAAAATGTTTAAGAGGACATCAGTAAGACTTCAGTGGTTTTGGGAAAAGGCAATATAAAAATCCAAGTTGATCTTATCACCATCCCAGAGTCTCAAGTTGAGGAGTCCATGTGTGCAACCAGGAGAGCTGTACATAGAGACACATAGACTCTCCCCACCACTTTGCAGCTTTTCCTTCCCCCTCCCTAGTCAGAATAACAACAGGCGTTGTTCAAAAAAAGGGAAAATGCTGCGAGGGAGGGTAAAGTGGGATGATAAAATGAAATGAGAGACCAGCAGAGAGTTGATCGTCATCTAGAACCCAGCGGCTAGGAGAGTTGGGGCAGACAGGGGTGAAGCAAGCAGGACAGACAGACCATGGCTTCCAGCCCTGGGCCGCACTGGCGGAGCAGGTGCCTGAGTCTGCTAATGGGTGTGGGGCACCCCAGAATAGAGTCCAGTTTTCCGGCAGTTAATTAATTTCTTGCTACCAGCCCCTGTAGTAGGCGAGCTTGGCATTGGAAGGAAGGGGCACTGGTAAGCAAAGGCTCCCATGAGCTGAATAACACTTCATTTCACCTGCCTTGCCTGGGCTGCTTTCCCTACGTTCTGCAATCTGTGGTGCTTTGGGGACTGAATCACCATTAGCATCCCCTGACCAGCCTTCCCAGTGTGAACTCTTCAGGGCTTCTTCAGGCAGGGCATTTTTATCTGAGATCAGGCCAGGTATTGAACAATGCTGTCTGGTGTGCTGGGAAGGGACCCCTGGCTGTGGTCTCTGGCCTGTTGCTTTGGTCACAGCCCCCTCCCCTCCATGCTAGTAAATGCCCCAGCCCCTGTAGGTATATTTAGAGGAGCGGCCCCATAGAACCCATTCTTCTGCTTCTAAGCCTGGGAGCTTCTAGAGTAGGCCTGCTCCTGGAACTCTGAGTGGAAGCAACTGAGCCCAGGGCAGCAGGATGCCTCCGACGGTCTCTCTCAGCAGCTCATAGGATAGGGTGGAGTTGCCTCCTGCTTTGAGGATCATATAGTGGCAGGGCTGCTCTGAGTCTCTGTGTTGCTGGGGTCAGGCCTCAGTGCTAGTGTCTGCACACCATGCAGGGAAGGCCCTCTTTCCCTCGGCACCCACCCGACACTAGCAGAACTGTAGCCTCCCCCATGGAGGCAGGTGGGGGCAACCAGCTCATCTGTGCATGGATCTGGTGAACAAAGGGGCTTCCTACAAGCCATGTATTAATCTTCTGGCCTTATCTTTCCCACCTAGCCTCCACACCATGAGCCTTTCTTGCCTAGAAGTGCTGGCCATTTCAGGGCTGGTAGAAGAAAGGGGGTTATGTCCAAAACCAACAGATTCTCTAGAGATACCTTATATGCTTTTTTTTAAAAAAAAAAATTGAGGTAAAATTTCTATAACATAAAACTCTTTAAAAGTGAGCAATTCAGCAGCATTCAGTATATTCACAGTGTTGTACAACCACCACTTCTGTCTAGTTCCAAAACATTCCTATCACTCCAAAGGAAACCCTTTCCCCATTAAATGGTTGCTTCCCATTTCCCTCTTCCTCCGCAACCCTCAGTAACCACCAATATGATTTCTGTCTGAATAGATTTGCCTACTTCATATAATTAGAATCATACAATATGTAACATTTCGTATAACTAGAATCATACAATTTGGACATTTCCTATAACTAGAATCATACAATATGTGACCTTTTTGGTCTAGTTTCATTCACTTGGCATAATTATTTAAAAGTCCATTCATGTAGAATGTATCAGTACTTCATTCCTTTTTATGGCTGAATAATATTCCATTGTATGTACCTACTACTTTTCATTCATCCACTCATCCACTGGCTGACCTTTTGCCTATCGTGAATAGTGCCGCCCTGAGTATTTGTGCCCAAAGATTTGATTACCTATTTTCAATTATTTTGAGTAGATATCTATGAGTGTATGCCTATAGGCTAATCTGATGCGTAACTTTTTGATGAACCTACATGCTTTTAGTTTAGGGGTTTTCATACCTTAACCTGACCCCACTAGAGTTCCCAGGGCACTATGACTGCTTAGGTAAGGGTGAGAGATGGCCCTGAGGTTCTCGCTCAGGCATCTGGAGCCATGAGTGAATGGAAGTGCCATCACTGTGGGGAGCACTTACAGATGGTGGGAAATGAGTTCCACTGGGACCTGTAGGATTTGAGGTGCCAGTTGGATGCCCGCATGGACGTGGCTGGGGGAAGGGCTAGGTATGTTAATGTACAACCACAGGGAAAGGTCTGGGCTAGAGACTGAAGTGGCTCAGGATATTATATTTATGTTTCTTACTTTACTGAGCCCTTACCATTTTTCCAGGCACTGTTCTATTTCATTATTCAATAATCCCAACAACTCTATAAGGCTCTGTGAAAATTCTCACTTTCCAGAAAAGGAAAAAAAAATCTGGGCTCCCTCAGCACTTCTTATATTCCTCAAAGACAGAGCTTGTTGGTTTTATTGCTGTTGTGTTTCTGGCCACGTTCCTAGAAGACGGAGCTCCTTGTGGGCAGGGACAGGGCTTTCCTCACTGCTCCCCTGAGCCTGACTCAAGCCAGTAGGCTTGTTCAGCATGTGCTGAGGGTGGATGGACTTCCTACACTAGTGCTTTACAGTGAGCAGAGAAGAGGGCCAAGAGGGGCATTTGGAGAACCCCACATTTAAAGGGCAGGAAGGAAAAAGCATAATCAATAATAGAGACCAAGAAAAACTACTCAAAGGGGCAAGAGGGAACCAGAGAGAACCCAAGAGGTGGTGTTTTGGAGTGAGTTAATCCATCTCCAGAACACTTTGCATATGGACATTTGGGAACAATTCCCAGGATGACGAAGGCCTTATCAGATGTGATCATTACCACAACCAGCCCTGTGCCTGAGGACAGTATCCAACACATACAAGAGACATGTGTCCAACACATGTCTCTTCATGCATGAGACATGATTGACCTCCCTGTCAAGGAGAGGGAAGTCCGAGGAGGGTTGGCTGGGGGAATATTCCAGCCTCATTTCTCTTACTTTGCCCTCTCTCTCTTGCACCCACATTTCACAGTGGTGGACAGCAGCCGGCTCCTCCTGCAGGCAAATTACCAATCAGATGTCAGATGATTACATACACAGACAGTGCACTCATTTATCCCCCTTTGCAAATAATTAACTACAATAATAAAAAGAAGACAGAAAAGATGTCAGCTGTGCTCCCCTTCCCTGACACCAAGTGGGTAAAGCCAGGACAAGGGAGTGGCATAGATGCACAGGACCAGGAATTGTAGAAGAAAAGCACCTTATCTGGGGGAGAAAATTGTATGAGGTCTCATTAATACCATTAAAATTCAGGGCTGACAAGTGAAGGCTCCTCGGTAATTGCCCGTGGCCACATTGGACCCTGAACTGTTTGAAGCCGCTGGCTCTCCCCCCTCCTCCTGCTTCAGCTTGCTGGTGACCTGCTCTGCCCCACTCTCTCTCTGCTTGCCCCCTCCAGGCTTTACCGCTGCCCGGGCATGATGTAGGTCTGGTGGCCAGCAGCCTGGGAGAAACACAGCTGCTGAGAAGAAAGGGCCTCTGGGGGAGTTCAGGCACGAAGTGGGCAAGAAGGTCATAGGCAGACAGGGATCTGTGTTTTCATTTTTTACTTTTTTCCCTCTGTCCTCAAGTGTGGGTGTTTGTGCATGAGCAATTACTGGAACCCATGATCCTGGAGAATGGTCCTTCTCACTAGCTGTCTGTCAGTGAGTCTCTGGCTGTCTGCCTCTATATGGTCTTCCTAAGCTGAGCTCTATATACAGACCATGTCTACTCGTTCTCTTCGCATCTGTCACCACTCTATTTAGAGTTTCTCCTCTATATTTATCCCAGCTCTTTCCCTCTTACTGTCTCCCTGCGGTCAGTGCCTGCCTCCATGGGGATTTGTCATTGACTCCTGGGCCTTCCCAGCAAGAAGTATATGGGCTGAAAGTGCCCAAACGCCATCCCTCTGTTGGTCCACATGCTGCAGGTCTTGTGACCCATAGTGAGCTAAGGACCCTTGTTCTCCATAGACCTCTGGAGTTGGAAAACTGGCATAAAGATAGCAACAGCCATCAGGTCCGGGGCCCATCACTTAGAGCATAAACCAAGCCAGTACCTCATGGCTTCCAGAATCTTTCCTCCCCCCATTTAGCCTATCATGCTGGAAAGACACACCGTCACATTCCAATGGTCAGGCAGTAATCTCAGACTGAGAGTTTGCAGGTAAGTTTTCCAGCCTATCCTCATAATGCACCTTGGAGGTAGATAATTCTGACACATGCGTTTTTTCAAATGAAACACAAGTTCAGAGAGGTGGGGGTAACTTACCTGAGGACACAGAGCTAGACAGGCTCAGCATTCACAGTTCTGACCATTTTGCAATACTGCCTCAGTGCATTGAAGTGTGGAACGCAAACATGTGTAAGCCACAGACTGGTGTGTGCATCTTGTGAGTATCTGTGAGGTTTGTGCATGCACATGGGGGTTCTATGCATGTGTGTTGCTCTTGTGTTTTAAGATCTGGCTCCTCTTTTCAGGAAGCTCCTGTGGACAATGTACAATATCCCCTTATACCATGTTCAGTTTTTGCTGACAATGTGGTGAAATGGCATCCCTGAGCCCAAAGGACCTTCCTGGTGAACGGCCCTGCTGGGATGGAACACATTCCCTCCTCTTTGGCTTGGCTGCGTCACACGCATGGTGATGGGGCTATACATGCCACTAGTAGGTGAGGTGGCGCCACAGCCTCAAGGACTCCCTTCCTTGTCCTCCAGTGCCCTCAGGCTCTCTGGCTAGGCCATGCAACCATGGGAGCAGTCGGGCTCAAGCTTAGAGACCCTGGGTTGCCCATATTAGCCCACCAGGAATCTACTCAGAAGGCCAGCGTTTTCTTCCAGGGTTTTGGTAGATGACATGGCTCATCTTGTCAACAAAATGGCTGTCCAGTGTGAAGAGGGTCTCCTCTTGCTTCATAACTCCCTTCCTTTATCAGACAGGAGCGCATGCGTTGAGTGGGGGCTGCCGGGGCTTATGGTGATGCCCAAGGCCTCAGGATGCCTCACCTGATGATTTTCAAACTATGCTTGAGACTCTCGGTTTCTCCAAGAGGTGCCTCAGTGGCTGCTATGGTGTTTTTCATTTTAGTGTAGCTGGGGTCGGGAGGGTGGGTGTCTGGGGGACACTCACAGCATGGGAGTTTGTCTACCCTCCTCTAGCCAGGGAAGCTCTGATTTTCTGTGTTCTACAAATTGAGCTTTCTTGTAAGAGCTCAGTTAGTCCAGCACCCAGATGTGTGCCACACTTTTGTCTTCTTAAAAAGGGCTTCAGACACCATGCCCCCATCTGCTCCACTCCTAACCCTGACTCTTAGTTAGGGACAGGCAAGCATTTAGCTCCTCCCTCCCAGCCCAGTGAGTTTCCCAGCAGGGGGAAACAGACCTCCAGGGGCTAGGAGGGACACTTGGGGGTTGCATGGACAACTCTAACAGGACTTTTCCTATTTCAGCTGCACCCTGGGCTCCCTCTTCACTGTAGGTGTCTTAGTCAAGACATGTGGGTCCCTGGGCAGCTGGGCCTCATGTCTTGGGGGTTCTCACCCAGCTCTCAGGTGATCAGCATCTCAGATCCCGGAGAGCATCTCCACCAGGCTCAGCTGGAGACAAGGGCTGAGTCTACCACATTATCTGCGCAGGGCAGTTTAGCTCTAGGGTGATTGAAAGGCTCCTCTTTGGCTGACTTGGCCTCTGAGCAGGAGAAATCACGCACTCTGTTTGCTCACCATGCCAGCTGCTTGAGGCTGGGGCATCTTCACGTCAGAGGGTTCTCACCTCCAAGACATGAGGGCTAAAGCCACAGGAATCATTAGGGCATTGTGACTTTAGAGAAAGGGTGCTGGGCCGTGTTGCCTCAGAGCTGGTTTATGGAGGGCACAGCAGGTACAAAGAAGGGAGATGGGAGCACTTCATCCCTCACCTATTTGGTAGCTCCTTTCAGAGGCCAGAGGCCTGAGCCCTGAGCCCTGAGCCCTGAGCTCCTGGAGGCCCTGGAGCTCCCAGCCAGGATAAGGGGCAGAGCCCTGTATTCACTCAGAGCTGACCTCTAGCGGAGAGTCTGTGAATGGCGCCCCAGCTCTCAGGTGATCAGCATCTCAGATCCCGGAGAGCATCTCCACCAGGCTCAGCTGGAGACAAGGGCTGAATCTACCACATTATCTGCGCAGGGCACTTTAGCTCTAGGGTGGTTGAAAGGCTCCTCTTTGTCTGACTTGGCCTCTGAGCAGGAGAACTCACGCACTCTGTTTGCTCACCGTGCCAGCTTGAGGCTGGGGCGTCTTCACGTCAGAGGGCTTTCCCCAGTCTTGCTGAAGGTGCCTCTTCTGGACTGGGGCTCAATCTCAGCTTCCTTCCCTAACTCTGCTTCAGCCTGGCTCCTTTCTGTGGAGAAGATTCCGAGAGGGACCACAGCTTGGTAAGTCCCCTGTATCGCCGGTTACCTGTTGCTAAGCAGTTTTAAGTTAAATACTCACCTGGTCCTCTGAGCGTTTGATGGCAGAAAGAGCTGTGAGAACTGAGTGGTGTTTGAGTTTTCCAAAAGCAGTGCTTAGGTAACCAGTGACTGATGAAACAACACAAAATAATACTTATAATTTGCCCTTGAGAGATGATGTCAGAAGGTTTCCCCACCTGGTTTGGTGAAAGGTTCACACAGGTCCACAGCATGACCTGAGCCCCATCCAGGGGAGAAGGGGGAAGCTTTGTTTAGTCCCTGCTGGGAAGCTGGAGCCAGAGGGGCTGGAGGCAGCTTGGATGGAGGAGCTTCTGACAGTCATTGAGCTCTTTGTGCTGGGAACTTGCCCAGTCCGAGCAGAGCACTCTCCATGTGTCACCCCAGGAACATGTCAGTGTTTGGGTCTAAATGGCACCTTACAACAGAACTTCCGAATTTCTGTGTTGTAGCCTTCCTGAGTTCAGGTTAAGATTGGAGACAATTCCCTATGGCCTTTGTGTAGAGAGCATTCCCAGAGGGACTTTTCATAGACAGCTGGGAAATTTTCATCCTAGCACTGTACCTTTGGCAAAGTGTTTGGGGAGGCCCCTAAATAGTTATGAAGAGTATCCTTTTTTTGTTTTGTTTTGTTTTTTTGAGACAGGTTCTCACTCTGTTGCCCAGGCTGGAGTGCAGTGATATGATTATAGCTGACTGAAATCTCAGCCTCCTGTGCTCAAGTGATTCTCCCACCTCAGCTGGGGTAGCTAAGACTACAGGCGTGTGCCAACACACCTGGCTAGTTTTTGTATTTTTCTGTAGACATGGGGTTTGCCATGATGCCCAGGCTAGTCTCTAACTCCTGGGCTCAAGTGATCTGCACACCGTGGCCTCCCAAAGTGCTGGGGTTACAGGTGTGAGTCACTGCACCCAGCCCCAAAGTATCCTTATTGACAGCCTCGTGTGGGGGAGTCTAGTCCTAGGTGTGCAGGGATGGAGGGCTGCTATCTAATATATTTCAGACACCAGTACAGTGTGGGGTCTGGAAACCAGTCCTGCCCTGATAGGCTGAAGGTCCAGCTGAATCTGAAGAGGAGGAGACTCCAGGAACGGGGCACCTGTCACATCTGAAAGTCTGTCCCATATCTTGTTCTCCCAGCTCCAAAAGGGAGACCGGGGCTAATAGGAGAAACTGCTGTATGGCCCAGAATGTGCACAATGGCAGAGAATTTTGTAGGAATCAGACCCTGCATGTGCCTGGGTCTCTGAGCCGGACTGAAATTGGGACCCAATGGACCCCAATGTGTGTCCTGCTCCCAGGTTGTGAGCCACTAAGCACAGTCCGCCAAGTTCCCATGGAGACATGAAGACAGCAGATGCTTTCCTTTTTCATCTTTTGCACGAAGGACCAGCTGGTTCCCCTCAGCCAGTGATGATTCTGTGACCAGAAGGATACACAGGGTGCAGCAAATGCCATCCTTAGGGCAAAACTGGATGCTAGGGAGCACCGGGGTTTGTGGCTGAGCATACTACTTCCCAGGAAAGAATCAGGGTTTTGTTAAAGAATAAAAGGAAAATGGATAATGGGTAGGCAACCAGCAATGTTTGCCAGAGTCCTTAAAGCTCATCTAGCTCAAATTCCCATTTCACAGACGAGCACGCTGGAAACAGTAAAGGGAAACTTCATACCACCTCTGTCTGCAGAGAGGGCTGAATGGGCTTCCAGCAGGGGCCCGGGGAGAAAGGCGTTTGGGGTGAGGCTGAGCTGCATCCCACTCTTGAGAGAAGGTGTCCTTAGTGGGGGAGCCGCAGGCAGTCTGCAGGGATGACATGGAGTGGGTGCTGAGGACAGTAAAAAGGCCCTTGGGAGCGAAGGGAAGGAGAGAGTAGGATGGCTATGAGAGGAGTGGAAGGGCCAAGGAAAGGCTCATTTGTCAGGGCTGAGGACAACTCTACAGATTGGTGGGCTTTGTCATAGGAATCAGAGAAAGGGATGATTGGAATGCAGAAGTGAGCAGAGGGACTGAGGAGAGAGGGGGAGTAAGCGCGGGGCAGCAGGATGGGGACGATGTAGGGGGCTCACCCCTGGGTCCAGGAGAGCAGGGAGTTAGTGCTGGGGCCCAAAGAGGGACCCACATAGGAGTGTGTATGTGCGCCTGGCTGACTTTTGTACATCGGCTAAGCCAAAATGGTTTGGCTGGGGAAATTGTTTTAATGCCATGTGTAGAGAAACAATAATGAACAAAAAATAACATTTAAAGCACAACTTGGGTGTGAAAAAGTTGCCTCGACCAGTTACAACGTTGATTAGTCATTTCATGGGCTGCTATTGTGAAAAATGTAACCCAAGTGTCAGCTGGAGCCTCTTTGGCCCTCAGAGACCTGGGTGAGGTGGGTCCAAGCCCACCCCAATTGTACAGTCTGTGGGAGTCCAAAGCCTACGCTGTCTGCCCAGCTGCAGATGTCTGGACTCTGCTGTTCTTGGCCTTCCCTTCCCCAATGCTGCTTGTGTCACCAGCCACACACACGAAGCCTCCCCTTTGGTCTCTCCAGAGCCTCCCGACCCCCACCAGCATCTCTGCGCAGTACAGCCTTCACTGAAGGCTGCATCAGAGCAAGGCGATCAACAATCCAGCCACTGTCTCTTAAAATACTCCCTGACTGTCCCCCGTGGGGCACATTATATCAGCTTGAGCCCCACTCCATCTCTGCCTCCTCCCACCTCAGCCCCCTCTCCCCTACCTCTCATTTCCTCCTCCTCTTCCTCCTCCCTGTCTCCTCCCTTTTAGTCTTTCCAGGGCAGGTGCCCCCTACCCCTGAAGACCTCGCTCCTACAGACCTATATCAAGAAATTCTTCCAAAAACAGCATGTTCCATGAGAAGAATTTTATTGAATAAATTTTTAATCACCCACTTATTCCTGTTTCAGGTTAGCTTTACTTTAAGCAGCATTTGAGCTCTGCACTGAACTCAGGTCACATCTATCACATTCTCTGCCACTCATAGGGCATGGATGGCTCTCTGGGTAACATGGTCATGCGATTGTGACTGCAGAAACAGAGGTGGCGGTGATGCTTTTTATCTAGAGGAAAAATGCTAGACCTGGAGCCAAGAGCCAGGACTTCAGCTGCAGCTTGTATCATTGACTAGTTGTATCTTGGGGGCAGGCCCTTCTCTCTGTGGGCCTCAGTTTCCCCATCTGTGAAGTTAGATTGGGCTGGTAGCCCTGACAGGCTATTTTCAGGGTGAAAAGTCTGGCTGCAGGTTTCTCAATGGGCAGCATGAGTGGCAGCTCTGTGGAGGATGCTGACTGCCCCCACCAACCCTCACTTCCTCGTGGGCCCATCTCAGCCTGGCTGTGGCCTGGCTTGTTCCAGTGCAACCAAATCCTAGTTCCTGGGATATGGCCCTGCTGGGCATCCTACTCTTGTAGGCCGCAGTGGCCTCCCAGGTCAGTGTGAGCACAGCTGCTTGAACCAGCCTGGGGCCACTCCCTCAGCACTTTTGCTTACTTGCTCTTTGCCGCCCAAACCGTGGGCCTCCCCCAGTCCATGGCAGCTCCATTTCCCCTGGGTGTCACCCATAGCCAAACACCCCTGGGATGTATGTTGTCTTGACATTTGAGGGGATTACTCATTTCTGTAGGGCCCAGCTTCAGCTTTAGGGCTAAGAAACCTTCCTCAGAAGCCCCGTGGTACTTCCAGCCCACAGACCCAAACAGGATTAGATTCTAGTTATTAAGGAGCAGGGAAGTACTTGGTTTGTTAATTCAGCAATTGCTTGTATTGGTTGGTGGCTTCCTATGTCCAAGTCCTAATCTCTAGTTCCTGTGATTCTGACCTTATTTGGAAAAAGGGTTGTTGTTATTTTTGCACATGAAGGATTGTGAGGTGAGGAGAAGACACAGGGACAAGGGGGAGAAGGCCACACAAAGAGGAAGGCAGGGATTGGAGTTGTGTTGCTATAAAGCCAAAGAACACCTGGAGCCACAGAAACTGGACGTGGCAAAAAAGGATGCTCCCCTAGAGCCTCTGGAGGAAGGGCCCTGATGACACCGTGACCTCACACTTCTAGTCTCCAGAACTGCCAGAGAGCAAATGCTGCTCTAAGCTGTCCAACTTTCGGGAGTTTGTTACAACAGCCATAGGAAATGACTACAACTCCCTAAGGGCTGTCTTTGTGCCACGCATTATGTTGACTACTGACAAATCAAGACATGGCCCCGCCATTGAGACGTTCAGAGGCTAGAAGTAATGGAAAGATAAATTGTTCATTTATTCAATGATTATTTACCTCCCATGCACTGTATGAGCTAGAGAAAAAGAGACTCAGTCCCTGGCCCCATGGCCCATACAACTAGAGTTGTTACAGTCCTGGAGTTTACATTTGGAGTTTACAATTGCGCAGTTTACAAGCCAAGCTTCAAATACCTAGTTGTATGCTATAGAGAAGCATGTAACAGGCATAATCATGATTGGTTCTACTGGAAGCAGGTGGGCACCTTGGATGCATCATTGTGATAGTTCAGGAGCGGTAACAAGTAGATTCTGATGAACACTTTGTGGTTTGCAAGATGCTTTCACTGTATTCCCCCACTAGGTCGTCTCAACAGCCCAGAAAGTATGTAGGGTGGGCGTTCTTCGATTCACACATGAAAAACCTAAGTAAGGCCCAAGGAGTGAAGCCAAAGCCACTTAGCCGTTTAACATTTTGCAGGTATTTATTGGGTCATCTCCTGATCTAGGGGTGCTGGATCTTGGTTCAGGGACACTTAAACTCCCCTCAGATTGGCCCTGATCTAAGATAGTCACTTGAAGTTCACATCTCAGGACCTTCCTGAGGATTCACATCCTATAAGAACTGCCCTTAGCAACTTGAGTTGAGATCTGTGGGGTGTCCAGAATTCATCTCTGTGGTAGGCTGAATAATGGCCTCCCCCAGAGATGTCCATATCCTAATCACTGGAACCTGTGAATGTGTTACCTCCCATGGTAAAAGGGACTCTGCAGGTGTGATTAAATTAATGATCATGAGATGGTGAGATTGTTCTGAATTACCCAGGTGGTCTGATGTAATCACAGGGGTCCTTATAAAAGGGAGGCAGGAAGGTCAGACAGAGAAGATGCTAACTTGCTGGCTTTGAAAGCAGAAGAAGGGGCCACAAACCAGGAATACAGCTGGCCTGTAGTTGCTGGAGAGGGCAAGGAAACGGATTCTCCCCCTAGAGCCTTCAGAAGGAATGCAGGTCTGCTCACGCTTGGTTTTAGAATTCTGACTCTAGAACTGTTCAGTAACAGATCCGTGTTTTTTTAAGCCACTAAGTTTGTGGTAACTTGTTGCTGTGGCAATGGGAGGCTACTACAGTCTCTGAGCCAATGTCTCATTATAAGATTAGACCTTTGAGGCTGGACCTGTGACTTCTTAGGAATCAGGGCCTTCATTTGCCAGCTCGTTGGCATTTCTGCATAAACTGGTCCTTTCTTACCTTTGTCTCTGGTGTCATCACCCATTGGATTTTCCTGGCAAGAGAAAGCTTGCTCTCATCTTTGGCCACCTACGGAAGACTAATCTAGCATCCCAACAATGAGTAATTCATCCAAGTGAGCAGGAAACAGGCAGGCCCTGACTTTGACCAGCAGCACCTGGATTTTGAAACTCAAACCAGCAAAGCCTGGCTTGTAGAGCTATGGGGTGGAAAGCACCTGGCTAAAGTGGTGGCTGCTAAGGGAGAAAGGAAAAGCCAGGTTTTTCTGATAAGGGGTAGGGGCCTCTGGCAGTGATGTGTAAGCATGAAAGACTTCTGGGACTAGCAACCCTTAAAGAGGAAATATGACCACAATTATTGCATGTACTGCTATTGATAGCAATGATGACAATAACTGTAATCATAAAAGAAGGAAAAGAGTAACAAATATTATTTATTGTGTTTACAATGTGCCTGGAACTCTCCTAAGCATTTTGCACATACTTTTAAATCTTCACAATAGCCCATAAGATGTTTGCTCTTCTTATCCCTTTTGCAGATGAAAAACCAGAGCACTGAGAGGTTAAGTAATTGCCTAAAAAACATAATTGGAACCCATGATTAGATCAGTCTGATTCTAAGGCGTGTGCTCTTGAATCAAATGTAAAAATATTAATCTGTGTCATCACGGATACCAGAGCACTTTCTCATTTGTGGTTTCATTTTGGTACACAGTGCAGCAGGAAGGGACCTTATCTCCATTCTTCAGATAAGGAAAATGAGGTCAAGAGATGAGGTCCAGGGAAAAGTCAGCACTACCATCCCTGTTAAATGTCTGTGTGGTGTATCCTCAGAGAGCATGGTCCCAAGCTAGTGTTATGGGGAAGTAAAGGTGATAGAAGAAAGGGTTACCATTTATTGAACAATTCCTAGGTGTCCCCCCAGGGGTGGTGTTAATGCACTATCCCTTGCATAGTCGGTCCTCATAACAGTGTCATGATGTGGAGACCAGAGAGGTTAAGGACCTCGCTTCAGGTCACATAGCTATAATAGCTGGTGGCCACACCAGAGCTAGAAATATTGAGGTGCTCGTGGTTTAAGAGGAGCTTCATTACAGCTCAATGCAAATAGCTTTCTCACCACTACTTGCAGACCTTAGTGAGACTGTGCTGTCCTGGAGCACCTCTGAACTTGGAGAGCACCTTTGCAGGCAATAAGAGCTCATGCTTGCTTAGCACCTTGGTGCCCACGCAGCCCTTCCCCTGCACCTCCCCCACTCACTTGTCACACCAGGCTCTGCCAGGTATTCAGATTTAATCCTCTGGAATGACTAAAATATATTGCTCAAAAGATATCTGTTAAAAAATAAAAAGAAAGGCTGAGGAATGTTTTTTGCTGTTAGATGATATATTCTAGGACCAAAACACTTCAACTTTGTGTCTGAGGAAGAGCCTAGAAGCAATTTCCATTGTCACTGGGGTGATTCCTCCGCACATCCACTGTTCTATTTCATTTAAATGCTCAGATGCCCCTATTCTCCCTGAACCTGCAAGCTTCCCTTGGCCAGCAACCAAGCTCTGCCCATTTGTTCTCCCAACATGGTCCCCTAATTAAATCTTCAGGGTTTTTAATTTTCATGCACATGAATATGTAAAATGAAGGAGGCTGGGAGAGAACCTGGTGTGAAACGAGGCCTGCTGCAGCTCCGAGGGCAAGGTCAGGACTTGGACTCCCTCCAGGAGAAAAGCATGCGGGCAGCCCTGGACACCCTCTTGGCATTGTGCAGCCCTTGGTCTGAGCATTCAGGGAAGATGTCTCTGAGCAGGTGTCCCCTGGCATCCTCCGAAAGCCGAGGGAAGAAGCCGAGGGGAAGAAAACTCATTTTATCCAGGAGGGTAAAGAGGAGACTTGCTGTTTTCGCTGACATGGCCATCAGCAAAGGCACTGCCTCCACTCTTCACCCTGGGCAATGAGGAGTGAGAGTGCACTGGGATAGCACTATGACAGCTTTTTCAGCACTCTGTCCACCTGGCCCTGATACAGTACTTCAGATTTGTCTAGGAAAATCACAACAAAATTTGTATCTCTCTCTCTCTCTCCTGAATGTTAATCTCAAGAGATGAGAGCCCTTCACTACTTCTCCTCTGTCTCCCAAGTGGAGAGGCTGCTGGGAAGGTTTGTCTGAAGCCTCCAGCCACTAAACCTGAAAGCAAGCAAACAGGGATTTTCTTTCCACATTTTCCCCACAACACTGGACTTCCTTTACTCTAACTGCTCCTTCTTTCTGCAGGAGCAAAAACTTCCAGCAGTTCTTATCCTTATATTTAACAGGAGTCACCATATTTTGTAGCTTGTTGGGTAGAATGAGAGGTGGGGAAACCTTGACATCGATCACTCAGCTATCTATAATGTTTGATGTATGACACCAGCAGACCCATCAATGCCAGCACAGTGAAGGTCTTTGCCTACATGATGATTAATATGGCCATGAAGATAGGCCTGGACTATAGGTTCAGACTCTAAAATATCAGTCAGCTGAAAGGTAGTCAGCCTGGAGAGAGGAAAAGTGCATGCCTTCCTAGTGGGCCACCCTCGAGTGGACTTAGCTGAGGGTGAATATTGTATCAAGAGTGGTAACTTCTCCCCTTCACTGTGAAAATGTACCATTTTCTGGTGAGGTGTATCAAGTCGCATTGCACTTTCATTCCTCCGATGCCAAAAGTTCATGTGAGTGGGGCTGGGGGGACATTATGGATTGAATTGTATCCCCTAAAATTTGTATGTTGAAGTCTTAAAACCAAGTACTTCAGAATGTGATTGTATTTCAGGATAGGTCTTTACAAAGGTATTCAAGTTAAGATGAGTTCACTAGGAGAGTCCTATTCCAGTATGACTACTGTCCTCATAAGAAGGGGAAATTTGGACACACAGATGTACACAGAGGGAAGACTGTGTGAGGGCATAGGGAGAAGAGAGCCATTTCCATGCCAAGGAGAGAGGCCTGGAACAGATCTTTCCTCACAGGAGAAACCAGCCCCACTGACACCTTGATTTCAGATGTCTAACCTCCAGGACTGCCAGGCAAATTTCTGTTGGTTAAGCACTTTGTTATAGCAGTTCTTGCAAACCAGTACAAGGGACTTCTTTAGCCAGAAGCCCCCACAGAAACAAAACACAACAAGAAAACAAATGAACAGACCATCAAACACACCTCTAGCTAAAATTTCATGAGCTGGTGAATAAGTAGAGATGAAAAGTCTCTTCTGGGGAACCCAGAAAGCTCACCATTCAACTTCTAGGGCCTGTGATGGTAACACTTCCACCTGTGAATAAGAAGGCAGAGATAGTTTGCCAAGCCAAATCAGAGGGCAGAAGTAGTGCCATCATTATTTTTTAAAAGTAATCAGCAAAGCTCATCAAAAACTGTGGCTTGTCTGTGGTTCAGGGCTATGTTATGGAATGTCAAAACTGCTTTTATCTTACGAAATAAGATTCAGGACAGGCCAGCACTATATAATCTAAGAGGTAGGAGAGATCAGCACATCTCACATTTATTATTTGCCTATAAGAGATAAATACTTTTTTATCTTGTTTAATTCCCCAGGCAACCCTGCCCAGCACATGTTTTTATCCTTTTTTAAGATACCATTGAGAATTAGAGGGCTTGAATAACTCACCCAAGTTCACCCAGTTAGCTGTGTTTTGGAGGAATGCACGTATTCTTTCCAGAACAATAAATTTCCTCCAGAACAAGGGTCTTCATTAAATATCTGAGATGTTGACCTTGGTGTCTCCCACACTGAGCTTTGCCCTGATTTAGCATAAGCACTCATTTTAAATAACATTTAGTTCTTAGTGATTCAGTAAATGCTCTTCAGGCTCCATGTGGCAGTTCTGCTTTTAGTGGAGCCTGTCCACCACTCACTACTCATTTCCCAGCATACCACCTCATGGGGCAGAAGGAGGAGCAGCAAGTACTGTGGATTGACGCCGTCCCTTTATACTCCCTGGGTCATAAGGATAACCCAAGTCTAGCTTTGTTTACTGGGTAGAACATATTCTGTTGGCATGAAGAATTTCTGAGAGCAAACTGTACAAGACATGGGCAATTTAGAAGCATATGGTAGAACTATAGACTATAGCTTGTCATGGTTTAGCAAACAAGTTTAGCTTCTTATTTCCAGTTTGCCTCAATGCCAGGTAGCTGCAGGAGTCCTCACATTCCTAGGCTTTAAGAGAAAATGAGTACTTTTTGATGTGATTTTGGGGACCAGCTCTCAAATTCAGGTTGGGTTTGCTCTTTCCAAAGCCTTCTGAGGCATTCTTGTTCTGTTCTCACTGGACTTCAGCCCCAGGGTCCTTTTATCCTGGCTTTATAGAGAATATGTGACAATAGACAGTTCCTTGCCTCGCCGTGTAGCACTAACTTGCATTCTTTTCCCGGGTTTTAAAATTGTTTTTCATAATTCTGACCCCTGTTGTGGGTTTCAGTCTTGTCCTTGCTCCTCCCCTGAGACCTGAGACACCTGTATCCACCTGGTCATCAGTTCTGCTGCATTTGCCTCCCCCGCCCAGATGATGTTTCATTTATCACAGTGAATTCTATCACATAGAATTTGGAAAGAGCTTGCTCACTGGACCTTGCCGAAGAATTGACACCTTCCGCCTCACAGTGGTTCTTATGTTAGTTACCAAATTAACTTTCAGCTCATCTGGTTTTCCCTGTTGTCACTTTTCAATTTTGTCTTCAAATTATTCACCTGACAGGGTAATTGTCTCTCCTCCAAACTCTCATCTGCAGTGACACCTTCATCCTTGGAGCTCTGTTTTATAAATATCCATAATTTGGAGAATAAACTCAGCTTGGCTACTTTGAGGTTACAGCCCCCAGGAGAGTAAACCATCCCCAAGACCTTTGTTAGCATACTCCTAGCAGTTTTCATGTATCATTGACTTCACCAATACCAGAGAGTCCTATTACCTTCAGCATCCTTTAGCATTTTCACTCCTTTGAGGTCTCATTATATGATAGTACAGTGGTTCTCGAACTTGGAGGAGCATCAGAATCACTTGGAAGGTTTATTAAAACCTGATAGCTACGCCCCACCCCCAAAGTTTCTGATACTGCAGGTCAGGGTGAGGCCTGATAATCTGCATTTCTAAGAGGTTCCCAGATGATATTGATGTTGATGTTGCTGGTTCAAGAATTATACTTTGAGACTGGCCATAATAGTGTGTGCATTAGGTATTAATGTTCTTCCTACTTAGAATGTAGGCTAATGTCCCAATAAAACAAATGATCAAATTCATGTTGTTCATTCATTTATTTGGTAAATGTTTACTCGCCGCCAGCTGATCACTGACCAGGCCTTGGGAATGAGATGATAAATGGATGGATTTGACTGCTGTCCTTATGGAGGAGACAGACTAGCTATGAGGATACAACAGATCAAGAGGGGGGAAGCACAGGCTGCTCCTGAAGCCCAGGGCAGGGGCCCCAGCACACCTGTGAGTGAGTGAATAAGGGGATAGGGTCTCTTGGAGGAAGTACATCTATGCTAGATCTTGAGACAGAGGGGGAGAGAACCAGAGGAAGTGAGGGAGAGGTGTATTCCAGGTGAAGGGGACAGCGCGTATACAGATCTGGAAGGGCTTTGGCCTGGTGTCATATGGAAACTGGAAGGACTTAGTGGAGAGAGAGTCTGTGTGGGAGAGGAGTAGGGGACATGGGGAGAGACCAGAGGCTGGGGTTGGCCATGGTAGCTGTGAGGCTAGGCAGTGGTTCTCCAAGTCATCCTTGGGCCAGCAGCATCAGCATCACCTGAGAACGAGCTGGAAATGCAACTCTGGGGTGAGGCCCGGTCCGTGTTTTAACAAACTCTCTAGGTAGGGCCAGGAAAGACATACTGGGGCATCTGGATTTGATCCTAGAGTGCCTGCAGCACAGAATCAGTTCCCAGTAAACATAGGGAGAGTTGTTTCTTCATTGAAGAGTTCGTATTTACAAGGGTCAGAGATAAAGACATTAGCTGAGCCTGACCCTTCGTGACTTCCAAATACATTTATCAGCACAACAGAATAAACTCAAGCAACTTGTGTGGGAAGAAGGAGGGTGCTCTGGTAGTGAAACGTTCCGCACAGTTGAGGTGGAGCTTGAGCATGCTCATACTGTGAATGTATTGGGGCACAGGGCCTTGCCATTTACTTTAATGTTAGGATGTAGCTCTCCCTGCGGCTTTCGTCTTCTGATAGCTCTGATGGTAGAGGGTCAACGCTGCAGATGTGTGTAGCCCTCCAGAATCGAGCAGTCTCTGTGGCTGTGAGTTGGGTATTGCTCTGCCTTTTTCTGTGCCCAATTCCGGTACCTGCATTCTAATTTGGGAACCTTCCTCAGATTCTTAGGACCCTGCTTTGCCCCTGGCAATACTTCCCTGCCTCCTCCAGCATGAACCCTAGCCCAGTGCCTGAGGCAGCAGCTCATGGCCAAGCCTCCCTGGTGCTGTCTGCCTGTCCACCTGGATCTCTGGTCAGGGATACCTTGTAGGGACTTGTACTATTCTTGTACTAGAAAGTTTCCTAACCACCTGCCTGCCTACTTTCTCCTAGTGGAGGGCTGACAAAAAGATCTGGGCCATGAACATAGGAAGTGGAGAAGCAGAGCCATGGTGTAAGGAGAGTGAGGCCAGAACAGTCACAAGGTTTGTGCAGTCCACATCAAGGGCAGACAGAAATCATACATAAGCAGAGGGTGCTGCTCAGAGGAGAGGGAAGGGCCGATGGAGCAGACTCCAGGAAAGGAAGAGCAATGAAGGAGAAACCTGTACTCATTGCTTCTCTGCTCCTGGTAGCCTTTAAGTTTCAGTTTGCGCATAACCTGGCACGTACATTTCACTCCATGAGCTCTGAACCACCCTGACCAACCTGTTTTTAACAACTGGCTTGAGAGGTCCCTGTGGCTCCTCAGTGGAACTCCTTGTCATTGGTTGTGTGCTTGGGATTGATTAAATTTATCCAGAGGCTCCAGAGCCATGTGGATACTCAGCCCACCCACACAGACTGGGCTCTGTCTGAAGGGGGATCTGGTCTGTGCTCCATCCCTCCCATGTGGCTTCATCTGGCTAGCTGGAACCCTCTAGGTCGAGCTGTGGAGAGAGGCTGGCTGTTTGCCTGTGCACAGTGGAGTGAGTTGGCCTTTCCAACCACTGCATGGAGAAATGGGCCACTAGGTACCCAGGTCCAAGGCTGTTGACATAGACATGCTTTGTACAATGTGGCTAGCATTTTAATGCAGGTGGTTACCTTCCTTTTTTCCAAAGGAAGAGGCCTCAGTTGGAGGCTGAATTACCTTCCCCCTTCAACTAAAAGACTGTTTCAATTGGTTAACATCATAGACATTTAGAATCAGGCTGGAGGGTTTGGGGGAAATGGAAAGTAAGTTCTGGCCTTCCAGGCTTCACACTTTAGCCCACATCAAGATTCTAGACTGGCAGGTCTAACTTTATGGGCACGTGACCTGGAAAGTCACGTAGGGCTCTGCACTTAGAAACATCATATGCTCTGCCATTTTAAAATGCGTAATAGCTGCTTCACAAGGAGCCCTACGTTTTCATCTTGCAGTGGACCTTGTGGGTGAAGTAGCAAGTCCTACAGGTGGGATCCTAGTCTGGCCTTTTCCTGACTCCCTCACTGATTATTCCAAGGTAACTTCAGATGCACAAATCTGGGTCTGATTACTCTAAGTTCTTGCTGAAGGCTTTGTTGTTTGAAAGCAAACATTTCTGAGTGGCTATGCTGTGCCAGGCGCCATGCTCTATTCAGGGAGCTCTTCCTTTAGGGGAGGAGGTAGGTGCAGAACCGAATCATCAGCATTCAGGGGCAGCTATTCCGACCTAGCTGCAGAGAGAGACGAACCTTCCTGAAGAAGATACCAAGTTGAGTGATGGATGATTAATGATCAGTCAAATAAAACTAGGGGGAGGTATTTTAGGCAGAGAGACAGCCAGAGCAAAAAGCTGGGGACGTGGAGTGTCAGAGTGTGCTCCAGGAGCTTCACACACATGGGGAAGACACAGTGTGAGGCCAGGAGTGACCAGAGATGAGGCTAGAGGGACAAATGAGGTCCAGATCACAGGGCCTTTTATACACTCAAGGAAAGTGGAATAAGTAGCATCAAATGGGGAGCCCCAAAAGGCTCGAAAACAGGCAGGGACATGATCAGATTTGCATATTGGGCAGATTCCTCGAGTGGCTGTGTATGGGAATGCACTAAAGGCAGTGAGCCTGGAGGGTATCTGTAACATGTGACTCCATTGTTAGAATTATCTTTAGCCAGGCAGAGCCGAATTTTTCAGGAACAAGGACCTTATTTGTCCTGCTGCAGACGTTGCCTAGAGATTTTAATTTCCCAAGCTCCATTTTAAAGTTACTGGAGCTCTAATTAAGGCCATGAAAGGCTTTGACTGTGACCAGAGGCATTTTTCCTTCTCTCCCTCTTCATGATGCCAGAAGCACTGAGAACCTTTCTACCTTCTCAGCCAGCATTGGCATACCTTCTCAAGTCCGGGCTGGTCCAGGCATGGGAAACATTGGGATTTCGGATGTCCAAGTACCAACTCTAAAAAGGAGTGTCTTCTCCAAGTGCCTGCGCATTGGAAAGTACCACTAAACAAGTAGGGGTGGTACGGTAGGCAGAAGTCTAAAGATGTCTTTTAACATTCTATCCCCTGGTTGTCCAGTGAAACACTCATCTAGACACTGCTGTCGAGGGACTTTGAAGATGCAATTAAGGTTACTAATCATTGGGCTGTAAGATAGGGAGACTCTCCAGACTTGTCTGGGTGGGCCCAATGTAATCACATGAGCTCTTTCATAGCAGAAGAGGGGGTGAAAAGAGCTTCAAGCATGAGAAGGCTTTGATGGGCCAGGTGTGGTGGCTCACGCCTGTAATCCCAGCACTTTGAGAGGCTGAGACAGGCAGATCACGAGGTCAAGAGATCGAGACCATCCTGGCCAACATGGTGAAATACTGTCTCTACTAAAAACACAAAAATATAGCTGAGTGTGGTGGCTCATGCCTGTAGTTCCAGCTAGTTGGGATGCTGAGGTAGGAGAATCCCTTGAACCTGGGAGGCGGAGGTTGCAGTGAGCTGAGATTGTACTGCTGCACTCCACCCTGGTGACAGAGTAAGACTGTCTCAAAAAAAAAAAAAAAAAAAAAAAAAAAAGAAGACTTTGATGTGATGGTTCTAAGATAGAAAGGACTAGAGAAAGAAGTTTCTAGGAGCTAAGAGAAGCACCCCAGCTGACATCTAGCAAGGAAACAGGGACCTCAGTCCCACAACCTGAAGGAACTGGTCAGGCCAGGGAGCTTGGACTTCGAGACTCACAAAGTAGAATCACTTTGGGTGGCTCCATAGTGAAGGAAGTGTGATTTTTTTGTGGGCTCCCAACAGGCAAGAGAACATATTCTTAATTGACTCTATGTCTCATGAGACGCAGGTAGTGAGTCACTCGGTGATTCTGAATATGGTCTGGGACCAGCAGGACCAGCAATTACCCGGGAACCTTGTAAAACAGCAAATTCTTGGACCCCACCTCAGACCTGCTGAATCAGAAAGTGTAGTGGAGGCAGAATTGTGTTTAAACAAGGCCCCCTACCCCAGGTAATTCTGGTAGTCACTCCCATTTGAGGACCATTAATGTAACTCTAGCATGGTGAGTCTCAACCTTGGCCACACATTCAGGTTATCCGGGAAGTTCTCAAAAGAACAGCTCCCCAAGACTGTAGGTGAAACCGATTTACGTAAAATTTCTGGGGTGGGGCTTGGATAGTTGGAATTTTTTAGCAGTTCCACAGGGACTCCAATATCCACTGAGAATTACTGGCCAGGAGCCTGGCATATAACTGAACAAGAAATAAATATTTCTTGTCTGGCTGGATGGTTAATAATTACTCTGAAAACTCGATGTTAGTGATTGTGCTCCTATTGGAGTAACCCCAAGGCCTAACCCTAAGAGGACCCAGGAAGCTGTATGTGTTGCAGGAGGGCCCAGCCTTTTGGAGATGATAACCTTAGTCCTGGTTGTTATCTTCCCTCTACGCCCGATTCTGATGTCTAATCTGGCCTACGTACGCTTACCCTGGAAGGGCAGAGATGACATACAAGTGTAGGTCAAGGGCCTGTGGTTATTTCTCTTCCCTCTCACATCATGTGCTGGGCCCAAGGGAAAAGAATATAAATAGGCTCATTTCTGAGACCTGGGGAAACTCCCCTAGGCCAGCTCCTGTATCATGCCGGGTGCTTTCTCCCTGTCATTGCGCTGCTGTGCAGCACTGGCACATCAAGTCTACTTTTCTTCTCTTGGGATGCTTCCTCCATTAAGGTAAGCTGCCAGCAAGTGTGTGGCCGGTCTTTGTTTTTGCGATCCAAATGGCCAGGCTTCTCCAGAGGGTGGATAACAGAGGCCCAGATCATGGTTCTGAGATCTGGCTGCCCACTGAAATCTCTTGGGAAGAGGATAACAGTTCCTACTCTAACTAAGGACATTCAATAGCAGAGCTCCCAAATCTGTATTTTTATTTATTTATTATACTTTAAGTTCTGGGGTACATGTGCAGATCATGCAGGTTTGTTACATAGGTACACACGTGCCATGGTGGTGGTTTGCTGCATCCATCGCCCCGTCATCTGCATTAGGTATGTTTCCTAATGCTATCCCTCCCCCAATTCCCCCCACCCCCTGCTATTCCTCTCCTAGCCCCCCACCCCCCAGGCTCCAGTATGTGATGTTCCTCTCCCCTGTGTCCGTGTGTTCTCATTTTTCAAAACCCGCTTATGAGTGAGAACATGTGGTGTTTGGTTTTCTGTTCTTGTGTCAGTTTGCTGAGAATGATGGTTTCCAGTTTCATACATGTCCCTGCAAAGGACATGAACTCACTTTTTTATGGCTGCATAGTATTCCATGGTATATATGAGTCACATTTTGTTTATCTAGTCTATTACTGATGGGCATTTAGGTTGGTTCCAAGTCTTTGCTATTGTGAAGACTGCCGCAATAAACATACATGTGCATGCATCTTTATGATTCTGATGTAGACAGTCCATGGGAGTCTGGGAATGACTGCATCCTATCATACTTTTTCCACAGTTGTGCTTTTTCTAGGAAAAGAAGTTTTGAGGTTGTTAAACTGTCATTAACAAAAATATTGCACAAATAATTTCGAGTAAAAATTAAAGAAATGTAAACACTTTGGAACAGTTACAATTCTGTTTTGTTTTTTTTTTTCCCCTACTCACTTGATTCTTTTCTAGGATTTGGTGGCGCTTCTTATATGAATCTCTGATTTCACAATTTAACTTGTTTCTCCTGGTAATTTTGAGACATTAAGATAGTTTGTTGTCAAATACCATTCAAAATGCTTTTACTTTTTTTTTACTCCCTAACAGCAGTCGTCCCTTACCTGTGTTATAGTTGATGAGGGGTGAGAGAACTTGATATCCCTATCCACAGGATCTTTGCCATTTCCCCCAATGAGATTCCACCTTCTTCTTGTCAAGTAGCAAAGGAAAAATATAAATGGATAAGTAATAGTATCATCAGGCCCACTCCTGAGTTCTCTTGCATTTGTTTTGCCTTAATCACTGGTACATATGCTGACTAGCTTCAAAGTCTTTCAGAGTTACAGCTTATGTTGATGCTAATTTGGAAAACAATGATAAGATTTATACTACAAATACTTTTCTCCTGATTCCCTTAGCAACCATCTCTAAATTTCATAGAAAATTTCAATCCATGTTGTCAGGAAGGTAACCTTAAGAATATATTCAAACAATGCCAAGGAGGGTAATCGGCATCCTTACTTCCATTCGGGGGCGCTGAGACCTTATCTCACTGGGGTAAGGTTCTCAGTGCAGGGCAACTCAGACTCCTGTGTTTACTCCATCCATCTGTTGGCTTCCTGAATACAGTGAAACGAGCCTTTTCTGTCCTTTCTCTAGACTGAGTGGAGGCAGAAGGACTGAAAGGACTAGGAAAAAGAAGTCCATGCCCATCTTCACCCTCAGAAGGTACTAACAAGATCACAGTTTTCTAGCTGCTGTCCACTGACCCTTGAGAAATAAACATTACCATGGCATATGTGTACCTATGCAACAATCCTGCAGGATGTGCACATGTACCCCAGAGCTTAAAGTACAATAAAAAAAATTTAAAAAATACATCTTTCTTTCTATACAAAAAAAAGAGATATTCTTTATTTTTTTTATTTTTTTTATTTTTTATTTTTATTTTTATTGCATTTTAGGTTTGGGGGTACATGTGAAGAACATGGAAGATTGTTGCATAGGTACACACATGGCAGTGTGATTTGCTGCCTTCCTCCCCATCACCTATATCTGGCATTTCTCCCCATGCTATCCCTCCCCCAACTCCCCACCCCCCACTATCCCTCCCCTTTTTCCCCCTGACAGACCCCAGTGTGTGATACTCCCCTCCCTGTGTCCATGGGTTCCCATTGTTCAACACCCGCCTATGAGTGAGAACATGCGGTGTTTGATTTTCTGTTCCTGTGTCAGTTTGCTGAGGATGATGGTTTCCAGGTTCATCCATGTCCCTACAAAGGACACGAACTCATCGTTTTTGATGGCTGCATAATATTCCATGGTGTATATGTGCCACATTTTCCCCTGTCCAGTCTATCATCGATGGGCATTTGGGTTGGTTCCAGGTCTTTGCTATTGTAAACTGTGCTGCAATGAACATTCGTGTGCATGTGTCCTTATAGTAGAACGATTTATAGTCTTTTGGATATATACCCAGTAATGGGATTGCTGGATCAAATGGAATTTCTATTTCTAGGTCCTTGAGGAATCGCCACACCGTCTTCCACAATGGTTGAACTAATTTACACTCCCACCAACAGTGTAAAAGCGTTCCTATTTCTCCACATCCTCTCCAGCATCTGTTGTCTCCAGATTTTTTAATGATCGCCATTCTAACTGGCATGAGATGGTATCTCAATGTAGTTTTGATTTGCATTTCTCTAATGACCAGTGATGATGAGCATTTTTTCATATGTTTGTTGGCTTCATGTATGTCTTCTTTTGTAAAGTGTCTGTTCATATCCTTCACCCACTTTTGAATGGGCTTGTTTGTTTTTTTCTTGTAAATGTGTTTCAGTTCTTTGTAGATTCTGGTTATCAGCCCTTTGTCAGATGGGTAGACTGCAAAAATTTTTTCCCATTCTGTTGGTTGCCGATTCACTCTAATGACTGTTTCTTTTGCTGTGCAGAAGCTATGGAGTTTGATTAGGTCCCATTTGTCTATTTTGGCTTTTGTTGCCACTGCTTTTGGTGTTTTGGTCATGAAGTCCTTGCCTACACCTATGTCCTGAATGGTTTTGCCTAGATTTTCTTCTAGGGTTTTTATGGTGTTAGGTCTTATGTTTAAGTCTTTAATCCATCTGGAGTTAATTTTAGTGTAAGGTGTCAGGAAGGGGTCCAGCTTCTGCTTTCTGCACATGACTAGCCAGTTTTCCCAACACCATTTATTAAACAGGGACTCGCTTCCACATTGTTTGTTTTTGTCAGGTTTGTCAAAGATCAGGTGGTTGTAGATGTGTTGTGTTGCGTCGGAGGTCTCTGTCCTGTTCCATTGGTCTATATCTCTGTTTTGGTACCAGTACCATGCTGTTTTGATTAGTGTAGCTTTGTAGTATAATTTGAAGTCCGGGAGTGTGATGCCTCCAGCTTTGTTCTTTTTGCTTAGAATTGACTTGGCTATGCAGGCTCTCTTTTGGTTCCATATGAAGTTAAGGTGGTTTTTTCCAGTTCTTCAAAGAAGGTCATTGGTAGCTTGATAGGGATAGCATTGAATCTGTAAATTACTTTGGGCAGTATGGCCATTTTGACAATATTGATTCTTCCTAGCCATGAACATGGAATATTTCTCCATGTGTTTGTGTCCTCTCTTATTTCATTGAGCAGTGGTTTGTAGTTCTCCTTGAAGAGGTCCTTTACGTTCCTTGTTAGTTGTATTCCTAGGTATTTTATTCTCTTTGTAGCAATTGTGAATGGCAGTTGGTTCTTGATTTGGCTGTCTTTAAGTCTGTTATTGGTGTATAGGAATGCTTGTGATTTTTGCACATTGATTTTATATCCTGAGACTTTGCTGAAGTTGCTTATCAGTTTCAGGAGATTTTGGGCTGAGACGATGGGGTTTTCTAGATATACAATCATATCGTCTGCAAATAGAGACAATTTCACTTCCTCCTTTCCTATTTGAATACCCTTTATTTCTTTTTCTTGCCTGATTGCTCTGGCTAGAACTTCCAGTACTATATTGAATAGGAGTGGTGAGAGAGGACATCCTTGTCTAGTGCCAGATTTCAAAGGGAATGCTTCTAGTTTTTGCCCATTCAGTATGATATTGGCTGTTGGTTTGTCATAAATAGCTTTTATCATTTTGAGATACGTTCCATCAATACCTAGTTTATTGAGAGTTTTTAGCATAAAGGGCTGTTGAATTTTGTCAAAGGCCTTCTCTGCATCAATTGAGATTATCATGTGGTTTTTGTCTTTGGTTCTGTTTATGTGGTGGATTATGTTTATAGATTTGCATATGTTGAACCAGCCTTGCATCCCCGGGATGAAGCCTACTTGATCATGGTGGATAAGCTTTTTGATGTGCTGTTGCAATCGGTTTGCCAGTATTTTATTGAGGATTTTTGCATCTATGTTCATCATGGATATTGGCCTGAAGTTTTCTTTTCTTGCTGAGTCTCTGCCAGGTTTTGGTATCAGGATGATGTTGGTCTCATAAAATGATTTGGGAAGGATTCCCTCTCTTTGGATTGTTTGGAATAGTTTCAAAAGGAATGGTACCAGCTCCTCTTTGTATGTCTGGTAGAATTCGGCTGTGAACCCATCTGGACCTGGGCTTTTTTGGGTGGTAGGCTCTTAATTGCTGCCTCAACTTCAGACCTTGTTATTGGTCTATTCAGGGTTTCAACTTCTTCCTGGTTTAGGCTTGGGAGGATGCATGTGTCCAGGAATTTATCCATTTCTTCCAGGTTTACTAGTTTATGTGCATAGAGTTGTTTGTAATAATCTCTGATGATGGTTTGAATTTCTGTGGAATCTGTGGTGATATCCCCCTTTATCGTTTTTTATTGCATTTATTTGATTATTTTCTCTTTTCTTTTTCATTAATCTGGCTAGTGGTCTGTCTATTTTGTTGACCTTTTCAAAAAACCAGCTCCTGGATTTGTTGATTTTTTGAAGAGTTTTTCGTGTCTCTATCTCCTTCAGTTCTGCTCTGATCTTAGTTATTTCTTGTCTTCTGCTAGGTTTTGAGTTTTTTTGATCTTGCTCCTCTAGCTCTTTCAATTTTGATGATAGGGTGTCAATTTTAGATCTCTCCTTGCTTCTCATGTGGGCATTTATTGCTGTATACTTTCCTCTAGAGACTGCTTTAAATGTGTCCCAGAGATTCTGGTATGTTGTGTCTTCGTTCTCGTTGGTTTCAAAGAACATCTTCATTTCTGCCTTCATTTCATTGTTTATCCAGTCAACATTCAAGAGCCAGTTGTTCAGTTTCCATGAAGCTGTGCGGTTCTGAGTTAGTTTCTCAATTCTGAGTTCTAACTTGATTGCACTGTGGTCTGAGAGACTGTTTGTTATGATTTCTGTTCTTTTGCATTTGCTGAGGAGTGATTTACTTCCAACTATGTGGTCAATTTTAGAGTAGGTGTGATGTGGTGCTGAGAAGAATGTATATTCTGTGGATTTGGGGTGGAGAGTTCTGTAAATGTCTATTAGGTTTGCTTGATCCAGGTGTGAGTTCAAGTCCTGGATATCCTTGTTAATTTTCTGTCTTGTTGATCTGTCTAACATTGACAACGGGGTGTTCAAGTCTCCCACTATTATTGTGTGGGAATCTAAGTCTCTTTGTAAGTCATTGAGAACTTGCCTTATGTATCTGGGTGCTCCTGTATTGGGTGCATATATATTTAGGATCGTTAGCTCTTCTTGTTGCATTGATCCTTTTACCATTATGTAATGTCCTTCTTTGTCTCTTTTGATCTTTGTTGGTTTAAAGTCTATTTTATCAGAGATGAGAATTGCAACTCCTGCTTTTTTTGCTCTCCATTCGCTTGGTAAATCTTCCCCCATCCCTTTATTTTGAGCCTTTGTGTATCTCTGCATGTGAGATGGGTTTCCTGGATACAGCACACAGACGGGTTTTGGCTTTTTATCCAGTTTGCCAGTCTATGTCTTTTAATTGGGGCATTTAGCCCATTTACATTTAGGGTTAATATTGTTATGTGTGAATTTGATCCTGCCATTTTGGTGCTAGGTGGCTGTTTTTGCCCGTTAGTTGATGCAGTTTCTTCATTGTGTTGATGGTCTTTACTGTTTGGTATGTTTTTGGAGTGGCTGGTACTGGTTGTTCCTTTCTATGTTTAGTGCCTCTTTCAGGAGCTCTTGTAAAGCAGGCCTGGTGGTGATGAAATCTCTGAGTACTTGCTTGTTCACAAAGGATTTTATTTTTCCTTCACTTATGAAGCTCAGTTTGGCTGGATATGAAATTCTGGGTTGAAAGTTCTTTTCTTTAAGGATGTTGAATATTGGCCCCCACTCTCCTCTGGCTTGTAGGGTTTCTGCTGAGAGATCTGCTGTGAGTCTGATGGGCTTCCCTTTGTGGGTAACCCGACCTTTCTCTCTGGCTGCCCTTAGCATTTTCTCCTTCATTTCAACCCTGGTGAATCTGACGATTATGTGCCTTGGGGTTGCTCTTCTTGAGGAATATCTTTGTGGTGTTCTCTGTATTTCCTGGACTTGAATATTGGCCTGCCTTCCTATGTTGGGGAAGTTCTCCTGGATAATATCCTGAAGAGTATTTTCCAGCTTGGATTCATTCTCTCCTTCACATTCAGGTACACCTATCAAACGTAGATTAGGTCTTTTCACATAGTCCCATATTTCTTGGAGACTTTGTTCATTCCTTTTTACCCTTTTTTCTCTACTCTTTCCTTCTCATTTTATTTCATTGAGTTGATCTTCGACCTCTGATATCCTTTCTTCTGCTTGGTCAATTCGGCTGTTGAAACTTGTGTATGCTTCGCAAAGTTCTTGTGTTGTGTTTTTCAGCTCCATCAATTCACTTACATTCCTCTCTAAGTTGGTTATTCTCATTAGCATTTCGTCAAATCTTTTTTCAAGGTTGTTAGTTTGTTTGCATTGGGTTAGAACATGTTCTTTTAGCTCACAGAAGTTTCTTACTACCCACCTTCTGAAGCTTGATTCAGTCATTTCATCACACTCATTGTCCGTCCAGCCTTGTTCCCTTGCTGGTGAGGAGTTGTGATCCCTTGTAGGAGGAGAGGCGTTCTGGTTTCGGGTGTTTACCTCCTTTTTGCGCTGGTTTCTTCCCATCTTTGTGGATTTATCTATGTGTGGTCTTTGTGGTTGGTGATTTTCAGATGGGGTCTCTCAGTGGACGTCCCGTTTGTTGATGATGAAGTTATTTATTTCTGTTTCTTAGTTTTCCTTCTAACAGTCTGGCCCCTCTGCTGTAGGACTGCTGAGGTCCACTCCCGGCCCTGCTTGCCTGGGGGATCACCTGCAGCAGCTGCAGAACAGTAACGGTTGCTGCCAGTCTCTTCTTCTGCTATCTTTGTCCCAGAAGAATACCCGCCAGATGTCCGTCTGAGCACTCCTTTGTGAGGTGACTCGTTGGATATGTGGGGGATCAGGGGAGCTGCTTGAGGAGACAGAGTTTCCTTTATAGGAGCTCAAGTGCTGAGCTGTGAGCTCCGTTGTTCCTTCAGAGTTGCTGGGCAGGTACGTTTAAGTCTGCTGCAGCAGAACTCATAAACCCCTTTTTTCCCCAGGTGCTCTGTCCCGGGGAGTTAGGGCTTTATTTATGAGTTTCCCTGGTGCTGCTGCCTTTTTCTCAGGGCTGCCTTGCCCAGCGATGAGGCAGCCTAGTCACTGTCTGCCTACAGAGGCTTTGCTGAGCTGCTGTGGGCTCCGCCCAGCTGCCGTATGAACTTCCCTGCAGTCCTGTTTATACCGGTGTAGTGAGAACTGCCTGGGCAATGGCAAACTACCTCTGTAGCGGCAGACTGCCTCAGTAATGGCGGACGCCCCTCCCCCACAGAGCTGGGCCGTCCCGGGCTCAGCTGTGCTTGCTGTGAAACTCTCGATCCAGAGCGTTTCCGATGGCTGTTTTTTGTGGGGGGTGGGACCAGCCGAGCCTGATCACCTGGCTCCCTGCCTCAGAGTCTCCCAGGTGTTCCAGCCGCCTGTTGAAAAGGCGCCGGGATCTGTGTGATTTCCCGTGCGGCGACCCCACTGCGCCGGCTCAAACCGCGGGCGCGGAGATTCGTGGCGTTTTTTTGCCCGGGAAATCTCCTGGCCTGGCTGCCTGTTTCAGTCCCCTTTTTTAATCAGATGAATGGGCGGCTCTGCCTTCCCGGAGCTCCAATTGCCAGCTAAAACGGCACCCCGGACCCATGTATTTTGTATGGGGAACCGCTGCACCGGGACGCCTCCCAAAACAGCAGCGCCGGCGAAAACAGTCGCGCCGGCAAAAACAGCTGCGCCCGCCAAACCAGCCGCTCTGGCGACCCGTGGGGGCTCCTCCCCCCTGGGAATCTCCTGGTTTGTGGGCAATAAAAATCTATCTGGCAATGCGGCGTCCACTCACCCTCTGCGCTTTCACTGGGAGCTGCAATCCTCAGCTGCTCCTAATCGGCCATCTTGGATCCACCCCCCCAGAGATATTCTTAAAGCCATGTATGTATTCTGTAATCCCTGGCTTGGGGGAAAAGATTGCCATGGATGAGGGGTCAGTTACAAGCAAGCAGGTAAGATCAAGTTGCAGACATCTTCATGCTGGAAACTAGACCCTGCCACCCAGAGTGGGTGGGGTTAAAGCAGACACGGGCAGGCTGAGCAGCAGCATCCCAACCAGGCCTGTCTGAAATGTCAGTCTTGGCTGCCCCATTGCCCTCTTCCTTGGAGGCATCATGGGCATTATCTTCTTTTCATGCCAGGAGAGGAGGTGGATGGGAGAAACCTGGACCCTTTAATGCCAGACACCCTGTGCAGCTGATGCAGGGCTGGATTCTCTTGCCAGACTTGGCTGGCCTCCTCTCTGTTCGAGACAGCATTAAGAAGATTGATTTTTGCTAGCCAGCCATAATGGGAGACTGTAATGGCTGAGAGGGAGACACTTAGCTTGTGGACACCTTGTACAGGTGCCAGTTGCTTTGGGGGTGAGCCAGGCAAGCCTTCTTGCTTTTTGGTTTTATCTTCTTCCCTCCCTTCCTCTCTTCTCCTCCATTTTCTCATCCCCTTCCCCCTCTCCATTATCACCCTCTTGGTCTAGAAACGCTCCATGTATCCAAGACTCAGAACCCCTTGACTTTGGATGCAGAATGCTCTCTCCTGAGATATTCCTAGTTGTCTCTGCCACCTGCACCTATGGGAGGAGCCTCTGCCACACCCCAGAGTGGGGGCCTCCCCACACGTTCCCAGCGACATTCCAAGGTGACCTTCAGGCTTGCAGGGGAGTACAAGCTTTTCCTTGTGGAGTTTGACTGCTCCCAACAGGAAGCAGAGAGCTTGACTGCCACAGGAGCTGAAGGGTGGTTCCCAGGAGCTCAACTTGACTGTAACTCAGTTTATGCCACTTGTAGACCTTTGGGGTGAGGAGAAGGGAATTTGGTTTCTGGTAGATGGGGTCAGCTGTTTGGGCTTGTGTTACCAAGGCACTGTGGTGAGTTAACCCCTCCTGGGAAGAGTTCTCCAAATTCCAAAGCATGGGGGGCCATGACTTCTTCTGTCACAGGCCCCCTGATCTCCCAAGGGTGCCCGCAGTGTTGTCTGCTAGTCCCAGCCTCCCTTCAGCTGCCCTGTGCTTGTAGAGGCAGCAGAGCAGAGATAACAGGATGAGCAGGTGGAGAGTAATGGCATCTCCTTCCTGGTTCTCCTCCCCCATCCAAGTTGCAAGATCCTGCTTCTGTTGCTGCCACCAGCACTCAAGGATGGGAGGCTTACCCTCAGTTATGGGTGGGCACTATGTTGGACTTCCTTCTTGGAGTAGCCAGACTCTTTTGGAGTAGGCAGAGCCTTTGATTATAGCATGGCTGGGAAGGACCTTTGGAGGCCACTGGAGGTATTCACTTAGCACAGGCAAAATGGCACACATAGAAGTGAAGTATATTTTGTGCATTAAGTTCCAGACACTACTATTACTAGTGGGAAGGGGTGAGCAAAATTCAAGTGCCCCCTGCTGTATTTCCCCTGACCCAGGTTATCTCTCAGAGCAAACCATTTCCATGAACATCATTCTTAAATCACAGCTCAGAATAAAGAGGACACATAAATGAGCCCTGCCATTTCTCCAGCCTCATGTGTTACATTTTCAGCGATTTGCTATTCTAGTAAGCTAGACTTCAGCCCCACAGCCCGCCCCCTACCTTCTCTGAGATTTCTGTTTACATCCCCTGATTAAATGTTGCCTCTTCAGCCATGCCATCCCAAATGGCTCTAGATGAAGGTGCATCCCTCATTCCTCCAACAGTCATCCTTCCCGTCAACAGGTGTTTTAGTGTCTTCTACATGCCTTACTGGAATCATCTGAAATGATCTTACTCATTGTATTTCTTTGCTTGTTTTTGTAGGGAGGGTCTGTCTTTCTCACTGGAGTTTAACATTCCTGAGAACAGGGACCTTGGCTGTCTTACATGTCACTGTGTTTTCCCAGTGCCCAGCAGGCAACAGGTACTCAGTAGATATATACTGGATACAATTGAGTAACAGTAATAACAGCCTTGCCTTACTGATGCAGAGACTTTCCTGGGGGTTGAAAGCCAGGATCCCTGGGGCCAGAGAGAAGGAAAGGGGTCCCATTAACATGTTCTGGGCCATTATTTCTTAATTGACTCTTTGTCCCCCATGTGGCTGATGTGGCTCCCCTCCTCACCTCTCTCGCAGGGTCTCTCTGGATGAGGCTGATATCTGCATTCATGCTCCTTCTACTGTGCTCAGTCACACAGCCAAGAGACAACACAATAAACACTTCACTCTCCAATTCAGCACACAAACTTAATTCATAACTCAAGGCAATAAAATGGCATACCACGATACTAATGTAACAAAGAGTAAAATTGCCTTATTAATCCACAAATACCTTCTAAGGAGAATCCTGTAAAATGAAAGACCCTTTTGTTCCACTTAATGCCTTGATGGACTCTTATCCACATGAGACGCCTGGAGATGAGACAGCCAGACAGGGTTCCCCCAGTGAGGGCAGCTGAAAGACTTTTAGGAATAGAAATGTGCAATGTTGTCTTTGAAGATACGTGTATCTCAGCAAAGTAAATATCTTGACCACTTGAGCCCTTGGTGAGGCCGACCTCATACATAAATGCTGTGAGAGAGAGAGAGAGTGAACAGAGAAGGGGGTCAAGGCTGTTTGGGTCATTATGACATCTAATAGAGATGTTTTGGAGATCCATGCATTGAACTCATTAAGTGGACAAAGAAATTTGGGGCTAGAATTGAGAATTCATATACCCTGCCCATATTATCTCCCTTCCCCAGTCCCAGTTATCTGACTTCCAACTGCCAGCTTTGGAGCCCAAGGGCTTTCTCTGAAACCTGGGAGGACTTCCCTGTCCACGTTGGGAAGGCTGGAGTGCTGCAGGTTGATGTACCCTGGCAGCTTTTGACCAATGTCTGGTGAGAACTGGTATACAAATACCCCAACCCATTGGATGGGATAACTCAAAGGTGTGTATTCTACATTGGCCTCCAGTTTTGCCACAGGATTGACTTCCAGTCACCTCCAGTGGTGACTGTCTTGATAACATACCTTTATTGTCTTCTTCCTTGTCTCACTTCCCCACTCACCTACCTATGTTTCCCTCACCTCCTGTCACAGTGAGGTCCCTATAAGCAGAGCCTGAGACAGAATTCTTGTTCATGTGATTTAGTGGAGGAGTGTCCTCAGGGAAGAGGGAGAGAGGGCTGTAAAACGGGGCAGGGAAAGGAGCTGAACAAGGATGAAGTCTTGGCTGGAGCCTGGCTTCAGCCTAATCCCTTGGGGGAACTTCTAGAGCACAAATTGTAACAAAGAGTTAGTGCCCCCTTCAAGTAAGGGGGTCAGCCTTTGGAACCCCACTTCAGTTAGACATTTCCTGAGGCCTTCCCTGAAGTGGTATGGTAGCATATAGCGTCCAAGCTGAGGCAGTGCCTATTTGGCCAAAGGCAGTTGTTGAGAGATCAATTGTGAAGTGTTGGCAGCCAATACTGACAGCTGGAGGATGGATGTACCTGTCAGTATAGGGGATCCCAGGGAGCCCGAGAGCATCCAATACGCCCCTCATTAAACTTGCAGCCTAATCTCTGTCTCAGAGGCTGGTTCTGGGATATAGAATGGGAGACAGGTTTATCCAGATATTAGGAGAAGGGAAACTTCAGATTTCTTGACATTATATTCAAGTTCCTATTTGTCCACCTGATTCCAGGGTTTATTTTGGACAGTTGGGGGAATTATCCAGAGAGTGACCCTTCTCTCTCCATCATTCATTTGGTGTGGAATGGTGCCTCTCCTTTTCAGCCTTCTCATTTTCACTGGTCAGTCATCTGTGGGTGTGGAGCTTTCTGCTTTCTGTCTGCATGCACCCCTCCCCTTTCTGCATCAGGTCTACATACTGAACACTAATAGCTGAAATGACAGAAATTGCCAGGTATTACCAATATAGCCAGCTGCTTCCTCAGAAAGCCACCTTCCTACCCATTAGTCTGTGGGAAGAGGTATCTGTGGTGTTGTAGGACTGGGTCTCTGACTTACATTTTCTTCCTGGTAGCCTAGCCCCTCTGGGATACCATGTACCACATCCCATCTCTGTGGGGCCTTGACACCCACCTAATTTTTGCCAGTCATTGGCCCCAGAGAACCAGATTCTGTTTCCAGTAGTTCCAGTCAGCAACTGGTTCTGAAAAAGTTCTGCTCAATAGAAATATGTAAACCACATATTTTCTAGTAACCACATTAAAAAGGTAAGACAAACGGGAAATTCATTTGAATATTATTTAACTCAGTGTATTAAAAAAAAAACCACCATTTCAACATGTCAATACAAAAATTATCAATAAGGTACTTAATTTTTTTTTTTATATTAAGTCCTTGGGATCTGGCATATATTTTATACTGATAGTGCATTTCAATTTGGACTCTCTACATATCAAGTGCCTAATAGCCACATGGGGCTAATGGCTGCTGAATTGCAGAGTTCAGTTCCAGTCCCTGGTAGTAACTTGGCTTTGTTGACGTGGCCTACCTGCAGGGTCTAGGCCAAACTAGAAAGCATGTGAAGCCAGGAATACCTGCTCTTTTTGGTGTGGGGCAGCTGGGTTGCTGCTGAGCCTGAGGTCATGATGAGGCTGAGGTGCAGTGATAGGTAGGGGTGCTGGAGGCCTGGAGGTCCTGTCCAATGGAGGTTTTCCAGAGTTGGAGGCCATGGGAGACAAGCAGTTTCTGATGCTGGTGGCAGTCAAGAGGTGGTAAAGATATGACACTTACCTGAGATGGTAGAGGAACTTTCAGAGCAGTGTTTTTAACACTTTTGAAACCATCCCAAGATACTAGCAGGGATTGGGAGAGATGGACAAGCTGTTAGGCTCAGGCTGATGCTCTTTGGGGATCCAGGACTGCCTCATTTATGTGAGGCCAGATGAAAGCAAATGGTGCTGATCTATGGCTTGTCTATTGAATATTAGGAAAGCCAATTATTCTTAATTCTAATTTTTTAAAAGGGACATTTCAAAAGGCAAGAAGTGACACACATTTAACCAGCATGCTTTCTATTGCATTATTGAGTCCTCGGTGTAGGTGTTAAAAAGGGCACATGTTTTGTATTGACCTCTTTGAAAAGCAGTTGTAGATTTTACCGATTAGCTGAGTGATCACCTAACAGTGTTTTGATCTGGACTGTATTTCTTGTTTTAATGATTAGCATTTCATTTCATACTTTAGACTCTTTGTGAAAAGCAAGATTAATCGCCCTTATTTCTTCCCCTTGATCAGCCACACATGGTGCTGCATAAAGAAAATGATCATTTTTTTTTTTACTCTCAGATGCCTATTACCTGACTTTTGAGCAAAAAATACACTCGCCTCATTCTTCAGCAATTGCTGGGCTTGTCTAATTGACTCAGTTAAAATAATTTAAAACTCAGAATTTTTTAACTTTCACTTTTGGTGGACTTCAACCATTGGAAGAATCAAATTTTATAATGAAGAGATTTTGTTTTTAATTTACCACAGTATTATCCTGACGTGTACTGTATGTACTCAATAAATATTTTTGAATGGATGGATGAGTTGCATCATCTCATCATTTACCTTGTAAGGTCATCATTTTTTGACTCCAAAAAATACTGTTTTATGTATATATATATATATATTGTATGTATGTATGTATGTGTGTGTTTTATATATATATATATATATATATATATATATAGGCTTTTAAAAATAACCAATTATTTTCTGGAGCAAATTCAGAATAAATAAAACATACACGCACACCAACCACTATAGGGACTATTATACAGTGTTCTCTCATTTGTTCTGCAAGTTGCCTTTTCACAGAATGCTGTATTGAAGATCCACCTATGTTAAGCACAAATAGTTCCACATCACTCTTTTTTTTTTTGAGACGGAGTTTCCTTCTTATCATCCAGGCTGGAGTGTAGTGGTGTGATCTTGGCTCACTGTAACCTCTGACTCCTGGGTTCAAACGATTCCCCTGCCTCAGCCTCCCAAGTAGTTAGGATTACAGGCATGCACCACCACACCAGGCTAATTTTGTATTTTTAGTAGAGACGGGGTTTCACCATGTTGGCCAGGGTGGTCTCCAACTCCTGACTTCAGGTGATTGGCCCGCCTTGGCCTCTCAAAGTGCTGTGATTACAGGTGTGAGCCCCTGCTTCCGGCCCACATCACTCTTTTTGACTGTTTCATGATATTTGGTAGTATGGCTGGATCATAGTTTAGTCATTGCCTTAATGACAATGACTAAAGTTTAGTTAGTCAATGGCTTAAGTAGCATCTAGGTTATTCTCAAATTTTTTTTGTGGTTTAAAAATTTTTTTTGTTGTTAGACTGAATACCTTTGCACATTGTCGTCTTCTGTGACTCCATGCTTGTTTCTCTAAATTGGTGCTGAGCAGTGAAATTGTAATTTATGGAAGTGTCCAGTTTAAGCTTTTGAAGATCATTCCAAAATGCCCTACAGAGTAAAAATTTATTCTACTACAATTCATACTTTTGCTATCCCTATCTTTGCCTACATTTAGTATTAGTGAACATTTGCTTTCACCAGCTCGTTGTGTGAAAAATTGTATCTATTTTATGTTGGTGAGGTAATTTTTCTGTGGCAAATATATACAAAATAATAAATATATACATATATATGAATACACAGTTCAAATATTAATAATAAAACAGGCACCCAAGTTCCTACCGCTCAGCTAAATATTGTCTTAGAATTATCTCGTGATCCTTTCTGATTGTGCAGCAATAATTCACTCATTTTTGCTCCTGTATAAGAATACACCATGATTTTTCATTTTACAATGATGGACATTTGGGTTATTTCCTGTTTTTTTCCTATTATGGACTCTGAGCCTATAAGCTTTCTTATGGCTGACTCCTGGCATACATGTGCACGAGCATTGCTAAGGTATTCCTCGTCATGAAATTGCTGAGTTCTAGGTATAGTGGAGACTGACAAAAATGAATTTTGTCTGCCCAAATTCATTTTCCCCATCTTACACATGGGCATTCATCTAGACTGCATTTCCCAGCCTCCCTTTTAGTTGGATATGGCTATGTGACTACGTCCTCACTAGTAGAATTTAAGCAGCTTTCTATTCTGCTAGATTAGGAACATAGCCTTAGGGTGGTGGGTGTACCTCCTCCATGCTTTCTTCTCTTTTCCACCTAGACAAAACCAAAACATGGTGGTGACCCAACTTAAATTTTGCAGAAACTGACTTAGAAAGAACTGATTACCTGAATGACCATGAGGATCAAAGCTGTCCCACTGACCAGACTGTAAACTTTGGAACTGATACGTGAGAGAGATAAACTTCTTTACCTTAAAGCCATTTATTGTTAGTGTCTTTATGATGTCAGCCTGCACTTTAGTTAATACATAAGGAAGCACATGTTAAACTTCACTGAGGGATGCCATACTCCTATCCAAAATGTTTAAAGCGATTTACACTCCCACTGGCATTTTACGACAGCTCTCGCTGCTCCCTATCCTACCAACCCTAGCTATTGTCTGACTTTATTATGTTTACCTATCAGTGGGTGAGAAACATTATCTCAGTATTGTTTTCATTATCAAATGAGGTTGTACATTTTTTCAGATATTGTTAGCTTATTCATAATTACTTGTATCTGAAATGTCTGTTTGAATCTTTTGCCCCCTTTTTAACACTGGCTGCTTTTTGTAGTCAAAATGTATAAGATTTTCACTGTAGTCATTTTAACTATATAATTCGCAATGCTGCACAATCATCACCACTATTTACTTCCAAAGCCCTTTTATCACTCTAAACAGAAGCTCTATATTCATTAAGCAATAACTTCCAATTCCTCTGCCCCCCCATCCCCTGGTAACTAGTAACCTTGCTATCTTTGTGAAATCACCTATTCTAGATATTTCATATAAGTGGAGTCATACAGCATTTATCCTTTTGTATGTGGTGTAAAAATATAAAGTGCTTCACAAATTTGCATGTTACCTTTACAGAGGGGTCATGCTAATCTGTATCATTCCAATTTTAGTATATGTGTTGTCAAAGTGAGCACTTGGGTGCTTTTGACACATTTATTTCATATTGATTTATAGAAATTTTTTATATATTCTAGATACCAATACTTTTAAGTTGCAGATATTTTATCTCATTGTATGGCTTAACTATGTTTATGGTGTCTTTTTGCATCAAAGTTTTCATTTTGTTAGTCAAGTATATCTGTATTTTCCTTTGTAGTTTGTGCTTTTTGTGTTCTGTTTATGAAATTCTCCTCCTTACAGCCCACTTCATTGAGCTATTCTCCTATGGCATATGCAAAAATATTATGCAGTCTTCCATTTAATATTGGTTTTCAATCCACCTGGAATTGATATTTGTATGAGAAGGGAATCTAATTTTATTTTTCAGATTGTCTCACCAATGCTTATTGAATAGTTTATTCTTTCTCACCACTTTGTAATGGTTCCCTTGACATGGATTTTTCATATATGCATTGGTCCTAAATCTCTGTATCATTCCATATTGTTTTAATTATGGTAGCTTTATAATAAGTTTTGATAGTTGGTAAGGCAAGGCCTTCCATTCTGTTTGTCTTCAAAATTGTCTTCGCTATTCTTGCCTTTGCCTTTGAATTTTAGGGTCAAATTGTCAAATTTTTCAAAAATATTATGGGCATTTTTTTGTACTTGCCTTGAATCTATAGGAAAAATTGGGGAGAATAGCCATGAGATTTCTTGCTCATAAACATAGTATACCTCTCCAGTTATTTAAATGTTGTTTAATAAAGTTTTTTATTATTATTTTTTAATTTGCCTCATTTCTGGATTTTAATAATGTTTTACATATTTTTTCTGTACAGGCCTTTAAAAACTTTCTTAGGATTTGTTCCAAGATATATTAGAGCATCTATTGCCATTAAAAATGCTGTATTATTCACATGGACACAAAGATGGGAACAACAAACACTGGGGGATGGCTTGAGTGGGGAAGGCAGGAAGGGGTGGTGGGTTGCAAGGTTACCCATCGGGCGATATGCTCCCTGCCCTGGGTGATGGATCATTCATACACCACGCCTCATTTACCCACATAACAAACTTGTGCATGTACCCCTGGAACCTAAAATAAAAGTAGTAGAAGGAAAAATGCTGTAATTTAAAAAAATTACTTATTTGTTGCTGATGTTTAAGAAAACAATAGATTTTTATTTTGACTTTGTAACTAGCAAACTTGCTAATGATTTATGGTTTGGTCTAATGATTTGTCTGTATGGTCTCTTGAGTTTCTACAAAATCTTGCTGTCTGTGACCTGATGCAGTTTTCTTCGTTCTGTCCTCTCCTTATGTTTTTCATTTCTTTTTTATGTCTCACAGTGCTAGCTAGGACCAGCAATGAAATGCTGACAAGAAACAAGGGAAGTAGGCGCCCTTTCTTCTTCCCAACTTTAAAGAGAATGCTTTCAATGTTTTGCCATGAGATATAATTTTTTCTCTGGGGGTTTGGATAGATACTGTGTCTCCAGATAAGAAAGTCCTTTTCTATTCTTCTATTAAATATTTTTAAATTGTGAAAATGTTCTGAGTTTTCATCATCTATTCTGTCTGTGTCTATTGAGATGATCATATATATATTTTGTCCTTTAATCAGTAAATGAGACAATAGATTTCTCTAAAATTAGAACACTTTTTCAATCCTGGGACAAGGATTATATCAGCTTTCGAACATAATTTGGGAAATACATCCTTGAGTGTTTGGAGTAGAACCCACTAACAAAAGTGTTTCGACTTAATGTTTCTTTTTTTGGCAGGTAGATTTTTAATTACTGATTAAAATTATTTCACGATAATCGCTCTACTCAAATATTCTAATTTTTATTGTGAACAGGTTTGATATGTTGTATTTTCTTCTCAAGAAAAATTGCCATTTCATTCAAATGGTTCACAGTGTTTTCTACTGTTTTAAAGTTTTACTCTATCCGTATGCCCTCTTCTCTTTATTTTTGTTTTGTCCCATTAAACACTCCACCTCATCTCTTGCAAACTAGCACAGTCTTGTCAGAGCTTTTTTGTATTTTATTGGTTTATTTCTTTCAGTGAGTAAGCTTTGAGATGTGGGGGCCTTGCTGATAATTTCTTTATTTTTCATTCCCGTGTTTACATATTTATCTTACCAATTTTCTTCTGGTCTAATATTCTTTCTAATATTCCAAGTAAGGTATAAATTTTCTGTAGATACTACTTTAGCTGCATGCCAAGGTTTTGAACAGTAGTGTTATAATTATCATCAAATTTTAAATATTTTTCAGCACCTATTATGATTCCTCATTTAAAGATTATTTAAATGCGTTTTTCAAAGTTTCTTTGATTATTGATTTCTGATTAAATTGTGTTTAGGTCAGAGACTATGATCTGTATGACAAATTGTTTAGTCTTTATTGAGCCTTACTTTTTGGCTGGCAAGTCGTCAGGTTTTGCAATTGTTCTACATCTACTGCAGAAACTATAATTGCTAGTGATTGGATAGGGCTCTATACATCCACTAAATTAAATTAAGTTGTTGCTTTCTTACATTTATTTACCGATTATTTGTTTTCTTCCATTTATTTATTTTCATCTGCCTGATTTATAAATAACAAAATGAGTTATGTTAAAATCACTCTCTTATGGTAGATTTGTCCATATCTTCTTGAGATCCTGCCTTTTTATTCTTTATATAATTTGAGGCTGTGTCTTAGGCACATAGAAACTCAGAATTTATTGTCTTCCTAAAAGAATTATTCCATTTGTTATCATGTAATGATCCTTTTTATTAATAATGTTTTTATCTTAATATTGATTTTGTTTGGTATTAATCTAGTTAGCTCAGTTTTAAAAAACATTTGCCTGGTATTTTTTTCTTACCTGTTTACTTTGAACACATGTGAGTCATTATGTTTCTGGATGTGTTTCTTCCAACAGTATATAACTGGATTTATTCTTAACCAATCCAATGTTTGTCTTTTAAACGATGAGTTTATTTCAGCTATATTTATTCTGATTGCTAGTAATTTTAGATTTATTTCCATTATCTCGGTTTGTGCTTCCCCCCCCCACTACTTTCTATCGTACTGATTAATTTTCATTAATCCTCTTCTTATCTAGCAGTGGTCACCTTTAACATTTTAAAGCATGGTTGATTTGACATCATCTAAAATTATTCAGTATTTCTGCTTGCTTTCAGAATGGTACCAGGGTATTAGAAAACTCCAATACCCATCTTAAATGCTGTTATTCAATATTTTAGTGTTATCTTGTTTTTAGGAACACTAATGATTTACCCACATGTTTGCCCTTGGGTAAACAAGTAAACTTTCCTCTAACTTTGCTCTTCTGAATTATCACCTTCATTCCTGAAATAGTTCCTTTAGTAGATCTCTTAGAGATAGTGTCTTGGTGGTAAATTCCCTCAGTCTTCCTTTAAAATGTCTTTAGTTTTGTTTTGCTGTTAGTCTTGAATACAAATTTATCTGGATATAGGAATTTAGGTATATATAATTTTAGAATTTAAAATTGTAAATATAATTTTATTTTCTTCTATATGTACATCTTGCTGCTGAGAAGTCTAATTGTCATTTCATGTGAGTAACTTGTCATTTCTCTCTGATAGCTTTAAAGGTTGTTTTTGTTTTCTTTTTTCTCTATCTTTGGTGTCCTGAAGTTTCATTATGACTTGTCTAGTTAGGATTTTTTTTGGTTGTTGTTTATTCTGCTCAGGACTTCTTAAATCTGTGCTTCTTGAATCTGAATAATTCATTTGTCAGTTCAGAAATTTATCTGCCATTGTTTAAGTGTTTCTTATCCTACCATTCCTTCTGTTATTTTCTCCTAAGTATTAAATAAATTATGATAGCCTTTTCTTTGCATCACCCATATTTTAATGGTTTTTAAGATTTTATATGTCTTTGCTTTTCTGTGTTACATTACAGTTAATTTTGAAAAATTATTTCAAAGTTCGGTAGACCACTCTTCAAGCATATTTAATCTCTTACACCTATCCATTTAGTTTTTAATTTCGATGTCTGTTTAAATTTTTCCTGTTCTATGTGGTTCTTTCCCAAATCTATAGATTCCTTTTATAGTGTCTTCCTTTATTATTTAAAATACTGATATCTAAAAGTCTTTCTTTGGTAGTTCTACATTGCGGGTCTAATCTTGTTTTGGGAATTCTGTGGAGATTGTGTACCTCTTGCATTTTCTTCCCCATAATGTTCCCAGGGTGTTACCTACTTATAACTGCTTTTTTTCAGTGGAGTTCTTGGCTTGGGAGATCTGAGATTATTCAAGTAGCATAAATTTGAATTCGAAATCCATATGAGTGAAGGCCTATGATAAGAATTCTGAGGGGGAGATTATTTTTTCTTACCCGCTCTGCCCAAGCCAAGAGCCGCAAGCATCCTTGTTCTCCTTTAGGACAGTGAGTAAACGTTTCCTTTCATCCATTCTTTTAAGGAAGATGTTGTAATTTAAAGCTTCAGATTTATGCAGTTGTCTTAGTTCCAACTTTCTGCCTTGTATTCATTCAAAACCTTGTTTCCAACCTGTGTATCTATTAAAATTCAGGTCATTATGTTTCCCAGATTGGGGATCAATCCCTGCAGTGTAAGCTGCTCCCAGATTCGTTATTCTGGCTTTTTGTACCTCTTTGTTTCTGTGCTCTTGGGGATATTTCTTATGGGCTCTGCAATACGTTCACAAGAAGCTATTTTACACATTACTGAATTTTTCTAGATGTTTTTATTAAGAGTTGTGTGGGTTATTTTGCCTATAACAGCACAAATGAAAGTTTATTTGCTATTTATTTTCCTTTTGAGGTATAATACATAATGACACTTTTTTTTAGCCAAAAAGTGCTTACCTTTTAATCAAGATTCAATTCATTCATATATTTTTTTCTTTTTTCTTTTTTTGACAAAGCCTTGCTTTGTCACCCAGGCTGGAGTGCACTGGCATGATCTCAGCTCACTACAACCTCCACCTCCCAGGTTCAAGCGATTCTCTTGCCTCAGTCCCCTGAGTTGCAGGGACTACAGACTTGTGCCACCACAAAAATTAGTCGGCTAATTTTTATATTTTTAATAGAGATGGGGTTTCATCATGTTGCTCAGGCTGGTCTTGAACTCCTGACTTCAGGTGATCCACCCACCTCAGCCTCCCAAAGTGCTGGGGTTATAGGCATGAGCCACTGCACCCGACCCAATTCATTCATATTTCTTATTGGAAGTGATTTCTGTAATTCCTTATAAAATTTTATGCTTAAATAGTAACTTTCTGTCTATGTGTGTTTTTTCAGTTTCTTTTCTTTTTTTAAATGGGGGTTGGGGTCAGGCTCTGACGGGTAGCAGGTCCCTGACTGTTGTCGTCCCTACAGCCTGGCTTCTAAAAACATAAATAAATACAATAATTTTTAAAGTAGGGATTATATTTTGTTTTTATTTTCTTCAGTATTTTCAAAGGCATATATCTTTCTTCAGAGTATATTTATAAAAGCCTTTTCACTATTTGAAACCATTTTTAAACCAAGTTTACCTATTTTAAATTAGTTTTTGTAAGAGTCTAAATTCCTCCTAAGTAAACAAGGGACATCAGATAGCTTTGCTCTTCTTCTCCCCATATTCTTCTTCTCTTTTGTCCTAATTAATGTAATTTAAACTATTAGATCTAGGCTTTAATAATTAGAATTTTAGCTATATGGATATTCTTTATTGAGACTACTTTTTACATTTTATTTTAATTTAAAGGGATACAAAACTAACATAAAAAAATTAGTCGCATATATTCACACCAGTAACAACCTGTCTGGAAAAGAAATCAAGAAAATCCCATTTATAATAGTAAAAAAATGAATAAAATACTTAGAAATAATTTTAACTGCAAAGGTGAAAAATCTGTACATTAAAAACTATAAAACATTCATGAGTTAATCTGAAAAAGACAAATAAATGCCAAGATATCTCATGTCCATGGGTTGGAAGAATTAATACTGTTAAAATGTCTGTACTGCCCAAGGTACTATATAGATTCAACATAATTCCTATCAAAATTCCAATGGTATTCATCACAGAAATAGAAAACACAATTTGAAAATTCATATAAAACCATGAAAGACCCTGAAGAGCCAAAGCAATCTTAAGAAAGAAAAACAAAGTTAGAGGCATCACACCTTCTGATTTCAAATGATATTACAGAGCTATAGTAATCAAATCAGTTTTGTACTGCCGTAAGAACAGACACACGGACCAGTGGAACAAACAGAAAGCCTAGAAATAAGCCCAAGCATGTATGGTGAACTAGTTTTTGACAGGAGCACTAAGAAGATACAATGGAAAAAAGAGTCTCTTCAAAAAATGGTGTTGGGAAAACTGGATATCCACATGCAGACAAACTAATTTGGACCCTTATCTGATACCACACACAAAAATCGACTGAAAATGGATTAAGGACCTAAACATAAGATCTGAAACTGTGAAACTCCTAGAAGAAAACATAAAGAAAAAGATCCTTGACATCAGCGTTGGCAGTGATTTTTTGGACATCACACAAAAAGCTTTGGCAACATAAGTAAAAATAAACAGGTAAGACTACATCAAACTAAAAAGTTTTTGCACAGCAAAAGAAGCAATCAGCAAACTAGGCAGCCTACAGATTAGGAGAACATATTCATGAACCATATATCTGATAAGGGGTTAATATCCAAAATATATAAAGAGCTCACACCATTCACTGTAAAAGAAAACCTCCAAAACCCAAAAAATAACCCAACTAAAAATGGGCAAATAGCCTGAACAGACATTTCTTCAAAGAAGACATAACGTGGCCAGCAGGTATATGAAAAGGTGTTCAACTAATCATTGGGGGAAATTCAAATAAAAGCCACGAGATACCACCTCACACCTGTTAGAATGGCTATTATCAAACAAAACAAGAGACAAGTGTTCATGAGGGCATGGAGAAAAGGAAACCCGATACACTGTTGGTTGGAAGGTAAATTGGTGTAGCTATTATGGAAAACCGTATGAAGATTGCTCAAAAAATTAAAAATAAAACTACCGCATAAACCAGAAATCCCTCTTCTGGTTTTATGCTCGAAGGAAATGTCCTCAGAATCTTGTAGAGATATCTGCACTCCCATGTTTACTGCAGCATTATTCACAATAGCTGAGTTACGGAAACAACCTATGTCCATCGATGGATGGATAAAGAAACTGTGATACACACACACACACACACACACACACACACACACACACACAAAACACACTCACAGAAATATTATTCAGTCTTAAGACGATCCTGCCATATATGACAACATGGCTGAACCTGAAGGACATTGTGCTAAGTGAAATAAAGCAGACACAAAAAAATACTGTATAATCTTAGTCATATATAGAATCAATTTTTTTTTTTTTGTTTTTTTTTTTTTTTTGGAGACAAGAGTTTCACTGTTGTTGTGCAGGCTGGAATGCAATGGTGCAATATCGGCTCACTGCAGTCTCCACCTCCTGGCTTCAAGTGATTTTCCTGCCTCAGCCTCCTGAGTAGCTGGGACGATGGGTGTCTGCCACCACATCTGACTAATTTTTGTGTTTTTAGTAGAGACAGGGGTTTCACCATGTTGGCCAGGCTGGTCTTGAACTCCCGACTTCAGGTGATCCACCCACCTTGGCCTCCCAAAGTGCTGAGATTACAGGCATGAGCCATGCCACCAGGCCCAGCTGTGGAATCTATTTTTAAAAGTCAGATACATAGAAACAGAGAGTAGATCAGTGCTTACCAGGTAGAGTGGGGGAGAAAATGAGAGCTGTAGGTCAAAGGGTACAAAGTTGCAGTTGTGCAGGATCAATTTAAAAAGAAAACATTAAAAAGCAGTTCGCAAATATTTAGACGTATATTTTAATTGATTTTATTGCTTGACACCAAACTTCATCTTGTTATCATTTGGAATATATTTTCAAGTAATTTTTTTCTGAAGTGTTACAAATTTTCTGAGACCTGAAAATGTAATTAAAAGTGTTTGTTGCTTTCAACTTGCTGGGGACATATATTTTTTTGTGTTACCAATTTTCCTTCTTAAAAACGCTATTGCCAAAAAAGCCAAACCAAACCAACAAACAAACAAGAAAAACCCAAACTCTATAGCTCTTGCTTCATTTTTTCCCCCCTGGAATGTAGTGTTCTGAAATTAATGATATCTATTCCACTGTAGGCATCCTGTTTTTCTATGTGGCCAAGAATGTGTCTGTTCGTGTGTGTTCTTGAATAGATGTAAAATTTCTTTTAAAAAATCCATATGGAGGCAGCAAATCACACTGCCATGTGTGTACCTATGCAACAATCTTCCATGTTCTTCACATGTACCCCCAAACCTAAAATGCAATAAAAAAAATCCATATGGTTCAAAAACATCTAGATGTGACTGTTAGATCTTTATTCAGCTAAGAAAAATTTTATGCTTTCATAGCTTTGTCATTACTTTCACAACATTTGTTCTGGTCTCTTTTTAAAGAACTCTAAGCTCTTCTGGGAACACTTTGGGGGCTCTTTAAGGACCCAGTACCTTGCAAGCAACTAGCACAATTTTGTATAAGTTGGTTCTCTCTTTCTATCTTCTTTTCGTTTTGTATTCTCTCTTTCCATTTTTCTTTTTTGTTCCTGTTGTATACATTCTTGGGAAGCTTCTCCAGTTAATCTTTCACATCATCCATTTAATGTTCAGCAGCAACAAATTTACTCTTGACTGACCAGTGTGGTCTGTCAATGGCCAATCTACTCTTGACCGATGTGGAGTTTAATGCTGACACTGCATTTTTGCCTCCTTAAAACCCTTCCTATCCCTTTCTCCTCCCCCTCTTCTTTTATTCTGTTGTCTTTTCTGTTTAACCTGTTTACTCATAAGTTTGTTTCTCTATATTTGAATTTATGTCTTCATGTGTGCCAAGAAGTTTCCTGAAAATGTTTCTAGATTCTACAGAATGTCATTTTCAAAGGGATACCCCTCATCTGGGTCTTGAAGGTGCTGCTCCTGCTCCTGGTTTTGCAGTGTTCTAATAGATCCCTGAAGTGTCCTGACTTCTCTTCAGTCCTCCTTGAGAAGGGAAAAACTCATTCTTAGTGTATTTTGGTAGGCAGGATGAACAGATTGGCCTTGGATCCTCTAGCTGTCTACTTGCTTGATGGCCGAATCACTTTTATAAACCTACAGCAATGCTTAATTGCCAGTTGCCAATAGCTTCACCTAGTGTATGTCTTCTCTACTGAGGTAACATCTTCTCCAGGCACCATCCCAATTCTCTGGTGCTCTCCACCTGCTATATCCCAGGAAAGACTCTGGTCAGCAGGCTCTACTGTCACGGTACAGTCATTACCGTGACTGTTCCAGCCTCTTAACTGTCTTCTATCTGAGGAATGCATTGTGTCTTCATCAGCCCATCCATCTATCCAGTTGTTTCTCTCATTTTTAAGCTCTTCTAAGTGTAAAAGACACTAAGGAAAGGAGAGGTTGACCAGGGCAACTGTTCTTTGTTTGGCTTGAAACTGAACAATGATAGATATTTACTCCATGCTATGGTTAGTAGAGATCCTGAGTGTCTTGAGTCAAGTATCTATAGAGAGGGAATTACAATATGCCTTCCTGGCTATGTCTTTAAAGCAAGTTCTCTTTTTAAAAAGAGAACTTGGCATAAGTCATACATATGCTTGATAGATTTTTCTCAATCCAGCTTGATGTACCTTATAAGTATTGTCAGTTTCTTCCACATCCCGGCAATTAGGTTTTCTGTCAGTATTTGTTCTCCTTGTTTTATAAGTCTTCATATTTGTCTGGATTTGCTGGGGTATTTTCCTGAGAAGCAAGGAGAGGCTTGTTGAAAGCCTCTAGCTAGAGCCCATTTTGGATGCAAAGTCTCATCATGCATTTCATTTTTTAAAATCCATCTCCCTTTGGAGACCATGAGATCCTTAAAGGGAGGGGCTGGGTCGCAGGCATCACTTGGTCCCTAGCACTTCGCAGGCAACTGGCACAGAATTGTTGCTGAATAAATGTTGGGAGAAAGCACAAAGAGGGAAAGGAAGCTTTTTGTTATTTGCCTACTATCCATATTAAAGTGTTTTAAATAAATCTTAAAGGATCCACATGCATCTCAAAAAAGAATTGATGAAAATATGTCTGGCAGCTTAAGATTCCAATTAAAGGTCACCTGGGTCATGGAGTGTGTAACTGAACCTTTTATTTGTGCACTAAAGCAATATTTCAAAAGGAAAGGATAGGATGTGGCAACAAAATCTTCTCATGTACAAGACATGTGTGTGATCATCCTCAGGATGGATGCTATTTGTGTACCCTTTTTACGAATAAGTAGTGAATGAAAAAAAGGTATATATATGTGATGTGGGTTGTAAGTGAGCAGGAAAATTTTAATAGAACAGCTATACTGGGTAGAATTATCAAGGAAAATTGTGCAATTGCTTTCACTAGAAATGCTTTCCAAACATTTAGATACAAAACTGTTTAGAGGTAGGGAGTGAACTGGTTGACTGCCCCGAAACCTTCTAGTCAGGTGGATCTCTGAGTCTTAGTAAAAGAGTTCAGTCACCCTTGGGTGCCTGGAGAGCCCTCAGCTACTGGCCTTAGCAGCAAGCATCTGTCACTTTGAAAGAGTGATTTAGTGATATCAAATAGCTGAGTGATTAATCAAGAAAATAAGCAAGCATTTGACATCAGACAGAAAAAAAAATATTGCCAAGGAGATGCTCTAGGGGAAAAGAGACACCCAGGCTTGGAATCCAAACCAATGGTGCCTTCAGAGATATTTACAAATCGTAACCCATTGCTAGAGAAAGATCAATCTTCTGCAAAGCTAAATTAATATTTAACTTCCTCAAGAAAAGTCAATTCCTTGCGTTATTAGGGGAAATTAACAAGCAGCCCCAAACTGACACTATTCTTGCCTGAGCCATCAGCATGTTCTAGAAGTCATCAACGAGTTAATGTTCCCTATTCCACCCCAATTTAATCCACTCCTTGAATTCCTCTTACTTTTCTCTTCTTTCCTTCTTTTCCTGCTAGAGAACACTTCTTTCAAATAAAACCTAACATAGATGCCCAGTTAAAAGATAAAAAAGCTACTGGAGCAGAGGTGAGGTCTGAAGCCCCAATTCCTTGGCCACTCTCATACATTGCCACCTGAGTATCCCCTGAGGAGGTCTCAGGGCAGTTGTAAGCTCCAGGACTAAGAACAGCAGCTTCCAAGCCTCATGGTGCAGCAGAGTCAATTGGGGGAGGGGAGGATATGAAATCACATTTGTATGCTGTATTAGTCAGTTCTCACGCTGCTAATAAAGACATACCCAGGACTGTATTTATAAAGGAAAGAGATTTAATTGATTCACAGTTCCACATGGCTGGGGAGCCCTCACAATCATGATGGAAAGCAAAAAGGAAGCAAGACATGTCTTACATGGCAGCAGGCGAGAGAGAGCGTGTGCAGGGGGAGCTCCCCTTCTCCCCTTTATCAAACCATCAGATCTCATGACACTTATTCACTATCACAAGAACAGCATGGGAAAAACCACCCCCAGGATTCAACTACCTTTCACGAGGTTCCTCCCATGACACATGGGAATTATGGGAGCTACAATTCAAGATGAGATTTGGGTGGGGGACACAGCTAAGCCATATCATAGGCCTACATCATCCCTACTGATTTAAAATCTTTACCCACAGGCCTAGGGATCAATATTTTTAGAGGGCCTAGTTGATGATGTTTCTGTAATTATCCTGGAGCAAGTTCAAAGTCTTTAGCAGGGTTCTACTTGAAATCCCTGTACTTGGTGGGCTCCAAGCATGCTCTCAGGTGTGACATTCTGCAGTTAGTTGGATAATGGTCATTTCTATCTTCAGCCTTGTCTGAGAGAGCCATTCAGTACCCACAGAAATGTAACACGAGGGTATTGCAAAGAGGGACAGAATAGAAGGCTTCGGAAGAGGTGGGGTTTGGGTAGAAATAGAGGGCAGGAAATTCAATTCATTTTGGTTGTGCAAGTAAACATCCAGTACAGTACTTGCAGGCAGAAGGTGCTCGGTAAACAGAAGGTCTTCCCAGCATGTCTAACTAGCTGCTGTCACTCTCTCGCCGCTTCCTGCTTTGTGATTCTCCAGAGCTCTCCGCAGCACCTGACATGCCACTGCCTATTTGCTTATTATTGTCATCCCTCCACCACATGGTAAGTCCCTCTCAGAACAGGGCTGTCTACTGTGTTCCCATAGGTAGACCAGGGACTGCCTGAATACATGAGTGAGCACATGACTGGCCTGGGTGTGGGTGTGGGGGATGGCAAGAGAATACCCTAGGCCCAGAGAAAGACCAGCAGAGTCTGGGCTGAGAAGGCAGGTTTTAGGGAGCTTACAGAGCAGTCTGAATGTCATACTAGAGTGGTCAGTCTCTCTCAGCAGACAGTGAGGAGCCGCTAGGTTGCCCTGCAAAGAAGAGATAAGATCAAGCTTGGCTTAAGAAGGATGAGTTTCGCAGCAGAGTTTGGAAGGATTAAGGGGAGGGAGGGAAGCTGGACAGTCATTCAGAGACTCTTCAGTTGTCCAGGGAAAGGTAGTGTGGGCTGACACTGGGTCAGATGCAGAGGCATGGGACAAGGTCATAAGAAGGAGGATGTGACAGAGTGGGGGCTTTGCCATATATGCCTACCAAGTGACTGTGATGTAGTAAAAGGGGGAAGGAGGAGTATGAAATCCATTCATCCATCCATCCATCCATCCATGAGGGGGATGGCTGGAGGTAAAAAAGCAAGTGAAGCTGCCAAGGAGTTGCCCATGTACCCCAGGAGGACAGGCTCCAAGGATGGAGTTTGGGAGATACCTCTCTTGAGAGCTGAACAGGTAACAGAGGGAACAGTAAGAAGTAGCAAGACAGGTAGGAGGGAGAAGCAGGACTACAGAAACTGGGGCCAGAGCCCCAGAAGAACTACTGGACACCAATGTCAGTGGGTGCTGAGGTTGCGGGAGGATGATGGCTGGCTAGGAGCAGGTTGTTCCCCAGGGTGATGTCAGGTGGCTTCAGGGATATCAGGACACAGTGGATGGTGTGGAGGCACAGAGGGCAGGTGGCATGGTATTAAGGTAGATGATGAGAAGGTGGAGGTAGATGACATCTTCCCTTCAGGTGCAGATGTGGGGTGAGATGGAGGGTAGGGGAGGAGGGGAGGCAGCCTGGGTCAGAGCCAGGGAAGGAAAGAATTGTCAGGATTGGGGACTTGAGTCTGGCTGTGGTGGAGAGGAAGCAGTCCCAGCAAAGGAGAGACTAGACACACAGGGTGGGCATCTGATTTAGAAAAGCCCAGAAAGGAGAGTCATCCAAAAGAGAACCATCACGTCTGTCTGCTGTTAACTCATTAACAGACCAGGAGAAAGGCTTGGAGCTTCCAAGATGAGAGGCCTAGGAGGAGGAGGGGGACCTAACTGCGTCATCCCTGACCCTATAGGACCAGACCATCACCAGGTCTGTAGTGTGGTGGGGGGAGGAGGGAAGGATACTTCTCCAGCATAACATATAACAGCCTCAAGGTGAGTTTCTGATTTAGAATCTTTGACCATCTTTAGAAACAGGAAGGTAAAGTGGAGAGCTGAGCCTGGGAGAATTGCTCCTATCTCCAAGGCTGCGTCCCGGGTTGCTGCTTAAGTCCTTCCCCACCCACACTGATGGCCTGGCCGGCAACAACAGTGCACCTCGCCTTGCACAACAGCTGTGCTGTTTTATAGCTGACGGTGTGACTGCTGGTCTCCCCCGCGCTGAGCTGTCCTCTGGGGTCAGGGCCTCTGTGGAAGTTAACTAAAGGCAACCAGCGGCTTCTGCAGAAAAAGAACTGCGAAGCTTTGGACAGGAAGCAAGTCTGGTGCCCAGTGGACCCTGGAGCAAGGACCCACAGGTTCTCTCAACAGTATTCATTCTTTCAACAGACATGCACTATGCCTCCCACGGGCCAGGCACTGTTCTGTGAACTGGGAATTCTGTAGTGAATAAAATAGGCAAGAATCCCGAGAATGGTGAGCTCTTTTTAATAAGGGGGAGACCCATGATAAACAAAATCGATTAGTAAATACCAATCCATGCTAGAAAGTGAAGAGCTCAGGAGGAGACGCACGGGTGCCCCCCCCCCTGGAGTTGCTCTAAACAGGATAGGCAGGGTGCTATTGTCTCAGAGAAGATAAAAGAAGGCTCATTTGATTATTTAAAGCGCATCCAGTCCTGGGTGGGGATGTAAGGGCACCAGGCCTCCCCAGCTCCTTGGCTGGGGCCCCCTAGGTGGGGGACAGGGTGAGCTGGGCGGGCCGCCTGCGGTTCTCAGAGAGCACCACGAGAGGGAGCCCGGACCCCTCCTAGCGCCTTCCGAGCCCTCCCGCGCAGCCTTGCAAGCAAAAGTTTTTTCTTAAACTAACAATGCCAGTGTAAGGAGGTGCTCGTGCCTGATTGGCCAGGGGAATTTTGCAGGTTTGATTCCTTGATTGGACGGGAGGTGTTAGGGGTGGGGAGAGAGCTGATGGTGGGGATCCGCTCCCTCCCGCGTCAGTCTGGCCAGCTTGTCCTCCCGTAGGCTCCGCTGTAGCTCGCAATGTGACACCAGGACGCACTCGCTCTCGCGCGCTCCCAGGCTCGTTCTCCCTCGCCCTCTCTCTCTCACACACGCACGCACACACCCACCTCTCTCATAAAACACACACACACATGCACACCCACACCCACGCGCGGCCGCACCACCCCACACGCGCACACTCCTGCCCACACCCCACGCAGCGCTCCGGGGAGTCCGGTCCCGGCGAGAGCGCGAAAGGATACCGAGAAGCCACCCGCGGGGAGCGCAGCGGCGCCCCGGGACGCGGCGCTCTCCCCCGCGCTGCCGCCTCGGCTCGAGCTCGGCCTAGGGGACGCCGGCAGGCGATGGCCCTGGATTGTCTGCTACTGCTCCTCCTGGCATCCTCAGTGGCCGCGATGGAAGGTAACGTACCCTCCACGGAGCAAGTTGGTTGCTGGTGCCTGCCGCCTCGGAACTGCTGTGCTCCGCGGCTCGCGGGGTTTTTCTCGCTGTTTCACGGTGCCCGTGTCCCGGGACCAAGGGCAAGGAGGTGTGGGAGCCTCAGCCGCGGCCGAGAGTGGGGCTTGGGCGGCACCCACCAGCGGGCCCCCGGCTGGCTCAGTGCCCGAAACTGGCTTGCTGAGTCCCCCGGCTTCCGCGCCCGGCACTCCCTGGCAGCCTCGGTCTCCCTCAGCCCCCGCTTGGAGAGCGCGGAGCCCGCTGCATTGCGGTGTATGCTCCTTAGCTCTGGGTAGAGCCAGAGCTGGGGGCTGGGGAGAAAGGGTCGCCTCTGGCCGTCGGCTACTGGAGTACCAGCGCCCGTCTGCTCTCAGGCATGGATGCGCTTCTGAGCAGCCGCGCGCCACCTCCCTTTCCCCAGCTTCTAGTCCACAGGCTCGGAGACTTTGCTCGGCGTGCAAGTGCTGTGGGCGGGGGTTGGGAAGCTCTGCCCCGGTACCCTGCAAGTGGCCGCCGAAGGAGAGGGGTCGAGTTCATTGGCCGTACCCTTGGGGAACAGTCTGGTGGTCCCAGCGTTGCAGGACTGCACGTTTCCAGGGTCAGTCGGGTAGAGGTGGACACCCTTTTTGCCTCCTGAGCCTTGGAACAGGAGTGGGCTGGGGTGAGTGGTCGGTCCTACCTAAAGGCTCCCAGCCTCTCTAGCACCCGGGAGAGGAGACTTGGCGGTCGGGAGTCGTCGGGCAGCGTCACACTCTGCCAGCTCAGACTTGGCGGTACCTGCGGCTGGCTGGGAAAGCGTGCTCCAGAGACACCGTGCCCAGTGCAGCGGGGAGCCTGGACGCTGTAGCGCTCGTGAATCCCTGTGGGAAATCCCGGCCCAGCTCCCCGCCTCCCGCCCCTTCCCCCGCCCCCATTCTTGGCAGCTTAGCAGCCGCTGCTGCAGCCTCCCGGGAACACAGCTCCACGGGAGAGCACAGTTGGAGTTGCCGGGAGAAAACCAACTCTAGGGGTGATGCCCTGCCGCATTCCAGCTAGCGGCCCCACTTCCCGGTGTCCTGCGCCGGGTGGAACTCCGCTGGGAGACTCCAAGCCGAGGAGACGAAGCTCCTGGCTCCCGCGCCACGTTCCCATCTGGGAGCTCGCTCCGCTTGTTACCCGTGCCTGGAGAAACTGATGACCGGTTGCCCAGTAGAAACTCCCTCAAACACCATGTTTTGGTGCCCTCCGTCATTCTGGAAAGCGCTGCCCTTCTGGAACTGAAGCTGGGGGGCCATTCCGGGCCCTAAGGCACGGCTAAGATTCCCTTGCCTTTTGGTGAAGACCACGGCATCCCGTGTTTGTTCTTGTGGCAGCGTCGGGGTGCGGCGATTAATGCCTAAGAAAGCTTCTCGCTTGCTTTTCCAAAGGTGGCTTTTTCTCTGCCTTCCGTCTCCTGCTGCCCTCAGGGGCTGCTGGCCTTTGTAGGGGAGGGAAGCAAGGAAGGGTTTGCTTTTTGGAACGTACAGGGACTGGAGCTGTGTGGAGCGCCGTCAACACCCTGGTGCAGGGATGCCTGGGTTTGACTTATTGAGAGACACGTGTGGGAGCAATTGAAATTGGAAATTGAAGGGGATATATACCCCCTAACTGGGCAGGAAAGCCCCCGGGTGAGCGCATTTGTAAAGGCAATTAGAGCTGAACTTGCAGCATTGGGGCGGCGTCTTGCCGGCCTGAGGCTGGTCCGGCCGCTGCTCTTCGAGTCTGCAGAGGTTCAGTGGCTGGGTCTCTGAGAGGAGATGGGTGCCCACTTTGGGGAGCGTGGTCTTGACATTGGGTTCCTGTGCATGCAAGCGAAATAGTCTGGAGAGCAAACGTATGGAAACACAGCAGGCATCAGGACGTGGTCAGTATCCTCCCTGCCCCTCTTCTTGGCTAGCCAGAGATCCCTGCCTGCTTGGTGAAGGCTGCCCGCGGGTACCATTGTGTCGGAGTCCAGCCAGGTATGCAGGGCCCTGACGCCCAGGCCTTCCGGGAGCCACTTACCCCTGGTGCTGTGGCTTCTCTTGGTCCAGCTGGGAAACTTTGCCAGTGGCCTGGCAGGAAGGAGCTTGACTCTGTGGACTGAAAATCTCTCCAGCAAGGGTTAAAGAAACACCACATTCAGCAGAATATTAAAGCAGCCCCCTGGTCCCCCACTCAGTTCGCAGGGATATTACACAACACTCACTCCTTCCTCTCCTAGAATGAACACAGGCAGGCTCATTTTCTACTCTACACACACGGAGCCGCCTTCCCGCCTGCCTGGCTGGGCTGTGGCCAGTGTTACTTGGTTTGTGATGAGCGAGGAATAACGATCAGAAAGTGCATCAATGAGCTGCCTATGGACAGCAGATTGCTCCCCAAACTCGGCTGTGGTCAGGGGGCGTCTCTCCCTGCTGATTTCAGATGCTCATGTGTTTCTTTGCTTTTTCCTGGGGTCTCCGGGGGGTCTTCAGTGGGGCCTTACCACCCAGGGCAAATTGCTCTGAGGCCAGGCAGGCCCTCAGCCCATGCCAGGGCAGGGACAAAGGGACAGTGACAGTCATGGGTCAGGTGAGGAGAGGCGGCCAGAAGAAAGCAGGACCCTATGACACCCCCTGCCTGGGTAGAAGGAGAGAGGGCAGCATCTAGTTGTTGGCCAGAGGGACAGAGGAGGGGAGGGGGCTCAAATTCCCATCATTAGGTAGGAGGACTGTTGGCTTAGGGTGTAGGAAACTCAGACTGAAAGAGAGCTCCCCCTTCTCCTTTCTCCCAATACTCCCGCATTTCTAGCCAGTTCCGCTCTGTGAGGAGAGAGATGCCACTGCAGGCAAAAGGTTTGCTGGTGCTAAGTCTGTCTTCAGAAAGGAGTAGGGTAGGCTGTGGTGGCAGGAGTGCTGACATCCTCCTTCCTTCTGGACACAAAGCTAGGCCCCTTTGCTCAGCGTCCTGACAAACAACTGCCTCTTCAAGCCCACCAGTGTCTTTGCCCACCTGCTCTGAGAGCTTGTTGAGACTGGGCTGCTGGTGTCTGTGAAGCGAAGGCAACTGCTTGCATTTTCTGAGCTGCTCCTTGTCTTGTGCCTTTTGGGATAGGACCTGGAAACCTGGGCTTCTCTGGAGGCTCTTCTACAGCAGTAGACACCCACCTTCAAAGTGAGGTATCCCTGGACTAAGCACATTGGCCCTTCTGGGAGGCAGCAACCTGGAATTGCTAACTACTCGTAGTATTCTCAACCCCACTCCCCGTATCCAAGGAATACCCATGCACAGAAGGCCTCAGAGTGTGGCACAATGGCTGATGAGAATACTTCCAGGAAACTTGCTCCTTGGTGTGGCCTGTAGTGAAGTTCTGGCCCTGGCACCCTTGGATGTCCACATGTATTTGGGTATTAGATTTCTCAAAGTTTGACAAGTAGTGGGTTCCCAGCAGGCATTGCTGATGTTTGAATATACAACTAAATTACTGTCCCTTTTTGTGTCATGCCCCAACATGAAATGCTAGGGCACTGAATTTCACTGTACACATTTTGGACGCAGTTACATTTCCATTAGAGGTTTATGGCAGAAAACCCCAAACTAAGCACACGTGTCTTCAACGGGCTGCAGGGCTAGGTAGGCAGTGATTGGCTGTTTCTGCATTTTCTGTTAATGTTTGTTTGCTGTGTGTGCATCTGTTTTGGGTGTCCATGAACATACTTGAGCCTACGAGCAGTAGCAGGCACCAGAGATTTTTTTTTTAAATGTCTGAGAAAGAAAAGTGAGTTTGAGAAAATTCCATGTATTAGCTGACTTAATTTTCTGTGCACCATGGAAAGATCACCATTACTCAGTGTTTGTGGAGCTGCTTCCTGAAGCCATGCATGGAATGCTGGTGAGGGAGGGCAATGCAGCTCTGGGCAATGGCTTGGGAAAAGTCTTGGCAATGTAAACAACTGCAGAGGTCCAGACTCAACCCCAGCTCAAACCTTCTGAGTTGCTGGAACAGAGCTGCCAGCAGCTCATGATGCCCCCGAGCATGGGGAGGGCCTGCTGGGTCACACAGTGTCCAGCTCCAGCCCCTTCTGCCTTCTGTTGACTTGTGCAACCTAGACCCAGATCTCACAGCCCCTGCTTTGTTTTCTCACAAGAATGGGTACCTATGACCCAGAAGAAAAGCCCATGAGGCAGAGGCATGATATGGCTCTTATTTAATTTTACCCATTAAGAAGTAATCTTTGATAAAGCAAATGGGACCAAAGAAGAAGGGCAATGCGAGGGGGATGCAGGATAGCACCATGACCCCCTCCTCTGGATCTAATGTGTACTTCCTATTTAGTAGAAACTACACGTTCTTTAGTTGCTTGAATACATTTTGTGAACTTGGAGCAATGGAAGGAGGGAGGTCTGGCCATGAGGATGGGGCTGGAATCAATATGAATGGAGACAGATAGCAGGATCATGTAGCCAGAGTACTCCACCTGGCTTTTCATCTCTCAACTCTGTTGCTTGGAAAAATTACCCAGTTAACCTAGCCACAGTGTCTTTCTTTGTCAAATGGGTCATGATGCCCACTTATTCCAACTATAGGAGTAGGGATAAGTAATAGCCAACATAAGGACACACTCTGTGCTAGTTTAAAAAAGTAAGATGCTATTAAAATCAAAGATACATTTGTACTACTAAATTTAAAAATCATATATAGCTCATCCCTAAATGTTCTTAGTATCACTGAGGCTTAGAGGCATAGTATTTTTCTAGCATGAGCAAAAGGTAGGGGCAAGTTTGGAAGCCCAAAGAGGGGAATATCAGCTCAGGCAGTGGTTCCCAGACTTCAGGTAGTATGTCACCTGGGCAGTTTGCTACAGACTCCTGGGTCCTAATCCTAAAAGCTCAGCAGGTTTGAATGGATCTTGAAAATCAGCATTTTAAGTGGGCTTTCCAGAAGATCCTGACATACGTGCTTCCTGGAAACACTGCCCAGGGGAATGTTTCTAAACCAGGCTGCAGTCAGAAATCCTAGTGGGTCTTGCCCAACTCTGCACTTGCTGAATCAAAGTGGCCTGGGTGTCTGCATTTTAACAGGCGGCCCCAATGATTCAGACGCAAGCAGTCTGGCACCAGTATATTTGGAAACTGCTGATGAGATCTAATTCACTTAATCCCTACAAAACCTATCAGGTGGGTATTATTATAATCAACTCCTCTCATTTTTTAGATGCCAAGACCGAGATGTAGTATAGTTAAGTAATTTGATAAGGTCACACAGCCAGTAAGTGGCCGATCCTGGATTTGAACCCAGGCAGTCAAGCTCTGTAATTTTTAGCCACTGTACTCCACCACTTTTGAAGGCTTTGCATGAAGGAGGACTCATATCAGCTGGAATCCAGGGGTGGGAAGGGTTCTAGTGCTGACTCTGCCATTGGGCACTGGGGACTTCATTGGCTACTGGGGACTTAGGTTTCCATGGTCATGCCAGAGAGTTGAGCAAAATGTTCAGACAGTCTCAACACTGCAGATCAAGCTCCAGTTTCCATGCAGCTCTCTCTCTGCACCTTCCTCCTACCCCTCTTACCCCAACTCCTATTGTAGCCCTATACACACATAGACACAGGGCTGGAGACCTGTCGTGTAGCACACTTTCCCATAAGAACTGGTATATTTTTTCCTGTCTCTGCCATGACCAGCCCTCCCAAAGAGAAATGATCAGCAGAGAAGTGTCCCCAAAGGAGATGGAGCTGGGACCCCTGTGTGTTTCTGGAGGCAGTGGAAGGGGGCACACGAACCCTTACCTATCCTCCATTCACTGTCGAGGTGGTGTTCCTGCACCTGGATTCCAAGAATCTGCATTCTTTGGAAGAGCTCTTTTTATATCTCCCTCTTCTGCGCTAGCCACTTAAGCAACTTGAATATTTCTGTCAGATTTCCATGTCTCCAAAGATGGCGGAGAAACAGAGCATTGGATGTCCGCCCTTCTGAGGAAATTACTGTAATAATAAAGTAATGCCTTGGGAAAGATTTCATATTTAAAAGCAAAATTTTGCATGAGAAATTCTTCAGCTTCTTCTGTAGATTCCATTTCAAGCGGCAGCTGTAGGTGTGGCCCTCGGGTCATAGTGTTTGATTGTGCTTGGGTGGGGGGCATTGAGTGGTGAGATCAGGACCACCTGCCCCATCAAAGATCCCTGATATCTGATGTATTAGATCTATCTTGCTGGCTTTCGTTGATCATTTCCCTGGGGGTTAGAAAGATGGGAACACACTTCCCAGGGAGGCCTGGAGGGCACTGGGTTGGTTCTTTGTTGATGGAAAACCACTTTCTATCTGACTTTAAATACAGGAAGCAAACAAGTGCACGGTTAGCCTGTCTCCCTCCTTGTGTCTGTTTTCTCATTGTTGAATAGACTGGAGGAAGGACTGTTATGGTAGAGAAAGTAGCAGGGACTTGGAGTGAGTGCACACCCCAGGGTAGAAGAAGTTGTAGAAGCAGGGGTTGACAATTGTAGATAAAGTCCAATCTGAGGCATGGTGACCCTCTGGCAAATCATGATTGGGGCATGAATCCTCATAGCCTGGCAGGGGTTCTGTAGGAGGCACCCTGGAATCTGATTTTCAGGCATCAGAGATTGGTAAGAGTGAGCTTAGTCAATATCCAGAAGGCTAAGTGTCCTCCATGAGAAAGCCTAGTGCCCTCTGTGAGGACGACTGTGTTCTAGGGACCTCCCACTGGCCAGCAGCAGGTCCAGACATGTTCAGGTGTTGCAAGCAGGATTGGGGTTATGGTACCCACTGGTACCATGTAGTATTATCTGCCAGATGCCTCTCACTGTAACTGGCTTGTAAGTTACTTCCAACTTTGTGAATGAGAAGATTTCATTTCCAAAGCCTAGCAAATGGGTATGTTTCATTATGCTGTCAGCCTTCTAGGTCAAGAAAAACATCTCCAGCAAGCATGGAGTATTAACTCTGTGGGAGGATGCCCAAAGCTGAAGATCTGGGGGCCCTTCACTACACTATAATGACCCTGCTGGTGATTGAGGTTTCAAGATGATATACTTGTGAAAAGAGGGAAAAGGTGATGAAGAAGGTCCTGTTTCCCCCCTCCATCACCAGTACAGATGTTTCTCCAGGTCAGGTGAAATCCGAGCACCTGCAGACAACATCACTAGCAGCATCTTAAGGAGGCTGCTTATGGAAGGTTCCCCCAGAGTTCTCTGTAGCAGGACTGGGCCAATGTGGAAACAGATAGGAGATTTTCTGAGAATTACCAGGACTCATTTCTGCCCACAGATTGCACCTGAGGCCCTGCATCTCTCATCTCTCCCCTCCCACTTCCTGGCAGCAAGTGACAAAATGACTGATTTGAATTTAACCTTCTCGCTCTGCTCCTCCATTCCCCTGTGAAGGTGATAATGAACAGAGAAATGGGCAGAGGCAGGTGGCCAGAAAGGGAGGGGACAAGCAAGAGGAGCAGGGGCCCAAGGTTGTAGCTTGGCAGTAGCTTCTAAGGTCTCTGGGACTGATTATGGGGGCTATGTAAGCCTGAGGGAGCCAGCAAGGGGTCAGGCTTGTGTGCACAGTCTTGGAGCAGGACTGAGGTCAGTTTTAGGAAAGGGAAGAAACTTTTCAGGAGTCCTACAGGCTGGCAATGCTGGATCCAAGATTAAATTATTCTCCTAACCACTCACTTAGCATTTGTCATGTGCTGGTCCCTTTATACGTATTGGTCCCCATACCTTTAGTATCTAAGCGTTCTTTCTCCCATTTTACAGATGAGGTAGTTGAGGCTTTGAGAAGTTAACTGGCTCAAGAGTGAAGTTTCAAAGCAAAGTTTCCCAAACTCCCTGGGCCCCTGCCTCCCAATTCAGTCATCTTTTCCATATCACTTTGCTTATTTATGAATTAAATCAGGGAGCATGTGTTAACCAGGAGATGTATCCTATTGCCACCAAAGGTACAGACAGTCCCGCTCTAGTGTCAGTGCTCGGACCCTGCGGCCAGGCTCTTTTCTCACTCTTTGGAGCTGTCCCACCTGTTCCACAGCTGGAGAACAACTTTTTCTTCTCGGTTTGCATTTTCCTGTTGCACATTGCCTTTCCCATGTGCCCCGACAGTCAGACCCCCACTGTGGTCATTATTGGCTTCTTTTTGCTGCATGTCTGTCTTAGTCCATATTCACACTGCTGATAAAGACATACCCGAGACTGGGAAGAAAGAGAGGTTTAGTTGAACTTATAGTTCCACATGGCTGGGGAGGCCTCAGAAACATGGCAGGAGGTGAAAGGCACTTCTTACATGCTGGCGGCAAGAGAAAAATGAGGAAGAAGTAAAAGCAGAAACCCCCTGATAAACCCATCAGATCTCATGAGACTTATTTACTATCATGAGACTAGCAAGGGAAAGACCAGCCCCCATGATTCAATTACCTCGACCTGGGTTCCTCCCCACAACACGTGGGAAATCTGGGAGAAACAATTCAAGTTGAGATTTGGGTGGGGACACAGCTAAACCATATCAATATCCATCTAGATCTTGTCTTTAATGAGCTGTGTTGCTTAGATGGCTGCAGTTGGCATCTGTGCCTGGATCTTGGTGGGTGTGTGTGTGTGGCGGGGGAGGAGTCAGGGCAAAATACAGATATCCTGGTACTCCCTCCACAGGCTCACCTTCCAGAGGAAGGGCCAGCTGCTGGTGTTTCTCTTAGGGCACTTCTCCGACTTCTTCTCTGTGGATTCTGTCCTGCTTACCCTTGACCTGGGGCCATGTTGTTTCTTGAGCTCTGGATGCTTTTGTCCATCTGGCCAGATGCAGACTTAGGACATCAGAGGAGGATGTCCTAGGATTTAGCATCAGCTTTGAGCATGGAAGAACATGTGGGGGGATGTTGAGGAGAAAAACTCCTCAGCATCCTAGCCTCACTGGACAGTGGCCAGTCCCCCCTTGGAGCCATGGCAGTGGAAAGGGCTGAGCAGGAGGATGAGAAATAATTGCAGGTGGCTTCATCGACAGTGGCAGCAGATTGTATGCCTTATCTGTGAAAGGCAGCTGGGCGCTGCAGTTAATTGTTCTGTTGTTTCCCTCTTGCGTTTTTCCAGCACGTCAACATAGGACCTTTGCCCTTGGCTTTCTCATTGACGCTGAGGCTGGAGCTGGGAGGTGAGCTGGTGGTAGGGGCGTTGGGAAGGGGCCTCATTCCAGGTGGTTTCATGTGAGTTCTTGCTCCTGAACTATCTGTGCAGGTTCCTCTAGGGCTGTCTGCTCCTGGGGGCCATTGTCACAGGACCAGGAAACCCATCCAGGGATGCCCTCAGCTCCTTTGGCAATACCTCCAAATGGTCTGGGATGGTGGAATGCAGGCTATAAGCTAGAGGGCAAGGAACAAGGTGTCAGTATCAGAAAATCCACCACATTTTGGACAGGTGCTTAGAGGCCTTCAGCAGGCACTGGTCAGAACACACTTTGGGTGTCAAACCATAGTGTAGTATTTGGTTTTATCCTGGTCACACCACAGGTGTGAATCCATTGCTGGCTCCCTAGCACCTTCAGGGCCAATAAATGCAAGACCCTATATCACCTGGGTCCTCCTTGCCTCCTGCCCTCCTGCCCAGTAGCACCTCCTTTCCCAGCTCCACACAGGTACATGTGTACACATATGCCCACAGGTGCACATGCCATACAGCTGCACATGCCCTGGGCATCTCCTTCTCTTCATCCACACAGGGGCCTACCTGACTCATCTGCCCCATGTGTCTCTGGGTCTGCATCTGCTTGTTCTGCTTGTGTTGCATGTCTTACTGTTCTTCTCTGGCTAACCCTAAATTATTCTTCAGAATTCACCACAGTGATCACTTCCTCCTAGAAGGCTTTCTCCCTGCCCCACACTGAATTGGGTTGCCCTCTGGGTGCCCCCACAGCTGCCTCTGCTTCCCTCTGGGGGAGCACATTCCACCCTGGTCTCCAGTTGTGTGTTTATTTTGCTGGGTACCCCACAGCCATGTGAGCCTCTAAAGCATGGGTTCTATCCTGATTGTCATGGTGTCCCCCGGCACATGGCACATGGCACATGGCAATAAGTGTGACATAATGAATAAATAACAAGAAGGAAAATATCAACAAACACTTAAAAACCTGAGATCATATCCTGTGTTACCATTTAAAATAGGTCTGCAAATATTTTATACCCTTCCTATCAAAATGTGGAGCTCATTCCTCTCCCCCTTGAATATGGGTTGGCCTTAGGACTCACTGTGATGAATGGGATATGGCAGAGGTGATTCTCCATAACTTTGGAGGTGAAGTCATAGAAGGCAACACAGTTTCCACCCAGCTCTCTTTCTCTCTCCTGAAGTACTTGCCCTTGTAACCCAGCTACCATATTGTAAGGAGACCCAGGTAACATGAAGGGGGCATATAGAATTTCTAGCCCCACCTCCAGCTCAAGCCCCAGCCCACAGCCAGCATGAGAGGCCAACTGTGAATCAAAGAGTCTCCAGTTTGTTGCAGCCCCATCCTTCCAGGCACCCCTGCTGACTCTGAGTAGGGAGAGACAAGCTTTCCTCACATAACCCTGTCCAAACTGCAGATTTCTGAACAAAATAAATGTTGTCATTGTGGAAAACCACTAAGTTTGGGGTTGGAACAATTAATAACTGAAATATTTTAGCAGAGGTAGGAGAACAATGGTTTAGATAAACCTAGAAAGGGACTTAGGGGAAGTCTGGGAAGGGGGTAGAGCTATGACACCTCATTCATTCAACACTTAATAACAAATATTGTTAATCTCCTACTATATACCAGGCAGCGTGCATGAAACCAGAAATGTCACAGCCCTTGGGAGCATACTTCCTACTGGAGGGACAGACAGGCATGAAAAAGACAAATAATGTATATATAATTTCAGGAAAGAGCTATAAAGGGAGTAAACAAGTAATGTGACTGAGAGTGATGGGCACAGGCTTGGACAACTTAAAATGGGGGAAGGGAGAGCCTCTCTGTGAATACTTGAAGTGCATTCTTAGCAAGTGGGCTTAGGTTTACTCTGCATGGGAGATAGATTTTCGCTTGATTACAAAATTCTTTTCAGTCAAGCTGAACCAAGATGGAATAGGCAGCCTTGAGAGATGACACAGCCACATCTCTTGGGTGTCTGAGTAGGGTGTGAGCTACTCCCAGACTTGAGAGCTCACATTCTACAGGAGGCCAATGGGGAGTGGGAGCAGAGAGAACTGTCAGCACTGCCTAGGAGCCACCAGTATCACAAGTACTCACTCGGAACACATTTATTGAGCATCTACATGAGAAGCATTGTACTCGGAACTGAAAACACAAAGATAAAGAAGCACACAGCCTTTCCTTCAGGGAGCTCACTGATTAATAGGCTGGTGGAGGAGACAGAGCGACGCAGACTACAGGCTGTAATAGGGCATATGATAGACTCTGATGGATGTGGTATAGCAGGTACGCATCAGCTGCTAGGAGAAACCAAATGAGAGGGTCAGACTTAGAGTGGGAAAGATTTGGGGAAGGAGTGTGTGTGTGTGTGTGTGTGTGTGTGAGAGAGAGAGAGAGAGAGACTTTTTGGAGGATGGGTAGAATGTTGCCAGAGAGATGGGAGTGTGTAGGAATGAGATACCATGATCAATAGCCATTCCGACTCCCTGTCTCATGAAGGTGGACATTCAGGGGTTTCCACCAGCGGCCTAACCTGTTTCATTAGTCCTATCTGTCAGTGTGATAACAGAGATTCAACTCAAGCTGGAGGAGAGCAAAGAGTAAGTGGTTACTGACACTTGCCATTGCTAAGCAGTTTGGGACATTGGTTATGGTTATATCCAGGGCACCAATGCTGTCTCAGGACTGTCTCCCTGTTTTCATTCCTTAGTTCTGTATCTGTATCTGCCAAGGTCCTGGCAGAAAACAGACAGCACTCTCACAGGGTTTACTGAGGAGGGTTTAATGAAGAGACTCTCTACAGAGGTCTGAACAACATTAAGGGAACTGACGAGGATGGGGATGTACCCAGGGACTAACAATAATGGGAAGCCGATACTCCCCATGGGGGCTGAAGGAGGAGGGTTTGTATTCCTTGAACCCTTTCTCCTCCTCTTATACATCATCTCCTGTGAGCACCTCCCACGATGAATTCAACAAGAAGGCAGAGGGCATGCAAGTGTGGCTGATGCAGTTCATAGAGGTCAGAGGCACAGAAAATGGCAAAGAAAGTAGAGAATGGATCTGCAGGGATGAATGGAGACTAATCAGCACAGTCGTTTACGTCGACTTCATCCTCACACAGGCTTTTCCGTGAGACGGTCATGTGGCTGCTGGAAGCCTCAAACTTCTTGAGTAGAAAGATAAATTCTCACTCCTTGTAGCTCTAGCAAATACTGAAGAAGTTTTGCCTCCTGGGCTTCCATTGGGTCCTGAGCCTCTTTATGCACCAATCTCTATCACCAGGATGATTGAAATACGCTCATGGGCCAGGCCTGGGTTATGTGTCTATGAAATTCTACAGCTGGGAGGAAAGGGGTCGCTCAGACCCATAAAGCTGCCTGGCCTGAGATGGAGGAGAGCTGGTCACAAAACTGTCAGGGTGCTTGTCCAGGAGAAGCAAGAATGGGTGCTGGGAAGGCATTCTTGCCATTGATAGGCCACACCTATCAATCTTCCTGGGACAGCTAAATTATGCAACAAAGTAAGAGAGATGGTATGTACAATAAAGGAAAGTATATGGATTCTGGACAGAAGAAGGAGGTATCTGGCTGTGATGGTCCTGAAGATGAAAAGCTGGGGAAACAGAAAGTGATGGAAAAGTTAAAAACCCAGGGAGGGAGATCTGGAGACAGCCAGATAAATAGGTTCTTTCTTGGTGGGGTGTTCTCTATCTTTCTGAGCATTGTGATCAAATTTAAAGTGATGAATAGGCAGATAGCAGTGGTGTTTGGTTAAAGGCAAAGTGATTTTTAGACTAGGGCATCTCAACTAGACTGAAGGAGGAGGGTTCCTATTTAGGGGCAAGATGAGAAAAACAATGGGCGAAGAGCCATATTTCTCACTGTAATCCCCTGGTTCCAGTGTAGATACCAGAGCTTCTGAATTTAACCACTGCATTTAAATTGGATGTCCATTGGAGAGCAAGAATGAAAGAAATGCATACTCATAGGTATGGTGAGCTGGCTCATTTCCCTTCTTTTTCACTATTATCAATCATGGCCTAGTCTCACCTGTTATTTCCATTTTTCATCAGTATTTATTCAGTTTTTGATGTACTTTTTCCCCTAGGTTTTGAGTCTTGTATAAGAAGGCAGATCTTCAAGTGCTTTGCAGACTACTTTTTTCATACCTTAGATGTCTCTTTCTCATTTGAGAGAGAGAGAGTGATCTAAAATGTACTTAGAGTTTATCAGAAGAAGGCTCCATTTGCCCTTCCAACTTCCCTGCTCTTGGCTCCAATTTTCCTCTACTCCCAGCTAAGCAGAAAAGGAACAGATTAAAAAAAAAAAAAAACTCAGTAGCACAATGCTGCTGCTCTGCATGAAAACCCTTGGCTTTCTTTTCCCAATCAGGAGAAAGTAATTTTCCTTTCACTCACCTGACTAACTTGTTCAGAGCATCTCCTCCCCACCCTTTTCTGATATCTTGCTGCTAAGTATTTGCCAATTCATTTGCATCTCAATGGTTCCTTAGCAACTATCATGCCCTCAGGATTAGGTACAAAGCTACTCTCTGACACAGACTGCCAGGGCTACATCACCCTCTTTATGGTGCCTGAGTTACCAAACCAAGCCCAAACATGAAGCACATTTACTAACGGCATCACACGGATAATGAATGATAATGCTGTTACTCCCTGCCTTATCTGAGCATGCAGACTTCTGAGCAGCCCTTGCACTGAAATGCCCCAGATGATCCAGTGGTTCCTGAAAGCTGCCCTCTGATATGTTTTCAGAAAGAGAGTCACAGATCTCAGCATTGGAAAAGAGTCTTGTCTTTGGACAGACAGCAAATTAGGTCCATTTAATGAATGTGGCAGCTGAGGTTCACAGAGAAGGAATGACTGCCACAAGATCAGGCAGGCAACTGGAACATGCTAAGGAGAGATGAGAGCTCAGGGCCCTGCTGCTTCCTAGTCTTTGCTCACATACTGCATCCTGCTAAAGAAACCCATTTGTCAACTATTGTGAACTTTCAGCATGCACTTAAAGTTTTAACATAGGTATGTGACTCTGTTGATCTGAGGTCCTAGAAAATGATCTTCTCACCTAACCAGAGCACAAGAGTAACTGCCCAAGTGAGTATGCCAAATATGTATATCACCTGGTTTCTCCAGTTTTGGCAGTTAACATTCTTTCCATTCATGGGCTTGAAGTGTGGGTAGCACAGGAGGAGTGTGTGTGTGTGTTTATACAGATGATGCAGACAGTGACACTGGACCATTCAGCAAATTAGAATATTCTGCCCTGAGTAGGTGGCGCTGCTGCTTTAACAGCACCAGGCCTCCATCAGCAGGGCTCACTGGCATAGAACAGCCTAGCAAATGGAAGAGGCTATTCAGGAAAGGACAATGAGAACAACGCTCATTCTACAGGAGGACTGACCTTTGCAACTCCCACTTCACGTTGTTATTAAATATCTGGGAAAAGACTGAGAGAACAATTATAGTATTGTCATAATGTATCAGCGTACAAGCAAGTGTTTCCAAGGAGGCTGTGGTTCAGCTGAGCTTGACAAAGCCTGGGACTCAGCTACAGCACTTAATTTCTTCTAATTTGGAAGTTGTCTTCATTACTTGCACCAGCTGAAAACTCCAGACCTTTTGAGTGCAATTCTGCCATCGTGGACTCCAGATAGGAAAGGAAAGATAAGATGTTGGGAGCAAAGAGTGGGAGTCCTTGGGTTTCTACATGTCTCTCTGCCAGACCTGAGTGTGCAGTCCTGGTTGCAGCCATCTCTCTCTGTATATTTAACCTAAGCTTGGGAGGGTGCTGGTCCTCATGGGTCCTCCTGAGCATTTGCTGAGTTGAGTTGGGTTAAAGGTTTTCATAGAAGGGAGAGTGAGTGACTGTTTTTCCCCCAGAAGCGGAGTCATATAAAGGACTGTGAGGGCTCGTGTGGCCCCTTCCCCTTTCCCACATTCCCAGCTGATCTCCCACTTCCCACCTAAACATGCCCACAACACATTCTGCATAGGTTAACCTCCCAGATGGGAATTCCACCCTTAGGCTTGGAGGCTGGGGCTGTGGTGTCCAGCTCTCACTATCACAGACAGAATTCTTGCAGCTAAACCAGTGTTTCTCAACCTTATTACATAGTTGCCCCTACGAAGGAGCCCTTTTTTTTTTTTTTTTTTAATGCAGTGTCTTGCTCTGTCCCCAGGCTGGAGTGCAATGGCATGATTTTGGCTCACTGCAACCTCTGCCTCCCAGGTTCAAGCAATTCTCCTGTCTCAGCCTCCTGAGTAGCTGGGATTACAGGCGCAAACCACCACACCCTGCTTTTTTTTTTTTGGTATTTTAGTAGAGACAGGGTTTTGCCATGTTGGCCAGGCTGGTCTTGAACTCCTGACCTCAGGTGATCCACCTGCCTCTGCCTCCTAAAGTGTTGGGATTACAGGCATGAGCCACCGCACCTGGCCTAAGGAGCCTTTTTAAGACATTTTTTTTTCCTGACCACTTCACACCCTGCAAAATGTGAATACTACAGATATTGTGGATGTCTGTTCATATACTGAGGCCCTTTGGTGGGCCACAAATTGTTATAAGATTTAAGACTTTTTAGTCTTCCTCCTTGCCAAGAATCAGTTTTCACCTCTGCTGAGAATGCGTGATCTAAACACAATAAGCCTGACAGTGACTTGGTGGGCCCTCAGCTGAGGTAGAGCTCAGCTTTATACCAACTATGTTTCCAAATCAGTTTCACCTAGTATGGCCCTGAACAGTCAGAAAGGATGTCCACCTTAGCTGGTCCAGGAAGCCCCCTTCTGAGCAGGTATTAACCCTGCTGTCAGATCTAGGGACATCCAGGAGGACCCAGAGAAGGACTGGGGCACAGGTGTAACTCAGAAGCTCGGGCAAGGGTGATTCCCAGTAGGTGTGGAAGCATTTCAGGATTTTAACAAATACAGCTATGCCAGTGCCTACTTGCTGAATATCTGCCTTGACTTCGAAGGATATAAAAATAGTCATTTGAGTTGGGGTCCATTTTTGGAAAAAGTAAGCTGTCTTGAAGCATAATTTACATATAGTAGGTTTTAAATGTACAATTCCCCGAGGGTTCACAAATGAATGCAGTCGTATAGCCACCCTACACACCTGATATAGCTCATCCTCTTCACCCTCCTGTCTCTTCACTGTCGTTTGCCTCCCTTCCCTGCTGACCCCTGGCAACCAGCAACCACTGGTACCATTTCTGGTTCTACTGTTTTGCTTTTCTAAAAGCTCATAGAAATGGAATCATAAAGTATGTACTCTTTTCTGTTTGTTTGTTTGGCTTCTTTCACTTAGCATAAGTATTTGAGATTCATTTATTTTGCTGCATGTGTTATACTTATTTTTTATTGCTGAGTAGCGTTCCATTGCATAGATATATCACAATTGGTTTATCTGTTTCAAAGTTGGTGGACATTTGCTTATAGTTTTTGGCTTTTTATAATTAAAGCTACTGTGAATATTTAAGTAAGTGTCTTTATGTGAACACAGAATGAAAAATAGGTGTTCATTTTGTTCAGGAAAATACCTGGATAACATGGTAAGTTTAACTTGATGAGAGACTGCCAGTCTGTTTTCCAAAGTGGCGGAAGTGTCTTGCATTTCCTCCAGCAGCGTATGAGACTCCCAGTTGCTCCGTATCCTCACCAACAGCTGGTATTGTCAGTCTTTTTAATTTTAACCACTCTGGTGGGTGTATGATGGCATCTCATTGTTCATTATCTTTTGCATTTCCCCAATGTGCTTTTCATGTTATTAGCCACTCATATATAGTCTTTGGTGAAATGGATGTTTAGACATTTTGTCCATTTCTTTGTTGGGTTTTCTGTTCTGGGTCTGCTTTCAACATGGATGATTGTCTGGATGTGACAGAGTGACCCCACTCACACTACTTCCAGACAATTTGAATTGTCCTGTTGTGCCGAGAAGACCATAATTGGTACCTGTGCTGGGTCTCATTTCTGGAAGTGGGATAGGGATGGACCATGATCTTCTTGACATGGATGATTGTCCATGATCAGGGGAAGAAGTGTGCCCCCAAACAGGGGCCAGGGCCTCAGAAAGTGGGCTTTTGTTAGGGGGAGTGTGTGAGCCTCAGCAGGAAGCCATCATTCACATGACCTGGGATTGTGCTACTCCGTGTTTATTTCCCATGCATCCCCTCCAGTTCCAGCCTCATCTCCATCATACTCCTGGGTAGGAAGGAAGGGCATTCTCCTGCCTCTACCTGGCATTGCAGGAGCAACTATACCTCTGTGGTGCTGGCAGCAGAAATCAGCTAGAAATCCCCACCGGTCCTGCTTCTCCAGGGGCAGGTATCTTTTGCTTTTGGGCTTTCTTTTAGAGGAGAAAAGTGTAATTTTTCTGCACAGAATGTCCTGTGAAGGGTGATCTGGAACCATGCACAGGAAGCACCTCCAAGCCCAGTCCTGGAATCCCAGGGCTGTGCCCATTTGATAGGACACTGAGTATCCCAGGCTGCTCATCACGTTTTTCTCAGTTACTCCGACTCCCAAGAGCTTTCCAGCCTTTCTGGTTTGTGTTGCATTCAAGCCATAGAGAATGCCTTTGGCTCATTTCTTAGCTTTAGATGACAGACTTGGGATTCTACAGGCTTTCCAGCACTGGGGATGATGTAGGCACTTCAGCCATGTTTGCTGTTATTTGCATGATGATGATCAGTGATCACAGTAATCATGGGGGAGGTGACATATGACAAGGATGCAAAGCCTGAAGTGGTGCCATCAAGGCTCATCAGCTGGGCCCTGTGTCACTTCTCACAAGCACCTTTTGTGCTCACAAGCAATGATGCAGCTGATGGTGATGCTGCATCACTTTTGGCTCTGAGAAAAGCAGGCACCCACGCTGTCTGAGACTCCCTGAGGGCCCCCAGAGTCTAGCCCAGGGCCTGCCTCAGGGTAGGCACTTGGTAAATGATGGATGGATGGACTGGACCCCGTCACATTGTCCAGAATCAGTCAAGGAGAGACTGATGTGCATGCCACTATGGCAAGAAAACCAGGGACTTGTAGCAAACAAAAGCAATGGAAGCATAGGAACCCTGAATGTCTACTTGTGGAGATCAGACTGATATACCTGCTGCTGGATGGGAGATACCTGAAGATGGTTCAGGCAAGGAATCTGCCATTGGAGAGACTTTTTGCTAGGGTACATTTATGGGTAAGCTGGGCCTCGAACATGTAGGGAGGCGAGTGATGAGGTTGCATATCATAGGTGAGAAGTGGCAGAAGCAGAGGCATGGAGACGGGGGAAAAAAAAGGTACCTAGAATAGCAATTACATTCAAGTAGGTGCTCAGAGACATAGCCAGGGCTCAGTGATATAGGAGGTCAGGGGACAGACAGAGAGTTTAGAGCGGGCTATGGTAACCAGGACGGCTTCCTGGAGGAAGAGGTACCTATTGAAGGTATAGTGGATTGGTGCTGATAGAGGAGGCAGGACATAGGAATTCTCAGCAGGCTTCCCTGCCCTAGCCCAGAATCATCTAAAATGGGGAACCTGCAGAAAAGCCTTCTTCAGTGACTTGTGCCTCTCTGTCTTTGACTTCCTGGCTCCAGAAAGCCCAGGAGGTATTCCAGTGAGGGAAGGCTCTGTGTCTTGTTGCCTTCCAGGTCCCAGGGCCCAGCTGCCATTGCAGACAAAGCTTCGTTCTGAGGAAAGCAAGATGCATCTTGTGGTGGTCTGGACCAGCTTTTCGCAGATGGTCTTCTTGGTGTCACCACTCAGTGTGTGGCCTTTGGGCTAGGGCTTGGGTTCCCACGGGAGCTTGTTAGAAATGCGGACCCTCAGGCCTCGCCTCAAAACAACCAAATTCAGGCTGTGCCTGGACCAAGAGTCCCATCTCTCAACTTCTGCATCAGGGAAGCAGCCTCTTTAAATAAATTAACAAACTTATTTTGTACTTTTTTTAAAAAAGAACTATCCTAGATTAAAGAATACTTAAGATTCATGACAAGTAAATGTAACAAATCCTGTACCAAGAAATTGCTTTAAAGGATATGATTTGGACAGTAGACAAAATTGGAATATAGCCTTCCAAAACTCAGGGAGCGGGTCTCCTTAGATGAAAGTATTATAACAAAATGTTAATATTTTCAAATTTGTAACTGCACTGTGGTCAAATAAGAGAATATTCTTGTTCTTAGGAAACAAGCATTGAGGAATTAAGGAATAAAAGGCCGTGATGTGTGCAGCCTGGTCTCAGAGGGCTCTGGGAGGAAAATAATAAATGTGTGTATATAAAGTAACAAATGTCTATATAATACAAATGTGTATGTAATATCATATATGAGATATCTTATTGTACCATAAAATATATGTGGCTGGGGGAGAGAGAAAATGAAAAAGCAAATGTGGCAAAATGCTAAAAATTAGTGAATCAGGGTAACAGGAATATGGAGGTTTCCTGTTTCATTCATGCAACTTTCTTGTGTGATTGCTCTTTCTTTACAATAGAAAGTATAAGAAAACAGTGTGCCTTGTTTCAAAGTTTGATGGATGTTGCAAGTTGCCCTCTAAAAAGGCTGAACCAATTTATATTCCCACAATGCCATGAGGGGGTTGGTGCAGCTGTTTAATGTAGCTATTTTTATTCAGCTATTTTGATGCCAGGGACTTTCTTTGATGGGGTCATATATCAGTTTTGACCTGGGGACATTTTGTTTTATTCTCAATTTATTATGAATATTTCCAAAAGTACAGAAAAGTCAAAAGTATACTGCAATGAACACGCATACCCCACCCCTACTCCTAGTTTCAACAGTTGTTGTTATTGTGCCATGTTTATTTATCAGTACACATTGTTTTGGTGGGGTGAGCGTGGAAATTGAGATACAGAAAGATTAAGTAACTGTCAAAGTAAGTGCTGGGGCCACACGCCGTGTCCTTTGCACCTTGTCCTTCTCCCACCTCTGAGGTGTTTCTTAAAGGCTTCCTGATCAGATAGAATGGGATCTTTTTTTTTTTTTGGGGAGACAGAGTCTCACTTTGTCATCCAGGCTGGAGTGCAGTGGCATGATCTCGGCTCACTGCAACCTCCACTTCTCGGATTCAAGTGATTCTCATGTCTTAGCCTCCCCAGTAGCTGGGATTACAGGCGCACACCACCACACCTGCTTTTTTTTTTTTTTTTTTTTGTATTTTTAGTAGAGACGGAGTTTCACTGTGTTGGCAAGGCTGGTCTTGAACTCCTGACCTCAAATATTCCACCCAACTCGCCTCCCAAAGTGTGGGGATTACAGGCATGAGTCACTGTGCCGAGTTGGATTTATTTTTTGTGAAGAAGTTGAGTGTGGGATTCAGACAGGTCTGGATTTGAATTCCGCCTCTGACATTGAACAAACTGCATAACCTCCCAGTTATGGCCTCCGTATGTTCATCCCATAAGTGGGGGACAATGGCACTCACCTGATATGATCATTATGAAATAAATGAGATGAGGTGTTTAAAGCCCGTGGTAGTTACTAGTATTGTCATTACTTCTGTATCTCTCTTTTATTTAAAACATATTCCCAGGCCCCCTCCTCTGGGAAAACTGATCCCTAAATCTTTCCTCTGCTTGCCAATCCCTTGTGTGGCCCATCTGTTGCCAGTGGGTAGTTCTCCCTTGCCTACTCCCATAGACTTGGAGGGCCAGTGTTCTGAGAGGCTTGGAAAAGCTGATATTCAGGAATGTGTGCTGGGGTGATGTTCTGTAACCTGACATGACACACCATGGCCAGGAGTCACAGGAGGCCCAGTGGTTAGGCAGCAGGGCCTCCTGGGGCACTCAGCCTCAGAGTGAGCAGGTCTAGATGAATTCCCAGCAGATCCAGCAGAGCAAGGAAGGGACCTGTGGACCAATGTTGCCTTCTCCACGTTCTCCGGGACTTCCTCCCACTTCACCAGGATTCCAGTTTGTGGAGAAGGGGAGGAACAGGGACTAGGGGTAAGGTGAAGGAGGCACTGATTTGGAGCAAAGTTAAGGGGGCACCAAAATCAAGATAATATTTGAATGTAGTATATTTTTTTTAATCAAATTTTGTAAACCATGGACTATGGGCTGCCTGTTTCTGTAGATAAATAAAGTGTAAAAATAAAGTTTGAAGGCCTCAGTCAGTCCATTCCCCTCTCTGTGGCCCCAGGAATTGGGAGGCACTGGACAGTGTACTCACTGACATTGGCTCTCCTCAGTAGAACAATGTCAGTATTGCCTGCAATTTTAGTCGGCACAGCTCTTTCACCCTTTAAAGGTTTGGGTGCCATAGCTCTACCAGCACCTGGTTCCCAGGCTTCTAGCCACTGTGGCCAAGCTGAGGCCACAGGGAGGGCTGGAAGCGGGTGGCACATTTCCCTGTCCTGGCAGAGGAGTGCACATGGAGCTCTGTGGTGTCTGGCCCCACCATGGCCTTAGGACTGAAGGTATGAATCCATGCAAGAGGCTGGTATTGGGAGTCAGAGAACTGGCTCACATTTACCGGCTGTGTGACCTTGGTAAGTCACCTAATCTCTCTGAGGCTCATTTTTATCCCCCTGTCCATTGGGGGATGATGGGGTCCAACCTCTTCCCCCTTTGAGCCCTTGAGTAAGAGGTTGTTGAGTAGGATTTGGAGCCCGTGTATGGGAAATGCTTTGTAAACCGGGATGTGCTCTGGAAACACAAGCTGTTCTTCTAATGGTGGATAAAATTAATTCTGGTGGACAGGGCCAGCTCCTGGCCCAAGCCTGGTGGAATGGTCATCCATAGAGGGAAATCAGATCCAATACCCCAGGCCCCTGCACAGAGCAGGAAGGTGCAATGACTGGCGGTGGGGGGAGCTGCCCACCACATGCAGCCAGGTTCACAGACACCTCTTGAGGTCCTGTGCCTATGTTCCTACCCACTCTTTAAACAAGTGGCTTCTTAATGTTTTTTTCCCCACCTCATTCCTGGCCCAGCTTGTGGAGTTCTCCATTGAGCTATGTGGAGAGGAAAGATGTGAAAAGGGAAGGCATGTCCAGGTACCAGCATAGACCCCTTAGGTGACCATCTCACACTCTTGGGTGCCTGTAAGGCGGTGGTTGGGGAATTCACTTTCTCTACCCATTTCCTTTGGCCCTTCACTCAACAAGAAGAGAAACCTACAGGCAGCTCTTGGATAATGAGATTGAAAGTCTTTGGAACCCTGTTTAAGAGGCTGACAGGCAGGCAGCCACCTTAGCTTGGGATGCACGACCTTATGGTTTGTCCATGCTGCTGGGGACATTCATAGTGTCTGTTTATTTTTCCATAAGTAATTGGGGTACAGGTGGTATTTGGTTACATGAGTAAGTTCTTTAGTGCTGATTTGTGAGGTTTTGGTCCACCCATCACGCGAGCAGTATACACTGGACCTGGACCGTATTTGTAGTCTTTTATCCCTTGCCCCCCTCCAAGTCTTCCCTCTCTTCCCCCACCAAGTCTCCAAAGTCCATTGTATCATTCTTATGTCTTTGCATCCTCATGGCTTAGCTTCCACATACCAGTTTCCATTCCTGAGTTACTTCACTTAGAATAATAGTCTCCCGTCTCATCCAGGTCACTGCAAATGCCGTTAATCCATTCCTTTTTATAGCTGAGTAGTATTCCATCACATGGATGTACCACAGTTTCTTTATCCACTCGTTGATTGATGGGCATTTGGGTTGGTTCCACGATTTTGCAATTGTGAATTGTGCTGCGGTAAACATGCGTGTGCAGGTATTTCTTTTGAAGAATGACTTTTCCCTGTGGATCTCTTGAGAGCCTTCCAAGCATGTGACCCCTCCCATTTCAGGACTGTGTTTCAGGGTGAGCAAGGGAGATGAACAGAGGCTGAGGGCAGCCTGGCTGGAAACAGGAGGTGGAGGTGAGAGGTAGGGGCTGATTCAATCTTCAGACTACAATGGGAAGTTTAGTAGCCAGTTTATGAGTGAAGGGGCCATTTGAGCAGGATAGAAAGGGGTCTAAATGTGGGTTATCAAACAGGATAATGCTTTGACAGGTGAGATTTTTGCTGTATGCAGAGGTGAACTTCTGAGCACAGGGAAATGGACATTAGGTAGGCATAAATGCACTTCTGTCTCATCACTTCCATAACCAGTTGGAGCTTCTGTTTGATGTGTGTCTTCCCTATCCCTGTGCCTTGAGGGCAGGCAGCCTCCCATTTGTGCATAGGTGCCTTTCACAGGGCCAGCAGGCAGTATGGGGTCTCTGCTGGTGAATTCCTATTTCCCACGAGGGAGGCAGAAGGGTGCCCACGTGGTGATCTCCCACACTAGGTTCCTGTCTCCACTTGGCCAGTCTGTAGGTGTAGGCCTTAGAAGTAGCTCCTTCTCTAAAAAATGGGAAGGAATCATACCCCCTTATAGGGGCTTGGGAATGAGTAATTGAGATAACATACATTGATTTCCTGGTACAGGCAATGCTTGGTATGTAGTACACACTCAGTAAATGTATCCTCCCTTCTTTGTGCCTCTTCTTTCCCTTCTCAACGCAGCAGTATAGGGTTCTGCTTGTAGCAGCTGAGTCCCCACCCTGCACATCCCTGTGCCTCCCAGACTGCTCAGACACTGCCCCTGCAGCTGCTTTTTGTGGGAAAGGTAGTTGCCCTTGGATCTTGTGTTCCCACAGCCAAAGCTTCTCTCACTTTTGTCTGCCCTCTGTTGCCTCCTTTTCTAGCCCGGGCTTGTCTACAGATGCCCTTCCATACTTCCTGCTCTGCTGTCTTGCTGGGGTGGGCCCAGCTCAGGGGACACAGGGACACCTGTCATGCCAATTTCTGATTTAGTCAGTGTCAGCTAATTGCTGTAACAACTGATACCAAATTTTTTAGCCCACAAGATAAAAGTTTATTTCTCATTCATATCACAGTCTGGTGAGGCCAGTGGTGGGCTCTGCCCCTTCCCCTCCCCTTACCTACCCCTCCTGTCATTCAGGGATCCATGCTGGTAGACCCTGCTGATGGATGCTGACAGAGGAAAAGGCACTCGCTCTTACCTTCCTACCTGCCTCAGCCTGGGAGATATATCACTTCCTCTTCCATTGGCAAAAACTACTCTCATGGTCCCACCTGGACACGAGCTGAGAAATGAAGTGAGCCTCCATGTCTGGGAAAAGCAGGTTTAGAGAGCACTTAGCAGTATCCCTGCAGCAACACCACAACCTCTCCATAGTCGAGGCATGGAGGCAAATGCTCCTCTGGCCCTAGGGAAGGCCTCTCTACCAGAGAGCTCAGAAAATTCCTCCCTCCCTCATTTCTTCCCTCCCTTCCTTCCAGGGTTTACACAATGTGCCCCTGGACCAGAAACTGGCTGCCTTTATGAGGAGAAGAACTGGGGATGGGGGAAGAGATGGTTAAGGGTAATTTTTTAGCCCCTAGAGACTGGGCCCTGTAATCACAGGCACAAAGCTATTCATATTATTCCATGCAGAGACAAACAACCAGAATAATTAGAGCCCAAGTGATTCTTTCACAGCAAGTTTTTGATGGCTTTTTCTTTTATTTTTTATTTATCTGTGTTTGCCTGGGTTGCCTACAGTGCACGCTCCCACTCCTCGGCCCCAGGCTGCCTTCTCTTTCTTGGAACTCTCCATGCTTCCTCTTGTCTCGGCACGTTTGCACATGCTGTTCCCACTGCTGGTCAAAAGAAACAAAAACCAGATAAGCTTTAAAAGGGAGAAAGGATTTGTATTAGAATTTTCCAGAGAAACAGAACCAATAGGATATACTTAATTATTGATTGAAGATTCATTATAAAGAATTGACTCACATACTTATGGAGGCAGGTGGGTCCCAAGATCTGCAGGGTGAATTGGCAAGCTGGAGACCCAAGAGAGGTGATGGATTAGTTTCAGTCCACGTCTGAAGGCCTGAGAATTATGAGTGCTAATGGTGTAGTCCTGTCTGAATGAAGGCAGGCTGAAGACCCAGGAAGAGCCAGTGTTTCAGTTTGAGTCCAAAGGTAGGAAAAAGGCTGACGTTCCAGTCCAAAGGCATTCATGCAGGAAGAATTCTTCCTTATTCTAGGGAAGGTCAGCCTTTTTCTTGTATTCAGGCCTTCAATTGATTGGATGTGGCCCACCCACATTAAGGGGAAACAATCAGCTTTGCTCAGTCTACTTATTGAAATGTTAGTCTCACCCAAAAACACCCTCCGGAGGCACACACAGTAATGTGTGACAGTTACCTGAGCGTCCACATTCCAGTCATGTTGACACATACAATTAACCATCACAGAATTTTTAAAGTTAAGGAGAAATGTTAGAATTAGGATCTGTAAAAATAAAAATGATAATAAAATGGAAAAAAAAAGGCAATTAATTGCTTAAAGACATTAGCCAATAAAGTGAAAAAGTTAGGATAAAGATAAAAGATGGGCTGGGCAGGGGGACAGAATTAATGGTGAAAAAAGGATAAGCTCATAGGGACAAGGCAAAACATGAAATCCAGAAACCTAAACTCAAAGGCTAGACTGTGTAATAAAGGAGAAAAATTCAGAAAGACTCCCAAACCATAGGCAATGAAGAGCAGAAGCCTGCCTCTGACATTCGAGGACTCCTGTCTTTCTGTGCGATTCTTGGCTATGAAAAGATCTAATACAAACAGAAACGTGTTTGGGAATGGTGACACTGGGAGGCTGGGGCAGCCTGTGCTGTTGTGATGCCTTTGGGATGCAGCCCTTCTCAATCTCCCTTTTGTCCAACCTGGATTTGGTCCAGCTGTGGGGGGGGGGAAAAGAGATTGGGGAGGTCAGAGCTTGAGGCCACACACCAAATGGGTTAACAGCAGAGTGGCCCTTCCCAGACAGTTTCATCCAGGAGAATGTTGGTTAAATGGAAAGTGAAAGAAATGTTGAAATGGAGGAGGAAGAAGGGAGCTCCCCATAAGGATTTGTGCTGCCTGAGATGAGTATAGGAGGTGGGAGATATCGTTGCTTCATATCTGGAGCTGGGGATGTGTTCCAGCTGTAATGGAGTGCTTTAGCTGGCCAAGACATCCCCTTCCCTCTGCCTGCCCTCTGCAAGCAGATCTTCTCACCAGATCTGAGGCAAGGGCACAGGCCTGCGGCTCTACGGCTCTTGGGGCCCGACCTGCCATGCTGCTATACTGGCTGTGCCCTGTGTCGCTGTGTCTGAGTGGTGACTCAGCACAGTGGCTGGTGTGCAGACATGGTCACACTCCACATACCACTCCCAAGCCTGGGCTCCCTGGGCTCCTGGCCTCTCTCAACTCCTGTGGTCAACCACCCTTCACTCAGATTTGGCCACGAGTGAGCAGAGCTGGTGTAGGCTGATGTGGTATGCAGGTGATGGGGGCACTAGCCAACATATATTTATTTATTTTTCATTCCCATTGCAAAAGGACTTACTTCCTAAAGTCAAGAAGTTGCCTAAACACTTTTGAGGAATGCCCACAATTCTTATTTAATGTATTACTTAACATTGTAGAATATAGTTGGGTTCTGTTGGTGAGCAAAGACCACTCCAAGCCCTCCCTGGAGAGGCTTGCTCTATGCACCATCCTGCACCAAAGTGTTGTCTTTTACCTCATTTTGCAAAGATGACAGGTCTAAGTTACATCAAAGACCCTTCTATTTTAAAGTAACATTATTTTGCAGTTAAATTTAAATTCTTTTTCTGGTCACCTTGGAAGAGATTTGTGTCTTTCTCAGAAGTGCTGGGATTGCTTGTGGGAGTCTGGGTAGCAGATTGTAGCTTTGGCTTGGCATAAACCAACCCAGGGAGTTCATACAGGGATCAGGTGTGGGTGACTGGCAAGGCCTGCACCCTTGCCTCAGATCTGGTGAGAAGGGAAGCAGAAGTGCCCAACACAGGACCACCCAGCGTACTCATTCCCTGCACCTTCCAAGCACCCTGACCCTGATTTAAAAGCTCCACTGGCTTTCCCTTGGGCCTGAGGCCTCTCAGATAGTTGCTTTTGCTTAAAAGCCATTAAATCACTCAAGAGAAGGTGTGAACTGGAGTAAGGACTCACCTGCATCCTTATTGGAGGAAGTCAGTTCAGAGAGAAGACCTTTCTAGGCAGAACTAACTGGTAGATCTCAGAGCAGCGGAGAGTGAAGACAGCACAGGAGAAAGAGGAAGGTGACAGTGAGGGGAGCGGAGTCCATGTCATTGTGGTCCCCTCAGTTGCTCTCATCCCCACACCCCAATGTCTTCAGGGTTCATGCTGAAACAGGTCACACAAACTCTTAAAGTTTAAGGTCTGGGGGCTCTTGGGGAAGGGAGGCCTGCCTGGTGAGCATCTGCCTTGCCCCAGGCTCAGTAATAGGAAACTGTCGTGCAAGGATTCCAAAGGCTAAGGATTATCATTTCCATTTTACAGATAGGAAAACCAAGGCCCAGCCTGGAAGGGTAGCACCGGAGTCTCTTCTAGGTCCAGCCAGGTTTCTTTCTACTCTGCCCATGAGGCAATTAGTCATACAGATCTCAGTAAATGTTCAGGAAGCTGGTAGGTTTTCCACTCTCCTTAATATTGAAGATCTATGCTGATGTCCTCTCAGGAAATTGTCAATACAAAGAAATTGTATTGCCTAAAGTCGGAAGTCTGTGATAGCATCAGTTTCCATAGCAACAGGCTATGATGTCACAGATGCCTGCAACAGCAAAGTGAGAAGAAAGCTGGGAAATGGGGAGCCAATGTGGGGAGGCTGTAAGACATGATCTGTTAGCACAGATGCGGAAGGCCTTACATCAGCCCTCCCCATGCCCAGCATCTGCTGCTGCAAAAGGGAAACACACTGACATTTGGAACAAATACATGGGTTTTACGAACCATGAATGCTTCAGCTTGCAAACTCAGAATAATAAAAAACAAATACTAATTCTCTGAGTTCTCTCTGAATGTTTACAAAAAGGATAATGCTTTTTTTTTTTTTTTTTTAAATAATCCTAGCTCTTGCAATTTACTAAGTAGTGGGTGGTTCCTTGTGTGCCCAGCACGATGAGGCTGTTAATTCCCATTGATATGGCATGTCAGGGTGGAGATGACAATGAGATGGAGTCAGTGGGGTCAAGTACTGGGAGGCATGTGGGTTCCTGGAAGGAGACTGGGAGGCAGAAACTCGATGTTGACTATGCTGGGCACCGTGCCAGTTGGTGCACACTGGGGTTGAAGGGCCTAGGTCTGGGTTCCTAGGGTGTGACGCTCAGCAGCACATCACTATCTGATGACAATACTTTTACTAATTGGAATACTTCTCATCACATTGCTCCCTGTTGTCAAAAGCAGTGGCCCGTTCCATTTTCAAAGATGCTACAGCACTATCTCCCATCCAACAAGCTCTTTGACGATAGGAACTTGTCAACCTAGAGTCTAACTTTCCTCCCCTTAAATATGGATTGGACTTGATGACTTGCTTGACCAGTAAAATGTGGCCGAGGTGATGGTTTGGGACTTCCAAAGCTAGGTCAGAAGCAGCCTCACAGCTTTTACCTGGATCTCTAGGGACTCTAGCTGTTAGAATGCTCACTCTGAGAACCTAGTTGCTACGTTGTAAGGTGCATGGAGAGGCTGCGTGTGCGTAGTTCAGTTGACAGCCCAAGGTGAGCGTCCAGCTGACAGCAAGCACCAACTGCCAGCCACGTGAGTGAACCACTTTGGCATCAAGCGGTAGTAGAGGCTTCGGATGACTGTAGCCTCTGCCAACATCTGACTGCAACCTCCTGAGTCACCCTGGGTGAGAACTACTCAGCTGGGCCCAGCCAACCTGCAGGACTATAAGAGCTAATAAAACATTACTATCTCACGCCACTAAATTTTGGGGGTGATTTGTTACACTCCATAGATAACAGGAACACAAGCAGTCCCTTGAATTTGCTTTGTAAGATAAAATCCAGACAGGTCTAGGGTCAGTGGTCACAGTCCTGGCATGTGACTGAAGACCTCTCTAATGGGAAGGGGATGGCCAGTGCAGACCTGCCTCTTGGTGAATCCTGCTGTAAAGAAGGCAGGCTGGAGATATTGGGATCATCTGTCTGTCCATTCTTGAAGCTTGGCAGTTGGTCTTCAGTTAGGCGACATAAATGTGAGTCAGGCCAGATCTGCTGTAGCTCTGATGGGATGATTTTGAACCTAAGTGTGCAGAACTGTTCATTTCATCTGGTTGGTTTTAGCCAAGCATCTCAGCAGGTGAGATTGAATGAGTGTCCCTTGCAGGGTTTCATCCAAGCCTGATAAAAATGCCAAAGAGGACAGAGCCTGTGATATCCCACAGGGGATGCTGCTTCTGTTGGACCCTCTCTGGGTACCATTTTTCTGCCAGCTGTGAATTCACCAGTTTGTACTTGCCCTGGTCTGCAGTTCTCCATATGGTCCATTTCAGCAAGTGCTTTGCTGAAACCTAGATATACCATGATCTCATGTCCTAGGGAAATTTTCAAGAAGGAAAGGGAGTAGGTTTGGTGGGGCTTGTTCTTACTCAACCCATGATACCTCTAGGAGCTCTCTATGCTTTCTTTGCATATTAGTAAACTCCAGTCTCCTTCATCCACCATAGTTTGGCATGGCATCCTTTCATGATCCTTTTCTTCCTGAAAGAAGGATTAAATTGCCCCTTCCCAGTTGTCTACTATCTTTCTCATCTTTTATCATTTCTTGAAGATGTGTTTCTTTGACCATATCTGCATTGTCTTTCTACATTTTATTTGACCTCAGCTATCATCTATAAAAGGTAATTTAAAATGTTTTTTAGATGCTGAGCTAAGAGCCAGTATACAATTAGAAAGTTCTTCCTGTTATCTGCTTGATGTCTAGCCTACATCAGTCCAGATGCATTTCTGTCTCTTCCCATTTCTCTTTCCCGTCATCATACGGGGATACGGGCCTCTCCTTAGCAGTACTGCTTTGCATATAATCGATGGATCTTGCTATGTCCTTCATTTGCCTTCTCTGGTTGTGAATAAATAACCCCCAGTTCCTTGTGCATTTTTTCACCATTCCTGTTTTTCAGGGCCCTAATCAGTTTTATTTCATTCTCCACTATAAATGATTTTTAAAGCCCCTTGGAAATATAAAGGTTGTCTAAATAATAAATCATCATTTTGGCAAATGATACTGAGACATTTAGAGAGATAAAATTAATCACCCCCTTGTTAGCTATATAGCAGCTTTTCCACAGGGAGTACAAAGTAGTTTGTAGAGCTCATAGTTAATTCTTGTCCCGTTCCCGAGGGAAGAGGGTAAGAGTCATCTTTCTGTTTTGTAGGGGGAAAGGCCAGGGCAGCATAGGTGACTTCTTATTCAGCACCCCCCTGGTGAGCACAGTACACAGTGCGAAAGATGCTTCAGCTCTCGTCTCTGAACATCTGACGCAATGTGCACGGGGTATGTAACCTCTTCTCAGCCTGGATAGCATGGTGCATGCAATAAGTTCCCTGAGTGGCTGGGATCATTGGCCCCATCCTGCCTGTTCAGGACCTGGAATAATTTTCCCTCCAGTGAATTCTCTACTCAGAATGCCACAGGGTCTCCTGCATCAAGTACAAACTCCACAGATTCCACCAATATTCAGGGAGCTTGCACTTCCACATGTGTCAACTCATGAATTATTATGCCCATTTTATAGATGAGGAGACAGAAGTTTGTGGAACCTAAGTGGTTTACTTACAAATTCACACAGCTACTATATGGTAATGCTGGGATCTGGCCAGGTCTCTCTAACGCCCTAGTCTAGTGCTGCTGCTTCTCTATAACCTAAAATTCCCAATACAATTATTTTGGTTTTGGGTGACAGTAAACAAAATCAACAGATACACACACACACACACACACACGCACACGCACACGCACACACACACTCCTTATGGAGGTCTGTGATTGAAAGTACTGTGCAGTAGGAGTTTTGACATGACTGCATTTAGGATGCTATTGGGACTGTTCTTCTGTCTTCAGCCCCACTTCCTCTGGGTTAGCCTAAAGCTCTCCCATATGGTCAGCAGGTTTATGTTCTGACTACACCAGAAACAGGGAGACTCATTTCTTGGTAGTTCCTGCACAAGTCCTGAGGGTCATTCTGATTGATCCCAGTCTCAGTGTGTAGCCTGTTCAGCTCTCAACCAGTCACCGTGTGTAGGGGCTAGAATTCACTGATTGGCCTAGATTGCTCCTTCCCCTGAGGAGCTGGGGTGGAAGCGGTACTCTAAAGGCAGAGACTGAGAATGGGGAGGGGTGAAACTGCAAATCAAGAGAACATAGACAGTTAGGAAAAGTAGATAGTGGGTGCTGGCTGGCAGAAACCGGCCTGCAAAGCCTTTCATTCACACCTCTGCCCCCCCATTGCCCACATCTTTGCCTGGCATCCTCATTGTCTCTCTGGGCTGCTCTTCAGATGGGCAATCCTCTCTCCCCACCAGCATCTCTTTGCTTGTGCTTTTTTTTCTGCCCTCATTTTTCACCCTTTCCATCTGAGCCTTTCAGTACCCTTTGGCCTGTGTTAAACCTTTCTGAACTGAGGAAGCCTTCCTGACTGCCTGGTCCATGGGTGGCTTCCTTCTTTGAGATCCTGTGCTGTGGACTCCTGCTTTCTCTTATGTGGTGCCCTGTTGAGGGAAGTTGGCCAATTGGATAGTTTCCACAAAATTGAAATAAATGTGAAAAATTCACATGTTAGTGGCATTTGGTGCTTTTGGTGAAGGGTTTGTGAAAATAGTTGCAGCAAAGGATGGAGATAAAACCAACACTGTGTGAGTAGGAACAAAAAAGACCCGTAATGAATATGACTTTGAATATGGTGCCATAATGAGAGGTTTGGCATGGTTCTCCCAGCTTCCCAAGTGGGATGAGAAGAAATGGAGCATTTCAGCCTCCATTTTGGTCTGTTCCTGGTTAGTTAGAACTTTCTTGGCACCTGGTCCCTAGTTAAGGCACTACATTTGAAAAATATGTCAAATCCTAGTGTCTGCCTCAATCTAGTCATTTTATAGATCAGGAACTTGAGATCCCAAGAAACTAAATTACTGTCACAGAGTCATGCAGTGAGTTTGGGGCACAGCCAGAAGTGGAGACCATACCTGATGCTCTGTGTAGTGCTATTTCCATTCTCTGCAGTTGACTAGGAATGCCTGGCAAGGACGGAGGATGGAGAATGGCCCTTTGAGGGACACTTGGGGATTACAGGGCATCCCCAGCCAGAAGGAGACTGCAGGCCAGGGAAGGGGTCTAATGATGCATCCTGGAGACTGCTCAGTGCAGTCTTGGGCATGTATGGACACCAAATCAGGGCAGAGACACCTGGATTGGATTGATGATGCTTCTCAAGTATGGGAAATTTCTACTTAAAAAGATGCCACTCCAAGATTTCCTCTGTCTGCAGGGTCCCATCCCTGGAGGTGATAAAGGAGGAGGTCTGAGTGGCTGAGACATGAGCTTCAGGAGGCTGGCAATTGGGGCCCTCTGATCACCCAGGCCATACCCTGTTTTGGGGAACACTCACCAATTCCGGGGCTCCTTCCTTGTCTAAGTACATGGAGTACTACCGTATAAATGCACTGTTCCTCAGGCATGATTTGAATAAAGAAAAACTCTCATATGGAGTGTGCTATTTTTAAGAGATACAAGTTAAGGAATAAAATTCTGTGAAACACACAATTATTTAGCTGTCTTTGTTTAGCAACATTCTTTTAATTAACCACCACTAGCATCTATTGAGATGCTGGGCAAGTGTGCTCGGCTACAAGCTTGTTTTGGAGGGAAAAAATAAATTCATGTTTTCAACCCAAATCATGAAAGTTTTCTCTCCAAGGTAAGACCTTGGGGGTGGGGGTGGTTGAATGGGGACTCTCTTTATCCTGGAGCCATGAGGACCTATCATGAGAAGGTAACTTCCCCTCAGTACCTCTCAAAATCTGTCTTGCTCGTGGGCTTTTAGAACCATGGGTCTCTGAGAAGGCATCCCCCTCAGTAATGCTTTCCTCCCTGGCACACCTTCCCTTCAATCCTTCTTAGAGCTTCTTTCTGTTTATCTTTACAAAAAACTTTTAATTTTGAAATAATGTCAGACCTACAGAAAAGTTTTAAGTATATTACAAAGAACTCCAGTATATTCTTATTAAGGATTGATTTGTGTCCCCCTAAAAAGATATGTTAAAATATTAATCCCCAGAATTTCAGAATACACCCTTATTTGGAAATAGGTTTCTTGCAGAATAAGCAGTTAAATTAAGATGCAGTGATACTGGAATAAGATAGGTCCCTATTCCAGTATGACTGGTGTCCTTATGGAATCCGGGTGCAGATAGACATGCACATGGGGAGAGCGCCCTGAGAACATGACAGCAGAGATCAGAGTGGTGTGTCCGTGAGCCAAGGAACGCCAAAGATTGCCAGCAAACCATTGGAAGCCAGGAGAGAGGCCTGGAACACATTCTCCCTCACAGCCCTCAGAAGGATCCAACCCTGCCAACACCAGGATTTCAGATTTCTGCCTCCAGAACTGTGAAGTGATAAGTCTCTGTTGTGAAAGTCACCAGTTCGTGGTATTTTGTTACAGCAGCCCGTGGGAAGCTAATACAGCCCTTCACCTGCGTTTCTCCAGTGTCAGCATTTTACCACATTGTGCTCGTTCCTCCCCTGCACGCATACCTGCCATATACACACTTAATTGTTCTTTTCAGAACCGATTGAAAATAGGTCACGACGTGTGCGTATTTACTCCTAATCACTTCAGTGTCTGTTTCCTAAAAGCAATAAAAATTCTTACCTAACCATAGTACAGTAATCTAAAATCAGGGAATTAACACATGTACGATACTATTACAGTGCTATCTCACCTGCAGAATGTCACATTTCACTAATTTTCCTCCTATTGCCTTTATTACAAAATGCTATTTCTTCTGATCTCTTTTATCTTTAAAAACATTTTAAATTAAAACTTTAATTTTTATTAATGTAAATGCACACTGTCCTGAGGATGGCGGGGAGTTTTGCAGGGAGCTTTAGGGTATTTTGATCTGGAGATGGAGGTCTGGGCCGAGAAGCATGGCACGTGAGGGAAGTGCTCAGAGAAAGGCAGCATGATTGAAGTCACTAGTAAAAAGCATGGGCTTTTCTGGGAAGGGGGTGATTATTATTATTTTTCCCTTTCAAAAAGGAAACGTATAGGAGAGGGTTCTGAAAGTCCTTGCAGGCTGATGGGCAAGACTGTGTTCAAGTGTTCCCTTCTGGCCTGACCTCTGCCTGGCCTTGGGCCCCAGACGCAAACTTGCCCTTTCAGCTGATGTCTGGTGGGCCACAGCATGCCGAAAATGCCTTTTGCCCTGGAGAGTCTGATACCTTTGTCCTCACTAGGAGGGTGCTACAGACTGAGTGAAGAAGGGGCCGAAGCCCTGGATGATGAGTGCCAAGTGGAAACCTCAGCAAAGGCTTTGAGGGAGGGATTTTAAACTCCTCCTGCCCTCCATCACATCTCTCTCCATTCTTGAAATAAACAATGACTTCCTACTCTCATGGAAACTCCCAGGAATATGTAGCTTCTAGCATCTTCCATCCAACCAGAATGTTTCCCCTAAACCCTTCCAATAAAGAAATTCCAGAGTGGTCTCTGGTGAGAAGATGGATCATAGGAGGGCCATTCATTAGGATAACTGGGACCCAGCGTCCTGCCCCAGGCAAATTGTTTCCCAGATTTCTGAAAACACTTGCAAGTGTGGCCTCTAACCTGTCCTGGAGCAGGGGAGGGTGGCTGGGAGGCCAGGAGCGGGCCTACAGCATTCCAGATTCCCACAAGGGGAGCTGTGGCCTCTTGAGCAGGACTCTGATCCCACAATTCTGGAACAGCGACCTAATCCCACAGCTGGGCAGACTTCGGAACCAGCAGATACTCTCAGCTCATGGCCTTTCACCCTTTCTCATCCTCACTTTCTCCAGTTTTCCTTCTTCAAGTTCACAAAATTTAGGGACCTTTCTCCCCCTATCTGATTCCAAAAAAGTAATAGAAGTTTGCTTCTGCCTATCCCACCCCTCTGATACCTCCTCCTTCCCTTCAAACATCTCCACAGAAGTTCCCACAAGCTGCTGCCATGTCCTCCTCAAAGACCTTTTTTTCCCCCTGTGATTGGGATGACTCTTGATCCCTTCACTTTCCTAAACATTGCTTCTCTACACATGGAAATACATCTACTTTCCCTCCCTTCAGCTTGGTCCAGTAGCTTTTTGTCCCCTGTTTTATAACATTTATTGCCCTTTCTCTGATTACAGAAGCTATACATGCTTCTGAGATTTTCTGATTTCCCAAAGAGGAGATTCTATATTCTTTGTTGGTTCAACCCCACTGAGGGTGACCTGAAACTGTTTGGATGTTTCTATGATACGCCTGAGAGAATGTAAGGCTGAAACTCTGAAAAGAAAAACATCAACGATGCTTTCAGAAATTGTCCAATTGTGTCGACGTCTTGTGAGAGCAGCATTGTTCAGAGTCATGGCAGGGTGAGGGTCGCTGGATAAATGCAGGATGCCCACTAAATGTGAATTCCAAGTAAGCAATAGATACTTCTTAGTTTTAGGTATTTTAAGCACAAGATATTGCGTGGGACACACATTGACATATTGCATGCGATATTTGAGGCATACTTATTCTAATAAAATTATTCATTGTTTATCAGGAATTCAAATTTAACCGGGTGTCCTGTTGTTTGTTGGCTTGCTGAATCTGACAGCCCAACATCAACAGGCAAGACAGAGCTGAGCAGGCTGTAGAGGACCTTCATCAGGGGGTGCACAGGGGCATTTGTGAGAGTGACCAAAGGCCTTACAGAATGGAACCAAAGCCAGGCTGGGAGCAAGGTAACAGCAGACAGAACTGAGAAGAAATCTGGGACAGGTAATGAGGCAGCTAAACTTCCAAACTTTCAGATGAAGTGTCTGAGTCCTTACACCACCCTGAGACCTGTAAATGGGGGCTCCTCTTCTGTCTTCCAGCTTCAGTCACCCGAGTATCACTGCTATGAGTTCCCTTTTACCCACATACAAGCTGTACCATTATTATATAACATTTTTCCTTAATTCACTGAAAACCTTAAATAAAGGTATTTGTAATTAAAAGGAAACTTGATTCCATCATTGTCAATGGAAAACAGTCCACTTATCACAAATTGAAAGTGACAGTAAACATGTGGACAATCAAGTTGATGTTATCGAACTCTAACTTTTGACTGAGTCTGAAACCTGCTCTCAGCTCCTTAAAAATGAAATTGGCAATTGCTGGAGAAGAGCTAATGATATACAAGTCTCCAGCTGAAACTTTCGTCTGTTATAATCAGAAAACCACAAATAATTGAAAAGGAGACAACTTTCTAACCCTGCAATTCAGCATATTTAATGTTTTGTTCAATCACTCAGGGTTTATATGATTCTCTCTTTTAGGAGATACTGGTATTGGTTAGGTCTTAGCAATGGCCAGTAGTGCTGTTTTTTAAAAAGTGCTTTATAAATGAATTATTTTTCTGGTTGGAGAACAGTCTTGAATATTTGCAGGTGGCAGTCTGAGTTTCAGCAGTACATGCTCTGGGTGACCTGATCTCAGCCCTGTGTGCTCAACTTCAGGAATAATGTCCTGGAGGCCATGAGTCAACATCAGGCAGAAGCCATCCTGGGGTCCCATGGGACTCTCAGCCTCCCATGAGTGAGGCTTTAGGGGCAAAACCACCTAGACTCCTCAGCCATTGGTCTGCCAGTGGCGCAACACTGACCCTGTGACCCTGCCCTGTTGCCCCCCAGGTCCCCTGCTTTGATGGGAAAGACTGCCCAGGATAGAGTGTGCCCGATGAACTCATCATCTTGTTATTAGGACTGTGAGTGGGTGAGCTCTGTCCCCGACAGGCCAGGCAGAACTTGGAACACAATTTTCCCATGGAAACAATGTACTAAAGGGTGGTTAGGTTTTATGGCATGATTGGTTCAGGATAGTAAACTTTCATTGAGCACCTAATATGTTCCAGACACTGTGCAGGGACTACAAAATGTGTAAAGCATTGTTTCAGGCTAAATGGAGTTCAGTCTCTTGGGAGATATGGGCAGTGAGCAAATGAGCAGGTGATGACAACTAGGTGTGATGGGTGCCAGGACTGAAGGAGGCAGAGTATGCTGCGGGGCCCTAGGGAGGGGCCTGGCCCGACCTGAGGGTGTCTGGAGGAGCTGTCTGTGAAGCTGAGTCTCTAGGCATGAGGAGGTGAAGAGCAGGGATGAGGGACAAAGGGCATGCCCGGCAAGTGAATGGCCAACAGAAGGGCAGAGGGTCATCCAGCACAGTGTGTGCTGAGATTCTACTGTCTGCCCTGTATTTTTAGAGCATCATGTGCTGTAAGGGGAGTGGGCTGAGTTGAGCCTAGAGGAACAAGCAGAGATGGTTATGGAGGCCCCCAGAGCATGATAAGAGGATGGGTTCTGAACCTTAGGCAGAGGAGCCACTAAAGGGTTTCGGGCAAATTTACCCTTTAAGAAAGCTGCCCTGACACTTGGGTGGTGGCCGGGAGGCAGCTAAGATGGGGTGAGGTGGAAAAAAAGACTAACTGGACCAACTAGAGAGCAGGGAGGAAGACTATGTAGGCAGGAGATGAGGAGGTCCACGGACCAGGGGGGATTTTCAAACTCCCTGGAATGCAAGCCCATAAGAAGGACCTTGATCTGTTTTGTTCAGACATATCCCAAATGCCTAGAATACAGCCTGGTAAATAGTAAGTGATAAATACATTTTTGTTGCAGGAGAGATCAGATTGAGGGGGAGATTTTGGGAGTGCAGCAGTGTGGAGATCAAACGCACATGTCAGGTCTTGATCTGGATTCCTAACTCTCCCCTTTAGAAGACCTCCAGAGTTAAGAAATTTTCTTTCCTCTCACTCAGAACAGACTCCTTACTCCTGAAAGTCTTTCGGAATGTAACTCCTGGCTGTTTGGGCTTGTTTGTGGTGTGACATCACAGCTGAGTGTCATCCCAGGGGTTACCCTTGGGTCTTTGTGGGACTCCCGTTGGCCAGCCCAAGTTTCTCTTGCTTGGTCCTTAGTAAAGACAGAACAGTGCTTTGCCATCTTTTTATGTTCAGGACATGGCCCCCTCCAGCTATGTCTTAGATGACCCTATAAGCCTTTGGCTCATATTCGTTGTTGGAGGTTGGCTTGTAATCTGTTAAGTCGAGGACACCCAGGTGAAGGTCTCCTGGCCATCAGAACAGTGTTGCATGTCACCCGGCGGATGAACATGAGCAGCTGTGCCATCAGAATCTGTGATTAATAGACATAATCTCCACCAGAGCATTAATTTTGGGCATAATCAAAGCCTGCTGAATTATTTCAGTGTTAGACCTTGACAGAGAAGTCAGCCTGGGATTAGCATTTTGATTTAAAGTTCAGTGGGTAGTATTTATCTTTATTTCTGTCACCTACGAGTGATTGACTGTCTGTCCTGGAAAATAAAAACAAATGCTACTTCCTCAGTCAAGTGAACGGGTAATTTAGAGGTGCACTCTCACGGTTGGCTGGACCTGTGGCGTAATGGGTTGGCAGTCTCTCTTCTTGGCTTCCACAAGATGTCTGGGAATCAGGTTCTCGATTCTCTCAGAGGCCAGGTAACTGCAGGAGTGGCTGTGTTAACATCTGAGCAGGTGTGTCACTCCTAATGGTAGTGCTTTAGCAGAGCTGTTGCCTGAGGCGAGAAATGCTGGCATGCAGTGTTGCAGGTGATGGAAACTCCAGAGTAACAAGCTCCATCCCAGTGGGACTGGAGTCAGAACACTGGAGACCCCTTGCTTGCCCTGAGCTGGACAGCATTTATTGGTGGTGGATTCTGTATTCCAGTCCACGTGATTGCTGCTTTCAGCCCTGTGGAGGAGTTGGTGGTGAGGAACACAGGCATGCACATGTCAACATGACAGTTACTGGTGCGGATGGTGCATCCAGGCACTGTGCTAGTGTCTTTTCTTACATTGTTTTGAATCTTGACCACAACCCTGCTCCCCAGGTTACAGATAAGGACCTGTCAGCCCACAGAGGTGAAGTGATTTGTTTAAGGCAAGTAAAAAAGGCAGGAGCCAAGATTCCAGCCCAGAGCAATCTGGCTGCAAAGTCTATTCCAGCACCTGATTTATCAAGCCAGGTGGAACATACATTGGAATTGTTAGTGAGAGGAAAGACCCCTGATCCTTGAGGGTGTTTCTGGGAAGGGAAGGGCCTGAGTGGGGGAGGAAGAGGTCTGGGGAAGTGAGCAGAAAAAGGGTGTCAAGTTTTCTGGGGCTCCCAGGGCTCCATTCATTCTTGGCCCAACATCGTCATTTATTTTACCAGTACCCCAGGACTCCTGTCTCCCTGTCCTGTGGGTTCCTTTGGTCACAGATCGGAGGCTTCAGGCATGGGAGCTCTTTTGGTCCAAACATAGAAATGACTGACACTCTAGAAGAGTCAGCAAGCTTCTTCATAAATAAGGTTTTAGTGAAAGACTGTATCACAGTTGGTGGTTTGTACCTTCTGTGGACATTCCATTTTGAAGACAGAAGTGAAGGCAAAGGGTATCTGGAGAGAGGGGATAGGATGGGCCCTCCCTGATTGAAAACTGCCCACGGGCATCTGGCCAGGCACAGCCACTCAGTCCTATGCAGCCACAGTGGACATTCTGAGCATCCCTCCAAGGCACAATTCCATTGCATTATTCTTAGATTGATCTGACAGCAATAGTCAATGCAAGGCATGATTTACACACCTATTATACTCAGTTTTCTCAATTAAAAAATTAATTTTAGTGACAGATTTAAACTCCTTGTTTTCCATAAATCAGATGCAGTTTTTGCTTTAAAAGGTGCATTTAAAGAATTGCCTAATTTTCTAGCTTTAATTTTGCACCTGAAAATATGGTAATCTTTTAGGAATTTAATGTATTAACACAAATTGAAGCAAATATTTGTAAATTAAGAGGCCAGACTATCTTTAACGTAACAAGGATACATGATGTGATATGTAATTTGGTGAAGTTTTAAAAACTACACTTCATTAGGTAAATAACAAATAACAAAAATAATAGACATTTAAATTATTGTATTTGGTTAAAATCACATATTTATATATTATGAATATTTACATTCAACAGAAGCACATTTTAGCAAATTCGCTGTTAGCATTTTAATTCTAGATGTGATACACAGGCTTTATAAATTAACAACAAATACAAATCAGCTTAAATGTAATCAAGATAGGAAACTTCAGGTCTTTCATTATGCAGCTACTTTGACATTTACTTTCTCCTTCCTGTTAATTCACTGACCGGAAAGGAAATCAGAGCTCCCCTGCTTTTTTTAATTCCCTAGTGATTAATCTGGAATAAGTTTGTCTAAAGAAAGGAGACATTGTTTTTCTGTCAATAGAATAGACTACTATAATTGGTTTTCATTTTAATATTCTGACAAGTTTAGATAAGTGACTTTAGTTGACTTTGATGACATTTTAAAATTATGCATCAGCAAATATCCATCTCTTAACATGTTTACCCTCAGCTTTGACACGTGGAGCTGATATTGTAAAAGGATGATAGCTAGTTGTTCATGTGGCTGGATGCCAAGATGGGCCCTGCAGTTAAAGACTGATCTTCGCCCAACTCTGGACAATATGAGAAACCAGTGCGTCAGGTGCATATTGGGACCTAGTTGTAAACCTTTTCTTTAAAATATTAATCTAACCTTTTAAGCACTACATAACAAAAAAGGTATACCCCCTATTCCATGATTTTATAACTTCATCTTATCTATTTGGTTACAAAAAAAAAGCAAATTAATATTTTTTTCAGTTGAAGTTAACTTGAAAAATGGATGTTTTAAAACCTAATTTATTGCCAAAGAATCCTTGATTGTCATCCTGCTGGGTTCTCATGGATACAGAAGTTGTTTCTAGAAACTCCAGGATGACCATCAGACAGTTCCCATTGAGTCCAAGAGGCTTTGCAGAATGTCCTTGTCTGTTCTGGGAGATGGCAAGGAGAGGGCAAGTACACCTTGTTGGTTCAGGGAAGGGGTAGGGCTGGTGAGACTGGGTGCCCTCTGGGCTGCACCCTAGTAAGGAGAAGAAAGGTGTTTTTAGTTGGGGGCTTCTTTAGGCCTTGCTTTCTTGCTCATATCTACAAAAGCATGATTTGCCAAAAGAACAAAGTCTAAAAGAACACTCTACTCTGGCCCCTAAACATTGGAAATTAGCCACTATGAGAGAGCTAGGTGTTTGGGGCCTATTTGGTGGAATTTTTAAGTGTCTATACAAGGAAATTTAAAAAGAAGGTGAGGAGCATGAGTGGCCTGATTCATGCAATTTCTTTCAAGATGTATTCTAGATAAGATAAGCAGTCATACCTCCTATCTTGGACCCCAGAGCAGGCACTGGACATTACACAGCCATAGAAAAAGAAGAGATGGTACTTGGATGGACCCTATACACAGGTGGGGGGGTGAGGGCAGGAGTATGAGGAGTGCAGAACAGGAGTGTTGCCTGGGTGGGCTCAGCTTCATGATTATGTGGGAGGCTGTAGGGAACTGTGGGTCTTGGGCCATGCATCTGCCCTGCTCTTACCCCCCAACACACTCATGCCCCAAAGATGATCAAGCTTCTCATTGCATGGGAATATGTAACAAGCCGTCTGAGATTCTGGTCTGGATGCAATTGTCATCACCACAGAGGATCAGGGAGATGCAACAGAAAAAGGTGTAAGATTCATGTTGGCTGAGGTCATGGGGGTCCTTAGAGATCACTTAATCCATCATCCTCTTCTACAGATGAGGACACTGACGCCCAGGAAAATTTGCTGATCTGGTCAAAGTCTCATGGTATATTAGAAGCAGAGCCAAGAGGAAACCCTGGCTTCCTGATGTCCTGTTCTAGCCTTTCCTCCCCTCACAACTTCCCTGGGTTTATTTTGGCTCTTAGGACATCTCCCAAGTGTCTTCCCCATGGATTCTCGTAACAGTTTATACTAAAATTTTATCATCCTGTTGGTCAGTCAAGTTCTTTCTGGTATCTGTTATCTATTATGCCCAATTTAAAACCACATCCTCTCATGCTGTGCTCAAAATCGTGGGAGAATAATTGCTTAGCACCCTCTTCTAAAAAATCCTTCACATAATAGAATACTATAATCAATCACATGTATCCTTTATTGCTGTTTGAAAATTAATATCTGGAAAATTCATGGGTATATCTGGATCTATTAATAAGACAATTCATGTCTCTTACAGTTTGGTGATGAGCTCAGAGCAGCCATCGCCACCTGGTGGCAGTGTACCCTAATTACAAGAAAAGTACATAAAAAGCTATTGCTTTGAGGCTGCAACTTTTGGAGCTAGAAAATGGAGGCAAACATTCTACCCCTAGGCAGATCCAAATAAAAGCATATAGAACAAAGTTATTAGAAGCAGTCTGGAACATGTCCAAGTAAATTATTTCTTTTCTACTATATATTTGTTCATTAATTCATCAATTAATATTCAGGTAAAAGAACAAATAAATATTTGTTTGTATACAACTGCCTACTATGGGCTGGGCTTGTATCAAGTGTTTTACATATGTTACCTCATTTGATTCTCAATACACAACCAAAAATATTGTTTCTATTTTACACATGCAGGGAAATTAACAGGGAAATCCACATGGTCAGGATGTGAAAGCAATTGTTCAAGCCAAAGACCAGACTTGTCTTTCTTGCCTCACTGCCTTCTGATTCTGCAGAGTCCTAAGTATGCATAGTACGTGTGCTCAGCAGACACATCCCTGCCCCTCACCATGCTTGTTACTGGCTGCTGCTTATTTCCATGTAATTGTTAGATGACTAATCTGAGCTTCACCTGGACTTTTAGAGTCCATTCCTTTGTTCCTTTGTTGTTGACAGTTCTGACTCTTTCCTTTCTCTGCTGTGAGATGGGCATGGAATAAAGTGAATCCTGGGGAAGGGAATTGGACAGGAGCTAAGTTGTCTCAGGTTAAAAGGCAGAGGGGCAGGCATACCCTGAAAACACTTCTGCCCTTGGACACCAAAAAGGCCCTGCTGTGCCATGCCTTGGGTACAGGACCAAGAGCACCCAATTCTGTGCTCCACTGAGTCATGACCTCCTGCCAGGCTGCCTCTGACTAGAGTGAGAGAGGGGCAGTGCTCTGGGTTAGGGTCTGGCATAGGACAGGACAGTGGTGAGTAATGGGGGATGGATCTCGGACACACAGTGAGTGTTTTCCAGGTCCCCCATTAAGGAGCCCAACTGCATAGATGATAGTACCTGTTTGGATGGGAATGGAAAAGTTTCTAGGTGATTCTGCTGCATGCCCCAAAGGTACCATTTGTTTAATAAATAGGTGAAAGGCTGAATGTGCCTTGTTGAGGATCTGCTCAGGGTGGGCTAGGACTGACACCCCCTAAAGGAGTCCCTGAGACCCTGGGGCATCCCGCAATGAGGTCCTGGGACAGGAGCAGGAAGCTAGCATTTATTTATGGGGCCACATTATTCCGCTGCGTTCTGGTAAGAAATCTCTTTTTCTATACTTCCCTCCACTTGGCACCTCCATTAGTGCCCAAATTGCATTCCTCCTTGAATCGGTTTGTGGCTAGACCTAAAGTAGGCACTCTAGATTCAGATGCCTGCCGGAAGCCCATAGGTTTCATAAGCAGGTAAGGTTGCCTGGTCGGGGGACCCTGTGAATAGGCGAACTCCTGCCCCATCAAGCTATATGGGCATTGCCTCATCTTCTGGATTTTCACTGGATAAAAACTCCCAATTTTTAAATGTTGAAAAAAATGCAGTTGTTTTCTTTTTACAGCTCTGTTTTGGACAAATAAAATCAATCTGGCTCTCAGATGCATTAGAAACTTCAGATTAAAGCACCACAAATAGCCTAAGTATGCCCTAATCCTTTAAAAATAGTTTCTCAGTGCCCATATCTAATTATATAGTCCTTGGCAATTGAACTTCTGTCTTTCAAAGAAGTGAGTAAGTAAGAGCACCCACTTCATAAGAAAGAAAATTTTATGAAGTTGAGTCAGAACCACAATACTAATAAAATGTATTTTATGAAGTTGGTGAGAACATTGCAATCTGGGTGCCGTTTTACAGAGCACAGAACTGGTACACACTGTAAATATGAGGTCCCTGACTGGACCTGAGCCTCTCTTTGGTGACAGATGTGACAACACCTCCCTTTAAGAGTCTCCTGGGACAGCTTCCAGCACAGGGGAGGGATTTAGTGACCTGGCTGCCATCACCCTCCAGCTCACTTTTGGATGGGCTCATTACTGTAACAGCAATCTCCAGCCGGTCACTTAACAATGCAGGTGATATTAGGAAGGGTGGGTTTTGCACTGCAATGCCCGTCTTATCTTGGGGCTTCTTCAGGGTATGGGCCCCTTCCCTGGTTTCCCACCTTCTCAGAGCTCCCTTCAGCTACATCTCCCCTCATTCCACCAGGAGAGGCTGTGTGTGTCAAGAAGTCGGTACTGGGTGATGTTGTAAAATGGGTTTAATAAAATATCCCTTTCCAGACTAAATGAGGGAATTTGAGGTGATTGGTAGATGTCTGGCGTAGTCTGGCTTTAAATTCTCTTATTTCTTTTTTCATATGGATTGTTTGCCACTTAACAGTATTTCCCTTTGGTTTATTCCTGTCTGAACTCATTTCCAAAGAGTTTGAGAGCTGGGGAGAGGAGTAAGAGGACATCAGAGACATCCCCCACACATCATTGCAATGGTGCTGTAGTCTGTTTGTGATCCCCCCAAAATTCATATGCTGATAACCTAACCTCAAAGGTGATGGTAGTAAGAGCTGGGGCCTTTGGGAGGTGGTTAGGTCAGTCATGAGAGTGGAACCTTCATGAATGGCATTAGTGCTTTGTAAAAGAGACCCCAGAGAGCTAACTTGCTCCTTCCACCATATGAAGACACATGGAGAAGTTGCTATCTATGAATCAGAAAGTGGGTCCTCACCAGACTCCAAATCTGCTGGTGCCTTAATCTTGGATTTCTCAGCCTCTAAAACTGTGAGACATAAATTTCTGTTGTTTATGGGCTACCTATTCTACAGTATTTTGTTATCTCAGCCCCAGCAGATGAAGACAGTTGGGCTCCTAGGAGACCTCCCTTGCAGCAGCCTCACCCCTCACCCCTCACTCTTCTGTGCTAACGCCACCCAGAGACCTGTCCATCCATTGTCTACTCCATCCTGGGCCTGTGCCATTCTAATGCCTGCAGTCAGAAGATCCTTCCTGAGGCACCCACTAGAAAAATTAATTCTTCTAATTAACAAACAAAAAAACAACATCCCTCTAGTTTCCCTTTAATTGGGTAAAAACCAGTTCTATTTCTTTAGCTTGGCTTTCCATGGGCCTCCTTAGTTATCTACCTACAACTGACTTTTCTAACTTCTCTATCCCCAATGTGCTAAAATAAGACAACTTGCTCTTCTTCAAACATGTCTTTCCTGTCTCCACACCTTTGGTTGTTCAATTCTCTTTGCCTAGAGTACTTTTCCCACTTTTCCATCTTTTAATATCTCATACATCTTTAATGGGGTGGTTCAGGTGGCTTCTCCTCCATGAATGTCCTCACCCCTCTTTTGTGCTATTAATGGTAGATTTATTACACTGGTATATATTATAAACTCAACAATACAGTGTTATTAGTTGATATAATTGTATTGCTTTTAAGGAAGTTAGAGAAGACATAGAGTCTTATATTAACCTATATATTTACCATTTCCAGTGCTTTTCATTTTTGTTTCCTATGTTTTCAAGTTACCTTCTGGTGTCATTTCTTTTAATCTTGAATGACATTCTTTAGTATTTTTTGTATTTTAGGCAGGTTTGCTGGTGACACATTCTCTGGCTTTGGTTGTCTAGGAATGTTTTTATTTTGCCCTCATTTTTATAGGATAGTTTTGCTGCATATAGAATTCTTAGTTAACAGTTTGTTTCTTTTAGCACTTTGAATATCATTCCATTACCTATGGGCCTCCATTGTTTCATAAAAGGAGTCATATTAATCACATTGATGTTTCTCTGTTATTTTTTTATTTTGTTTTGTGACATTGAAAATGTTGTCTTCGCCATTAAACAGTTTGACCATGATGTATCTAGTTGTGGATTTCCTTGTATTACCCTAGTTGAAGTTCATTGGGATTTTTGGATGTGTGCATATTGATGTTTCTCATTAAATTTGAACTGTTTTAAACCTTTATTTTTCACATTTTTTTCTTTCCCTTTTTTCTCTGTCCTATCTGGAGTTGTTTTTGTCATATGTATGTAGATGTGCTTGATGTGAATCAATGGATTTCTGAGGTTCTGTTGCCTTTTACTTTTCTTCTCTGTTCTTTGGACATGATAATTTCCATTGATCTATCTTCAAATTCATTGATTTTTTTTTCTCTTTCCATCTTGAATTTTCTGTTGAGCTCCTGTAGTGAATTTGTCATTTCAGTTATTGTTCTCTTGAACTCCAGAATTTACATTTAGTTTTTAAAATAATTTCTGTCTTTTAAGAGTTGATCTCTATTTTTGTGTTCCTTATTGTTATACTTTTTCTAGTTATTTAAACATGGTTTTATTTAGGTTTTTGAGCATATTTATAAGACCTACTTTGAAGTTTTTGTCTGCTGTTATATAATATCTGAGGATTCAGAGATAGTTTCTCTTGATTGCTTTCTTTCTTATGAATTATGCTTTCTTGTTTCTTTAGATGTGTCATAATTTTCTCTTGAAAATGGGACATTTTAGATAATATATTGTAGCAACTCTGGGTTCTTATTTTTTCCCCTGAATGATGATGTTGTTACTGGTTTGTTTGTTTGTTGAGTAATTTGCCTGGGCTAATCTGTGAATGTGTCTTCTCTATGGTATATGACCACTTTTGCGTTGGTTCAGATTTTAGCTTTAATTTTTGTTTTTATGTGTATGTCTTGCTGCTTAGAGGTCTGTGTAGGTTAATGATCTGCCAGTGATTAGACAGAGGTTGTGCTCAAGCACTTGGGCCTCAAGACTTGCATTCTTTGCCATTGGATCTGTGTGTAGGTAGGAAGGCACATTCAAAATTCAGGTCATTTTGAAGTCTGCTCTGGCTTTGACTTTCCAGTGGTAAATTTCACCTGTTCTATAAGCAAGCATAGCCTTAGGGCTGGCCAGGAGTGTGTGGCCTTCAATGAGTGTGTGCACACCCTCAGCCAAGTATATGCTTGCCCCAATCATGCCATGGTCTCTTCTGCTGAGTGCATCACTTTTACTGATACTGCTGCTGCATATGGCATCACCAGCCACTCCAAATCAAGTGAGTCCCCTTTGACCCACAGTTTTTGTGGTCTTCATGTTGTTTCCTTCCCTGGGAGAACCTTCATCTCAACAGAGCTCAGGGGAGGGTGAGGGGAGGAGGGTGCATCTCTAGGCAAGAATGCCTCATGTGCCCACTATTCTTACTCGAAGTCCAGTCTTTGATACATACATAGTTCTCAGATTGTTGAACATCTTTGGTTAATTTCCAGGGTGCTGAGATGGTTGTTTTTGTCACTTTTGCTCATTTTTGCTTTTTTCAAAGTGGATTTTCCTGCCTCCTCCCTTTTCTCTATCAGCAAGTCTCTACCAGTTTACATGTGTTTTGATGTGATCAGACTTTTCCCGGCTGTGGAGTCCCTGGAGAGCCTGAGTTTTCATCCCCTACTCATGCAAGAGTTCCACCTGAATCCACTTCAGATTTGTCTGTGAATATTCAATGCATGGCACGATGCCTGGCACCAAGCAGTTGCCCAGCCAGTGTTTATTGCACTCATAATCTGACAGATGACCGACAGAGAATATGATACATTTGGATACTGGATGTGGAGTATTCTACAGACCTAGCTGTGGGTCAGTAAATGCTATTGATCCTTAGTTTCTCATTTGTAAAATGTCAAAAATAAAACTCAATTCTTGGAGTAGATATGTGAATTAAATAAGATGTAGAAACCATCCAGAATAATACTTGGCATGGAGTAGTTTTTTGTAACTATTAATTTCATTTCTTTCCATAAGATGTGGGATTGATTAAGCCAATATGCCTCTGGTGATCTGGCTTATTCATCCATTCAACCAGCCATCCATCTACCCATCCATCTTGCTACAGATTCAGAAATAAATAAAATAAGATTGTGTTTTGGAGAAACACATCTAGTGGTGAAGGCAGGCATAAAAAATAACTTGCAAAGTTGTGGGCAATGGCATGAGTGAAGAAGTACAGGCTCTGGGGCCAGAGGAATGACATTTGGCATGGGGATCTGGTGTCCATGCCTCTTTGCTGTGGCTTCGAGGTCTTTGATCCAGGGCAGAGAGCCAGGGTTGTGGAGAGACCGCCATCTAGCCACATTCTGCATCCCACAGAATTCTTATGTGAGCAGCTATCTCAGTAGACCTTAGGCACTAACAGTCATATACATGCTTGCATTGCCTCTCTAGGAGGATTATAATTTTATTTTTCCTGCCACAATCATTTCATCCACTGTTTTACCCAAAACACTCACATGCCACAGTATTTCTTTGGAGTTGAGGAGCATCTAGCAAGCTCTCATTTCATTTTTCACAGAGGATACACCCTGCCTTCTCTTAGGGGAACTGAGACTACCCACACAATACTCCTCTGGCCTCTCTGCCTACACACACAGACATGTGCTTGGGAGGTGGAGGTTTTTGTGCCCAGGTCAAAGAGGTCTCATGATATTTCTCTTCACACCTGCAGAGGATCTTCTGATGTGGGCCACACCTTTGAAGAAGTGGGGCTGCCAGCCTGAGCTTGGGAGTTGCAGCTCCTCTGATCAGTATGGTGTTGCATCCTTCAGGCACTGCCTCTCCCTGGGGGCCCAGGGGGACAGGAGAGTGAGGGACAGCACACAAGTTTTCCCTGTGTCTTTTCACCAGGCACCAGGGCTTCTTGCTGTGTGTTAAGCCAGCAGCAATTTTTCTTTGCAAATACCCATTTTAGAAGTTGAGTGCTCGGTGTTGTGGCCGAACAGAAGCCCATTATGAAGTGGTTCATTGCTTGCACATTGCGATCTGCCAGGGCAGGGCTCCGAGGCCCCATTCAGACGAATGTTAGTGCAGCCCAGTGGAGCCCAGGTTGCCCATAATGCTGCCTTTGCGATACCTCCCAAGCCTTGCATTGTTCCCTCCATGCACATCAGCAAGAGCGTCGTGTGG